>OZ022512.1:11563687-12763687 GCA_963989385.1 Ctena decussata
TGAATTATTTTATAATATGACGTCACTGTCATTTAGTGGTTAACGTCGTGTAATAACAATCATATGCCCACACGTGTTATAACATTCCGGCGCGTACATGTAACGTCATTGCCAACGTCCGTGTCATCAATGCGTTTTCTTATTGAAATGGTGTTCGTTTTGAAAGCAATTAAATCTCATTTTAAAGGGTCATATGATAAACAGAATCTTACACTCCTGATCATTGCATATGAAGGACTTCTATGCTTAAGGCGTAAATTTTCCCCATGATTAAAATGTTGTACGGATCACTGACTTCTGCTTTGCATTTATGACTTTGACATATAACTTGCATGACAAATGAATTTTCAACTTTTTGTGTCTATGTAAAGTACGTTGAACATACGTTGACGTCATTGTTGAGATAAATTGTAAATTATCCTCAAACTGATCGTTGAAATAATGATTTACTGTATATATTTCACCCTTTTTTGACTCACATTACTTACATAACAGACAACACTTGATAGTTTTGACTATATGTATGTGACCTTGACCTCATTTCAAGGTCATGGTACACAATAGAATCCTTGAAGATTGCTGCTGTTGACCATTCTTCTTCTTTGGCTTACTGAGTATCGTTCCTCCCCCCCCCCCCCCCCCCATGACCCAGCTTCCCACTCTTATATATTACGTACTTGCATCGCATAAGTATACTGCATGAAGGAAATGCTGGATCACGGGGGGGGGGGGGGGGGAGTACTTGTACTTTAATTATAGTGAAGCGTTCTATTTTGGCCGTTTTGACCGGAAGTGTAACTATGGTTTTGCATTTTTAAATGCCAGTCAGGCGTAACAAGAAGTAAATCATTGCTTTGTATTGTGATATGTGTGTATTTAACTTGCATTTATGACAAAAATGTATGGAATGAATGACTGATTTCAATACGTTTATTACCTCAAAAGATGAGATGCGAAAACCTCGAATTTAGGGTAGGTAGGGTCAGAATGGATTATCTCCCCATGTCTTTTGGTCTAAATCACAAATGATCTGATTTCATACGGTTTACATATTTGTGGAAGCTCTGCTAAGAAAAATTTGCACACTTTATACTTTTGAAAATTCGGACCTGTCGCGCCGGTCTAATAGGGAAAATCCTCGCCTTAACATAGAAGTCCTTTATGAACGAGCCAAATGCTCGCTTCATAAATTTCATATGAAAAGATCGTCTAAAAGCTATTCCCGTTTGAGATGGGAGGCAAAAGTGATAATAACACAGTTGCTTCCCCTGAAGTATACACAGGCTCTCAAATCTGTTATGTACAGTGTCGTTTTCACACAAAAGAACATGCATGAAGCGAGAAATTTAATCAAATTTTGTTACTAGACTATTGTATAAGTTCTACATATTGGGACAGACAGGTCTGAGGAAACTGCAGACTAAGCAGCCGTCTTACCAAGGTCTACACCGTTGGCCATTCTTTGTGCATGTTTTAGACAAAATACTGCATTGTAAAACCAAACTGTTGAATTTTAGGAGAATTGCGGTAATTATTATAGGTGTCCCAGCTTTTAGAATTTTACGGTAGCATCCGAGCCAGGTCAACAAACGTCTGCACATGTTTAATCATTAACTAGCAGCTTTTAGCCGCGACACGACAAAACCAACAAAGTGGTTAGTGCGCCCAGCGCAGACTCAGATCAGCCTTGGCATCCGCCCAGTCTGATCAGAGTCTTCGCTGTCTACAAGGAGGTAGCTTAGACCCTTAGCTACCCTTTAAGCGCTAAGAAAAGAGTCCGATCAGACTGCACTTTGCGCACAACCACTTTGAAGGTTTCCTCGTGTCGTGGCTCAGCTGTCAATTATAAATCTTCAATAATCTTAGGATCTCTGAAATTTTGCTAAAAGTGCAATAGTTCTGTATTATATTTAATGTACAGTTTCCACAGTGTCATTTTCTAAATATCTTAACTAGCTCAGTGATATGAATTCTTTATTTTAAATTAGTATCTATAAATATTTTCTACTAGTCATCTGTACATGTAATATAATATGTGAATGTGCAAATGTTGGTGTCATCTCATTTTTTTTTCATAGAGCATCTTTATTCTCAACGATAATTAATTAGGTTTTTAGCACCATAGCAATGTAGCTACTCATTAATTAAAATGCTAATAAGACAGAAGGCTATATTAAGTTAAATTAGATGATATGCAAATGCCATGTTAGAAACTTTATGAATATTATTATCATTACTTGTATTGTGCAGGTTGCAATTACAACAATGTTACGTGATACGGTTTTATAAGTTCACAAAACCTGATCGCTATACATACCCTACTACATTTACAAATAGGGCCGATTCAAATCAGCTTGTGCATTGCAGTCTGTCAGTCTATACAATCTAAGAACACTGGGAAATTGTTAAATTTTTGAAAAATAATGACAAGCAAATACTCGGTTAGTGTTTACACAGATGAGCAGGGGCCATATTCATAAAGCCACTTAAGTCGTTGCTATGCGGTTGCTAAGGCTAAATATCTATAAAGGAGATTCCCTACAACTATGAAATTTGGTCTGGAGGAACAGTCTTTGTAAGACTGTTCCTCCAGAGCAAATTTCATTGTTGTAGGGAATCTCCTTCAAACAATTTAGCCTTAGCAACAGCATAGCAACCACTTAAGTCGTTTTATAAATATGGCCCCTGGTCGCTTTCGGTGTTTGCAGTATGCAAATGCTTATTTTTTTGTTTTGCTTTTTTGTTTATTTTAGGCAGGAAGCAAGATATATTCATGATCATTCATTTCAGCATCTTCTGGTCAAAGCCACACATAGTACCGTATTTATTCGTTAGTCGGATTTTCGTTGTTTGCGTTTAAAACAACAGTTTCTACGAAACACACTAAGAAAACAGGAAATGGGTCGAAAAAGTTAAGTACAACTCGCGACTAGATGACTATGGAAGACTTGAATGGGCTAAGCTAAGTTTGTACTTAAGATGACTGGGTACACTTTCAGGGTTACTCTGTCAATTTCGGTTTTGCTTTCTTTCTTAATAAACCCTAAAAACAAAAAAGCCGTGTTTCCACTAACCCGACCGACCCTGCTTCAGGCAAAACAAAATAGAACATTAAACACCGACCCTATCATTTTCAATTTCCGACCCCGCCCAGTTTCGTCTTTGAACTTTCACATATAGTTATTTCGGTTCTTAACTACCTTTTTTGTTGTTTTTGGCATTTAGTACCTTCCAAAATACAAATTTGACTTTTTCGAGCTTCTAAGTTTAATTATCATATACAGTTATACAGTGCAAGTCTCAAAAATACAATGTAATCAACAAAATACATGTACAAAAACAAAAACAAAAAAACACTAAAAATACAGGTCCGACCCTTTTTTCGGGACAAAAATAAAATAATGAAAAAGTTTTTCCTACATACCGACCAGATTTTTTTTAGCATGTTAGTGGAAACACAACTATTTTTTTTAGGCCTAAGGTCAATTCGCCCGTCCAGCAGCAAATTCTTGCCCTGAAGAGTAGACCTCCTGTTGGAAGAGTTTCGTCATCTACAGAAGCAAACATGTATTCACGAAAGTCTTTTTCAAAGGGCGTAAGTGCCTACAGGCAAATACGCAGTTGCGTGACAAAATTTTGTCAAATCGACAAAATTTCAACACGCACCTGCATATTTGATGCTGCTGAAACTTTGTAAATTGGACAAGATTTCAATACTAACTGCAAGTAGACGCGACTACATGAAAATCTTTGGGGCTAAAACTCTTTATTCTTTTCTTTCGAGGGGTCTTAAACATAATTGTGCGTAACATATATTATACCACCCTTACCAGAAAATGCCAATTCAAGTATGAAATATTTCCCAGTGAGAAAAGTCTACACTGGTAAGGGTGGTATAAAATAGTTATACCATGGTTAGTCGGCCTGTACGGGAAATAATCCACTCGCTAAAGCTCGCGGATTATCTCCTCCCACAGGCGGACAAACCATGGTATAACTATTACATCACTCCTAGTTACATGTACGCCCCTGGTTTCCTTTGTATCAATGGCGATATCAGGGCGGTGTACCCATACATCTTGAACTTAATATTGTCATCTGTAAGTCTGGGAAACTCAAAACATAGACAACCTATGCAGAACCATAACTGAAGAAGTTGGTTGGTTGATTGGTTGATTTGATGCTTAACGTCCACGGTAAACAATTAAGGTCACGTCGGGACGGTCAGTTAACCTAACCACGCTATTCCTGGGCAGGCTTAGACCTCCTAAGCGGTTAACCAGTACTAAGTGCACATCTTTTCGCCAGTAACTGACAACTGCCCTTCTTGAATCAGCGGAAGGAGAAACGAAAGTATGTGGCCAGACCGGGATTCGAACCCAGGACCTCTGACTTACGAGTCAGGTGCCCTACCGATTGCGCTACCCGGCCCGGCGAAGAAGTTGGTAGGATGATTGTTCCGACCATTGTCACACAAATGTGTACTTTCCTCCGTTTAAACCGTTTCAGAGTATGACATGCACAGAAAATTCATAGGAGCGGGCGTCGTGATTAGGGATTGCGCAGACCTGTTGTAAACTCCAAAACATCTCCTTTTTTTTTATCATATTTATTTATTTATTTATTGATTTTCTTTGTTTCTTTCGATGAATAAAGTGCAAATGTGCTAATGCCCTAACCAATGATCGTGTCTTTAGACTGATATATTCATATAAGAATTTTTTAAATCTATAAAGGTTGCCCATGGAAACAAAGAACTCAAACGAAAACGAAAATCGGAGTCTGGCTTCGTTTGACAGTAACGCCATTGGCAAGTCTGCATACGTCCCGTCCTTCAGTGGTACTTGTCAGAGAGTAGCTTTTCCCCCCTAGTAGTTTTTCCCCCCGGAAAAATGACTATGATTTTTCCATAGTAGAATTTCCCACCGGAAAAAAGGCTATATAGTAGAATTTCCCCCCGGAAATATGACTATATAGCCAATTTTCCCCGGGGAAAATCTACTATAGGTGTTTTTGCATAGCCGTTTTTCCCCTCTATAGTGGATTTTCCCCCTGGTAATATGATTGCAGGAAAACACGCTACATAGCAGAATTTGCTCCTTCTCCAATTAATAATAGTGAGGTTCATAACTGAAACAGAGAAACGAGTATCTTTAAACTCGTAAACTCGTAAAATATTAATAGATAACAGATGCTAGAACCTCATGCATGTGTCCATCAGTCTGTCTTATTTTTGTTTTGTGGAAAACAGGCAGGCATTTAGTTTTTTCATGTCAGCAACAACAACAACAACAAAAAAAAAGACCGGCTTTGACTGTACATGGTTGTGTACATTTTGTATAAGGTTGTGTTTGTAAAAGCGTCCATCTGTGCGTGCGCGCAGCGGAGCGCCTGGACTAGTGTTTGCCTTTCTTGCAGGAGTCGTGGGCTCGACTCCCATCTGGACACACCTCCGATTATTATTTTCGATGTTATAAACTCCCTACTAAATCAAACATGACTGGACAAAGCACCCGTTCGTTCATCTTCCTGTAAGCTTGCATGTGTACACATGTATGTGTACGTATATAAATATCTGCGATGGTAAGAAATTACAACGTGCGCGTTCCTTTAATTAGTAATTATTGATTATTATAAAAATATGGTTGCTAAATTTGCATATTGATTTTTTTTATGGAATTTTTCATGTTTACTGCCTCCCTTGAAGAACTGATACATTTCTTAAGCGATTAATTCCGTAAAATGTCTCTGTTCCATTCCGTCCCGTTTTGTTCCGACCAATAGCCATACCAAATTCACTAATAGCCAGTTTCCCGGTGGGGGAAAAAGGACTATGGGGGAAAAGTGGCTCTATGAGGTCCGGACAATCCACTATATAGCCGTCCTTCCTATAGCCATTTGTCCGGGGGGAAAGGGGGAAAAACCACTCTCTGACAGTACTCGAAACTCATAGTTTTAAAAAGGGGCTCAGTGAGCCCTAAGGGAATGCAAATGACTCTATGGTGAAGTACCAGCCGCCACACAACTAAGCCAGAAACGACGTATCTGGTTTAAAGAAACAAAATAAACCCGGCCTAGTAAACAGAACGAAATATTTCCAAGACGTAAACCTTACTGCAGTTTCCTGCATATTTTATAAAGCCATTTAAACGTGTAGTTAGTTTCTAGAAATATACAAAAATTGTCAAGACGTGGATATTATAAACATCTAATGAGCTGCTAACTACAGGCTATATATATGACGCAGCTACAATATATTAATGTAAATGGCTACACCTTCAGGGGAAACAACTCTGGCCTTTTCAGTTAAATGTTTTTCATATAATTTGCTTAATGGTCTGCTGTAACCCTTTACTTAGTTCGGTAATTATCTGTGTTGCCACCTATTTAGGAAAGAGCTGCTGACTCGGTTTATCACTTGTGAATTATTGTTTGTTGGGATGTCTTTGTCAATATTTCGCTTTGATGTTGGGGATAGGGTTTGGGACCTGATTCAGTCAATTCCTGAAGTGTAGTTACTCTTTAAATTTGCCTCACTTCTCAATAGAGTCAGCTCTTAAAGAATATGATTTGCTCCTTTAGGAACAAATTCTTTCCTCCACGAGCATACCTCTTTTTTGGAAGGTTTCATAGCCCAGGCCCAGAGGTTATAAAACTGGAGTACATTCTCAAACTAAAAATAAAGCACACTGATTGGCTGCTTCAGAGCACATGCTCGGAAGCAGCCAATCAGTGTTCTTTATTTTGAGTTTAAGATTATTCTCAAGATTTATAACCTCGAACCCAGGAAAGCAAATAGGAAATCACAAGAGTTGTCTCCTTTTGAAAAAATGACGGAAAAAACATTGATATGTTCGCATGCACCTTTAACTTATCCTTGCAGGTAAATGCAGCAGCAGATTTGAGAACTCAGAGCACACACTTCAAGTACAAACTTCATGAGCGACAGTTATGAAGCATAAGTTAACTTGCGCCGCCATTGTCGCCTATGTATTCGTTCTAGCTGGGCTGGGACTTCACGTGGCTGGATTTGTGACGTCTTACTGGATGACCGCGGAAACTGAGGATGAAACAGGTATTTACATTATCTCTATACAAGAAACATTTTTAAAAAAGATAATTGTCGAAGATGAAATTCGTTTTTAAAGAACAACTTTTTAGTCATGTCAGGACGGATCCACCGCTTCCTTGGTATTATCAGTACATTTGTAAAGTAAATATGTCTTGTTCAAGGACAAAAACATGAATTCCCGATTGAGGATTATCGTGATCAGCCTTGGTCGAGTTCGATTACAACTATTGTCTGGCGATAGTATGTCATGGAAGAAGCGGGTCAACTCGGCCTGCTTTCTGTAAGCCTGGGGTCTTCACGGCTCCTGGGTCAACTCGGCCGCCATTCAACTCGTCCGGGTCAATTCGGCCTGCTGTCATTTGCATCCTCGCCCCAACTTACGAAGATGGGCTGCGCCAGGAATGAACGGAAACACGATAAACGAATAGAGTTTGTTGGGTTGTTGATTTAATAAGAAGTCCTTCAAAATGGTGGACAAAAAATGAATTAATATAAAGGGCAACCCAATAATCCCTCAACGGATAACTGCAACTGCAGCTAGACTATGGTAACGGGACGTTCCGGGCCTACAATAATACAATGGCGCTGGGATAGCCGGACCAAGGTGCAGGGCAATTATATTTTAATTGTTTCCTTAGTGCCGGAGTTTTAGGATTGGGGTCCTTTACCCTGTGGGATTTTCTGTAGTATAGGGTCGAAGTAAGAGCAAGGTTGTTACCATCAGCTAATCATCACAGGTCTCTAAAATGTAAAAAAAATCTGTAGGTGGGGTTTGTGGGTACAAATGACTGGCGCATAGATATATAACCATGCGGCACCATGACCACAACTGATGTTCTCTTATTCATTTTCATACAACTTCGATATCCTAGTTTATTTGCCACAAGTAAGATTTAATGGCATGACTGAACTGCAAAAATACCGATACCTCACCAGGAGCTAGCTGTAACAGGGGGAACACTTATTAAAAGTCTATTTCTTAGCTTCTTCTGCCTCATATTTTCATGATTTTCCCTGACTTCGTTTGGCCCAATTGCTAAGGGAGTGAATTCGTGAGTTTGTGAGTGAGTGAGCGTGTGTGCAATTGAGCGAGTGAGTATCAAGATAAGCCTGCATCGAAATAATTCCTTATCTAGAAAATTTTATCGCCGATGCAATGAATTGGTTTCAAAACTCAATGTCAGGTTAAAATCACTTTCACATGAAGGCCTATCGGAACCAGAATTTTATGATTACTTAGTATACAAATTCAAAAAGATAAGGGGTATGTCTGATTTTTTGTTCAGCTTCAAAAAAGTTGTTGTTTGTTCTCATTGTATTTTGTTAAGTGCTAGCACTAACCATTAAAATCAGGAAGTCATATGACTTCCAAGGTTTGTCATTTGGAAGTCATGCTGAAGGATAGACTTGGTTTCTTCCAGAATGTCCATATTTATATTGCTTTCTCCTTCATTAACGGGTGTAATACCATTATTACAACAAATAAACTCATTATTTAAGTCAATATTCACTTTATAAATGGTAGGTTATGATAAAAATTGGAAGTCACTGACTTCCTGGCATTCAGTTTTAGAAGTCACAGACCCCCAGACTTCCACTAGTGGAAGCACTGTTTGTTTCTTTGTAATTTTAGTTAGAAATACATCAGTTGTTAAAGAAGACTGATTTCTGGCGCGGCAGATCGGAAGCGCGGTGCGGTTATGGCTTTCATACTAGACCTTTAATTACACGATTGGAAAACTCGAATGCGCCTGATCTACGGCTGCTCAAACGGGTCATGAAATTTGCAAATACACTTTTCGTCATTCGTTATTATTGAATAAAACACGTCTATCCGCAAATAACGGCGATTAAATTAAAAAGGAAATGAAGGCAAAATAAAGTTTATATTCATAAAACGTCATTTTAAAACTGTTTCTTTTCACAAATGGGTAGATTGTGTTTATTATCCCCCATACAATAAAATCCCGGATGCAGGTCATGCATGCTCTGATATGTCTATGACAAAAAGGTTAGGAAGCTCCTACTCTGCTTCACTGTTTATTAATATGCATTATTACAGACATCGGCTATCTTGCTGCAGAAAATGTTTTTACTAAGTTTAAAATTTATGGCTAAACTGTCATTTAGCATCAACTTTACATAGTAGAGCACAAACTGTCGTTAACATGAATGTGTACACATTAAGGGGAAGCAACTGTATATTTTGAATTTCGTCTACTTTCTAAATGGGGTCAACTCCCAAAGAGAAGATTCGACTCTTCTTGCAGCCAATGGTACCCGGGGCTGACTCTGAATTTAAATGAGAACGTTGTCCAGAGCGCAAACAGGAAGTCATAAAACTGTATTCTTTTGTAAAAATGGCGGAATAGAATTAAGGTGTACCGATGACCATAAAAATCACTTTTGATATACTTTTTATGTTTTAATAGTGTAAGAAAGTTTTCTGCGGTCAACAGTCATCTAAGGCCATGCAGTTTAGACGATTTCCCACTGTCTTAACATTGATGTGAGCCACGACACGGCAAAAGCAATGAATTGGCATGTCCACCCAGCGAAGACTCAGGTCATTTTGGGCATCCACACCTTCTGCTCAAACTTTTCCCTGTGCGTTTAAAGAGAGCTAAGGGTCTAAGCTAGCTCCATGCGGAAGCCCAGGCTGATCTGAGTCTTCGCTGGGTGCACATGTAATTTTGTTGGTTTGTTGGTGTAACGCCTCATAGATCTTCCAAGTTCGACTATAATTATCTGCCGTAGTAAATCTATTATAGAGATGGCACTGAAGACGTTAGTTTTGTTTGGCTGAATCACTGGTGTGCTTTTGCGCTTTTGAGTTGTCCGTAGATTGTACACTGCCATATATAACCTGTAAACTTGTCTCTCTACGTCTCTTTTTGGATCTTTCCATAAGAAAGTGTATACGTGATGCGGTTTGCCTTTTATGTAAACTTTTCTAGGAACGCAAGGAACAAGTCTTCAAAAATCCTGAAATATTTGTTCGATGTGACTGGACATAGTCACCTATATCGAAAAATATGCGTTGCGAAATTTCAGTGGACGTAGATGCGTGAATGTTTAGAGTGTTTGAACCATTTCAGTACATTGGACTTATAAAGAACAAAGGAAGAAAAACAAACTATAGACACAAGGATGACAGGCTCATTTTAGTGCTCCAGATAGTAACGGAGATAATTTTCCAGATGTATGTAACTCCATAAAATCATATGTTGTCACAACATATGTATTCATTAGGAAATAAGAAAAAATATCTCAAATACTCCTCTTATCTGGAGCGCTGCGAGTGAATTAGACAAAAACAATGGCTTGTTTATTAAGTTATACTATACTTAGTAAAACAATTGAAGGATATTGAAATTCTATGATTTTTTTAAACTAAAAACAAACTTTTTACAAAGTTCATTATGCATGCATTCAATAATATGGGGTATCTATAATTCAAGAGCATGTCCAATTAAAGTCACGCTTAAGTGGTTACAGTACAGTACCGCTCCAAATGTAATAACCCCTACAGCATGAACTCACAAACATATATACGTATCGCTATATTGTTGTTAATACCGGTTTTAAGGAGTTGAATAGTTTGCCATAAGAAGGCCGTCATGCCCATACGGCGTGAGTTACACAATAAAAGCATCAGCCACATTCGCAAATCTGAACGATCAAGAGTTCTCCTACTCACTTACCTCGAAATTCTTTAGTTTATCCTCGATCAGCAGCAGAATAGTTGGAATCAGAATATTTTAAGAGGTCCTTTAGTGTTGAGGCAAGCTGCCTATGTAAATTACAAGCGAAAAAGCAGGTTTAAACTCAATTTTAATTGTTTGTGATTTTTTGCAGTATGGGGTCAGTACATTTGGAACGGTACCGTACAGTAACCTTTGTAGCGTGACGTTTATTAATCCTGCACTTCAATTGCATACGCCCGGTACTAGTACATGCATGCACATTTTATTTTGTATATATTCCGTTAAAAGTAGCAAATATGATTAAAATTTAATATCCTTCAATTGTTTTACTAAGTATATTTGAAATGAGCCGCGACACGACAAAACCAAAAATGTGGTTATGCGCCCAACGCAGACTCGGATCAGCCTGGGCATCCGTCCAGGCCGATCAGAGTCTTCGCTGTCCGCATGGAGGTAGTTAAGACTCTTATCTACGTTTTAAGTGCTTTGCGAAGAGTCTCATCAAACTGTGCGGATGCCGAGGCTTATCTGAGTCCGCGCTGGGCGCACAACCACATTGATGGTTTTCTCGTGTCGTGGCTCAAATAAATTGCATATTTTTACTTCTGTTAGTAGCCAAATGCGTTTCATATCTCGGGCAGTTTATACCATGTGCGAACAGGGAAGACTCAGAAAAGCATCCGCGCAGTCTGATGAAAGTATTCCATGTCCGTAGCATCAGCCTATTGATCCTGATCAATAGACTGGCCAGACAGCGCAGATGCACAAGATGATCAGAGTATTGCCAAAGTGTCAGTGCTCTAGAGAAGAGGTTATTGTGTTTAATAGTGTCCTTTAAACGACCTTATAATCTGCTTAACTTATGAATATCAACAAACGAAAACAACAAATTGCTACTTAATATTCCAGTGTAAGGTCTAAAGGATTGAAACGCTAATTATCCTTAAAGCTTAACATGCCATTTTAAGATATTTAAATCATTGCTGAGTCGGCAAAATAAAAGAATGCATGTATACGTGGTATATCTGGCGGTAGTATCGTAAAAATAGCTGGGGCGTGGTGACTTTATCTGTTGAAAGTGAAAGGAGAAAAAAGGGGGGGGGGAGGGGGGGGGGGGGGGGGGCAGGGGCTTCACGTTTTAACCTCTCGATACTTATGTATCTATGTGTTCAACTTGTGTATCTGCAAAAATGCGGCACGATCAAGGAATACAATAACAATATACAAGTACATACGAGTAAATTATTTTGTAAATGAATGTGATAGTTGCAACAGTAAGCCCATTGGGCACACAAGGTTGAATCAATATTGAATGTACCTTGATTCAACGTCATGACGTTGAATCAAGGTTGATTCAATACTGATTCAATTTTGTGTGCCTGCTTGGGGGTGTATTGTTACACCTCTGTTTTCTCGCCAGTGTTACGAAGAGGATCAACATATTGAATACTCTGCGGAAACCGCAGCCCTTCCTGAATCGGGGCTCCTCTTACTCTGTTTCCTAAGGGCTATATGTCCCACATGGCACTCAGATTTTTACGGTAGAGACTTTTCTCATAGTATCACACAAGGCATATAAACCTCTCATTCATTCTATTGACATTGTCATTCAGCTTATATTGATTCCTTCTTCACCTCAATCAATTATCAACAGAATTTACGTATATTTTACAGATCAGTCAATTACAAAAATAAATATTGGTCTTTGGGATATGCATCAGAAGCTCGGCAATGGAACAAGTCTTCATACAGGTAATGTACTTTTAAAGCAGTTTCCCCACCACAAGCTACGGCCGATGCAAAAGAGCGGGGAGGGGAGTGGGAGGCACAGATTGAGACAGAAGTTTAAAGAGAGGGTTTAATTCCCTGAGCAAATAGTGTGTGGGGCATACAAATACAGTTGTGACCCGAGTCAGACGTGGGTCACAACCTCGGAATATAAGGGCAATAAATAATTCAGCACTGACTATAAACCTATGACTGGCGACACTTGACAAACGTACTTCCGGTACGTGTAGTCAGGAAAGATTCAAATCAGCATCCAAATCCGCATACTAGACTGATCAGCCTTCCCTTTCTCGCCTATACCATTAATGAGTTCTGACGCATTTAAAATGAAAACTGAAACCTCCAGACAGTTTGTGCATCTGCGCAGACTGATTTGAGGTATGGCTTAAGGTCTCCTTTCATGTGACGTCAACCAAGTAAAACCAACGTGCAGTGAGCTTCATCGGAGGACAAAAGGTCCTGTGCCGCTCACCTGC
Organism: Ctena decussata; assembly: GCA_963989385.1. NCBI lineage: Eukaryota > Metazoa > Mollusca > Bivalvia > Lucinida > Lucinidae > Ctena > Ctena decussata. The sequence goes on from OZ022512.1 coordinate 11,576,731, forward strand.
GAGATCTGAAGTGTGTCTTGTCTCATCAGCTGCTGGCTGCTGTCAGCTTGATCATGTGTTTTCACCATCCTGGACATATTTTAAATTTTGGAATAGCAGTCAGAGAAAGGCCATTACCATTGGTAATCGTGTGTCTTCCTGAAGTTTATAAGCATAGGCTTTCACAATGTAATGTTAAAGTAATAAAGTCCAAAGGAGGAAAAGTTGACTTTTTCAACATAGGATCATCATTTGGACACACTCGAAAGTATTCGAAAAAACACTATGTAGCATACATGTAACATGTGTCCGTCTGGAGATAATGTGCTTTTGAAAGTGTTTACTATATATGCGCATGGCGACAGCATTCTATGGACATTTTGAAAAAAAGCCAGTCATTGCATGGTTAGTTGGTTGTTTTGGGTTTAACGGCCCTTTGAAACAGTAGCTCAGTCAATACTGACCCGTCTCCCAAAGAGAGGGAGAAAGAAGAGAGAAATGATAGACGAGAAAAAAAATGTCCAAACAGCCCCCAACCCACATCTACTGCAAGCACAGTAGGCCCTTATCCAAATCAGTAGGACGATCCGGCACTGGAAGTTATACCCAGCACCATCGCATCACCCAACCACCCCAGTCATTACATGTAAGTGTACATTATCGAAATTAATCTAAGCATACACCTGTATAATTGGCTTCCGCTTTCTTCGGATTTTTAGAGACGTACATGTACATATGTTTATATCTGCACTGCTAAAATAAACGGTTGATTTTACGGTAAAATAACTGGCAACCAGCTGCCAGTCCTTTTACCGTTATTTTTACGGGCGCCCGTAAAAATTGCAGGAATCATCAAGCAGAGTGGGACAGAAAAGTGCAGATGTCGTTTTGGTTAGATAGCCCCTCAACAATACAAAGTTATTTTCGAGTGCGCCAAGTTAACATAAAACTTCCATTTCGTGATTTCCAACAATGTCTTACAGGCAAAAAGCCGTAAAAATAGCGGCGAAAGGACTGGCAGCCGGTTCCCAGTTATTCTACCGTAAAATCTACAGTATTTTTTTACAGTGTGGAATAAAAAGGAAATCAGAAAAAAAAACTGGAGATTACGGAATTAAAGCTATCGAAAAACCGATATGAAATTACAGAACAATTTTATCAGAAGCCCGAAGTGAGCCTCACGCAAACCATGCACAGAACGCTGACGCCACCCTTCGATCCGATGATTGATCGCTGGCATACAAACCGCTAAAACGTACTAACAAGCAGTCATAAACTCAAATGGTCACATGCTGCACCCGCTGAAAGTACGGCAGATCCTTGTCCTTCATTACAAGGTCGTAACTGTCTATACGCAAATACGCAGGCGCATACTGAAATTTTGTCAAATTGACAAAATTTCAACACGCATCTGCGTATTTGATGATGCAGAAATGTTGTAAATTGGACAATATTTCAATAATAATTGCAAACAAATGCGATGATATGAAATATCGTTGGGGCTAAACTCGAGGGGTATAAAACATAATTGTGTGTAACATGTAATTACCTCAAGCTACGCCCCTGCATTAAGCCAAAATTATTAGGCTGTCCTGAATGCCGAAAGCTTAACGGTATGTTTAAATCGCTATAAGGTCTACAAATGCTTAGTGTGCACAAGCTTTTTTCAATGTTTGAAGACAAAATACGAAAACAGTCCCAATCCCGCACAGACTGCAGATACGGCAGACTCTTGGCCTGCAAAATAAATTGATAAGTTGTTAAAAGGATTTGCGAATACATGCTTTGTACAAAGAGAGAAACCATGGGAGCTGCATATAAAACAATTGTGCGTCCAAACCTGGAATATGCAGCACCAGTTTGGAATCCTTTTCACAACACATCAAAAGGGGTGCAGAAGACTGGTCAAATGAACTTCCAGGCGTCAGAGGAACTCACGTGCTTGATGAGTTACAGTGGCGAATATTGGAAGCCCGATGGGAACAGTCATTCTTAACATTCTTTCACATGATCCACACCAGGGCTGTTACTTTTATATACAAATATCTGACCCCTGCACCTGTGCTGAGACAAACAGGTGTTTTCACAGAACTAACAAAGCATAGGATGTTTTAAATATACTGACATCCTTAAGAATTTATTATTGTTCCGCACCGTTTCCCTTGAGGAATAGTCTTCCCTACTCTGTGGTCTCCGCAAAGCCTATGCGACCGTTTAAAACTCTGTTTAAGCACGATCCTAATTAATCCGAGCTTGCCCTGACTTAAGGCTTTTACACTGAAAATTCAGAGGATTTGACAAAGCCCTAATTTGCTTCTTGTAACTAGTTCTAATGACATGTTTTAAATGCTGAATTTTTAATTTTAGCACCACAAACAACCGAACCATATCAAAAGAGTCGTCAAACGAAGAGAGATTATCAAATTGCACCATTGTCTTGTACCAATGTTCATTAAATGACCAACCCAAACAAGCGCAAAATGTTATTAACAATGCTTTTTAAACGTAACAGTGAGACGACTTTGTTACGGCACCAACCTTCGCTTGTAGCAATTTTTTTTTATTATGTGACCAAAACTTGATTGTATCATTTTAGGTTCGCCGATTGCCAAGAAGGAGGAACAGTACATAGTATTAGCCATCGCTGCTGCAAACACCTTATTTTGCCTTATTGTGTTACTGAAAGCTGTACACGTGTGTGTGGGTCTTGTCTCCTTTGTCAGCGTTGCAATGATGCTAATAGGTAGGTTCGAATTAAAAAAACACACAAAAAAAACAGGAAATGGAAGTTATATTTGACATTTAGCTGGAAGCGTACCCGTGCCATCATTAAGCCACCTCAACACAGGCTTCAGGCTAGAACTGCCTCAACTACATAGGCATGCATGCCGGTTGTGTCATCAGAACCACGTCAACCTCAGAGAAATGCTGCGACGCCGTATTAAAGCCGCATTGGTGATTCCATTTAAATTGAGAGAATAATCATGTTTTACGGAAACGTAGCAGTTAACGTCGGTAAATCATCGAAATTTAATACCAACATCACAATAGCGCTATGTAATGGCTTGAAAGTAGAACGCCCATATGTTTTGCTACACAAGAATACGTATACTGTCACAGCACTTCAGGTCAGATCTAATAGCAATACTATTTTACAAGTCGTTGAATATCTCAAGGATTAATCTGTACTTATTTGCACCCATTTAAAAAATATGGATACGCCAGGCTGTAGAAATGCAATATGGTCAAGTATATCTTTTGTAACCAAAACAGGGCTTAAAGGTAGGTTCCTGTACTAGCGATAACAATTATGTCCACAAAATAATTTCGTGTTTTTCTGAGCAGTATTGAATTCTCTTATTTTTCTGAATTTGTTGCTACTGAAAAACTCGTCAGATGTTGAAGAAAATAGTCGTTTTCCCTTTTGGTTTATTTTCTTGCGTTGGAATTCCAGTTCTAAAAATAACTATGTTTATTATGTCTATAAGTGCGCGATTTCTGACGCCATTCTCCAAAGGTCAGTTTTCCCTTATCGTGAGCTCTCCTAGAGATCCTGGCATGGTGGATGGGTTAAAACTATCCCACAATGCAATGCAGCATGACCTCAGCTGCGTTATCTATTTTTGGCGCGAACTAAAAATAGCGCTAACTGGTGTGCGAAGCAGAGTTAGGAAATCCCTTGCAAAACGAGTTTTCTAATATTTTTTTGATTTACACTTTGTACTGAAACTTATTCATTCCCTTTTATAAGTGCTTTCCAACAACTTGGATGAAAGATCATCAAAATTATGATGCATTCCAAAGTACAGGAACCTACCTTTAAATAATGGAATCAATATAATAATTCAGCTTCCTTTTCTCTGAAATATAGAGTGAAGTCAATGAGTAATCGTTGATACCTTGCGGTATTCTGCCCCAATATGCTTTTGGTTTTATCTTTAGTGTTTGTTTGAGAAACCAATCAAAACTGTAACTTAACTTTTGGCGTTATTTGTGCTTTGTGATGAAGTAACAAAATATGTATTATTTTCAGCGGCATTTTTCGTGTACAAGAACATCGAAGCTAGACTGGACAAACTTCGTGTTCTCCACATAGACTGGATGAATCTCGAGTTATCTTATTCACTGTATATGACCTTTGCTGGGATTATAGTGAACATTGTAGCCACAGTCACTTTCTTAACAGTTTTGCTCATCAGGGAAGAAAGAAAGGCTTCGAAGTCAACGAAAGGACTTGGAGTGTCTGATGTTGTTGTATCAGAACATGCACATCTTAATTCTAATGATACATTACAAAAGAGCCATAAATACGAATACACGGATTCGGCAGCTCCGTTGACATCACCGAAAATAGCTGTATACGAAAATACGGCTAAAGTAAACGTGATATCAGGGAATAATGTGACTTATGACAACGCTGGTTATAATTCTATGCATGATTCAGTTTATGCAGGACCTTCTGGAGAGGAAAACTTCAATCATATACATATGCAAAGCTCGAGATTATGAGAGTGAGTTTGTGAAACATTCTTATACTTTTCGAACATCCACATATCATAATTAAGTAGGACCCTGAGAAATTATTTCAAGATTCTAGTAATTTAATGTGCTATGAGAATGTTTGATCCTTTTATCCTATTCAAGTAGGATCTTGAAATATTATTTTAGAATTCTAATAAAGTGTGCTATGCGGATGTTTGAAAAGCATATAAGCAGCAAAGGATGGAGATCGTTAGGGGTGACTCAAGTATTATGTCATGGAGTACTTACTTCTACCTAAAGGCTCAAACAAGCATGAAAAACCACAATTTCCGGTTTACCTGTGTGTTTAAGAATTCTAATCAGGCGCTACTTTGGAAAGTTTTATTTTTGCAATGAGTTGTGCATGCAATTAAATTACAGACACACAATTTTAGAAAAAAACTGAGAAAGAAAGAAAAAAGTGAATTTCTATTAATTTAATTGTCTTTACATTTTTTGTCGTCTTTTATTTGTTAATGCATAAAAACATATGAATAAATTTTAAATTTTGTAAATGCAATGTATTAATGGAGTTAGCAAAACAAAAAAGAACCCTTAATGACAACGCAAATATTTAACTTCATTTATTATTATAATTACCTTAATTCTCAAAAGTAAGCATTTATGTATTTTCACAATTTATTCCTCACATGCCTTTCAACGTTTCGGCTAATGAAAGCCTTTATCAAGAAAAATGGTGGGCTGCACAATAAAGCAATGTAGTATTGAAAGGAAAAAAACCTTCTTGATAAAGGCTTTCATTAGCCGAAACGTTGAAAGACTTGTGAGGAATAGACTGTGAAAATAAATATGTAACAAAGGTTGTGCGATTATAAGATAAGCGGTTATGGAAATTTCGAGTCCAGAGCGTATGGATAGCAAAGTTCCGAAAATGGAGGTTTTGTAACTGCAGTGTCGGTATTTGTTAAAACAGTTATTTCATTGTATATTTTCACGATTGGAGAGAAAGCAATTATTTGACCGTAGGAAATATATTTATTTTCTAAAGTATAATGTTCTTCTGTCATTTAGTTATATCAGAAACCTGAATAAAAACTACAAGTACATTCAAAGACCAAAGTAATTCCAAAAAGAACTTTAGGGTATTTTCATGTCTACTGGAAGTTAATTTTCGCACTTCTGTTCAAACTATATCACTTTTTATTTTGGTCGTCGAAGACTGCTAAATGCATAATGCAAGCAATATATTTATTTCGTTTTATATGTTCAGATTTTAAATAGTCTTGTCTTTAAAATTTTTCTCTCATTTTGTCTCCGTTTTCATATCGTAAATCCTTACATCACTGGAACATTGTAACAGTTTCTTTCGAATTGTATGTTAAGTCAAAATGCTATCCTTTTACACTGCGGAGATAGAATTTAGTTCTTTTATTATCAGGAGACAGAGTTTGTTTCTGTTATTAATAGTTATTTTATTGTTTTAGCTTTCCAAGTACAATGTCAAGATCATTGGCTTTTCGGTTCTGGAGAAGGAAAAAATAAAGGGTCATATATTGGACTGGCGGCCATCTTGGTCATGCAACTAGGACGACCTGAATAAACGTTCGTTCCCCTAATAACCCTCCATACACATAAAAGGTGCGTATGAGCTAAGAGCCTAACAGCCCGCGCATCTATGCAGTTAAAACACAACCATTTCAGTTGGTTTAAACACTATTTCATTTGCATAATAATCATATAATGTACAACAAATACAAGTACAAACAATACAAAAATCATACAAATGGGATTCAGAAGAAAGTCCAAGGACTTATTTAAATCTGTATCCCAAAACTGCAATAAAACAAATTTTCTACATAAACGTGATTGTCATATATGATTTATATACAATATTCTGTACAGTGATACCAAAAGTGGAAGGTAATGAAAAAAAAGTAATTAATGGTTTTACAGAAAGAAATTGAGAAAGAAAGGAGGAAATACTCGAGTGTGTTATAGAATTTGATGTTTTGGTACATTAATAAAGAGTTAAGAAATAGTAGGAAAGCTCCACGGGGAATGGAGTAACGTGTGCAAAGGTAACGGCGTTTAAAAATACGCTTTGTCTATTCACTGACTGATTTGGCATGTTTGAATGAGAAAAGAGAAAAAAGATAAAAGGATAAAAGAGGCTGAATCCGACTCTACATTGTTGACTTACATGTAAGATATAGGAGTTCTATAATGGGTACAGTAGTAAGTAAGAATTTCAAGGAGTAATGGCTAAAATAAGAATTTAAATAAAGTGACTATTTACTAATTAGGCGTTTCTGATCAGCGATTCAACTGGAAACGTTTGGACTGGATAATAAAGTGTTGTACAATGATGAATATTTGCTTATTAGTGTCATACGAAAGAGCCTGGTCTCCATATAGTAGAACATTTAAGCAAGGTCTGCACAGATTTGATAAAGATCTCATCATCTCTTCTCTTATAACATTATACTGAGGACAGTCAAGAAGAAAATGTTTATTATCTTCAACAGCCCCACAATCGCAGGAGGGACTCTGTATTATATTTTTAGTAAAGAGATAGTAGTTTAGTGGACTGCATTTGGTTCTTAGTCTCGTGTGTAGAACTTGGCCAGTTCTTTTTCCTACGCGATAGTGACGTGGTGGAAAGTTCACATTTGAATTTGAATTAAGGGCTTGTTTGAAAGATGATGTGCTAGCAGCATTTCTCATATCTTCGGGTAGCAGGTTCCAGTTTCGTATAACAGAAGGAAGAAAAGAGTTATAGTAGAGTTGAGAACTAGAATGTATTGTCTGTATATTATTTGGGTTACGCAAGTTATATGTCACGTTGGAACCGACTGTAGGAGGAACAAGTGAAGATAGATAAGTTGGAGAAAGACCAGAATTCATTTTATAGAACAAGATAATTTTGTGTTTGTCCCTTCTTGAGGCCAGAGTCTCCCAACCAGTCTCAGTGTATAAAAGATTGAGAGATACAAGTCTAGTTCCCCCGGTCACTATTCTGGCTGCCTCTATTTGTATTTATTCCAGTTCATTCGCTTCGTACTGTGTGCAGTTATCCCACACAACGTCTGCGTATTCCAAAAGAGGTCGGATAAAGGCAAAATAGATTGTTTCTAGGGAATTTCTGCCCAAAGTAAATTTGAGTTTTCTCATAACATTAATTCTATGCCAGGCTTTTGTTTTAATAAGTGATAAGTGATCATGCCAAGTACAGTCGTTTGAAAATGTAAGACCTAGGTGTTTGTGAGTACTGACTTCAGAAATTACTTCATTGTTCATTATAATAGGTGGATGATGGGGTTTGTTGTGCTTTCTAGAAAAGAGAAGGGACTCTGATTTCGAGGGATTAAAGGTAACCAACCTCTTAGAAGCCCATTCGTGAATCTTTTCCATATCTGAATTTAGAGTTCGAGCTGCCTCCAAGGGGTCATCAATAACTATATATAAACTAGTATCGTCCGCAAATAATCTTATCTTAGAATCAATGTTTTCGACAATGTCATTTACATAAACCAGAAAAAGAAGAGGGCCTAGAATAGAGCCTTGAGGTACGCCTGCGTTAATAGATTTCCAATCTGAGTTAGCACCAGGAAGCACAACTCTTTGTGTACGATTTCAGTTCAGACACACCATCTATTGATTCTGAGGAATCAACTGATTCAAAATCAAGGCTGAATATAGATTGACGAATTTCGAGAACTGGTTTAAGTTTTCCATATTTTTAGATATGCTAGTATTCGAAATTTGTAGATGTGCAAAGCAACGTTTTTGTGTAACGCGACACATACATGTTAAATATAGTTTGGACATATTTTGCTTTTCGTTACATTGTAACTCCTTGTTATGTTAAATACTGGTAGCTCAATGTCAACTTTCTGAGACCAGGGCCCAGGTTCACAATCATTCCTTAAACTTAAGGATGACCTTAAAGTTAAGGTGTAAAATTTCATCTATAAATACAAGCTTACAAGAACTAAGTGTATTTAAATTTTCTTTCGTATTATATTTCTATGACAATTGTCAGTAGATTCGGGCAAAAACTGCAATTTTTAATATGGTTTAAATATGGATTTTCTGAGGGCGAAATTTTCCTCCTTAACTTTAAGGTAGTCCTTAACTTTAAGACTGATTGTGAATCTGGGCCCAGAACATTTACTTTGAGAAATCAGTAGTTTGAGATGAACTTAAACTCTGAACTCTGAGATATCAGCAGTGGACTGTAAAACCCTTCACATACTCCTCTAACTAACCAAGCTCATTGACATCTAATGTCATAGAAAATTACACAGTACTATTTTACTAACGAATTATATGATATTAGTGATGGTCATCTGTTATTTTAACGTTGTCCGACTCTGTTATGGCCATTTCCGTAATCAAGTATTTTCCTGAAATATAAAGTCAAGACAATATTCAAATTAAAGCATACACGACTATAATACTAAGCGTCGCTATCAGCAGAATGTACACAAACCACATAGGTGAATAAAACTCCATCATATACCCTGTTAGTATAGGGAAGAACATTACTCCAGTAGTAGCTGACACCAAGAACATACCAGATATTTTCCCAGATATTGGCATAACATTTTCTGCCGTCCAGATGAATATGGAAGCTACTATCACAGACATGGAAAGACCCATTGCTCCTGTAAATATCCAAACTAAAGGAATTACAAAGAAACGAGATCCTAGCCAGAAGCCTGTTACAGATATTGTGAGAAATGATATAAACTTGGTAAGAATAGTCCTCTGTTTGAAGCAACTAACAATAAATATTCCAAAAAATCGACCGAGCACAAAGCAAGCCCAGTAAAGTGTGGTTGCGTATGATCCTGTCTCTTTACTCCAACCAAGCCATACTATAGAAAATGTCATGAGATAATTGCCAAATTCGTCCTCCACAATAGCATATGTCATGAGCAGTAACGCCAGAAGTACCAGAAACACGACTTTCAGCCTAAAAGGCATGCGTTGCCCTTTTGGTTTGACGTCTTCTCCCGAATTCTCCTGCTCGGAATCCTTTGGCTTCTTTGCATTAGCTGCAAATGTATATATGTCACTGAATTTGAAATAGAGCAGAAGGTATCCACACGTACTTGACACGGTTATTATGGCTGACATAATAAATGCATAGTGAACTCTCGTCTCTTCAAACATATTCTGACAGGTGGACTCGGTTACAATACTTATATTCGCCACACCTAAAGAAGCAAAAAAAAGAAAGGTCAATTTCACACAGTTATTTCCCCCTTTTTTTAGAAAATTTTTAGTATACATTTCTTAAACATGTCGATATCGACAATCACCAACTATCAATATGCATTATGTCATAATCAGAATCTTACAGGTTCAGTCAAATAAACCTATTTATACCCCCGGTAAACGAAGTATATAGGGGGTATATAGTTTTTGGTCTTTCCGTTAATATGTTTGTGTGTATGTTAACATTTTTTTCTGTCACAGATTTCTCAGGAAACACTACAGCTAGGATTTTGAAATTTGGTACAAACGTTGGGTATGACTAGTTGTACCGTGTAAGAGAGAATCAGCCTCCTGCTGCTTATCATTCCCTTTATTTGTCCATTTTTTCTTTCTCTCCAATTAATTTTCTGTCAAAGATATCTCAAAAACTTCTACAGTAAGGGTATCTGAAATTTGGTAGAAACGTTTGGTATGACTAGTTGTACCGTGTAAGAGAGAATCGGCCTGATCCAGCTTATCATTCCCTTTGTTTGTCCAGTTTTTCTTTCTCTCCAATTTCTCTCCAATTGAATTTTTGTCAAAGATTTCTCAGGAACCAATACAGCTAGAATTTTGAAATTTGGTACAAACATTGAGTATGACTCGTTGTACGGTGTAAGAGAGAATCAGCCTTCTGCTTCGTATCATAATTCCCTTTATTTGTCCATTTTTTCTTTCTCTCCAATTAATTTTCTGTCAAAGATATCTCAAAAACTTCTACAGGAAGGGTATCTGAAATTTGGTAGAAATCTTGGGTATGACTAGTTGTACTGTGTAGGAGAGTATCAGCCTGCTCCAGCTTGTTTCATAAATCTGTTTAAAGAGCATTCGAACTGCGCGCTCAATTAAGGCCTGAATCCCATTTGCGAAGGGAACAACCCTTAAATGGAAGAAACACTAAACCCGCAGTGTAGACGGCATTTTACTAACTAACCATCTGCAGAGTTAGAGTTGACAACATTTTGATACCATGTAAATATATTTATAAACATGATACGTCGTTACTCCCTCTAAGTTAAAGTGTTCAAAGTACCCAAATCATAAATCCGAATTCGTTAATCATATAAACAATAACAATTGAGAAATGTTTTAGATACAAAGACATGGAGTCTCAAAACAGAAGTGTGATCAGGTGCTCGCGAGCAGTAAGCATCACCCGCCTACGATAATACACCCGCCATATCCATGTCTCTGTGAAATAAGTTAGTGAAACCGAGGTGCCGGTATTTGAAAGCCTTACTTTGCCTCAGCTGAGGCAATCAAATCGGAAATAAGAGGTTAACGGGCATATAGCAGGGGTCAACGAGGTCATAGTGACTCTCATAGAACTTTTAAACTGTTCACGGAGGCTGCGCTCTACCACAAACTTGCGACAACAGTTTACACAAGTAAGCATCTTCCGTCTATCAAAAAAGTCTTGATATTTGAAATAGGCTCTAGCATAGTGGTCTAGCTGAGAGCATAAACTGCGTATGCAGGTAACGAAGGAATATTGCTACTCAAAAATGAAAAGCTAACTATGGAAAAAATTGTATGCGTCTCTCTTGTCATAAAGCCTAATAACAAGCTTTCCATCGTCAACAGAGAGATAACAATCTGAATATGAGGCAGATGAGGCAGATGAACTGAACACAAAGAAGACATATCTCTGTTTTCTCCTCAATACGGATTGCTCACTAAAAACAGAATATGCAGTTTACTAGCACACCTTCTGACTGGTGTAGTCAAATATCCCCACCAATGGCTTTTATTTGCGGTTGATGTAGGTAATAGATGGCGCAACGAAGTTTTTGGTTACACATTTGATGAAATATTCATGATAAGATTGTCTATATATGAGCCCATCAATGGCCAGCGTTCACCACATGGACATTTGTAAACTGTGTAGAATCAGATACGAGCAAAAGATATTAATTTCTGATCGTGCAGTGTCTATTCTGTAGGCAGGCAATCACTTTCAGATGTTCCTGATATAACGCTCAGAATTAAATGATCACCCAAGGGCCAAGTACCATAGCGCATACATACAGGTGCTTTGCATTAATTTTATACCTATGCAATTTTTTCATAAGTCTTAGCATACCCTAAAGTGCATTCTAGGTTCGGCTGAAAGTCTTTGTTGTCAAAACAGCTTACACTTACCGTAGGAATAAATAAAGGGACACTGCTTAGGATTCCAGAAAAGTTCGCCACATTGAATATTGAGGAGAAGCTATTTTGCAATCTATTGAAGTTGTCTTATTTATATTGACAAGTGCTGAAACGCTTCCGCGCAGTTTTTGTCATTTTCGTGGTGTAGTTTTAAACATATTTTATTGCTTCTAAATACAGCAATGGGGTCGGGCCACAAGTTCTCACAACATTAGTTACGGCCCTTCCCCTACAGTGCAAATCATAAAGCATATAAATACACATACATGACAGCATAGCACTAGATAGATATGATTAGAAAAGCCCACAGCATATCACAAAGTAAGTTAAAGAACAATACTATGTTCAAAGCATTCGCCTGCATGCACATAACCAGCCAATGTAGAATTATTAGTAAGACAGGAGAGAAAAAAAAGAGGCAAAGGACAGAGAAGGAAACAAGAAGATTCTTCGTTCGTCGAGGCCCTTCATGTGATATAAGTTTTCAAAACAGATGAAGAAAAACAGTAGCAAAAGTATTTGGACATAGCCTCTCACCTTCGCATATACAAATTAAACTTAAAATCGTCGCGAGTTTTTGATAAATGAATGGACAGCGTCGAAAATTATTTGATTGTCTTGATCAGATAAGTCAGGATTTCCATATAACAAGACGTTTATACTAAGGGGGTGAAAGTTCCTCGTTGAATTAAACAGGACAGCTCTTTGTACATCATATCTTTGACATTCGAAAAAGAAATGAATTGCGTCTTCAATTTCTTCAGCACATGCACAAAATGGATCGTTTGTTACATGATTATTGCATAAATCAGAATTAAGATCGCTACATTGATTTCTCAGCCGCGAGTGCAATACTGCTAAAAGTCTATTTCCATACACATAATAACTTGGCACTTTTATTACATTAAGGTAAATATCTTTTAAATTCTTTTTAAATCCTTCAAAGTTATATATCTCTTTAAGGTCATTATCGAGTGAATTCCATAAATCGATAGACGATGGAATACATGATTTACGAAATATTTCTGTTCTGCTGTTTGGTACTATTAGATCATTTCGGTTTCTTAATGGGTAATTAATTTGATCTCTAACATAGGGGGGAATTATATCAGAAATATACTCAGGAACCATAATGTTTGTTGCTTTATACATAAAGTTAAGTTTTTGATATCTACGTCTAATTGCCAATGCTAATTTCGTGGTGTACAGGAATATGGTAATGAAAACCCGAGAGCGACATTTCAATAACAGAAATTAAGCATGTTACATATAATGAATATTTGCATAAATTTCTTTTCTGCAAGCAAATATTCAACCTTAAGAAGAGCAAGGTGGGCCGTCTTTCAGAAAATTAGCATAGGTCCAGTGCTAATAACAGCTAGGCTTGCTTGAGAAATTTAATTAACAGAATACCCCTATTTTCCCATGTGCAACCTAATTTGCAAACATAATTTTCATAGCATTTCGCTTGCGGTTAGTCACTGATAATTGGAAACTTAACGATACGGAAGAGAGGGGTGGGGTAATTTACTCAAGATTTCCTTTAAAAAAGTTTAAATTTCAATTTGTTTGCTTTTTTCATGTCCCGCCTTAATCACTGAACAAGACTGAACGTGTGATTGCATTCATCATTTTCTGTTACTGTGAAAAGGTGTGAACAAATGCTTTCTACTAGGTACACTGCTTGGATAAAAGATAGGAAAAACTAGACATTGTATATATTTCTATGCAATGTTTTAGACGGCCCGTTGTATCTGTTGAGTCCTCGTCTTTGCTTCTTCATGGTGTTGACATTTGATTTATGTGTTTACCGTGATGATTCATTGACGAGTTAGAGGGTTATCATGCGAACTGAACAACCAACTAAATGTTTTGTACCACTTCAGAAACTGAGGGTGAGGTTGGGCCTGTAAAATCGATTTAAGCCCCCCAGTAATTCATTACTGACCGTTCCAAGGCGGTAGTTCTGTTTTGGTTCTCTGTTGCCTTTTTTTGGTGTCAGAGTTTCTGTGATGTTTTACCTTATGTATGTTCTTATTATTTTTGGTTCGGTTTGGGTTGCTGAGTGGCCACCTTTTGGAAACAAGCTGCTCACTCGGTTGGCCATATGTTCTCTGTATCTTGATTATTTGTAATCTTAGTTGTTTCCAACTATGGTTTGAGGGCTGGATTTGGATTTTGATTGTTTCAGTTCCTGGTCTTTGCATACTTTTTACTTTTACATTTCTAAAAACTCATTTTTGTGCTTTGCTAAAATATTAAAATATTAATTAAAATGATAAATTTAAGAAAGAATAAAAGCCAGCACCTCAGTAGTTTCAAAGCCTGTAATACAACAAATTGGGATGTAGTAGGACGTATGAAACACTGACATAAGTATATGTGTCCACCCCTCTCTTCTGTCCTGCCTTCCAGTTGTCAGTGTTAAAATACCGTAAAAAGCATTCTTTCGATAGCTCACAAATTGCAAAAAAACAGGCATTCTTTCCATTGAATGTCTAAAGCTAGCCTAGCGGTTTTAACATCAGGATCTTTACTATTTGGCTTCGAAGAAGCTCTCCTCTGGCTCTTTTTAAGAGTAAATATTTTCATGCATGAAGGAATTTTTCCGGGGTCTCATTAAATATAACACGTTTAAATATTTGTTATTGAAATGTCGATCTCAGTTTTTCATTATCATATTTATGTACACCGCAAAATCGACTTTACGTGGAAGCATTACGGCACTTGTCAATATGGTTAAGATAACTTTGATAGGTTGCAAAATCGCTTCTCAGACATATTTCTATACAACCAACTATTCAGGAATCCCAAGCAGTGTCCCTTCACTAATTCCCACGGTAAGTGTAAGATTTTTTGACAACAAAGACTTTCAGCAGAATCTACATTGCACTTTGGGGTATGCTAAGACTTATGAAAAAATTGCATAGGTATAAAATTAATGCAAAGCACCTGTAATAATTATTTAGCTGGAAGCGAGGAGAGAAGTATTCACCTGCTCTAAATGTTTTGTACCACTTCAGAAACTGAGGGTGAGGTTGGGCCTGTAAAATCGATTTAAGCCCCCCAGTAATTCATTACTGACCGTTCCAAGGCGGTAGTTCTGTTGTGGTTCTCTGTTGCCTGTTTTTGGTGTCAGAGTTTCTGTGATGTTTTACCTTATGTATGTTCTTATTATTTTTGGTTCGGTTTGGGTTGCTGAGTGGCCACCTTTTGGGAACAAGCTGCTCACTCGGTTGGCCATATGTTCTCTGTATCTTGATTGTTTGTAATCTTAGTTGTTTCCAACTATGGTTTGAGGGCTGGATTTGGATTTTGATTGTTTCAGTTCCTGGTCTTTGCACACTTTTTACTTCTATTTGATATCCAGAGGATTAATTACATTCAGCTTTAAGAATACATCTGATTTTCTGACTGTAATGGGGTCTTAAATTGTTTTTTTTTCAAACAAATGCAAGCTGACGAAATGCATTTTAAAATCTCACCACTTCTTATATTGCACAACCCGCAGGTTTGCACTATAATCACTGTGTGAGTCCGTCCGTCCGTTATCAGTTAGCGAAAACCGTTATCAGTTAGCGAAAACGCTTATAACTCTTGAACCGCATGGGATATTTTGACAAAATTTTGCATACTTATACATGTGAACATTGTCTAACGACTCGCATGCATAACAACCTTATTTGATGGACGAGGCTTTGCTGAGCACAAGTTGAAAATTTACGGCCAACTACTGAAAATGCTCATAACTCTTGATCACCGTGGTAAATATGGTTCAAATTTTGTATGCTTATGTTTTTTAACATAGTCCAGCCACCTGCATGCAAAACAGCGACAAGGCTTCACCGAGCATCAATTTGGCCGGTCGAGCTCTTTTATTGAAAATGCTCATAACTCTTGGACCGCTTGGTATATTTGCTTCAAATTTTGTATATTTATGTAATTTAACATTGCCCAGCCACTGGTATGCAATACAGTGACGAGGCTTCACCGAGCATCGATTTGGCCGGTCAAGCTCTTTTATTGAAAATGCTCATAACTCTTGGACCGCTTGGTATATTTTCTTCAAATTTTGTATACTTATGTAATTTATCATTGCCCAGCCACTGGTGACGAGGCTTCACCGAGCATCAATTTGGCCGGCCGAGCTCTTTTATTGAAAATGCTCATAACTCTTGGACCGCTTGGTATATTTGCTTCAAATTTTGTATACTGATGTAATTTATCATTGTATAGCCATTGGTATGCAAAACTTCTTATTGCACAATCCGCAGGTTTGCACTATAATCACTGTGTGAGTCCGTCCATCCGTTATCAGTTAGCGAAAACGCTTATAACTCTTGAACCGCATTCTATATTTTGATAAAATTTTGCATACCTATACATGTCAACATTATCTAACGACTCGCATGCATAACCGCTTGTTTTTGATGGACGAGGCTTTGCTGAGCACAAGTTGAAAATTTATGGTCAAGTAGTGAAAATGCTCATAACTCTTGAACCCCGTGGTACATATGGTTCAAATTTTGTATACTTAAGTATTTTAACATTTCCAGCCACCGGCATGCAAAACGGTGACGAAAGTCTAAACAGTATTGCACGACCCACAGGTGTGCACTTTAATCGCTGTGCAAGTCCATCAGTCTGTTTGTCCTTTCGCTGTAGTCAGTGAGTGAAATTACTCATAACTCTTAACCACATGGTGTAGTTTGATAAAAATATGCATCATTCTACCAGAAATTACCAATTTCTTTTCCATACATTCCTTCTGGCACCAGAAACTGATTATTCTACATTCAGCACGGTTTGTGCACATTACCATCATTTGATTCTTACTTAAAATAAGTGTAGTCGAAAATTCAGATACCTGTCCCTGAATGCCGACCACAAAAGTTTTCAACAAACGCACGGACTGGTAATGGCATAGCAAAAAAAAAAAAGAAAAAAACGAAGAAAATGTATATAAGCCATTTTTTTCAATAACCGGATCAGACAAGATGCAAAAATATAAATGTTTCGCAAACCATGAGCACATAGCCTTCGAAGAAGAGAAATTACATGGCTATCGATCAGTTGCAGTGTATTTAATGTGTAACCTACAGGTAAAAAAGAATTCCGCAGAATGTTATGTAGCTTTGCGCTTTCACATTAAGAACTCCATGAAGCCATCATTTTGAAACATATTTGAGCCGCGACACGAGAAAACCAACAAAGTGTCCATTCGTCCTGCGCAGACTCAGATCAGCCTGAGCATCAATCCAGTCTGCTCAGACTCTTCGTTAAGTGCTTAAAGGGTAGCTAAGGGTCTAAGCTACCTCCATGCAGACAGCGAAGACTCTGATCAGACTGTGCAGTAGCCCAGGCTGATCTGAGTCTGCGCTGGGCGCACAACCACATTGTTGGTTTTGTCGTGTCGTGGCTCATTTGGTCAATTTCTATTTGGAAGTTCATGAGCTACGGTCTGTTTCATATGTTTTGCTATTTTTAGAAACGGTGCATGGCGGACGTCTTGGGTGGTCCATTTGCAAACAAATGAAATAACCTCATTCACGGATCATTCTGACAGAAACTTCATCCAAACTCATTCAACAGTTCTTGAGATATTGTCATCGCCACATTATTGCTATTTTAGCTAATGGCAACCAACGGTTAGTTTGGATGGTCCATTCGCATAAATTTGATCCGAATCTGTTTAGCATTTCTGAGATATTGACATTTCAGCAAAATTGGTCTCGTAAATAGGCTGTATGTCACTGTTGTCCATTTCCGCAACAGATATTTTCATTCTGATAATTTTGAAAATAAGGATCCACCAATGTTCCATGCAAAATGTCCGCCCAAAATATTTAGTGGTTCTGCAGAAAAAAATTGATTTTATTGTTTTTGCTAATTTTAGTAAGGGCGGCCATCTTGGATTGTCGACTAGGCTGAATTTTGCCACTCTGAAGCCTTGCACTCTGATCACGCTGCGTGCACATTAGAGAATCATATAGTTTCAATTTGATTGAACTTAAATGCCAGGGTCGACAGAAATGCTGAACGGACGAATGGACTAACCGACGGACAGAACACCGGACACCTATATCACACCTTGTTAAAGCAGGTGCGACAAAAATCAATCAACAAATTATCAAAATCATTTAAAATATTACTGTTTTCGATCTTTGTAGCCAGTATTACAAAAAAACCTTTGAATGTCAAAGCGTGTATTCCCTTTGAAATGATTTAAACCAGCGACCGTAGGATATAGATCCAATAAAAGTGCGATGAAAGCCAGGGGCCGTATTCATAAAACGACGTAAGTGGTTGCTATGCTGTTGCTAAGGCTAAACTTCTTTGAAGGAGATTCCCTACAACTATGAAATTTGCTCTGGAAGAACAGTCTTTACAAAGACTGTTCCTCCAGACCAAATTTCATAGTTGCAGGGAATCTCCTTTATGGATATTTAGCCTTAACAACCGCATAGCAACGACTTAAGTGGCTTTATGAATACGGCCCCAGCATTTTTGCGTCTTGCTCTACCCGACTGTGATGTATAGTTTTGCTGACGCAGCGCATATATGAGTAGGAAATATTCACGGCAGTATAAACAGCGGTGGACTACTAGCCATATTTGGAGTATGCACCTGATGCATTGTCATAAGTAAAGGCATTCAGTCTTTGCTAAATGTCTTTTTAATCATTTATGGTAAAATGGTACCTTTATCTTGGTATGAAATCAGACTGTCGTCAGTTTGATTGTTCAGCATCACGCACATTTTCTTGGCAAGGGGCTAAAGGACTTCTATGATTAAGGCGAGGATTTTCCCCATTAGACCGACGCGACAGGTCCGAATTTTCAAAAGTATAAAGTGTGCAAATTTTTCTTAGCAGAGCTTCCACAAATATGTAAACCGTATGAAATCAGATCATTTGTGACTCAGACCCAAAAGACATGGGGAGATAATCCATTCTGACCCTACCTACCCTAAATTCAAGGTTTTGGCATACCTCATCTATTGAGGTAATAAAAGTATTGAAACCAGTCATTCATTTCATAAATTTTTGTCATAAATGCATGCTAAATGCAAGCATATCACAATACAAAGCAATGATTTTCTTCTTGTTACGCCTGACTGGCATTTAAACATGCAAAACCATAGTTACACTTCCGGTCAAAACGGCCAAAATAGAACGCTTCACTATAATTAAAGTACAAGTACTTCCCCCCCCGTGACCCAGCATTTCCTTCATGCAGCAGACTTATGCGATGCAAGTACGTAATATATATGAGTGGGAAGCTGGGTCCCCGGGGGGGGGGGGAACGATACTCAGTAAGCCAAAGAAGAAAAATGGTCAACAGTAGCACTGTGATCTTTAAGGATTATATTGTGTACCATGACCTTGAAATGAGGTCAAGGTCACATACATATAGTCAAAACTATCCAGTGTTGTCTGTTATGTAAATAATGTAAGTCAAAAAAGGGTGAAATGTATACAATAAATCATTATTTCAACGATCAGTTTGAGGATAATTTACAGTTTATCTTAACAATGACGTCAACGTCAACGTATGTTTAACGTACTTTACATAGACACAAACTGTTGAAAATTCATTTGTCATGCAAGTTACATGTCATAGTCATAAATGCAAAGCAAAAGTCAGTGATCTGTATAACTTTTTAATCATGGGGAAAATTCACGCCTTAAGCATAGAAGTCCATTGCACCCACACAGAACGCCAAGTTTAGAGCCTGTATGTATGGTCCGGACTCTGTCCCCCAGATGAATGGCATATCAGCGTTACCTCCAGTGTAAAACAGTAGCTTTTGCAAAAAAGTTGCTTAAATGCCAATCTGTGGCATTGGCTTGAAATACTACAAGCTATAAATACCTAATGTATGTTGCAACGGTAGTGAATGAGTAAAATTCAACATAGATACGGCACTGTTTGTTCATTTAAAATTCAAATAATCAAAACATGCAACCTGCTATGGATAGATAGCCTTATACACCTTTTTATACGTCATCTCCTACTCAATTTTTATGACCAATAACTGATACTATTTGTGCCAACTAGTTTGTATAAGTAGTAGGGGTAATCTGGATAAGTACGAACAGATTTTTACAGCCAGACATTTTGCATCTTAGATACGACAAAACACTCCTCCAGACCTCGTCATTACAGATAGAAATACAGAAAAGTGTTTTAAGTGGTGAGGTGAAACCAGTAAAGTACCGACCGGGTAAGGAAAACTTAAAATTTATATCAGTCATGACAGTTATTGAATAATTTATCAAAGACCAACACCAGATACCGTGACCTAGAAACATTGCAAAGTAAGGCAACCGAATCACGGGCCTCAGCAATATATTAACTTTTTTGGATTCAAAGGCTTTTGATCTAGCAACACCCCATACTTTGGAATGTACAGTGTAACCAGATCCCATCTTTACCTGTTATAATAAGATCAATACCATTTGGTTTTCAGAACAATTTTCTACATGCTGAATGACAGTCCGAGACTAGGACCTGTATGACGCATATAAACATTGTAAAGCACACAAACTGTAATTGCTTGTATCACAACTATTAATGACCATATCTGTTTACATATATATAAAAGAATTGTATCAAATTTAGGGCGACAGATGCGCGCGCATGCACAGAACTTCTTCAGTGTCCTAAAAACCAATATCTATATATAAATAAATATTTGAATGAACAAGGTAAACAATATCTTTCGTATGGTCCTAGCAAACCTGTATCTAATCCTCCGCAGAAAATGTATCCGACTAGTTGCACAGTTACCATGGCAGGAAACTGGCTAAGAGTAGGGCTTTACACCATTAAACACGGCGAAGTAAACGTACACACCGCAAACAAGAGGTGTCTGTTTAGTCTGTCGAACAGTATTCCAAATATAATTGCCCCTAACATGTACCTGTGAATAGAATAATCACATATTTTAACTGGATCACTGTTGGGTCTTTTTTCTCCATTCCTGTTATCATTCTGGATTAAAAGCTGATTTTTTTAGGTAAATGGATCTATTTACATGTTAGTCTGTCAATTTTAACAACTTGATATATGACTACCTTTATCCAAGTTTAACGCCCAAGTTCTGCTCGTCGCGAGAGCAGCCTATTTCTTTTACGAAACGCCCGGCAATATTTTTTGGGGGGTAACAACCTTTCTGGAAGTGTTTCCATTAACATCAAATTGACAAACACACATATTGCCAACCGTCTGTGTGCTAATATAGAAACCGGTGTATTTGTTTTTAAAATTAGAAATTTATTCATACGCATTACCTCATTAGACATCAAAACTAAATGAGTGTAAACAAGCGGGCGACTACTATCTTTACTTTGCATGCAGATACATGTATCTCGTACTTACCCTCCACAACTGACAGTGAACAGGCAGGACGCTGTAGATAATTCTACCTGCGCTATCTGACGAAGATCGGGAAACGTTGGTCCTGACATACCTACAGCCCAACCCTGTAAAGTATAAACATAATAAACATCTATGTTTTGTCTTCGTCGGCAACAGGCAAACCTTTCGACCCGAGGTACTGTGGACGACCCGATGTATTGTCGCATGGGGCTGCCAGGCGGTACGCGACATCGTCCACTACATCACTGGAGCGATAGGGTTTCACTGTTGCCAGTTGAAGGAATGAAATAGTTACTACCCAGCCAATACAAAATCATGTTTCCGTTAAACCAGCAAGCAAAGTTTTACGTCTGACGCAGCGTAGCAAGTGACAGGACGTTTGAGAAAACAAGTGCCCAGCGCTTCTGCATTACGTTCAAACGCGTGACGGCGTCTACTAGGCCGCAGTTAAAATATTGACCGATCACGTGCGTAGCAACAACATGAAAGGAATTCTATGAGCATTTTGTTTTTATTGCAATTTCAATAACTGTATTCTGTGCATATCTTATGATGCATATCAGTGAAATTAAGCAACAACAACAACCATAAAGATAGAGTCGATAGTTAAAACGAGTTAATTACTTTGCATGGGCATTCTGGCAAACATGTATGGCACTATGCGTAACCAGTCTATCTTTAATAACAAAAACTCATGGACATATAATTGCAAACGCTTCCTTTTTTCACACAAAGTTTCTCTGTCAAAGAAACTACCGTAGACATTTTATCAAACATTTTGTGTTTTGCGTTTACGCGGATAGAAATATTTCTCGCATAAAACTGTGATGAAGATCTTTGCCCAATTAACTTTGGCTTAGAAATATTTGCTGCAGCTGTCACATGACCAAAGATTACTCTTCAAAGTAACATTATCCGTGTGAACTGTCACAAAAGCGTTTGCACGTATTCCGTAAGTTTTTAATGCGAGGAAACTAAGCAACACCGCCTATCCTCATGGCAATGAAAACTGACGTCACCAAACAAATCAAGTGACGTCCGAATGGCGCGAAATATCGTCACGCTAGTCCGTCCAGTGATTTGTCATGTTTTTACCATTGGATGCATTTCTGCAGCTGCTTCAAGAACGGCAGTTGTCAGTTACTGGCGAAAGTATGTGCACTTAGTATTGGTTAACCGCTTAGGAGGTCTAAACCTGCCCAGAAATAGTGTGGTCAGGGTACCTGACCGTTTCGACATGACCATAGCTGCAAACCGTGGACGTAAAACAATAAAACAACAAAAAAACAATCATTGGATAAATTGGCGAACAATGTTAGAATGCCGAACATTTCGATGAATTAAGTCTAGTTTCCAGAAAATCGGGATCAACTAAGTAAGCCTGCCTTCTTGAAAAGCTGCTGCTGAACAATTATATGTTTGGCGTATTATCTGAGTTTAAAGAGCTAAAATACCGATGAAGTCGGTACAACTTAATATAATGATAGAAAATGAATTACCTCCTGCATAGGAGAAAACACAACTGGTAAGGTACACTTAATTCAGGCTCTCAAAGTGGCACACCCCCTAAAATTTTACGACAATAGTCACACTTGGCAGTGCATGGGCTTAATATGACATTGCGACTAATGTAAGAATTTTGTTAATTAAACCGAACGCACAGCCTCTGCCGTGTTCACAATTGGATTCCGCACGAGATGTATTGTAAGGTAATTTCTGTTTGCACTTCTTCAGATAAAGTAAATATTGTAACCCCCATCAGAACAGCCTCGACGAGGCGGTTCTAATGCGGGGTCACAGCATATGCTTTGGTGAGAAATAACATAGAATCTACCAGACTCGCCATCAAATACCCGGCTCACCTGGACCCCTATTTAAACCGTAGCTGATGGTACGAGAATTGAACTGAACTGAACGTTGTACGGTACGCACTTAATGCAAATGCCAACAAATGCACCGTTCACAATATTCAAAGAAGCAGTGTATATAATTTCCATAAATCTCTATATAAAACGCTTTACCATCGGTAGTAAAAGACAGATAGGCTTCAATGTTTTAATAGACATTGATGCCGAACCTTTTACTAGTTTTATTGCTTACGAGATTTAGAGACTTATGAAAAGTATATGCAACGCGCCTCTAAATATCTTGTCAATGAGTAGAGTACATACCGCAGCTATGAATGACCAGTAAACTATCGACGTATGTATGATGCGGTGTCGGAAGCGCTTTTCCGTTTTCACTCTTGTGCGAAATCCTTGTTTATCCACTTTGATTCCATCTTTCTCTGCGTCGGCTTGAAGAAACGTGTCCCCTTCTTCGTCAGTTTTAGGCTGGTTGTCATTCATTTCATTTCCTACAGATGTATTGGAACGAACCAAAAGGAATATTATTCATGGATCCTGGAAACAACCAAAGTACATATGAGCCGCGACATGAGAAAAGCAACAATGTGGTTGTGCGCCCAGCGCAGACTCAGGTCAGACTGGGCTTCTTCTCTGTCTGATCAGACTCTCCGCTAGGCACTTAAAGGGTAGCTAAGGGTCCAAGTTACCGCCATGCGGATAGCAAAGACTGATCAGTCTGGGCGGATGCCCAGGCTGATCTGAGTCTGCGCTGGGCGCACGACCACATTGTTGGTTTTCTCATGTCGCGGCTCATATCAGTATGATCAAACCCTTCACGTTTGGCCTGTAGATTATAGAATGATTATGTTTGTGTGCATAATCAGCATACACGCGACGTTTTGGCAACGTTGCTCATGGTTGCCTTAACGTCCATAATTAGTATCCCTAAGGCTTTTAGTGGTAACTGAAATAAGACTGTTAAGTTCGGCAAGACGTTTTAACCAATTTATGCCTACAGTCCCAAAATGGGACATCTGAAAACAGTGCAGACTCAGATCAGAGACCGCAAAAATGCGTCTGATCAGGGTCTACGCTATTTCTATCAGAAGAATGGCTATTTCTCTTTCAAACAAAATAATATAAATAAACAAAAAATATGAAGAAAATAAACAAATAAACTAAACCAGACACCCCTTAATTGACAAATAGAGTCATCCATTCATTATAATAGAATATTCCATTGGGCATAAATTGGTTAAATGCTACCGACAAAAGTTAAAAAAAATCGTATTTAAACCATGTAAACAGTGATATCATTCTGTTTGCTACTTCGGTTTATAGACAATGTATTTTTTATAAGAGATAATGCAACTGAAATACAGCAGTAACTGACTTTACAACATCAAAGGATAATTCTAAGAATCACGCAGTGGCGAAGTTGGATCTGCGCCCGACTCATGATAGAAGGGTCCCGAGTTCGATCCCCACTAGGGCCCTTTTGTTGTAGGCCTAATCTTGAGCAAGTCACAAAACCGCAGCTCAGCTTGTATATATGTATATGGTCTTAAATAGTCGCAATAAAAGCTGTACACAGCTTATTTTAGTTGTAAATAAAAAAAGCGACTATGAAAAAAGATAATTTAATTAAGGAATAATTTTCATTTTCCTGAGGTTTATCGAAGTGTAAACTACATTAGGTCACGTGCAAAGTAAATGAACCCCGAAGGGGTTCATGTAAACTTTGCTAGTGACCCAACGTAGTTTACACTTCGATAAACAACAGAAAAATTAAGTTCACTGCTTATATTTACATTCATTTCAATCAAATCTTTCATGAAAAATCTTATATAAGCGCTAAGATTGAAGCAGTAAAACATGTAGACGCAGTTTTCTGCTTACAGCAGAACAACATGCATGACGTCATGCCGTCGCTGACGTCCAATCAGCTGGTAGAGAGCCATTGTTTATTTTGACGTCATTGACGTCGCGTGTTTCAATGTAATTATTGGAATGTAAACTACATTACATTCCAACGGTTTACTATACGGCTTTTCAGTAAATACACCAAGAAAGTAAATATTTTAATTTACGTTGCCTTATTTCTCCTGAAGGTGTGCCGGGCCGGGTAGCGCAATCGGTAGGGCACCTGACTCGTAAGTCAGAGGTCCTGGGTTCGAATCCCGGTCTGGCCACATACTTTCGTTTCTCCTTCCGCTGATTCAAGAAAGGCAGTTGTCAGTTACTGGCGAAAGTATGTGCACTTAGTACTGGTTAACCGCTAAGGAGGTCTAAGCCTGCCCGGGAATAGTGTGGTTAGGTTAACTGAC
This sequence comes from Ctena decussata, assembly GCA_963989385.1. Classification (NCBI taxonomy): domain Eukaryota; kingdom Metazoa; phylum Mollusca; class Bivalvia; order Lucinida; family Lucinidae; genus Ctena; species Ctena decussata. Next base: position 11,602,162 of record OZ022512.1, read on the forward strand.
CGTTCCGACATGACCTTAGTTGTTTACCGTGGACGTTAAGCATCAAATCAACCAACCAATCCTGAAGGTATGTATCAACAGCCAATTAAAAATGCCCGTAATATTCATAATAACAATTATAGCAGAAATTACCCAAACGGTTAATATTTCGCGTCAGTGAGGCGGTGTCTTCACTATTCAGTGTTGTTACAACTTCGTTCAACGTCATGCTGCACGCCTGCGCAGTAACAATACATAGAAACATATATATGCTACCATGAATTCTTAAAACGGTCTGTGTAAGCATTTGGGAAGTGATACTGGAATGGGTGAGACCTAGTTCTCCTGCTCCCTCCACCGACCTCGGATAGGTACCTATTCTTATATACAGTAGCAAGATTATGTTAATTTTGTAGAGACAGAGAAGCCTGCTGTCGTCTTTCCTGCAGGTCTGGCGATAATTTCTGTTACCCCTGGCATATTTGTTCATCGAGCTAGTAGAGCAATCTTTTCCCTATCCTCATTTTTTCTTGACGGTCTGCAGCTCGTGTATTCAACCTCACTTCCCGTTACCCTAATAAATACAGTACGCAGTAGGCTTACCCCGTGAGGTATCTTGAGCTCATTCCAACACCACTGGTGTGACTTAGGGTCAAGTCAGCTAATTTCGGACAGCAGGTAAATTCGGACAGTGGCATTGTTTCCTTTATATGTCAGTTGTTTGGATTTAGAACAGAAATAACTGGGCAAACAGTGAAAATCCTGATGAGACGGCTCATAAACTGTTTGCAATGATATGTCCGAATTTACCTGCTGTCCGAATTTACCTGACTTGACCCTATTGGGCTCCTGCATATCAGGTTATCCATACAAATACTAAGCAAGCAGATCGTTACATCTGTATCATAGATAGATAGATAGATAGATACAAACAAATGTTTACATACGCGTGTAATAGTTTAAGGCAACTCTTCGTGCTCTGGATCCGTATGTAACTGCATTTTTGCTATTAATGCAACTGTAGTCACGTTATCAGGTGAATAGCTTCCGGGGTCATAGGGTGCTAAAACAACTATACTGCCTTGTTCAAGGTGTGATTTTCGTTCGTGAAAGTATTCTGTTGCATTTAAGTGATTTGCTCTTGGAATTTATGAGAACTTTTAAGCCAATGAGGCTCAAATACATGATTTTTTGCAGGAATATTCGCAGAAGGCATATTGCGTGATAATGATGTCGAACTGACGTCGACGTGACGTCATCACATCTAATCGACGTTCTACAATGCAATTTTGACGTCATGTGCTCGCTTGGTATGTCCTGTAAGGTAAACTATGTCGATTTAATTATCCCCCCCGGAATACGAAGTGTGACGAGGGGTAGATAGCTTTCGTCCGGTGTCAGTTCGTCCGTCCTTCCGTCCGTAAGTTAACATTTGCGTTAAAGTTTTGCGTTAAAGTTTTTAAGATTTTCCAAACCCTTTGATGGATTTGGTTTATATTTGGCATGGTGATAGATAATGGTCCAAATTTTTATTCTTTATATCACCCCTACCCATGCTTTGACGTAGAGGTCAAGGTCATGGATTTCGAATTTTCATGTTGAAGTTTTGCGTTACAATCTTTAAGATCTCTGTATAACTCAAACCCTTGATTGAGTTAGATTTATGTTTGGCATTATGACAGATTTTGGTCTAAAGTTTTATTCTGTATCATCTCCACTCATGCCTGTGACCTAGAGGTCAAGGTCACGGACCCTGACTTTTCAGGTGAAAGTTTTGCATTAAAGTTTTTAGTATCTCTATATAATTGAAACTCTTTGTTGGGTTTGGTTTATGTTTGGCATTATGACAGATGTTAATCCAAAGTTTTATTCTGTATCATCCCATCCCATGCATCTGAACTAGAGGTTAAGGTCATGGACTTTGATTTTTCATGTTAAAGTTTTGCATGACAGCTTATACGATTTTATGTCATCCAAATTCTTTGTTCAGTATGGTTTATATGTCCAAAGTTTTATTCTATACCATCTTTACACATGCCTGTGACCTAGAAGTCAAGGTCACAGACTTAGACATTTCCATATATATTTTGTATTAACAGGTTTTGAGATCTCAAATCATCTAAATCCTCTGATGTGTTTGGTATATAATTGGTATGATTATAGGTGTTGGTCTAAAAATTATTCTTTATCATCCCCACACATGCCTTGACTCAAGGTCAAGGTCACACACTTACGCTTTTCCATGTTAACGTTTTAAGTTAAGTTTATATCATTTGCTTATTTTTCCCATCTTCTTCTATACGATCTTTTGATATGTGGCTTTGTTTACCTCTCGGTTGCAACAGTTTACATCATTTGCATGCTGCTGTTGACATAAGGTCAAGGTCATATGCTTAAACAGATGCATCAATGTACTGCTCTATGATTTTTCATATATTTCAGATATCCTTCAATGGAACCTCTTCATATATTACTCTGTTTACTGTTAGCTAGCCTGGTCCCAGCTGAATCTGTATGTTACTCTGGTGGTCAGATTCGCCTGGTAACTTACATACAGGCTCTGCAATACGATACTCTTCTCATAAATTATTGACTTAATCAAAGCAACATTATAAGTGCCATAAAGTGTCAATTAGACTAACGTAGATCTTTATCTTATTAATTTGTTTCGGTTTCTCCAAATACCATTACATCTCTGTGAATCTGAGGGCAAAGTTGAAAACCATGAAAAGGATTGGCGTGAAATGGACTTGAATGGATGACATAATCTACATATGAGCCGCGACGTGACAAAACCAACAATGTGGTCGTGCGTCCAGCACAGACTCAGATCAGCCTGGGCATCCGCCCAGTCTGATCAGAGTCTTCACTTTCCGCACGAAGGTAGCTTAGTCCCTCAGCTACCCTTTAAGCGCTTAGCAAAGCGTCTGATCAGACTGGGTGAATGCATAGGCTGATCTGAGTCTGCGCTGGGCGGACGACCACATTGTTGGTTTTCTCGTGTCGCGGCTCATATATTTTTGTACAATTTGCTCCCAGAGTGTGGGATGATGGTTCTCTTATAGGAAGCTATTGCTCCTGAAGTGGGGATAAATTCTTTCCTGTAAGAGTATCATTCCCAGTCAACAGAAAGAAGTGAATGAGACCGTTAAATTGCGCTCTATTTCATGCCGAAATATAAACCATGCCAAAATTGAAGTTTTGGTGCTATATTTAGTCTGTGAATACCGTAAAGATTCTTAATGTTGAGACACCTAAATTATTTACCATAACTGTCTTAAAAATGGAACAGTTTTGTTTTATAATTCAATAATTGCCTAAAAGATGCAGATGGGATGGCAAACAGAGTAGGTCCTGATCAGACTGCACTTTTCAGAGCAGTCTGATTTGGGCCTGCACTGTTTGCTTAGGCCTGTCTCTCTCAATACTTAGAAACTTTAAGGTCATTTTATATTATCTGGAATAAGTAAATAGGCCTTATACAATGAGCTGTATCACATTTTTTATTCCTATTTAAACATCCAAATTTCACCAGTCATGACCAGATTTATGCCAGTCTATTTCTAGCAATCCTTTTTCAGAAGGTCTGATTTGTGCAAGTTCAGTCATTGCACTGGCTTTGAGAGTATTGTTTGTTTTGCTTTTTATAAACTGATGTGTATTGGATCTTTACTGGAGCTGATCGTATCAGACTGGAATGTTTAGGGCGTTTGTTAAAAGCCAGTGTGTCTGTTCTTAAAGATGGTTTGAATCTTTTAAGGTGATTTTCTTTATTATAAGTTCTTTGACCATCAGTTGTGTAAGTATAGGGAAACATTCCTTCATATTCTAATTTCGACAAAATGCATGTTCTAGTTGGTGACCATGTATGCATATGAAATGTATCTCACTCTGAAATTGGACAAACATGTTGCAGCAGACAGTATAGAACTAGATTAGACTGCTTCAGAGAAGTTTTATCACTCCTTGGCATTTACTTATGTTTTTGTAAAACACCCCCTTAACTTTAAAATGGACTAGTCGAAAACAAAAGGTAGAATAATCCATTACAGAATATTAGTAGGTTCAGGGGCAGTTGTATTCAGATAGTTTCATGATCTCTAAATCCAGAGTAATAAAAACAATTTACCACAGAACTTTAGCATTATCAGGCTGACCATCTGTGTTTACATTTTCAAACTGGTGCTTTGACTGCATCGTCGGAAAGGGCTAGACATGAGGTCAGTAAAGTTCACTGCTGGGGAAGATTTAGGTTCTGCCTCACATGTAAGAAACCAGACCCTATGTTCCTATGCAGAGGATTTATTGAACATAGGGTCTGTAGCCAGACTAACTGTTAGCTTGCAGCTGATTAGTTGACAGCCTCTGTATGCTGCTGCTGACCAAAGGACAAGGTCACAGACTTTAAAATTTGTATCTAACATGTGTTAAATTTTTTAGTTTAAAGTTTAATTGGGCGGTGGCGCTGGCCCGGGGTATACGTGAGCCCCAGCTCACTTGCTCGAGTCGTCTTACAATTAAAACTTATTAGCATATTTCATAATACAATCGGGAAACAAATTATTCAGAGTTCCAAACGTTGGCAATGTTAGCAACTTCCAGCATTTGGTTTTCTGCATATAGTCAAATCCATGTTTTTTTATATAAAAAAGAAGAAAAAACGAACGACTTTCGAGACTGCCTGTGTATACCTCTGGACGATATTTCACGCCCTTCCAAAAAAAGGGTGTTATCTTGAAGGAATAAAGTAGCTCCAAGCAAATATGCTAAGTATCCTTTTTGTGTGTTTTAAATTTTAAATAGAAGGAATTTGGGCGGCAGCATTTGGCATTAGGAGAAGGAGATGATAACCTTAAATGTGTTTACATGCAAAGTCTCTATAAAGGTCGCAGAATTATAATGTACCAGATCAGACTGCAAATTGTGCGTGTTAATACTAGCGCTCAATACACTATAAGGGTGCTATGGCTTATGCTAACAGCGAGAGGCCTAACTAGCCTGTACATCTGAGCAATCACAATACAGCCGTTGCTGTTCACACATCCAATTTACGGGATTCATAGTAACTCAAAGGCACAACAAGAGCTGTCAGCGGGACAGGATACTTCGCCTAACAGTGCCTTTTCCCATCACCTAAAAAACTTTAACGTAAAACTTTAACATATTGCTAACGCCAACACCGCCGCCGCCGCCCACGCTAACACCAACATCGACGCCGGGGGTAGTATAATAGCTCTTCCTGAACTTCGTTCAGACGAGCTAAAAAGGAAGCTGGAGAGAAATTGCCCGATTTCACGGACTGGTTTGAGTAGATGTGCTAAGCTTTCGTTATCTTAAGCGCTGAAATCACAAAGTATCCTTTTCTATCAAAGAATAAATTTGGACACATATCCTATTTTTCTGTACAATTCAACTCCTGTTTTCTCAAACTACAGGTGTCTCTCAGTAAATTTTCTGGCACCAGAAAATTTGCTTTAAGATATCGGTAGTTCCTTTAACAACAAAAGCTCATGAACATATGTAGTAACCGAAGATTTTATACTTTATTTACGATGTATAGGGTATAAGTGATGATCATCTAATATAATAACTTTTTCCGACTTTACTATGGCCATTTCCGTTATAGCGTATTTTCTTGAAATGTAAATTCGAGACAGTATTCTAATTAAAGCATACACGACTAGAATACTGAACATCGCTATCATCAGAATGTACACAAACCACATAGGTGAATAAAACTCCATCAGATAGCCTGTTAATATAGGGAAGAACATAACTCCCGTACTAGCTGATACAAGGAACACACCAGATATTTTTCCTGATATTGGCATCACATTTTCTGCCGTCCAGCTGAATATGGAAGCTACTATCACAGACATGGAAAGACCCATTGCTCCTGTAAATATCCAAACTATAGGAATTACATAGAAACGAGAACCTAGCCAGAAGCCTATTACAGATATCGCGAGCAATGATATAAACGTGGTAAGAATGGTCCTCTGTTTGAAGCAACTAACAATAAATATTCCAGCAAATCGACCGAGAACAAAACACGCCCAATAAAGTGTTGTTGCATATGAGCCCGTCTCCTTACTCCAACCAAGCCATATTATAGAAAATGTCATGAGATAGTTGCCAAATTCGTCCTCCACGATAGCATATGTCATGAGCAGCAGCGCCAGAAGTATCAGGAACACAACTTTTAGCTTAAAAGGCATGCGGTGCCCTTTTGGTTTGATGTCTTCTCCCGAATCCTCCTGCTCGGAATCCTTTGGCTTTTTAGCATTAGCTGCAGATGTATATACGTCACTAAATTTGAAATAAAGAAAAACGTATCCAAATGTACTTGAAACTGATATTATGGCTGACATAATAAAAGCATAGTAAACCCTCGTCTCTTCGTACCTTTCCTGACACGTGGATTCAGTAACAATACTGATATTCATCATACCTGAAGAACGAAAGAGAAATTCATGTCAATAAAACTTTAAAAGCATTCATCTGCAGCCTTTAGTATAAAACAACATTTCACAGTATACAATTCCTAAATATGTCACCATCGAAAAATGACTCAGTAAATAGGGATTTAGTCATAATCAGGATCTTGTATAGTTTATGTATGTCAAATATACTATTCTTCTTCAAAAACCACCAACTCATGCAACCAATCTCAATACTTGGCATGAATCTAAAAGAAAGCTTGGTCAAAATTCAAAAGGTATCTCAAAGTATATTACAATAATTGTGTTAGAATTATACAACTTTAACACAAAATGACAAAGTTAATGTATAACTCTGTGGCATTGGTCAATAGTAGCATCCAAACGATGTCAACTAGTCTACAAGAAACCTTACGCTAAACTGTAATATAAATGTTTAACCTGTAGCCTTGATCTTAGTTCCAGATAATGTCAACAGTAAACCTAGTCACATATCACCATGTTTCAACAATTGATATTGGAAACATAAGCAAAAATATAAACTTAACGCAAAATATTATTGCAAATGCAAATGTTTACATCCTAAAAAATAAACCTAGTTATTGTATAATCTGTCACCTGGACCTTATAGCAGTAGCAGCATCCAAATAGTGTCAAATAATTTGATTGGACTTGGAAGTAACCTAGCCTTATACCAAAATACCTACTTCCATAAAAAGAGATATTGCAAATATTCACAAAGATTATAAGTAAAAATGGTCAAAGTAACCAAATTATCATTCCAAACTTGCAAATCAGCTAAACATTGGCAATTGCGATATAATTACAGAAGTGTGATCAGGGTAATACAAAAAGTAAGCATCGCCTGAATTTTATAAAACAACCGCCATATCTACGAATCTGTGTAATGAGTCAGCAAAAATGAAAGTTCGGTAACTGAAAGCCTTTCCGCAAATTTATCGCAAATTTTTAAGCAAATTTTAACGGGCGAACGAAGGACGAAAACTAAAGATCTCTCGATATCTGTTAGGGCATAATTAGTTTCAAACAAATATAAACGGACGTAAATCATTTATAAAATCTAATCTGTTCTTAAAATGTCACTACACATAGCACTTTGAGATAGTTGTGCCTGAATTTCCGACCACAAATGGTCGTTGAAATGATCTTCAACACATGCAGACAATGGGTTGTAACGAACGACTGGTCCTTGAAGTCTTGCGTGAAATTATAAAAAAGCAAAAACGAATAACATGTGTTTTAGACCTATTTTCATCAAATTTTTACAGGAGCACATATGCTTCGAAGCAGAGAAAATCACAACAATCTCGATCAATTGCTGTTCATTTGTTATGTAAACTACAACTTAAACCAACAAACAACCATTCCAAATACCACAGGGTATAATCGATTCCGCCAATTTTCGCTTCCTGCAGAGACTGTACATCATATTTGGCTTCCGCCGAGACTGTACGCGAACTTTTGCTTCCTGCCGAGACTTCTGTACATGATGATTGGCTTCCTGCAGAGACTGTCCGCGTGATTCTGCTTCCTGCCGAGGCTCTCGGCAGGAAGCAGAATCAAGCGGACAGTGTCGGCAGGAAGCCATTTTGCGAGGACATTAGTCTCTGCAGGAAGCAAGAGTTCGCGGACAGTCTCGGCGGAAGCCAAATATGACGGACAGTCTCTGCAGGAAAGGAAAATTGGCGGAATCGATTATACCCTGTGAATACCTACCGTGCCAGTAGTTACAAACTTGTTTAAACGTATTAAACACCTCAAAATGGAAGACTCATCAAAGCGTGCGTAGCCACTGCAGCATTTAAAACGGCACTTGTACTGTGTAAAGCCAACACCAGTGCGATGCAAGTTGGGACTAGTGCGACTTGCTCTACCAGACTATGAAAAATCGTAACGTAAATATGAGACAGTTACGTAGGTATGAATAATAGTTGACTGCTTACAACGTCAGCACTTAGCAGGCGATCCGTTCCGCTGTTACTACCGTTTATACTTCCATGAACGTTTTATACTTCCATGAACGTTTTCTAACAGTTACGGTAAAGATCATTGTACAAGTACCTTCATCTTGATATGCTATCAGGCTGTCATTAGTTTGATTGTTCGGCATCACGCACAACTTCTTTGCAAGAAATGGTTCTGTTGCTAAAGGGGCTAAAATTGCACCCACACAGAATGACAAGTGTAGGGCTTGTAGGTATGGTCCGGACTCTGGGCCCCAGATGAATGGCATATCAGCGTTACCCCCTGTATAAAAAGAATAACAATGAATAACACAGTTATGTAAATTTCAGGTTCTATCATTAGGTTTTTATATGACATTCAATAAATTACTGCATCAAATATATGTTGCAATATATTTAACGTTTCGAAAAGAAAAATAATAATACATGTATCTGTGTTCCAGATAAGAAGGGCTAACAGGGCTAATTTAGTGATAATTGTCCCTGTTTCTAAATAAATACATATGTTGTGACCCCTTAATAGAAGCGCCGCGCTTTAATAGGCATTGGTTTTGTACATATCCATTCATAAAATTTAACGCAAAACTCCTATCACCGACTAAGGGCGCATGAGAACCAGTGGCGGATCCAGGGGGGGGGGGGGGGGGGCTCTGTGGGTTCAAACGAACCCACTCTTTAGCTTAAATTATTTCGTTTTCACGGGGAATTTCAGGAAAAATTGGTCAAACTGCACAACTCGAACCGGCCTCTCAACTAACTTGAACTCCTAATCGAAATTCCTGGATCCGCCCCTGATAAGAACACGAACCTGTATCTAGTCCTCCGCAGAAAACGTAACCGAGGAGTTGTACAGTTACCATGACAGGAAACTGGGTACAGTATGGCTTGACACAATTAAATACTGCGAAGGTAAACGTACACACGGCAAACAATAGGTGTCTGTTTAGTCTGTCGAACAGTATTCCAAATATAATTGCCCCTAGCATATACCTGTGAACAGAATAAACTTTTATAAGCGAAAAAAATAGTCAAATATGCTTAACCTCCACTACTGTTGAATTCCACCTCTTCACGTTTGTTGTCATTTGGAATTGTAAGCTGCAATTTTCAGGTAAATGGGTACACTTACATGTTTTCCACCAAGTTTACATAAAGAAACAATATCTATGACATTCTTTTGGTTTCTCTGTACGAAACGCCTTTTCAAAATTTGGGTCTTTTCTAAGTATAAACAATATTTTATTTCATATAGACATATATGATAATACAACACATGAATTTATTGGGATTAGGCAGCAAGCTAGAGCTTATAGACGCCTTTTCCCAGAAAAGTTCTTTCTTAAAGAACAAGATCAGCTCTTCGAGGAAACACATTCTTTTCTTTGCAAGATGTCCCAAGTTTTAACGGTCTTTCTGTAATCGTATAACATTACAACATATGCAGGCTTAAGCGATAAGGTACATGTACGTACCCAAGAAATGACACTCAAATATTGCCACACGTCCATCAAAGTATGGAACTTATTTCCAAATCGGCCTTGTTGTCGAGGGTTGGCTGCGGTGTGTGACTGCGGCACATCCTGAACCTTTCTTGGCAGTCTCGTGATTTACCACAAAGTTTTAGTCATTCGCCCAATTCTATATTTAAACCTGGCGTCTGACAACTGACATACATTGGTCCAGTCCACTGTTTTAAATCTAGTGGTTTACTTTTGTTAATTTCAGATTTTCATTAAGCACTCGACCTTCTTGCATCAGAAAGTTTTTTTTTATGATTTTAATAGGTTTGCATATTTGATGCCACACTGAACACTTTCGAGGCGATAAGTTGACATAATGCTAACATTTTATCTGGAGCTGTATTAGTGAGGTTCTGGCAAGGTAGATTCTTTCGAAGCAAAGACTGCACCAAAGAAATGAAAATGATAGACACGGCCTGAGTTTGCTCCTGACCAATAATAAAATGTGCAACGCCGGCCAAGTGCTGGTCACCAACTTATGTAGAGCTATTTTTTTTCCAAACTGACTGAAAGAGCCCAGTGATCCTAAAGGACTAGAAATTTCATAACTTGCACAATGAGACTAACGTTTGTTTCTATGTAAAATATTTCTTAAAAATAAAAACAAATGCATTCATATTAATCACATTGATTAGACCATCAACCTTACATGAGCGTAAACTAGCTTTCATATAAGAAAGAAGAGTACTATTTCTACCAGGCTTGCACATGTACTTACCCACCACAACCGACGGTGAAGAGCCAGGACGCTGTAGACAACTCCACCTGCGCTATTTGCCGTAGGTCAGGAAACGCTGGCCCTGACATACCAATGGCCCAACCCTGTAAAGTATACGCATATTCTACAACTATTTTATGCCTTTGTGGGCAACAGTCGAATTTATCGCCACTAAGGGTCGTATTTGTAAAACCACTTAGTCTTTTCCAGACTGTTCTAGAGCAAATTTCATGGTTGTAGAGAATCTCCTTCATAGGAATTTAACCTTAGCAACACCACAGCAAGTACGTAAGTCGTTTTATAAATATGTCCCCAGGTAAATGCAATAATGCATCAGGTCGGCCACAGCTACCATGGGCGATAGGGTTGCCTACTGAAGAAACGGACTAATATTTGTGTATACCGGCCAATGCAAAGCCATGTTTCCATTATTCCAGCAAGCTCGTTACGTCTTAGTCAAAAATACTGCCCGCCGGTTTTTGCGCTACGTTCAAACGTGTGACGTCACCTACTGGGCAGCAGTTAAAATATTTGACCGATCACATGCAAAGAAACACTATTTTGTCTCGCAAATGTACGTTTTGGGGGCGCTCGCTCTATGCAGTGCTTACTAAAAATCAACTTAGTATTTAACAATACTTAAGCAGGAAGTTAATAACAGAATGCATTTGTCTTCATACTTAGTGTTAGAAATAAATTATTTTGATGTGTAATAATCGTGTTACATTTACGTCATAATTATTCTTAACTTTTTGCGAAGGATATACCTGTAGCCAACAGGTCACGAAATACCAACATATACCTACCACAGCTATAAATGACCAATAAACTATGGACGTATGTATGATACGGTGACGGAAGCGCTTTTCTGTTTTCAACCTTGTGAGAAAACCTTGTTTGTCGATTTTGTTTTGACCTTCCTCTGCTTCGGCTTGGAGAAATGTGCCTCCCTCTCCGTCACTGTTAGGCTGGTTGCCATTCATCTCATGTCCTACAGATGTAGTGGAAACAAAGAGAATTATCTTTCTTTGCCTCAGCAAATGTAGCAAAAAGCATATTAATATCAAGATTAAAATCTTCAGGTTTGCCGTGAAGATTTGAGAACGACTAGGCTTGTGTACAAGGCCAGTAAATATCCGACGTTTAGAGAAAAAAAGACCCATGATTAAGACAAGTCCATGTCGATTGCACGATGTTGGATAGAAGTTGAACATATGTCTTCACAAAATAACAAGTAGGTAGACGTTGTACACATCCGTCTTTTTGCGTATAATCTGTTGTTGTAGTTCAAATTCTCCGAAACAAACATTGCATATAATCTTTTCTTACGTGTTATGTTGAAACATGTTTGACTATCGTCGCGTGAAGAGGGACTTCAACACATGTGAGTACTATCAATAATCATATCCACCTGAGCACTTGCGAAACCTGACCAGAATCTTCACATTTAAATGTTAAGATTTGCTAGGATTCATATATAATATTGTTAAAACATAGACTGTGCTCAGATTTCGTGGATGTGCGGGCTAGTCTGGGTCCTTCCTGGCCGCACATACTATGAGGTATCTTTTTACGGCGCCAGCCATTTCCGTGTTTCCAGGTGAAGTAATTTTGCTAGTTAGTGTCATTACTGGCAGCTGAAATAGGACTTTCATAAGCACATTAAACGTTACCATCGAATATATGAGCCGCGACACGAGAAAATCAACAATGTGGTTGTGCGCCCAGGGCACACTCAGATCAGCCTGGGCATCCGCCCAGTCTAATCAGACTCTTCGCTTAGCGTTTAAAATGTAGCCAAGGGTCTAAGCTACCTCCATGTGGACAGCGAAGACTCTGATCAGACTGGGCGGATGCCCAGGCTGATCTGAGTCTGCGCTGTCCGCACATCCACCATGTTGGTTTTCTCGCGTCGCGGCTCATTTTATTTACACCATAGACATGCTAACTTACCTCATATTAAGGGGTTTATTAACAGCAATTGATTTTAATCCAATGATAGATGTCCGTAATAGTAATAATAAAACAATATATTATTTACACCACAGTCATGCTCCCAACTTGCAGATAATAAAAATAATCACAATAACAAAATCTATAAAGTTGAATGATTTTGCATCCACAATGCGTTTACGTCACCATACAGCGCTGTAGCAATGTCGGATCTACGTCATACTGTGCGTCATCTCTGTAATAATAATAATCAATTTTCAGCAACGCGAAAAACTTGAATACCACATACATGAATCAGAGATTCAAAACACGTTTATACCGTTTACCATAAAATTCTAAAAAAAAATGTGGCACACAAGATATCACCGACACTGACCTAAAATGGACATGTTGAGTCTACGGTGCATTAATGTGTTTGCTCAGACCTATCTGTCCCAATACATTTACGGTACATCTCAGGTATCATTATCTCATTAACGTGTATTTAAATGTTATCTTCCATGTCAACATGTATTCGTTAATAACATAACATAACATAACATAACATAATTTTATTCAGCATTAAACATTGTACAATGTTTATAGCCTACAATATGAAATAATGAGAAATACATTTACAGAGAAGCAAAATGTAAATGTGAATGACAAGTACATGTACATTTGAGATTAAAGAACAAAGAGAAGTTATCATGATGAAAAATATAACCTACCTAGGACAAAGTATACAGAATGAAAAGTTGAATACAGGCAACAAATAATATATATCCTAAAAGGGCGATTTAGAGAATTAGACATAAATAGTTACAAAATTCAGTCTCGAGTATTTCGAAGTTTATCGGCGAAGTAAATATATTTTGCTAAATTTAATATGGTCTTTTTTGAGTCCGATGACATTAAATTATCGAATTTTAATAGACTTGGCCAGTGGCAGTAGTATGGTGACAAGAACTTACGTCTTAACTCAATGAGATGGGGACATACTAGTAAAAAGTGGTATTCATTATCTAATGCGTTTAAGGTACAAAATATGCATTTCCTATTTTGGCGAGGGATTTTTTCATATCTTCCTCTTTCGATTCCTAAGTTATGCGCTGATACTCGAAATTTACATAGAGCGATTCTGAATCTTTTATCTAATATAAAGTCGAGGTATTTTTCTTGTGTTAATGAGCTTTTATATCTACAATATGCAGTCAGACGTGGCGAATTATTTATTTCGGTATGCCAGCGTTGTTGATATGCATCAAGAATACGTTGCTTGATAACTGAGAATGGAATCAAGTTTGCGTTCTGACTTAGCCAAATATAAGATAAACCGTGAGTTTCTAAAATCTGCTTTACTTGGAAGGCCCAGTTCGCGCCTCCATATGTGGTATTATTATCAGCATCTGTTTTAATCATTTGATAAACCTTTTTTGGGAGACTGTTGTCATGTGTATTTAAAATCTTATACCAGTATCGAATCATGTTTATCTTTCTATATACCTGTAGTGGCACTCGACCAAGTTCGCCGTATAAGCAATTTAAATTAGTTGATTGCCGTACGTATAAAATTTTTCTGCAAAACTTTGTGTGAATAAGTTCTACATCCTTCGCTTCATGACCTCCCCATATTTCTGAGCTGTAATTCAGAACAGAGCCGACAAGTGCATCAAACAATTTACACTTCTGATAGGTTGAAATCTCTACTTGTGAGAATAATGAAAATAAGTTGTGTAGAGCAAAAGAAGCGTGGTCAGCAATGCATTTTTGTGTACGATACCAGTTGCCATTTTTGAACAAATACACCCCAAGATATTTAAAAGACGTTACAATTTCAAGTTTAGTATTGTTCAAATAAAAATCATAACTTGTATGTCGTCCTTTTTCAAATATCATACACTTTGTTTTTGTTGTATTTATCTTTAGGCCCCACGTTGTACAGTAATTTTCTATATCTAATAACATCGCTTGTAAAGTTTCAGGAGATTTAGCAAAAACGACTTGATCGTCAGCATAGAGGAGTAAAAACAGTTTTACATCCTCGACTGTAAAAATACCGTCTAAGTTAGCAGTAATGCATTGAGTCAGGTCATTTATAAACATCAAAAATATCATTGGCGAACTCGGATCACCCTGTTTTACACCGAGATTGGAGTCTATAAATTCTGAGTATCGATGTCTGTATCTTATACAAGCTTTCACGGCTGAGTACATTGACTGTAATGCTCTAACAAGCTTGCTGCTTACCTTTGCACGGAGTAGTTTTTGCCATAATGCGACTCGATCAATCTTGTCAAACGCTTTTTCAAAATCGATGAAAACGCAATACAGTTTTTCTTTTGAATTTAGTACTTTGGTAATAATGGAATGTAAAATGAATATACAGTCAGTAGTAGACTTACCCTTCTGAAACCCAAATTGATTTTCACTCAGACCATCGTATTCACTGCCCATTTGTTTAGCCTATTAAGTAAAATTTGAGAGTATATTTTAGATAAACAATTACTAATCGTGATACCTCTATAATTTCTTGCTAAATTGGAATCCCCGCTTTTAAAAATTGGGGTTATAATACCACGCCCCCACGATTCCGGGTATTCACCAGAATTAAAAATTTGGTTGACTAATTTTAGCAGAAAAGGGCAAGTTATATCAAATGATGATTTGATTGCTTCCGAGCAAATATTGTCGAGGCCATATGACGAATTATTTTTTTGATGGAATGTCGCTTGCTTTAGTTCATCTAAACTAATATCAGAATCCAAATCCGGGTCCGCAGTTTCATTTAGTGGGATCTCATCGTTTATTATTTGTGTGTCATTATTGCCGGCGTACATGCTTTGAAAATGCTCAAGTAAATCCTCTATCTTAAGGTTTTCTCCTGTCGTAGATTTTTGCTTGCGGTATGATTTTATCTTTTTCCAAAATTTTCGGGGTTGATTTCGCGCCTCATCATTTAATTTTCGTCCTTCGTTTATCTTATGTAATCGTTTTGCTTTATTTTTAATTTTATTGTATATCGTGCGATTTCTGATGAAATTGTGTCTATTAAAATCATTTTTATGTTTAAGAAAAGCATTTCGTGCTTTTGTGAAATCTTTTTTGGCATTTTTGCACTCGGTATTGAACCATGGCGAGCTCTTTGAGTTTTTATATTTCGAGCTATTCTCTTGCGGTTTTGTACTTTTACCAAAAATTTTCATCGAATTTTCTGCGAGGTAATTACTAAAAATTTCAACTTTTTCGTTTATTGTACTATTTGTATCATTAATTGAATCTAATCTATCCGCGGTTTCTATCAACAGTTGCTGAAAATCCGGTTCTTTTGCACTGTCCCAATATATTCTGTTTTCACATGCGTTGGTTTCTTCATTAGATCTATTGTTGTTGTGGTTGGGAATTGATTGAGAGAAACTAAAATACAGCGCAGCATGATCTGAGAACTCGGTTGGAGTTAAAACTTGAAACTTATAGACGGAGTCTAACTCTGTGTTGTGTAATAAAAAATAGTCAACGGTGCTCATACCTTGAGTAGCATGGTAGGTTATCTCCCCTACACCATAATCATCTCCCAAACGACCGTTTGCGATTACAAAACCAGAGCTCTTGCATAAATCTAACAATTTTCGGCCATGTGAGTCAAAAATATGATCCTTATTTACTCGTATTGGTACATGTGACATATTAGTGAACAAATATTCATCCTCTATATATTTGTCAAAATCCAGAATATCTGTAAAATTAGACGTGCGACCGTTCATATCACCTGTAACATAAACTTTACCAGAAGTAGAATGCATTTCTATTCCTCTTTCAATTTCATCCCAAAAATTAGAATCAAAGGTGTTAAGCACTTTGGAATCAGATGGGGGGATATAAACGGTACAAATAAACACGTCCTCTTTGAAAATGAACAAGTCTGATGAGAGTTGTATCCATAATATACCCATAGGATTTTTCTCTATAATTTTTATCTTACTTTTTAAATGATTTTTTGCTTATATTGAAATGCCGCCACTATAGCGACCCTTATTTGAACCATGAGTTTTATTTCCGAATAAATGTTCACCGAAATAACCATTAATGTCTAAGTTCATTGTATTTTTACTACTAATCCAAGTTTCTGACAGTAAAAGTATGTCAAAGTCATTCACGTATTCAAGAAAATCAGAATCAGTGAGTTTTCTGCACAGTCCGTTTACGTTCCATGAGAGAATATTTAGTTGCTCCCCTTGACCCCCTCAGGGGTCCTCAATGGTCATTGGTTCATCGGGTTTGTACAACTGACCATTAATATACAATTTGTCCTTTACAAGTTTCACCATATTCCCCTTTGCTTTTTCCTGTGCCATAACTGCAGATAGAGATTTTCTAGCATCGCGCATCTGTTTCGGCCATTGTGCCCCAATACCAATATTTGCCGCTTTCAAAGTATCGGCAAGTTCGAAAGACTTATTGCGCACAAGTTCACGTTCCTTATAATAATGGAATTTGGCCACTATAGGTCGAACTTTTCCCCGAGCTGGAACTCCGACTCTATGGACACGGTCAAACGCAAGGTTCCCGGCTTGTGGAATTTGCAGCTTTTCCCCGATTAGACCTTTTATCAGATTTTCACAGTTCTCATTTTCTTGTTCGGGTAACCCATAAAACATGAGATTGTCCCGCATCGACCTGTACTCAAGGTCGTTTATTTTTGATTCCAGGGTAGATTTATCCTTTTCAAGAGACACAGTCTTTTTCTCCAAGGAGTTACATGTGGATTTAAGGGATTTTAATTTTGACTTTGTTTCTTCGAGCTCCTTTTTGTGGTCATCGTGCTGATTACTGATGAAGGAGCAGGAGTTTTCTACTGACGACAGACGACTGTCCATGCTGCTAACATTCGACTCTAACTCTTTGATTTTACCACAAATCTGATTAACAGTTTTCTCAATACTTTCAATTTTTGATACTTGTGTCTTTATGGCTTTTACATCGTTCATTAGAACCGACGCCCATTCCGGGGGCTGATTGTTCACCATAGCAGGCATTGACGGCATCGTGGGCGACTGTGATGGATTTGGGTAGGCACTCTGAGTACGAAAGGGAAACCCTCCAAAAGGCTGTGAAAACGCCATATTTGGGTTATACGTAGTATTGTCAAAGATATAACCTGTACTATACTGTTTACTCACAACGTTTCCATTCACAAATTTTTCGCCACAATTGCCATTGTTATTAGGTCGCTCACCGTTACAACTCACGCTGCCCGATTTACCTGGGCGCTCATTATCGTTCAATGGAGAAGTAGCAGGGCGTTTAGTTTTTCGCTTTTTTCTCTGCTTTATGTCAGTTTTTTTCCCAGATTCACCACTCGACATCAAGCCCAAACATTTATAATCCAGTATATCCAAAATTCACGTCAGAAAACCTTATTTTGATATTTTAATCCATAATTTTTTGAGAGCTCCAAAAATGCATTTCTCACTACAAGTCACGTGACATGACTCAATACAAACAAGCTACTAACTTGAAGATTACTGCAATTATCAGTGACAGTATTGAAGGGGTTTAAGGAAGGTCTTAAATCTCTATATTTACACCAAACGCAATATTTATTTATTTAATTTTTTTTTCATAAAAACCGCAAAACCGTAAAATAGGCCTAGTTAGCATGGTTACACGTATCTGACCATTATACGTGCGTACACAGGAGGTCATTATTTGCAACTGCTCAAACCTAAGTTCCGCTCTTCCTCTTTTCAGAAATGGGAGCTGCATGACTGGTTCAATATACACGACACTAAGTAAAATCTTAACCCATTCGTTCGAATCTTGTTTGAAAACACAGCCTCTGCCTGAAATGACTCTGAAAGTAACACCCTTTCTGTCATACTTATCTGGGAGTACATCAAGGAGGTATTCATCCAACCACCAGGAACCCCCAACTCCTGAGACATTTCATAACGACGTTGCCTAGGGTCAATTAAGGTAAACCCGGACAGTTTTTGCAGTGTCGCCACCATTGGTATTGTCAGTACTTTATTTGACTCCTAGCAACTGTTTCGGTGTTCCGTAAGGCCAGAGGCATCCCAGATGTGCTATTTTCTGTCAATTTTTGATTGGTTACTAACATTTTTAAGTCAAAACAGTCGTTTAAAGAGGCACACCGTTGTGTAAGGTAAACCCGGACATGGAGAAGGTAAACCCGGACAGCTGATTCTTTGTTAAATATATCGCCTATGTAGGTCTGTAGCACATATATAAACTAAATTTAGTAATTGTTAACACAATTTAATGGTGGGACCAATGAAGTTTAAGGCATAGCTTTGTTTTATTCACGTTGAGTTATCAATTAAAAAGTTATGGGTAGTAAGTTCGTTCAGTCTGCTACGGGTACCATACAAACTATACAATATATAAAACTAATAAAAGTTGTATAAACATGTGTCTTATTAACTGCAAAGAACAATGCACAAATATTGTATTGATAATTTCAAACCATTTAAAACGTCTCATAATTAATTTCTTTTGACCATATGAGTCCCCAAAACAGTTGATGTCCGGGTTTACCTCACACTGGATTTTGGCAGAAGGTGAACCCGGACATCTCATATTTTTGATAAAATATTGTTCAATATTCATTTTATTCAATTAAGAAATATAGGAAATGCAACGTGTGTTATGACTGCACTAGTTATAAACAAACCTCCATCTAATTCTAAAGTTACATTTACGTTTTGCCGTGAATTATACAGGGACCTGGCTCGCCATCCCTCGCAGCTAATTTTGAGTTTCTAATCCAGAAACCTTAAACAGATTTGAAAGGATCAGATTTAAAGGCTGCAGAAAAATAAACACTGTTTATATAACCTGAAAATAGATACTATTAATTCGAGAAGTAAAGGGGAAAACTGGGAGAAAAAGAAATCACAGAAAACATGTTAATTTAGCTCTTGTTATTGGAAAAACCGTGAGTGTCCGGGTTTTCCTTCTGTCCGGGTTTACCTTAATTGACCCTATCCATTGTGTTTAAGGAGGCAATGAGCTTTCTGGTTATATTTTACAGTGTAATGTCATAGGGAACAATTATTGTTCCTGTTAATGTAATAGCAGGTCAGGCAACACGTGTGTGTTACCACCAATTTAACTTGATTGGCCCAATCTATCGGTACTCAGCAGAATGTTGCTAAACTCGCAACAAAGGTCTACCACACATGCAACAGAGCAATAAAATAAGCTCTGAAATCAATCCTTTGGAAGCAAGGACAACACGAAGGAAATGAAAACAAACTGGATTCAGTTGGTCTGTTTATGACTAAAGGAATGTGTGACTCCGACTACGCACTGTAGCACGGGCTGTAGCACAAAGATTTCCAACTTGACTCTAATTAAACCAAATAAACCTTAAGGACAAGAAATTATGATGAACTTGAAGTACGTTGTAAGGTCCCTATTTTGGTTCATTGGAAAATGGGGAAAACACAATAATTAAAATACATTTTAAGCAGGCTGCTCTTATTGGAAAATATACCTGAAAATGCATACGTGTACATCCGGAGACAATGATTCCATATATACAAAAAAAAAAGAAGAAAAGATAAATTAATGTCATTGTTTACATACCGTGTGCAATAGTATTGGGCAACTCTTTGTGCTCAGGATATGCAACTGCAGTTTTGCTATCAATTCAAAATGATATGAATGCAACAGTAGTTTTGCTTTCAATACTGTTGTTTAGCTTTCTGTAGAGGCCCGTACATATATACTTTATTTCTTCTCCTTTTAGTTTAATCCTTTCGGCAAAATAAATTAGGTATTTTCTTCGCAAAAAAAAGGCTATATCACACCGGGTAGGCGGCAATCCTGAACACTCGCGGCAATCCTGAACGCGGGTCAAATATTTACGCGATTGTTTAGGGTAACTCAGTTTAACATGTTTTATTTCATTCAATCTAAAGGTTTTTGGTAAAACATTTACTACGGATCTAAAGCAGTATGTCTGAAAATTTCCCTCAAAAAGAATTTACTTCACAAGGTCTTTACTAAATGTCGCAGTGCCTACTTACATTTTAACCATGCAATTTTAGACTGGCAAATTCGGTTTCCTGACTCATTTTCTAAATTATTCAAGGTCAAATTAAATAAAGCATAGTCTTCTGATATACTTGAATGTCTTCCCTCAACACCTGTAAAAACCTAGGGTCTAAGTTAAATTTTGACCATACTGGGAGGGGGATGAAAATGCAAGGGTGAAAATTTCTGGCAATCGAAAACGTCTTTTCCTAAACTCGGTTGCAATCGACTAACGCAGGGCATGGCAATCGATGACGAAAATACTGTAAAAACAAACTGTTTCTAGATTAAAATAGGCTGTATCATTTTGCATTTAATGACATACACCCTCAGGATTGAGTGTTTCTGCTAACAGACACGAGATTGCATTGAAATCCATGTATGTCTTGAAGAAGATTTATGCCTCGAAACATTCAAATACATTTTATATGGGCAAAAGCCTTTTGCTTGTTTTTGTCGCTGAAATTGTTGTTCTTGATGTTGACGTGTCGTGGAAGCCGTTGTAATGTTTACGGTATTTGTCCTAACCAGACTCTCGAAAAACACAACCAAGCGCAGAACATGTATTATAGATGCTGTAACTACCCATCTTTCTCCTATATCAAACAGAGTCTGCTATGGTTGCTGTTGTGATTATTATGCCCCCAATTTCGGAGAAATTGTGGAGGCATATTGGTTTGGGCCTGTCCGTCTGTCTGTCTGTCTGTCTGTCCGTCCGTCAGTCCGTCTGTCCGCTATCTATAAGTCAAGAACCGTAAGAGCTAGGAGCTTGCAACTATATACACATGATCGGTATGAAAAATAAGCGAACACGTGTTTTTTTCTTTTTACCGCGGGTCACATATTTTCAGAGTTATGCCCCTTTTTGGACTTAGCCTGTGGAACCTTGTGAACAAAATATCTCAAGAACCCCTAATGCAAGTATGATGAGGTTTTGTAGGATGACAATGCCCAAGGTGTAGATGACCTGATAAACTTTTGAAAAAAAATCGTCAATATTTGACCAAGTTATGCCCCTTTTCGACTTAGTTCATTGTAAGCCTATGTAACCTTGTGAACAAAATATCTCAAGAACCCCTGATGCTAGGAGCATGATTTTTTGCACGGAAATACTGCCGAAGGTGTAGATGACCTAATTAACTTTTGAAAAAAAATTATAAATTTTTGATCGAGTTATGCCCCTTTTCCTACTTAGTGCAGTAAAGCCTATGGTACAAAGGTACCCTTACATACAGTCAAGAACAGTAAGAGCTAGTAACTTGAAACCTTATACACATGATCAGTATGGAAAATAAGCTAGACCTGTATTTTTTTTTTATTTGTCCGCCGGTCATGTATTTCCAGAGTTATGCCCCTTTTTCGACTTTGGCTATGGAACCTTGTGAACAAAATATCTCAAGAACCCCTGCTGCTAGGATCATGAGGTTTTGCAGGATGACAATGCTTAAGGTGTAGATGACCTGATTAACTTTTGGAAAAAAAATCGTGAATTTTTTACCAAGAAATGCCCCTTTTTCGATTTAGTGCATTGAAAGCCTTTGGAAGCTTGTGAACAAAATATCTCAAGAACCCCTGATGCTAGGAGCATGATTTTTTTTAAGGAAGATACTGCCTGTGGTGTAGATGACATGATTATTTTTTATTTTTTTTTATAAATTTTTGACTGAGTTACCTCCCTTTTTCGACTTAGTGCATTAAAGCCTATGGTACAAAGATACCCTTACATACAGTAAAGAACAGTAAGAGCTAGGAACTTGAAACTTTGCACACATGATCAGTATGGAAAATAAGCAGACCTGAATTTTTTAATTTTTCCGCCGGTCATGTATTTCCAGAGTAATGCTCCTTCTTTGACTTTGGCTATGGAACCTTGTGAACAAAATATCTCAAGAACCCCTGCTGCTAGGATCATTAGGTTTTGCAGGATGACAATGCTTAAGGTGTAGATGACCTGATCAACGTTTGAAAAACAATTGCGAATTTTTGACCAAGTTATGCCCCTTTTTCGACTTAGTGCATTGCAAGCCTATGGAACCTTGTGAACAAAATATCTGGAGAACCCATGATGCTAGGATCTTGCTTTTTTGCATGAAGCTACTGCCTGTGGTGTAGATGACCTGATTAACTTTTGAAAAAAAATCGTAGTTTTTGGAATGAGTTAAGCCCCTTTTACGACTTAGTGCGTTGAAGCCTATGATACAAAGGTACCTTTACATACAGTCAAGAACTGTAAGAGCTAGGAACTTGAAACTTTATACACATAATTGATATGAAAAATAAGCGAAAACATGTTGTTTTTTTTCTTTTTTCCCCGGGTCACATATTTCCAGAGTTATGCCCCTTTTTCGACTTAGCCTGTGGAACCTTGTGAACAAAATATTTCAAGAACCCCTGATGCTAGTATCATGAGGTTTTGCAGGATGACAATGCCCAAGGTGTAGATGACCTGATTAACTTTTGAGAAAAGTTCGTGAGTTTTTTATCGAGGTATGCCCCTTTTTCAACTTAGTGCATTATTTGCCTATGGAACCTTGTGAACAAAATATCTGGAGAACCCCTGATGCTAGGATCCAGATTTTTTGCAGGAAGATATTGCCCAAGGTGTAGATGACCAGATTAACTTTCGAAAACAATTCGTAAATTTTTGACTGAGTTAAGCCCCTTTTTCGACTTAGTGCATTGAAGCCTATGGTACAAAGGTACAAGCATTATTGGATGAACCTTCTTTAGAGGCAGCATATGGTTGGGGGCATAGTGTTTCATAAACACATTTTCTAGTTGTTATAGCTGTTGTCAGGCTCTCTCCCAAAACAAAACACAAAGTGATCAATATTCTAATTCCCTGCATCAGTTTGCTAGCACTGGATTTGCCATTAAACGACGAATCTCATGAATGGTATTGTCAAGCTTGGTATTAAATACCATAAGGTTTGCCATTCGACAAATCCAATGCATGGTTTATGAATCTTATGCATTGTATTGGATAGCATTGGATTCGCCATTCGATGAATACCATGGATGGTATTCAAATCCCATGCATGAAATTGCACAACATGATGTCTACTGGCATGAGGTTCATTATTCATGGTATTCGAAATTGATACATAGTATTGCCCAGCATGGTATTTGATAATATGGGGTTCGCCATTCGACGAATCCCCTGCATGGTATTGCCCAGCTTGTTATTGGCTAATATGGAGTTTGCCAGTCGACAACTCCCATGCATACCAGTATTCAAATCCCATGCGTAGTATTGCTTAGCAAGGTATTGGCTAGCTTGGGATTCGTCATGTGATGAAATCCATGCATGGAATTTGAACGAACAGCATGACATTGGGTCGTATGTTTGCTTTTTGACATTTGATGAATCCCATGCATGGTACGTGTACTCGAATTCCAAAATGGAATTGTTCAATACCTTACTGGGAAGCACGTGTTGGCTATTCGTCGAATCTTATGTATGGTATCTAAATCTCATGCAAAGTATTGGCAAGCATGAAGCATGGTATAAGGCATTTGATGAAACCCATGCATGGTATTCGAACCCGATACCATACTGGGCATAACACATACATGTATGTTATTCGGATACCATGCATGACATTCCTCAAATGGCATTTTGTTTGCCTTTCGACGAATCCCATATATGGTATTCGAATGTCAAGCATAACATTACCCAGTTTGATACTGGCTAGCACGGAATTGGCAGTCGACGAATCCCGTGCATATATAGTATTCGAATCCCATTCATGGTTTTTTTCCCAGCATGGTATTGGAAGTACGGGATTTTCCATACGACGAATACCATGCATGGTGTTGCCCACCATCGTATTTGCTAGCCTACGATCACCATTTGACGATTTACATGCATGGTATTGGCCAGCATCCTATGCATAATTATTCCACCATGGAATACATGCGAGCCAATAACGGGATTCGTCAAATTGTGAGTGACTTCATGCTAGCTAATACCATGCATAGCTATACTAAGAATGGGATTCAAATAACACGCATGGAGTTCGTTGAACTTTAACCCCCATGCTAACCGATACCATGCTAGGCAGTGTCATGCATGGATCGAATGACATGCATGGTATTTGCCGAATGAAGAACCACATGCTACTGAATACCATGGATGGTAATTGCATGCATGGTACGATGCTGACCAATACTATGCACTGAAGTAGTCAAATGGTGATCAGAGGCTAGCAAATACGATGGTGGGCAATACCATACATGTGATTCGAATATTTTAGGGAATAAAAAACGCAAAAAACATGCAAGCAAGTAACATGCTTGGCAATACCATGATTGAATTTAGAATATCATGCCTTGGAATGACATATTTACATGTAGGAATCGTATACCATGCATGGGACTCAAACGAGAATACAAATGAATTGATTGTCCTACAAAACAAACAGTACATTACATTAATGACTAGCCCATGTTTTCCTGTAACGTACAGAGAAAGTAGGGGTTTGCAGATTTGAATATTATTTTCTATAATTTTCACTCAAAGCATACATGGTTGGTCCTCATTAAACGTCTCAATGGGCAGTTATGCAGAGTACCACAGCTTATGTTTTGAGAGAACCTTACAAGGGCCATTCATCAGGAGTACAGGTGTATTAGCCAACTGGGTCAAAATATTGATGGCTGAATAAGTTTGGTGTTTTATTGTGTTGATTCCAGAAGTTAATTAGTTTTGAAAACAACATTTACCACAATAGTAGGACATCTGACGTATTTATCCCAAGTGTACATGTGTTGCATGTTTAATGCCTGGAGCAGTTTGTATAAATAAATATATAAAGAAATATATAAACTCATTCTACTGATTCTTGGTTGCGTTTGTATGAAAAAAGACGAATCAAAACTGCTGAAGGTATAAATGTTCATCGATTGTCTGTCAAATGGTTGTTTGACGTTAGGCGATTGCCATGAACATCGTTTTCGATTGCCACCGTTTTCTACCCTGTCATTTTCAAATCGATGTAACTTCGTTTGTGTACAAGACAGAGTCAGTTGAATACGCACAGTCTATCCAGAACACATTCAATTTTATCTGACTATCGCGAAAACGATCACAACATGTATCAAACTTGAGGATTTTGGTCTATTTTGTTGTTTGTGGTGTTGAAAAGTCACAAATTTTGCATTTACGCCTAAACTACATGCAAATTAATAAGGATTCAACGACCAAAATTCGTGAGGCAAATCTTTGAACATATCTAAAAATCGTGAAATAGTAACCCTAAGTTTTAACACATTCTTCTAGCTCAAAAGAGAGGTTTTGTCAGCCCACACTAAACAGCCGCTTAAGTTTTTTTGAACCGCGTTCTGGATTGCCGTGATGTTCAGGATTGCCGCCTACCCGGTGTGTATATATCATGTTACTTTTTCATGCACATAAAAAACTAGAAATAATGTATTTTGGTGTTTACATGCCTTCTTCTGTGTGTGTATTTCAATTTCATATCGACGTTCCCCCTGCACCTCAGCTGAACGGATCCATAGCCACAGTAAGGAGGCGCCGATCGTCCGCCGATGACGCTTATTCTTTACTGCGTCGGTAAATATACACTTGGAGGGGGGAGGGGTGGGAGGTGCAATGCTGCCACGACTTTTCAGTTTTGCGCGCGCGGACTGTGTAACCAAATGAGTGCTCGGAATGGGTTGTTCGTGCCTGCCAAGACCTATCTTTTCCAAATCGACATGGAAAACAGTGCATCTATATAAATAGAACAGTGTCTTTGGGCACCCAAGCGTGTGTGTGTGTGTTTTACAGTCTGGCTACCCATGCAAACAAGAATCGCAATGCAGTCACCGCTACTGTGACAAATTTACCATCCTGGTCTCCCTTCTACTGATTTAATACCTAGCTCAATACATGTAACACTTTAAGCACCAGTAACGAAAATAGCATAATTTGCAAACAGCGTAGATCCTGACGAGGCGGCTCATAATGAGCCGCCTCATGTGAATCTACACTGTTTACGTTCTAGTCTTTAACTCCTCAGTATGAATGTCTTGGACAAGGTGCATTCTTTTTTTGCAGACTTAAATTTTGTCGATTACTTTTTGGTGCTTAAAGAGTTTATGCGCATGCATATATATATTCCAATGGTTTTCTTTTTCCGCCAGTTTGTATCAGGGAAATTATACGAAGCAGTGCTTGAAAAATTAGGTCTACTCATATAAGAAAAAATGCTCATAAAGAACCAAATAGCTTTTTAAAACGAGTTGATCCCTGTTGAAAAAAGGCGGCAAAAATGAAACTGAAAGAAGCATTTCCCCCCTGGCCATGTACTTTTAACTTTAAGGTACGACAGGGGAAAGATTCCTAATATGTGCGAGCCTTCAGAACGGGCTAGTCTTAAAAGAAATTATTTGCACCTTTAAGAGTAAATCCCGTGAAGAAGGGATTTATACATCGAGAAATCGAAGTATTTTCCACTACAGTAAGTTTCACTGGAAAAGGAGTAAAAAGAAACCATCAAAACGAATGACAATATTATTATCAGTATTTTATGATAATCTTTATTTATTTATTTATTTATTTTTGTTCTTACACAATGAAGGCACGCATTTTCTAATATACTTATTATCTAGATAAGGCGAAGAGATGCATTGTCACTTTCAGAGGACGTAACTTTGTAATTTACAATTTTGCCTCCCATTTTAATTCATAAAGGAAAGAGTTTATTCCTCACAGGGTATAATCGATTCCGCCAATTTTCGCTTCCTGCAGAGACTGTCCGTCATATTTGGCGTCCGTCGAGACTGTCCTCGAACTCTTGCTTTCTGCAGAGACTACTGTCCTCGAAAAATGGCTGCCTGCCGAGACTGTCCGCGTGATTCTGCTTCCTGCCGAGAGCCTCGGCAGGAAGCAGAATCACGCGGACAGTCTCTGCAGGAAGCCATTTATGATGTACAGAAGTCTCGGCAGGAAGCAAGAGATCGCGGGCAGTCCCGGCGGAAGCCAAATATGACGGACAGTCTCTGCAGGAAGCGAAAATTAGCGGAATCGATTATACCCTGTGTTCCTTTAGAAGCAGACATTTTCTCCTGCAGGAGCAAATTCTTCCTGTTAGAGTGGACCAATTCTGGAAGGGTTTCGTTGGGAATTTTACTACCAAGACCTTTCTTAAAGGCCAAGAAAATTGCACAGAAACTGTTTGTTTGTAGACCACTTGGAGCCTGTATTCTATATCCTGGGGCCGTATTCATAAAACGGCTTAAGTCGTTGCTATGCTGTTGCTAAGGCTAAATTTCTTTGAAGGAGATTCCCTACAACTATGAAATTTGCTCTGGAGGAACAGTCTTACAAAGACTGTTCCTCCAGACCAAATTTCATAGTTGTAGCGAATCTCCTTTATAGATATTTAGCCTTAGCAACAGCATAGCAACGACTTAAGTGGCTTTATGAATACGGCCTCAGTTCTTATTTTATTTTCATGAATAATACAGGAGCAGAAACTATATTACGGCATGTTAACGCAAATCTAAACTTCTAGTTAAAGCCTGTCATTAATCATTTGTGAAACGATGGATAATAGTGCATAACTCGTATTCTCTGACACTGGCTATATTATGAGAAACTTTTGTTAATGTGAAATTCCTTATATTGTCTGCCAAACAGGAAAGATTCTTTGTAGGAAATAATTGTTTTAATGTGTCTGAAAACCTACATGAGTAGTTTTATAGATAAGGGTGCAGCTGATTTGCGTAAATACATCATTAAACTTACTTTACCTTACGATGAATTGAGTCACTTCCAAGGGAGATAATTCTTGCCAAAAAAAATCTCACCCACTTGACTGATATCTTCTCTTCAAGGAAAGAATTTGCTCCTAAGGGAGCAAATTATTTCCTTTTAGAGAAAATCCCACTTTGGAAGGGCTTTGTTGTGCTGTAAAGCAAACATGATGTATCAAAAGTTGTTTCCATTTATGAAAAAATATAAGAGTATATCTATTCACGTTAATTAATTGAAATGTTTCGGTAGACAATGGTCACAGGAAGCCAGAAAAAAAGCATCCATTAGCTTTTATGTTTTGTTCGAAAGTGCACATAACTTATGTTCAATGAAAAAATCATATTTTTAAACATCTTCCAATAAGGCTGTTGATGTGAGTACAGATGTTTGTCGTGGTAAAAAAAAAAAAAAAAGATTGCCTGACAGCTCCATCTCTGCGGCAGCCCTACAAAACTTCAAAGTTTTGTACTCTATATATCGAACAATAAAGTATATTTTTGTCAGAGATACACATGTAGTACGATCGTTTGTCAGAGACACACATACAAAGTGTAACAAATATCGTTGTAAACCCGAAAAAATCGCAACATGTACATTTTTGAGGGTACAAACCCGGCCAGCGACAGTAAAACTACTTAAAGTGAAATCAGTGCAAATGGTAAATAATAAAAGTGATATTTCCAGAAGTGAGTGATGCCATTTATATTTTCACCGTATCAATGTATTAAAAACTCCAGGCATTACTTTCTGATTAGTCCACTTGTCAAGTGGGGGTGCCTGATTTATTTCATTTATAATTTTATGTTAAGGAGTTAAGGAGAAATACTTATTAGTCTTATGCAAACAGTGTAGACCCTGATCATATGCCGCTTTTTCGGGGTCTGTTTGTCCTATTTATGGAACGCTACTTGTCTCCTTAGGTTCCAATTCAACTACTACCTTAGACTGATTTTCAGTCGAAGATGTCACGGAGCGGCTGTAGCGTAGTGGATAACACTCCGGACTACCAATCCAGGGGTCGCAAGTTCGATCCCCCGCTTCTCCGGTCTTTCGGATGAGACTTTAAACCGAGGTCCCGTCTCCATATGACCTCGTTGTTGGTGGGACGTAAAACCCGAGTTCACTCACTCACTCACGAAGATGTAACAAAACTTTTGTCATATAGGCCTGATTATCCGCCCCCTCTCCCCCTTCCCCCCACCACACACACACGCACACAAAATACACTTACATGTCGCCGGGCCGCGTAGCGAAATCGGTACGTCGTCTGACTTATAAGCCAGAGGTCTTGGGCTCGCTACCCGGTCCGGCCACCTTCCGCTGATTCAAGAAGGGCAGTTGTCAGTTACTGATGGATGTATAGGCACTTAGTACTGGTAAACCGCTTAGGAGGTCCAAACCTAGTGGACTCTTGACTGCATATAAAGTATATCAAAAGTTGAAAAAATTAAAATTTAGACTATGTTGGCAAGCCAAATAGTTTATATGAGCCGCGACGCGAGAGAACCAACAAAGTGGCTGTTCGTCCAGCGCAGACTCAGAGCAGCCTGGGCATCCGCCCAGTCTGATCAGAGTCTTCGCTGTCCGCATTAAGGTAGCTAAGACCCTTAGCTACCCTTTAATCGTTTAGCGAAGAGTCCGATTGGATTGGGCTGATGCCCAGGCTGATCTGAGTTTGTGCTGGGCGCACAACCACATTGTTGGTTTTGTCGTGTCACGGCTCATATATTATACTTTCGTCTTCTTTGTGCAGCCCTGTACTACCTTGCGGTATGTAGTACAACCGCACTTCTGTCCTCTTAAGTTGGATGAATCCATTCATCATTTTACGGGTGCCCTATTTATTTCAACCACTTTTTACAGCAAAAGCTAAAATATTACTCTGATCTGTGTTGACCCTAGTTCCGCGATTATAAAACTGGGGCCAGTTTCATGAACATATCTTAGATTTGTGCTTAAGTTACAACTTAAGTTATAACTTAAGTAAAAAAGTAAGAATGACTTAAGTTCCTACTTTAGCCGTTTCACAAATTTATCTTACCAAAAACTTAACCAGTTTTGACTTAAGTCTTGTCTATTTTTAGGAGTCTATTTTTATCCGTGTTAAATGTCTGCAATATACTTCTATGTACCAACAACATAAATACGTATCTGAGGCGGTGGTGTAGAGGACAGGGTTTTGCGCTCTAGCACAGACAGTTACGGGTTCGATTCTCAGGTTTTCCCTTTCATTTTTTTTTCAGTTTATTTTATTTATATACGGTACTTTAATATAATATAGTACTGCTTTGAATGTGTTTCCTAATTTTTATGCATTTTTAAGTTAAACTGAGTGTACGAAGGTTCCTGACATACTTGTTGTTATTGAAAATTATGCTTCACAAACCTTTTGGGGATGGTCGTGGTCGAGAGATGGAGCTGGGTAGGTTTCAGTGCTAGGGTGTCCTCCTAATATGGATAATAGTGGGACAAGGGCCAACTGTATTTGCATTAGGTGCGGGAGGGTATTGTTTGGACATTTTTTTCTCTCTCCTATATCCTATCACTTTTCCTTCTCCCTCTCTCTGAGAGATGGTTCGATATAGACTGAAAGACTGTATCAAAGAGCCGTTATACCAAAAATGACCAACCAACCAAATCTGAAACCTTTTATGCTTCGTTCAACTGCGGCAGACACAGTAAGTACCACTGTGCGGAAGTGATAGACTTGTCTGGTCGAAATCAGATAAGGGGAAGCACGGATACAATTTTCAATACTTCTCCATAAAAGTATATATTGTAACCCCTCATTAGAACCGTGTTTCCGAGACGGATCGAATTAGGGTCTTAACATATGTTTTCCTTCAGAAATAAGGAAAATTGTCTCAGAATTATCCCTGTTACCCTTTCTTATCTGGAGCACTGCTCTTGCTTCCTAAATAAGTCGATTATTCAGTGAAATATGCCTTACCGGATAGGCACTTCTTCACTTCACCCAGGAGCCCCGGTAGCTCAGTGGGTTAAGCGCTGGCCTACTGAGATCGCGGAACGGGTTCGAGCCCCGCTTGAGGCGAGAATTTTTCCTATCGTAAACGGGTTTCGTTGCACACCACCTTTCATTATTACCGTCCCATCGTCCTGATATAACTGAAATACTGTTGAAAAGGACGTAAAAACACAAGTCATCCATCCATCACTTCTCCCACTCACCCACACTTAACTCTTGTATTCCACCAAAACATGGTTACAGGGGAGTTTTCACGGTGGGACTTTGGCATTTCCCACTCTCATCATAGCTAAATTCCTCGATCTGAAATGCACCTTTATGTGGGCACGCACGTGAGAAAACATTAATCCCCGAATGATCATGCAGACCTCCACAAACTCGTACATGTATGTCAAAGATACTACGAACTTTCGACATTTGGACGTCCGAAGGACCTGCTACTTTTGCAGTAGGTGCAGTATTTGAGTGAAATAACGGGGTCATTAAGGTAAAAACAATATACCAGTCGCAGGTTAGGCGTCGCTCTACATGGATTAGTTTATAATTTCCTCATATTGATAGAAAGAGGGTAAAGGTAAAGGTTTCCCATAGCCTAATAGCCGTAGGGGCAGTAGGGGTTAGAGACCCACTGTATCTTGGGCACAGCTGATGAAAGGCGGAGCCCATCTCTCTCCTGTCGCTGCCTTATCCTCCCCTGATTCGAAAAAGGTACCCATGTACTGCTTGGTTAACAGAGAGAGTTTTCCAGTCGTCGAATGGCGACGGTGAGCCGCGAACTCACGACCTTCTGGTGACTTTCTGCACAATAGCCATTCTAACCACTCGACTACCGCGCCTCTCAAAAGAGGGGCAGGCATACTAAAAAAAACACACACATACATATATGAATGCCTTCGTATGAGGCTTTATAAAAACGTCCTGAATGTACAGGCCTAGGCAGCAATGTACATACCGTTTTCTTTTTTACCTGGTAAGCACTCAGTGCCGCAGGGGATGGGTCCTAAATCCGATCCCTGTCTTCATCACCTAAGAAATAATCGTCTATACGACTCATGTAAATTGGTTCAGCTATGGCAGAGCTATGAAGTTACCCAGAAATGGCCGCAATCACAGAACATAGGGTTCCCGAAGCACGAACAGTAGGAGACTGAAGGAGGAAAAAATCAAACCCTACCATGCACAGTGGCTACTAAATGAACACAGAGAGGCCGGAACAGAAACCACATAGGATGCGCAGTAGCAAAGTTGCTTGTGTTTGAAACCGCTTGTAGGTTACAGCATTAAATACAATTTAGAACTCGAGACGCATAATGGATGAACAAAACAGTCTTCATTTATTGACGCATTTTGTGGAATCTCCTGAAATATGACAGCCTATCATCAGCATATCTACCTTACACATTTTAAGTGAGAACTTAAGTCACCTCGCTGGTTGACTTAAGTTTATAGCAAAATCTAAGCAAAGAGTTTAAACTAAGATTTTTTTGTGAAACCACATAAGTATAAACTTTTGACTTAAGATATAACTTAAGCCAAAAGTTCTTGCTTAGATCGTTCGTGAAACTGGCCCATGGAGTATAATCTCAAACTCAAAATAAAGCACACTGATTGGCTGCTTCCGAGCAGCATGTGCTCGGAAGCAGCCAATCAGTGTGCTTTATTTTGAGTTTGAGAATGTACTCAAGTCTTAAAACCTCCGGGCCTGATCTCAGATGTTCTGCAGCGTCTGATCTATGTCTGCAGTGTTTATCTCTGTCCGTTTTTTTGTGACACTAGGCATTAATAGGTTGAAAGAGAATGTTCGGCTGACAAAAGTCGCCTACAACCTCTTCCCTAATTAGAAATTTGCTTTATTGAGCAATTGCCTCGGTTTCGAAAAGAAAACATATGTGCCTAGGCAATTAGTAGGTTATAGCTCTCTAGACAATAATCTCTGATATCAATTACAAGGTTAATGACGCCGTTTTCAAGTAACACTGCAAACGATAATGCAATTTGAAAAGTACCCAATATAACTTATCCTGATTGATTAGGTAACTGAAGCTAGTCCTTTCCTCAGAGTCAACCGTTCTTGGTGTTATTATTTTATGCATCTGAAGAGACTCAACGGGCTTGATAATCAGTAAAGCTTTGGCGCTGCCTTAATGGTACTATACAATGATTGAGATTACCGAGCATTCAAGCATTAAGCAAAATGAGGCGAAATTGTTTGAGATGCAAACATACTTTCGATCAGCTGCATTCAGACTACCAAAAAATCAATTTCATACAACTGCCAAAACCGCATTCATAGAACTGATAAACATTTGAACCACGACACACAAAACCAACAAAGTGGCATGTGCGCCTAGCAAAGACCTAGTCTGATCAGAGTTGTTTTTTTTTGTTGCGTTTAATGAGTAGCGAAGGGTCTAAGGTAGCTCCATGAGAACAGCGAAGTCTCTGATCGGAATGGGCGGATGCCCAGACTGATCTGAGTCTTCGCTGGGCACACATGCTATTTTGCTGGCTTTGGCGTGTCGCGTCTCAAATGTTTTTTTCAGTACTATGATGCGGCTTTGGCAGTGATATAAATAAGATTTGTAGGTCGTCTAAATGCAGTTGATCGGAAGCATGTATATGAGCAGTTCGACTATGATACGTGAAAAGTATGACTGACTTTTATCATTAGTATAAAGGTGGTGCGTCACCCCAAAAGACGTGGCTTGTCACAAATGTACTAGGGTAGAGTCAGGTAACTTCGGACAGCAGGTAAATTCGGACAGGACATCTGAATTTTCAC
Source organism: Ctena decussata (assembly GCA_963989385.1). Lineage (NCBI taxonomy): Eukaryota > Metazoa > Mollusca > Bivalvia > Lucinida > Lucinidae > Ctena > Ctena decussata. The sequence goes on from OZ022512.1 coordinate 11,636,327, forward strand.
TGTTTTCGATGGTATGTCCAAATTTTCCCGTTGTCCGAAGTTACCCGACTCGACCCTAGTGTGAAGGAGGTTTTTCTCTTTATCGGCAGATTCAATGCGTGAACATCAGAATGAGTATGATCGTGGCTTGTCATAATACATAAGGCATATCAGACATAAGAAACTTTAATTTATTTGGTATCCGTGTTTAGTATTTATCATATGACGTCAGTGTTATTCAGTGGATAACGTCGTGTCATATAAGGGGGTGGTTGGGTGATGCAATGGTGGTGCGTGTAACTTCCAGTGCCGTGGCGTCCTACTTATTTGAATAGTAGAAGGGAAAGGGCTTACTGTGCTTGCAGTAGGTACGGTTTGGTGTTGTTTGGACTTTTTTTTTCTCTCGTCTATCATTTCTCTCTTCTTTCTCCCTCTCTTTGGGAGACGGCCCGATATGGACTGAAATACTGTCTCAAAGGGCTGTTAAACCCCAAACAACCAACCAACCAACGAGTCATAAAAATCGTATGAACAAACGTGTAATAACACTTTGGCGCGTACACGTAACGTCATTGACAACGTCTTTGTCGACTATGCGTTTTCTTATTGAAATCGTGTTCTGTTTTAAGGCATTCAAATTCCATTCTAAAGAGTCTTATGATGAACAGAATCTTATACTCGTGCTCATTTCATATAAATTTATGAAACTTGCCAAAGGCTCGTTTCATAAATTTCATATGAAATAACCACTCGGGTAAGATCCTCTATATAACATATGCAACATATGAGCATGTAAGGCTATTTTACCTACCAACAGGAACGTAAGACGCTACATATGTATAAGAAATAACAAAAACATTACAAATTGTTAGAATATCACAGAAACAAGTTTGTACATCTGAGACTGGCTATTATAAAGCATTCTATAAAATATACTTTAAATGGTGCATATAGTCAAATATAACACGGTGCATCATGCTCAATCGCCGAATCAACTCCAAAAGACATATCACAAAATACAAAATACATGTACTACACACATGTGTATAAACATATACAAGCTATCTAGCTTTGGTTATTCAAGAATTTTTTGGTTGTTTTATGGTTTGTTTGTTGCTATACTGTTTGTGATGTCAAGGCTAGCCCGATGACCACTTACATGGGAAATGGATGTTCACCGGGCTGCTGCTGATGTATTTGATGGTGACTACTTTTGTGTTGTCTTTGCCCACATGGTCTCCTGGGTAGGATCTGGAATTGAATTTTGTCAGTTCCTGAGAATTTTCCTACTGACTTAAATTTTGTCACTGGTATGGATGAGGTTTGTCACAAGTTTCAACCCTTCTTGTTCATTGTCAGCGATTAATTACTCATTACCAAAAAATATTTAGACTACATCTCGACCTTGTAAAGCTTTGTTCAGCATTTCCCAGAAATAAGGCTTCTGAGTTTCATCCTCAGGATATTCCAGGAAAGTCTGTGTGTCCAAGCAATCCAGCATTTCTGCCGATACTCGCGCCATATCTATGTCTCCATATCTTACACAAAGCAGCACTTTCTCTCCATTCCTTGAATACATGCTCTCCATTCTCGCCATGTTGAATTCATAAATACACCACTTGCTCTCAAGAAAATGATTGGAGAGGACAGCAATAGTTGTTTTACTTTCTTTGATGGCGTGGAGAATGTTTTCGGCTACATAACGTCCTGCAACAAAGTCTCTCTCATGAATGCATAAAGAACGTCCGAATGTTTCCTCCAGTTCAAGAATCATTTCGTTTTTGATGAAGAGATAATCGTCTTCGGCGTAAGATACGAAGGCATCATACGTGTAGGCAGGACATGGCTGACTTTGCTTGTATCCTTCATGCTGAGCTTTAGCCATGTAATATAGATACTGAACTCGCCACCGAAACCTGTACAATATTCTTACTACTATTAAAACAATGAATGACACGATCAACAGCGATACAATAACAGTTAAGATGAAGTATCTAGTATTATGTTCACATTTGTTGTCTAAAGTGTTGACAGTATCAATTAATGATTTATGAGAAAGTAACGAGTATGTACCATGGGCTCCATATCGGTAGGAATCTAAATTTTCAAAACATGAAGGGTTTGATACGATCCAGTGAAGAAATTCCAGATTGCCACACGACAATTCAAGAGGATTGTCAGATAAATCAATTGACGCATGACCAGTTTCATTTATTTTATTCAGTAGTTTAACCGGCAAGCTGGAAATTTTGTTTTGCCGCAGATCTAACCTTGACAGATGTTTTAGATCATCAAGTGATACGTTGAAGGCGCTAAGAGAATTTGAGGACAGGACGAGTTCTGACAGGGCAGATTGGTTTGTGAAGATATTCATTGGTAATCGAGTGATTTCATTCTGTGAAACATTTAGGCATTTCAGATTGGTCAGTGGCTTAAGTAGATCTTCGTTACTCTCATCTGACAGATACGCACCCAGAAAATTCTTGCTGACATCTAAAGTCTCAATGTTTGGAATCATTTCCATAGTCCCCTTATCTCCTTTTGGAATTGTCGAGATAGCGTTATTTGTAACGTTAAGAAATTCTAGCCTTATCAGTTTTACAAAATACTTATCAATCATTCTGCCGATTAAATTGTCTGCTAAGTCCAAATGTTTAAGGTTATTTCGAAACTCGGGAATCAACACTTTTCCTTTTACATCTACTATAAATTCAGTTCCCTTAATCCCCAGCACTTCGAGATTTGGAGGTAAGGCAAATGCGATAAAATCAAGAGGCTCGTTATCTTCAAAGTACGGACAGTGCGGTTTACTTTTGGATGGTTTTGGTATTTGACATTCCCCTGGGATGCCATTCGGTTTTTCTGGAATACTGGCTTCAATATTATATCTCAAAGGATTCGGTGAATAATCATATCTGCCAGCATTTGCTTGGACGATGTTTTCAAAACACCCAAGCTGCAACACGTACGGGTTAAAAACAAACAAATTTTCTTTCATATCACTAATTTTGAGTGATTTGGGAAACATCAGCGGCACATTGGTTTCCAAACGCATCATGCCGTTAGCACTCATATGTAGTTCTTCTAGACCTGTATTGTTCAAGTACAACATGTTGCACCTAAGAAGCATTTCATTTTCGTAACTGAATGTCTTAGTAACTTTAGAATAATCTAGCACCTTAATGTTTGTAAACTGCAAGCCATAAGAAACATTCGGTAATGTTACAAGCCCAAGTCCTCTGTTGTATGAAAGATTTAGATGCATTAACTGATGAAGCAATTCAAAGGTTCCAGAGTCGATATAAGAGAGATCACAATGTGCAAGATTTAGATGCTTGAGATATGGAACATTCATGAAAGTCTTGTTCGTCAGATGCACAATACTACATCTGGTCCCAATACCATCAAATCGCAAGCTTATAAGTTCTTTAAAATATTTGAAATTCAGGTTGAACTGGAGGTTATTTACGCCGTCAATGTAAAGTTGTGACAGGGATCGAAAAGAATCATTTGGTAGGTTCCCTAAGAAATAGTTCGGTATTTCAGCTGTTGTAATGTTAGTATTACCTTGAAGATATAGAATTTTGAGGCCAGTGAGTCCTCTAAATACACCTTCGTAGGAAAAATTACCATGTTTTATTAAGTTATTTCTGCTAAGGTCTAACCGTTCTAATTTTGTAATGGCATTAAATGTATGTTCTGCTAAAGCAAAAAGGCCATTGTTTGCTAAACGTAGGTCTCGTAGTTTACTACAACCAGAAAAACAGTTGTCTGGTATTTTTATCAAATCAGTTGTACTCAGATCCAGCAATGCCACGTTTTCAACTATACTACAAATTTCACAAGCCTCAGCAGCGGTGATGTTCGTTTCTTTACAGTCAACGTTTAAGTCTGTCTGACTGACGTGAATACAGCTGCATATCTTCCGCGGCCCACATTTCGTTGCAGCACTGATCACAAGTAGCATTAATAGACTGACCATAGTAAGCACAACTTCAGTACGTAGGATTGGAGGCATTTTCAATATCTGAAAAAAAACGTTAAATTTCCAATTATATAGCTATCTTACATAAAACCGCATATTTTATCTTTTAAATTCCATTCCGAAGGTTCATTGCCAATTTTGAGATAGTATGAATTATTTCCTGCTTAGTGATCTGGGAACTGGTTTGCGTAGAGATGAAAGGGATGTAGATTGTTTAGTTGAAGCAATGTAGGGACATTTCGAAAAAGTCGGTGACTATGCGAGGTACAACGTTTAAACTGTTCACAGGAAAGTCTTTAATATGTGCTTCTCATTTGGTTGATGTGACGGGTCTTGATCTTTGACTGTGGCTTTTCTTGGGTATTTTTTGTTTTTCCGTTTTGAAAAGCCATAAAAGTATAATGTATATTAACTTGTCACGGAAAAATTGCTACGAAACTCGAACCAATCTCCCTCTTGGAAAGTTTATTTATTTATTTATCATTACAATCAAATCGAGAAGATTTTTAGGAATCAATGTGTATGTCCAGGTAGTGTAAAGAAAAGGGAAACTGTACGTTGACAAAATGCTTAGTAAATGAATTAATACCCTAATTACAAATTAATACAAGCGATTTAGTAGATGGTCTGATACCACATACTGAGCAAATGTGAAAACACAACATGAACAAAAAATACACTTTAGATGCAACAGCGGATTTCTATTCATATTTTTCAGTTGTATCGAACAAGAACGGTCAATCAATAAGAATTCATATTCAAGGTAAATGCGTGTATAATGCATTAATCTAGTGGCTAGCATAAGATAACATGGGTACGCTTGAAAGTGGCCAAGGTTTAGTTTCTTCTGTGCAAATTCGAGAGGTCAAAAAGGGTTTGAAGATGGATTGATACTTAATACAATTATCATCATTTTGCAGGAATACAGGTTAGAATAAAAACACGTGAATAAAGCAGCATACATGCACATTAGTTTGCGCTATTAAAACTTCGAAACCACATTTGGATAAACAAGAAATTCGACGAATTTAAGTCCCCCGCCATGGAAACTAGGTCTCCACTGTATATACACATGATAGTGTTTGAGCTGGAAAAGCGGCTAAGTTAAAAATGTGAAAACAGGTAATAAAAAAAATTATGTGAGGATTATATCCAAACCACATGCATATTTTCAGACCATGATCAAAACACCTGTGAAGTTTCAAAGGAATCGGCATAAAACTGTAGGAGGAGTTGCACATAAAGGTTTCCCCTTTCTATTTATTTTGATAGTAAAATGCATGAAAAATGGCTTGGTTCAATCTGCGAACAAGTGATAAAAATAAAGTGAGGATTATATCCAAACCACATGCATATCTTCGGGCCATGACCAAAATACCTAAATGGTTTGTAAGGAATCGGCATAAACTGTAGGAGAAGTTGCGCACACAAGGTACCCACCATCTAGTCACTATGATAGTAAAAACGCCTAAAAATGACTAAAATCAACATGTGGAAAAAGTGACAAAAATTATGTGAGGATTATATCCAAACCATATGCATATTTTCAGACAATGACCAAAACACCTATGAAGTTTCAAAGGCATCGGCGTAAAACTGTTGGAGGAGTTGTGCACACAAGGTACCCACTATCTAGTCACTTGGATAGTTAGTAAAAACGCCTAAAAATGACTAAGTTCAACTTAAAAAAATAATCTCAGGATTATCACCAAACCATATGCATACCTTCAGACCATAACAAAAACAGCTGTAAAGTTTCGAAAGAATCGGCATAAAAGTGTAGGAGGAGTACCAAGGTACCTACTACTTTAGGGGGCCAGAAGGGCGGAAGGACGGATGGACGGACGGACGGACGGAAGGACGGAATGCCGAAAACTATGTCCCTCCACTTTTCTTCGAAAAGGCGGGGGACAACTAAAACAGTTCAACAGTTTTCCGAAAGACTTTAATTTGTGGTTACCTCGCATATTGTCTCATTTTACCTTGAAGCTAATGCAAGGTAGAGTGTGTGATGTATACACTACGACCAGAAGAATAACAATGTTAAAATTTGATTCAATTAAGGATTATCAACAACTAAAGACGTCTCTATTTTCTACCCAAAGGTAAATAAAAGTAAAAAGTATGCAAAGACCAGGAACTGAAACAATCAAAATCCAAATCCAGCCCTCAAACCATAGTTGGAAACAACTAAGATTACAAATAATCAAGATACAGACAAGATATGGCCAACCGAGTGAGCAGCTTGTTCCCGAAAGGTGGCCACTCAGCAACCCAAACCGAACCAAAAATAATAAGAACATACATAAGGTAAAACATCACAGAAACTCTGACACCAAAAACAGGCAACAGAGAACCACAACAGAACTACCGCCTTGGAACGGTCAGTAATGAATTACAGGGGGGCTTAAATCGATTTTACAGGCCCAACCTCACCCTCAGTTTCTGAAGTGGTACAAAACATTTAGTTGGTTGTTCGGTTCGCATGATAACCCTCTAACTCGTCAATGAATCATCACGGTAAACACATAAATCAAATTTCAACACCATGAAGAAGCAAAGACGAGGACTCAATAGATACAACGGGCCGTCTGACAGGTGGAGATCCCTGGCCTGCACAACAACCCCACTGGAAATCTAAAGCAAAAGAAGGGCACCAGTTGTAATTTGTAATTTTTGAAAATTAATAGTGTCCGAGGAAACTGTCGTGGTTTGCTTAATAATCACTTTGGTGTAATAGCTGCGTATTTAACAAAGAAGTTTGCGTTTACGCGTGCGCATGGTAATGGATGACAAATATGCTTAATCGATTAGGGTAGGAGAGTATCAGATTCATAATTTTACTCGCCTACTTAATAAAATGTGTACGAATTACAAATGCCCGGTATCATATATGTACCGTGACGGTGTATAAATTGCGCGGAGGGGTATGTAGTAAAATACGCATATTATATCTACAGGTAAATACAATACAATACAATACAATACAAATAACTTTATTGGCAACTAAACATTCTTACATGTTCATGGCCATATGATGAAACAAGAGGAAAACGTTTACAGAGGAGTAAATATACAGCGTATTAGTGCGGTGGATAATAGCAGCGGATATGACATTTTATTCTTTCTTGTCTTTAAAATTCTGCTGTAGAAAACAAAAATTCTACCTCAGTTCTTTACTTAAGTGCATAATATAGAAATTTGTTAAGTTTATTTAAAAGCATACATACGGGTAATTTCAGTGTGAGCAAGAGATTATCAACGGCCTTGAGTGAGTACATAACGGGTTTTGTGGTTTCATTCTTCCTCTACTAGCCAGTTCCAGTCAGACTGCAAATGAACTCTATGGCCATACATTTTTGCAACGGCTTTTAAATTAGCAGAAGCAAACAGAGGAAAGAAAAGTCATATTCTTGCACACCGGATAGAAAATGCCATTCTTTTCACCTGGGATAGAAAATCTTATCTTACCCAAGTGTTCTTACTCAGGACTGTAAAAAAAATCACGAGCTATCAATGCATTAGTTGTATAGGGGCTCACGTACCTGCGTCGTCAAGTGGCGTTGGCATTTTAGATGATGACGTCACGAAAACGACAAAATGACGTCAGTTTATGCACGCCAGTCATTCACGTAAAGAGTCGAATGGCAGTCGTTGAAAACGGCACCTTCTTTCAACATCAAATTGAAACCTCTCAAGCATTAGATTTACGCAATTTAAGAAGTTCTGAAGTTAAAACAAAACGTGGTGTGCAAGAAAAAGTAGCTATCATGGGTGTGAGGTGTGGATAGAAAAATCCGTAACTCGGGATCACTGTTCGGCATCACTCGGCAAGCCTCGTGATGCCCAACAGTGACCCTCGTGACGGATTTTTCTATCCACACCTCACATCCATGATATATACTTATATTCTCGATGGTTGTGTATTTAGCATTGATAGTATTCTGTAGTCTAAAGACACTTCATGGAGATGTACAACCAAATGCTGTAAAGCTAAGCTAGGTACAGATAGCAATAAAGTGCAATAATTCCTGTGAACTTGCAGCATACTCACCAGTTTAATGAACGAAAAACAAAAAGTAAACAACTTCCAAAAAGGTAGGAAAGTCCCTAACCTATAGACCATCAAAAATGCGAATGCCCTGAGAATCATTTAGCAAATAAAACGCGCTGAGTTCCAGCCAGATTTAAGAACGTAGATAGGTTTGGCACACCTTCAGTTAGTAAGGGCCGGGTAGCGCAATCGGTAGGGCACCTGACTCGTAAGACAGAGGTCCTGGGTTCGAATCCCGGTCTGGCCACATACTTTCGTTTCTCCTTCCGCTGATTCAAGAAGGGCAGTTGTCAGTTACTGGCGAAAGTATGTGCACTTAGTACTGGTTAACCGCTTAGGAGGTCTAAGCCTGCCCAGGAATAGTGTGGTTAGGTTAACTGACCGTCCCGACATGACCTTAGTTGTTTACCGTGGACGTTAAGCATCAAATCAACCAACCAACCAAAAAATCAGTTAGTAAGAAAAAGATAATTGGTAGCTTTTTGCCAACAATTATTATTATGTTGCCGTTTGCTCGCCATCGGGAGGCGAAAAATATCCGCGCTTTTCTAAACACTGTGGTTTTAAAAGATTGTAAGCTGTTATGTAGCGTTTTAAGTTTACTTTGTGCAGTAAAGTACACTGCAGAGTCAAATATCTATCGAACAGCACGTTGAGCGATGCACCCCATATGAAGCTATACATCATTATAAGGATGTTTTCGTCCACAAAATTTATCGATCTCGATTGTGCTTAAAATTGAAATTAAAAGTATAGCAAAAAGGCTGATTTTTTGTTTTGAAACAATGAACATCAATTTTGTCCATCGCCTAGCAATCCACAATTTTGAAAATTTCAGGTAAAACTCAATGTCATATCTTAAGCATTTCAACATAAAGTATAAATGTTTCTAATACAAAACTGGCTACATATAGCATTGGCAGTAGATTTAATTTGAAAAATATCTACTGCAACAGCATTTACTTGGTAATGGCAGGATACATTCAACACCCAGTATACAGTTTGTATAAACGAAAACTAAGAAATTTGAAAACTTACTCGAACTTTCTCTAGTCAGTAATAGACAATTTTCATTTACGCTGGGAAAAAACGCTTACCACATTTTTTATACCATCTCTGATAGTTCAAATACGGAAACTATCCATGGTGACTTAAAAACCTCATTACAATGATTCATAAGAAAAACAATGCATACATCTCAAGAGACGATGATTATGAAGCCTACTACTGTCACTTGAACAGTAATATGACACTTGTTGACACATAAGCATATTCATCTCTACAACATTTTTTATAAATATGAATACATCTTCATTAATTAAAACCAACAAAAATTAGTGGGTAAGTCACAATTTCCGGTTTGAGTAATATTGTTTCATACATGCACGAAGTTACAATTTAATGAATTTTGTGCTGAGGGTTTTACAGTTTTCATGTATTGTATTTTAGTCAGAAAGAATTTTCCTTTCCCTTGCCATTGTTTTTAAAACAGGCAGTTTAGCTTAGAAGATAATGAAGATTTTATGCACACTCAGTACACACCTAACGCATTCAGTACAGTCTCTTAGAATAGCTATGAAGGTTTTTAGGTTTTATGGTCACTCAGTACACACCTAACTCACTCAGAACACTCTTACTTTTTATACCCCGCCTCAAGTTAGTGGCGGGGTATTATGTTTTCACGTTGGCTGTCCGTGTGTCTGTCCGTCCGTCTGTAGTACGTACGTCCGTCCGGCCGCACTTCGTTTCCGTTCGATAAGTTAAGTACTTATCTACGGATTTCCTTCAGATTTTGCATATGCATTTGTACCAAGAATGTCTCGCTTGGGATTGTTAACGAGCAAATTTCGTTAATTTCTGACCGAGTTATGGCACTTGTCAGTGTACAAAAAATGGTTTCTGGCCTCTAGTTCCTTTGCTACTTGGAGTATCATGATGAAACTTCACAAACATGATCGAAGTAACAAAAGCTTTTTATCAGCACAGAAATTTTATCATTGGGGGTTGTCTACCCCTGCCCTGAGACTATATACATGTATAAACTCATAAAAAATTCCATATAAAATCAGAGTTTGAAGCAATTTTTCTGAAACTTTCAGCAAATGATCAGAGTGATGAAAGCCTCCAGTGGTGCTCAAATTTACCCATGGGAGTTATCTCCCCTTGCCCCTGGGCTATATACATCCATATAAATCTGGATAAATCGGTGTGTCAAAAAGGTTTGCAGTGGCGGGGTATCACGCAGTCGTTTGCGACGCTTTTATTTGTGTCATAAAAAAGTGGCTTCTTCAATTTTAAGTGGCATTAAGTTCAGTTTATTATCAATGATACATTTGCTTTTCATTTTTAAAAGGTGAGAGTGAGGTTGTAGCAGTATAATTTTCTTTCAGGTCTACATCAAACTGAAATTCACAATACATTCAGTAGGTTATGTATAAACTTTTCAATACCTTACCGTTCCCAAACGTCAATGTATATTAGAGACACAATGTTTATAACAGCCTGACTAATTATTTAAATTGTGTTTTGGGCAGAAAAATATAACAATATGCAAAGCCACATGTAATCTTAAGATTTTATAAAGTCAAGATAAATTTACGTTTCCATCATGTTCTTAACAGAGATCTCGTTAGAACAGTGGTACCTGGTAAAAGCTGTAAATTTCGTTATTTAATGTCACGTTGAAGGCAAAAGCTTCAAACGACACTTCAGCAGGAAAGAATCCGTGTTCTCGTACTGCAATTTCTGTGAAAATCTATTGTCTATTACTCTTTTACTGTTTAAAATAGAAAAGACACTAAGCGATCTTAAAGTATTTGAAGTTCAAACAGGATATTTGGAAGAAAGCAAAAAAAAAAAAAAATAAATAAATAAATAAATAAATAAATAGATAAAAAGATGGGCTCCGCCTTTCATATACTGTGTACTCTAACACCCACTGCCCCTAGGGCCTGTACCTATGGAAACTCTCGATCCTTTAAAACGTCTCCATAGTCCTACCAGCAGTACAGACGATTAACCACAAATCATTATGACAAGCGGTTAAACCCTCACGTATGCTGATAAAATTTGGGTTAATGTGCATAGATTGAGTCATATATCTGGCAAAGAATATTGGTGGGGGCTGGGATGAGGGAATGTTTTAAACAAGAGGACCAATGGTCCTGCAGCTCACCTGACACTTGGTCCTGGTATATATTTTAATGCTTTTATTCATGTATATAGCACCAGGGCAGGGGCAGATAACCCCCTCCCTTGGGGATTAATGTTGAGTCCCAATTCTATATACCAAGCAACAAGGTCACTGGGCCTTTGTTTCTGGACAAAGATTTCTGAAGGGTTTTTTATCATAAATGGGTGTTGCGGCCACCATGTTCATACGACCATGACCATCTGAACAAACTTTGATTCCTTTGACCCAGTATTAAAGCCCCATAATATATGAAACACAGTAATCATTTGTATAAACTATGATGGCCTGAGTGCCCAATGCTACATACCGGTACCAAGTTTCAAGGTTATAGGCCTTTCGGTTCTCGAGAAAAAGACGTTTGAAGAGTTTTTACCATATATGGGCATGGTGGCCATCTTGGTCAAGTGACCAAGACCATCTGAACAAAATATGGTTCCTTTAAGCCAGTGAAGCTCCATATGAAATATGGCTTCAATTGACCCTAGTGGCCTCTGAGAAGATGTTTGAAAATGTTGACGGGTGACAGAATCTCAATGACCTTGTACAAAATTCAAAGAATGACCTTGACCTTTAACGACAAAATATCTTCATCTGGTCATTTAGTCAACCATGTATACCAAAATTGCACCTAAGACTTAAATAGTTTCTGAAAAATCCACTGTTTAAGCATTTTCCCATATAAAAGCCTACATAATGTACCAAAGTTGACAGTGTCACTAATTAGGTCAAGGTCAATGCACGATCATTTGTGCCCAAAGCTACATACCAAGTTTCAAGGTCATACACCTTTTGGTTCTGGAGAAGAAGATTTTGAAGAGTTTTTACCATATACGGGCATGGCGGCCATCTTGGTCAAGACCCTGAGAACAAACTTTTATTCCCTGATCACATTTAGACTCCATATGAAATTTCGCTTCAATCAGACCAGTGGTTTCAGAGGAGTAGATGTTTTGAAAATCTTGATGACGGACAGACCGACAAAATGACCTTGACCTTTCAGTGACATAATATCTTCATCTAGTCATTTAGTTGACCATGTATACCAAGTATTGTACCTAAGACTTAAATAGTTTCTGAGAAATCCACTGTATAAGCGTTTTCCCATATAAAAGCCTAACATACCAAAGTTGACCATGTCGTAAATTAATTCAAGGTCAACACATGGTCATCATTTGTATAAGCTATGATGGGCCAGCATGCCCGATGCTACATACCAAGATTCAAGGTCAGAGGCCTTTTAGTTCTAGAGAAGAAGATTTTCGAAGGGTTTTTACCATATATGGGCATGGTGGCCATCTTGGTCATGTGACACAGACCTCGTGTATAAAATTTCGTTCCCCCATCCCACTGAGACTCCATATAAAATTTGGCTTTAATCGGCCCAGTGGTTTCAGAGGAGAAGATGTTTGAAAATCTTGACGACGGATGGTCCGACGGAATGACCTTGACCTTTAGTGACAAAATATCTTCATCTGGTCATTTAGTCGACCATGCATACCAAGTATTGTACCTGATACTTAAATAGTTTCTGAGAAATCCAGTGTTTAAGCGATTTCCAATATAAAAGCCTAACGTACCAAAGTTGACCATGCCGTAAATTAGGCCTAGGCCAACACAAGGTCATGATTTGTATAAGCTTTGATGGGCTCGCATGCCCAATGCTACATATTAAGTTTCAAGGTCATAGGGTTTTTGGTTCTGGAGAAGATGTTTTTGAAGGGGTTTTACCATATATGGGCATGGCGGCCATCTTGGTCATGTGACCCAGACCCCGGGTATAAAATTTCGTTCCCCTATCCCACTGAGACTCCATATGAAATTTGGCTTCAATCAGCCCAGTGGTATCAGAGGAGAAGATGTTTGAAAACCTTGACGACGGATGGTCTGACGGAATGACCTTGACCTTTAGTGACAAAATATCTTCATCTGGTCATTTAGTCGACCATGTATACCAAGTATTGTACCTTAGACTTAAATAGTTTCTGAGAAATCCACTGTTTAAGCGTTTTCCCATATAAAAGCCTAACGTACCAAAGTTGACCATCCCGTAAATTAGGTCAAGGTAAACGCAAGGTCATGATTTGTATAAACTATGATGGTCCGGCATGCCCGATGCTACATACCAAGTTTCAAGGTCAAAAGCCTTTTGGTTCTGGAGAAGAAGATTTTTGAAGGGTTTTTACCATATATGAGCATGGCGGCCATCTTGGTCATGTGAACCAGACCCCGGGTATAAACTTTCGTTCCCCTATCCCACTGAGACTCCATATGAAATTTGGTTACAATCGGCCCAGTGGTTTCAGAAGGGACGATGTTTAAAAATCTTGACGACGGATGGTCTGACGGAATGACCTTGACCTTAAGTGACATAATATCTTCATCGGGTCATTTAGTCGACTATGTATACCAAGTATTGTACCTTAGACTTAAATAGTTTCTGAGTAATCCACTGTTTAAGCGTTTTCCAATATAAAAGCCTAACGTACCAAAGTTGACCATGCCGTAAATTAGGTCAAGGTCAACGCAAGGTCATGATTTGTATAAACTATGATGGGCCGGCATGCCCTATGCTACACAACAAGTTTCAAGGCCATAGGCCTTTTGGTTCTGGAGAAGAAGATTTTTGAAGGGTTTTTTACATATATGGGCATATCGGCCATCTTGGTCATGTGACCCAGACCCCGGGTATAAAATTTCGTTCACCTATCCCACTGAGACTCCATATGAAATTCGGCTTCAATCGGCCAAGTGGTTTCAGAGGAGAAGATGTTTGAAAATCTTGACGACGGATGGTCCGACGGAATGACCTTGACCTTTAGTGACATAATATCTTCATCTAGTCATTTAGTCGACCATGTATACCAAGTATTGTACTTTAGACTTAAATAGTTTCTGAGAAATCCACTGTTTAAGCGATTTCCCATATAAAAGCCTAACGTACCAAAGTTGACCATCCCGTAGATTAGGTCGAGGTAAACGCAAGGTCATGATTTGTATAAACTATGATGGGCCGGCATGCCCGATGCTACATACCAAGTTTCAAGGCCATAGGCCTTTTGGTTCTGGAGAAGAAGATTTTTGAAGGGTTTTTACCATATATGGGCATGGCGGCCATCTTGGTCATGTGACCTGGGCCAAATATATAAACTTTCGTTCCCCCATCCTGTTAAGGCTCCATATGAAATTTGGCTTCAATCCACCCAGTGGTTTCTGAGAAGATGTTTAAAAGTGTGAACGCCGACGACGCCGACGACGACGGACGACGGACCAAGGCTATACTATAAGCTCACCTTGACAGGTGAGCTAAAAAGGGCAAATTGCTCTACAGAATACAGTTCCAATTTCTGGTGTCCAGTCCAGTTATGCAGTATAAACAAATGCGGGACAACGGATGGGGTCACATACTTGCACATTGTATGTTTACCATTTAGGCAGGTTTGTGATAAGGAAAGTGGGCCCTAACTTTGCCAACTACAATGACCCAAATCAATTTTCAAAACCGACAAATGTGAAGCTCAAGGTTTATTAGTTTAGAGTTGGCTTGTCACGTCTACAATTACGAAACTGTTGTTATACGTTTGCAGCAATTCCCCACGATAGACTATTTCATGATTTTTTTACCAAGATGAAGCAATGGAGCCTTTAATGGGTTATAAAAACTTTATGGGCTTGTAACGATTTTGAAACACACGGTTGGGACCTTGAAAAGAATGACACCTCAAAATGAAAATTCTCTACTCCCCTAAACCTGAAATAATCAAAGACTTATTCTTTTTCAGATGGCGAGCTTTTCAGAACATATTTAAATTCGAAGTCAGTTGTTTTATAATCCGGATTCTTTTCTGTATGGTTGTTACCTCTACCAAATGGTATACTATCATGTTTTGAAAGTTCCTAATGACATCTTGTCCATTTTACGCAAGTTCAGCATGCAAGTATAGTCCATTTGCTCCCAAATGCAAACGACATCCCCAGTATTTTCTCCAAAGTGGTGTGAATTGCTAATTCTAAATTTTCAAACTACACATAACAAAATCATAATTTTATAGAAATGTGAGGTTTTGCATACAAACGTTTCCATATGCAACAATGGATTATTGGCTATCCGAATAACCGATAATTTATTTTGCATTAGCGTCAATGGGGAGTTAATGTAAATCCAGCAATAACTCTACTATTTCTAGTTTAATCGTTAAGGCGCCGATAGTTTTTAAAAGAAAAATCCCTCTTCTTTTCAAAGAACATTGTTTCATAATTTTATTCCTTTTACAAATTAGTCCTTTTTAATAATGAAGGACACTACCATCGCTCCTGTATAGTCCTATGGGAATGTTCATTTTGGAATTAGCTTTTTTGGTTTTTAAACAATGATTTTATGATAACTTCAAAGAATTCTTTCAAGGCGCTGATGGGATTATGAGCGTATTTCAGTTCTACTTAATTTGGTATAACTTTCAAAAATGTGAAATAAAAACATTTTGGTCCTTTTTTTCATTTTTGTTAACCAACCATCGGTAATTTAACCATTATTTCACTTCTTCCGAGCGGCTTTCTTTTAGACTGTATTTTCCTCCTCACGATGGGAGCACCACACACAGTGTAAAGTTTGTAACGTTTGACTATCCCTACCATGCACTGTACAACACCAAAATGTTCTAAAAATTCTAAAAAATGACAACAGCTGGTTGGATGTGGCAGCCATCATTCCCTCTTCTGTCGAAAGCGAAGTTTCTTTACATGAATTTTGTAGAAGAAGTCTCTAGATATATGTTCTATCTTTTGGATAATTGAGATCAGTTCTGGATTTATTTTCTGGATATAATCCGGACACACAAGAACTTTCAGTACGTTTGACCAGTTCGTAAAATGAAGATTCCAAATAAATGAGGTTGCCTCTTGTATAACAGTTTGTTTAAGGAGTCTCAGCGAGGGCACTCTATCCACATGAAATGCTGGACATCGACATACCATATGACGAAGATCTTCTGATTCAAGTTGACAATGCGGACAAATTGGGTCTGTATTACTGTTAAAGGTGTTTCGATGCGCCTGGAGGGTGTATGTCCCAGTGAGTATCCGGGCCCTAACAATACATCTTTTCACCTGGTTAACAGTCCCTATTTCCTTCCAGACAGAATGAACAGTACCAACTCTCAACCCCTGGGTTTCTAGATATCTTAATGATTTCTTTGTCTTTATGTCATCAGCGAAATGTTTAGTCCAAAAGGAACTGATTGCTTTAGTGTACAAATTCTTCCACTGCAGATTAGTTAGAGTTAAAGTCACCAGCTCATTAAGTGAAGGTAATCCATATTTATGTAGAACTTCATTTACAATATTGAAGAAACTATGTGAACTGTTAAAGCTACAGGCTAGCTGTCTTTCAACTAAGCCCTGAAGACACTGGTTTTCACTTTTTAAGACACTGTAGATCAAGCTGAGTTGTCTTTAATGTAGTTCTTCCTCTATGGGGAGGGCTCCAAGAAGCATATAGACGGCTGAAACAGCTGCACGCTGGGGCAGCGATTGAAGATTCCGTAACACTATTAAGTGATATTTACTAATGTCCTCTAGCTGTGATTTGCTTAACGGTATAATTTCCAGTCCATACAACAGGCGTGGAATGACATATGTTCTATATATTTGAAAAGAAACTTCCGGGCTGAGCCCATTAGAGCCGTGAAGGCCAGTGTTCATTAGTGAATATGAGGTACGTCTAGCAACTGAAATTCTTTCTTGAATGTTAATATTTGATTCTTTTTTACCCGACAGTACTACACCCAAATGTACTGCTTTTTCGGAACTATATACCAAATTTTCGCCCAAAGTCCATGTTGGATTGCCAGCAACTTTATTTTCATTTGCTACCACCACAACATATGTTTTAGTTGGATGTATTTCATTCTGTGTTTCCCAGAATATCTTTTTTGCTTCATTAAACATTATCTGTAGTTCATCTTTTAGTGTAGTCAGAAAGGCAACGTCGTCACAGCACGCCGGACTACCCGTATAAACTGTACCAATTCTAAGTCCTAAACGTTTATCTTGAAGTAGTTCCAGAAACTTGTTTATAAACACTTTATATAGATGGGTTGACAATATCCCTCCTTGTTTAACTCCTTGTCTAACCGAAAACCTTTCACAGCAGTCTCCGCCCCATTTCACTTTTGAAGTCAATCCATCATATAAATTTTTGACCATTAACCAGATATCTTTATGGACACCAGTTTGAGCAAGTTTATCAAGCAGAATAGTATGATGGACCACGTCAAACGCTTTCTGACTATCCAGGGTTGCTAAAAAGAGGCCTTCGCTTCCAAACTGCTGCACTTCCGCCTTCGCTTCACTGACTAAGAGACCTGCCATTATCGGCGACAGGCCTTGTGTGAATCCAAACTGCTGACTAGATTGATTAAAATCCAGTTTACTTAAAAGCACATATTCAAACAGTTTTCCAAATGCCCCTGACACAGTGATTCCTCTACAATTTTCCATAGATTTAGCATCTTTCCCTTTTTAGCTCACCTGAGCCTTTATGCTCAGGGTGAGCTATTGTGATCACCAAGTGTCCGTCGTCCGTCGTCCGTCGTCGTCGTGCGTCGTCCGTCGTGCGTCGTGCGTCGTCAACAATTTGCTATAAATGACATCTTCTCTAAAACCGCTAGGCCTAGGGCTTTGATATTTGGTATGAAGCATTGTCTAGTAGAGTTCTACCAAGTTTGTTCAAATGGTGGCCCCAGGGTCGAAAATGGCCCTGGGGCAGGGGGTCTTGGGTTCGAAACTAAAAAATACTTAAAAATCTTCTTCTCCAGAACTGCTTGGCTCAGATGCTTGAAATTTGGTATATAGCATTGCTTAATGGTCCTCTACCAAGTTTGTTCAAATGGTGGCCCCAGGATCCAAAATGGCCCTTGGGCAGGGGGTCTTGGGTTCGAAACTAAATTATACTTAAAAATCTTCTTCTCCAGAACTGCTTGGCTCAGATGCTTGAAATTTGGAATATAGCATTGCCTAATGGTCCTCTACCAAGTTTGTTCAAATGTTGGCCCCAGGGTCCAAAATGGCCCTTGGGCAGGGGGTCTTGGGTTCGAAACTAAAAAATACTTAAAAATCTTCTTCTCCGGAACTGCTTTGCTCAGATGCTTGAAATTTGGTATGTAGCTTGCCGAATGGTCCTCTACCAAGTTTGTTCAAATGGTGGCCCCATGGTCCAAAATGGCCCTGGGGCAGGGGGTCTTGGGTTCAAAACTAAAAAATACTTAAAAATCTTCTTCTCCAGAACTACTTGGCTCAGATGCTTGAAATTTGGTATGTAGCATTGCCTAGAGGTCCTCTACCAAATTTGTTCAAATGGTGGCCCCGGGGCAGGGAGTCCCAGGTTCGAACCATAGAAATACATAGAAAAATTTAAAAAAAATCTTCTTCTCCAGAACCGCAAGGCTCAGATGCTTAGAATTTGGTATGTAGCATTGACTAATAGTCCTTTACCAAGTTTGTTTAAATGGTGGCGCCAGGATCCAAAATGGCCCCTTGGCATGGAGTCCAAGGTTTGAACCATAGAAATGCAAAGAAAAATATTCAAAAGTGTTCTTCTTCAGAACCGCAAGCCTTAAATGCTTGAAATTTGGTATGATGCATTGCCTAGTGGTCCTCTACCAAGTTTATTCAAATTTTGTCCCCAGGGTCCAAAATGGCCCCGCGGCAGGGAGTCCTTGAACCATAGAAATACATAGAAAAATATTTAAAAATCTTTAACTTCAGAACTACTTGGCTCAGATGCTTGAAATTTAGTTGCTTTGCCTAGTAGTCTTTTACCAAGTTTGTTTAAATGATGACCCCTGGGTCTAAAATGGCCCGCCCTAGGGGGTCCTGGGTTTGAACCATAGAAATACATAGAAAACTATTCAAAAATCTTCTTCTTCAGAATCACATGGCTCAAATGCTTGAAAATTGGTATGATGCATTGCCTTGTAGTCCTTTATCAAGTTCGCAAATGATGGCCTGAGGGTCCAAAATGGCCCTGCGGCAGGGAGTCCTGAGTTTGAGCCATAGAAATACATATAGGAAACTATTCAAAAATCTTCTTGTTCCGATGTTTGAAATTTGGTATGATGCATTGCCTGGTGGACTCCTGCAAAGTTTGTGTAAATGGTAGCCCTGGGATCCAAAATGCCTCTGGGGCAGGGAGTCTTGGGTTTGAAATCAAAATGTACATAAAAATCTTCTTCTCCAGAACCCCTTAGTGCAGATGCTTGAAATTTGGAATGATGCATTGCCTAGTGGTCCCTTACCAAGTTTGTTCAAATGACAGTGCCAGGGTCAAAAATGGCCCCGCCCCAGGGGTCCAGGGTTTGAACCATAGAAATGGGTAGAAAAATATTCAAAAATCTTTATCTTCAATACCACCTGGCTCAGAGGCTTGAATTTTAGCTTCTATCATTACCTAGTGGTCCTTTATCAAGATTATTCAAGTGATGGCCCCATGGTCCAAAATGGCCTGGCCCAAGGGGTCCAGGGTTTGAACCATAGCAATGCATAGAAAAATATTCTAAAATCTATTTGGAAATGGTTGCAAACTATCAGGTTTGTTCAAACTACGACCCTAGTTTGACCTTAAACCTTTTAGCGCAGGTGAGCGATTCAGGGCCTCTTGGCCCTCTTGTTTAAGTACAAGGGTAATTATACCAGTTTTAAAGCTGGAAGGAATTTCTTTATCCCTAATTATTTGGTTAAAAGTTTCTGTTAAGAGAGGGGTTATAAGTGGTTTTGAAGATTTAAAATGCTCCGCCACAAAGCCATATTCGTCAGCTGATTTTCCAGAATTCATTTTGTCAATTGCATCCTCAATGTCTTTGCTTGTAAAAACTAAACAGTTCCCAGTCTGTGACAAGAAGTCTTTTTCCGCCTCATTACACCTGATATGACGCAGGTCCGATTGCAATATATCGGAGATAGTTACCTGAGCCGCTTTAATAGATTACAATATGGAGATCTAGAATTATACGGCGGGCACTTTCCACTATTTATTTGTTTATTTATTTATTGTTCGTTTGTTTTGCTGGGACCATGAAATTCTGATAAAGATAATCTTTTTTCTAACTATCCCACAAATACTTTACCTGAATAAGAGGAATAGAAGCATAATTATTTTGGCTTTAGAAATATTAAGATCTTTTTCTAGCAATTTTCATAATGGTACAATTAATTAGTCATGGCGGTTCATTATGTCAAAGACAGGCAAAATGAAGGACATGATATTCAAAGAGTCATTTTTTTCTCTCAAATAAATGTTCAACCCGCATGAACTCAGATGCATATTTGATACTGTTTTATGACATTCCACGGTAATGGAAATGACCGCAATTCTAGTATTTTAACAACGTTTGATTACTCTGGTATAAATGTATAGATCTTTGATTATGTCCACGAGGGCAGTGAAGACTCTGGTCAGAGTGGGCGAGTGCTCAGGCTTATCTGTGTCTTCGCTGGCCTCTGATCTGACTGGATGGATGCCCAGCCTGATCTGAGTCTCCACTTGGCGCACATGTCACTTGGTTTTGCTCGATTTTTTTATTTCCGTTTTGTTATCTCGTTAAAACTGACTCATGCAGAAATAAGCAATAAGTCAACAGACCCAAAAGAAAAGAAAGAAAACGTCACTTGAAAAGCAAGACATAGGCAAAATTTCCAAATGCATCTATATTGAAAGAAAAGATGCAAGCAAGTATGGTTAAAATTAATTTGCTGAATCGCAAAAAAACAACATTTTAAAGCCCCTTTTCATTTGTTCTGGCTATATCGCTTACATAAATTTATGACAGGTATCGCTTGTTATATGACTAACAGAATAAGGGCAATAAAACAGCGCGTGTCCTTATCACTGAATAAACAAATTATTTGTGTCAAGATGAGAATATACACAAAAAATGAAATTGCAGTTAGATTGCTATTAAGATTATTATTCATATTCTGGATTTCCTGTATAAATCATTGCGTTCAGAAATCATATTTATCAAATATTTGTAATTACCCAAACCAATCCTTCGTAATTACCAACTCAACAAAACTTCATTATGAAACTTGTCTCAGGCCACTCGCAGGTGGCATATAACATTATGTAGCAAGATACAGTTGGCGCAGTCTCGTCAGGGTTCTCTATGTTTGCATGAACAATCAACTGATCCCAAAAGTGGCCAAATGCTGTCGTGCGTTCTTTAAAACTGGCTGAATTGGGCACAAAAAAACAAAGGTTCGCAAGCGTGAGAAACTAGGCAGTGATGAAAAAGGACTTCTTTAACGCAAAACAAATTTGATAAGATAAAGGATACTTATTTGTTGAGCGTACAGACGGTACCGCGCATGCGGTCATCATCGTAGGGTGGCGCTCTATTTTTTTTTGTCCCAATTTTCTTACTTTGACTCGAACTTCCCTTGCTCAAGCTTGCCTTTTCACATTCGGAAAATACATTCTTAAGGTTAATTGTGATAAGACGCATGTAGTAGTTATTTTTTTCAGCGTTCATGCGGTACAGTACTGGCAGCGCAAAACCGTACAATTTTCGCGTTTTGAACGTGTGTGCAGCGCGTTTTTCGTGCGTGTGTATGAAACGCGTTTTGAAATGCGTTGACTCGCGTTTTTCGCGTTTATCTCGTTTTCCAAATATCCAATCAAATCGCTTCCCCAGAAACCCATGCGAAACGCGTGTTATCCGCGATATTCGCGTAGCATAACTTAGCCAATCAGAAAAGTTCATTTGCGTTTCTCTATGACGTAGATAACGCGAAAATCGCGATTCATAATAAGCCAATCAAAAACGCTCCTCGCAAAACGCGTGCGAAGCAGCCATAATATGGTCATACGCGCATCACAATTTATCAGTATATTTGCAGCGTTTTAAAGTGAATTATCATTTGGATTTATAAATAGTCATATTGTTTCATACTTTTTGGCATTGGGAATCGGGCCGAATTTCGGCCCCAAATATCGGTGATTGAGAGCCCTGTTAATTATCCATAATGCCTGAATATGACGCCAACTGTACTAATTTTGAGTCTCTTGCTTCCTTCTTCTGAGCAGGACCTAAATATTTCTAGTACGGATTTAGGTACAGAGTATGAAAGTATGGGTTGTATTTTTCATATCCGACCTTAAAAATTTTAACATAAAAAAGTTTTAAGATTTTTTTTTTGTGTTTGTGTGTCGGGGGGGGGGGGGGGGAGTGGGGAGAGGGGATGGGATCCTAGAAGTATGATGTTGCCTTCCTGTTAAATATTTTTGGAGGGGAGGGTCTCTGGTTCTGGCTGCCGCACACTCCAACCGTCCGACTCCAACGAATATGATTTCATGCAAAATTTATGACTTATGACTAGGATCGTTTTCCCGTTTCCATTGCAACTTGCGGCATCCGTTAAAGCTGAAAAAGTTTATTCTCTCAAGCTTTTACAATAATTTTGGGGGAATTGAAGAGTCACAAAGGGCTTAAATCTACATGATTTCAAGTTCTAGAAAAATGCGTTGTTTTCAGCCCTGAACCTGGCACCGGGATTTCATTATAATTTCCATAGATCTAATTTTCTTTATATACTTCGTCGAAAATAATTGGGAAAAAGGCAAATCTTACCAAATTTAGTTGGTTCTCAGTTTTTCAATAGCATTGTCAATGAAGCTAGGAACCAGTCTATACGAGACCGAAACGCGTTCGGCAAACGCAATTTTCATTGGTCTAAACACCAAACGCGTGCGCACGCGAAGTAACGAAAAACGCGAACTGGAATCGCAGTTCTGATTGGCTAAAGCGAATTTCGCGTACAAACGCGATTATTCGCGATTTTATGCAGCAATTTGATTGGTTCTTTCACAAACGCGTTTCTAAATCGCAAAACGCGTTTGAAAAATACGCGTTTCGAACGCGTTTGGAACGCGAATTTCTTGCGAAGCGCATGTACGGTTTTGCGCTGCCAGAACTGTAACACTTCGCGGTCACTAACAGCTGACATATTAAATTCATTTTTGCCCAGAGCTCTTAACTGGGTTCTTCCTTCTGACTAAGATATTGTGACGAGTCATAATTTATGCAAAATCTTAAAACCATGATCAGACTACAGTGCGTAGATGCGAAGGCTGATCAAAGGCTTAGCTATTTACCCGTTTTGTTTGGATCGCTTGCGTAAGTTATGAAGACTGATTATACTACGCACTTAGATGCGCTTGGCTGATCAGAGTCTTTGCTACTTGCCATATGTTAAGGGTCACTCGCGTAAATAGTTTAGACTCTGATCAGTCTTCAGCACTTTGATGCACAAGGTTGCGACGGCTGATGAGAGTCTTTACTATTTACAGCGAGTTGTTAGGTCACCAGCGTAAATAGTTAAGTCTCTGATTAAACTGTAGTACATCGATACACATGGTTGCTTAGGCTGATGAGAGTCTGTGTTGTTTGCCAAATACTACTGGGACGATCCCGTAAATAGTTAAGACTACATAGACTACAGCACTTTGATGCACGTGGTTGCGTAGCCTGATTAGAGTCTTTACTATTCATAATGTTTGTTCACTTGGGTAAATAGTTAGCATGCTTCATGTACAGCATCAAACCATCCTGCATAATATTCATATTAAATAGTGCAGTCCCTGTTAAAACCCAACATATTTTTTAGAAAACCAGATCATCTGTATTATTTTGGCTCTGAAATGTATGTCTATACGCACAAGAACCGCCTGAACTTACGAGGATCGTCCAAAGAGTTCTGTCACTGGACTCATAACTTTGCCCACAGACGTGATAGCTTACCCCGGTTTGCAACTATCAAAAGAACAATCTTTTATCTTTATACTGATAGCAGGTAAATGGTGAAAACATGCCATCTGGTTTAGTTATAAGCTCAGATACAGACCTTATATTTGACACTGGCCTATTTACACGATTTTTGTTTTTTTGCTGGCTTGCTTCATGCTGCATATCTCATCAATTACATATTGCAGGATTCTGAAATTTTCAGGGTTGCTGTCTGTTGCATTTTGTGGGACACTACATAAAAATCAGCGACTTCTGTCAATTATATGCGATGAAAAATATTGATATATGAAATATGGTGAAATTCACAGTCACGTGATTTTCAAGGACCCACTGTGCCTTCATTTTCGGGATCTTTTCTGAAATTTTGATTGAGAACACATTGTCATGATCTGCTGCAGTAAAGATATGCTTCAGACTTTGAAATATTATACGTTTATGAAGCTTTTGAACTTAGAACATGACCTAGTCGATTTTCCTATGGCGTTTTTTGCACAAAGTTGAGGTTATGAAATGCTGTAAACTCTTTAAAATGGACAGAATCACTTGGAGATTTTTTCGTTGTGTTTATTAGCACCTGAGATATCGTAGGCACCGGGCAGCGATAATAGACATCCCTTCGTTGATTATTGCCGGAGTTGCATCTACAAATTTGCCAGTAGGGTGAGGGTACCCTTCTTTTGATGCAGATTGTGAATGTTATGTCATTGATACAAGAATCAGTTTTTTAAAACTATGTGATAAAAAACAGGGTTTCTGAATGTTTTTTATTTTAGGTGAATAGCACTTTTCGTTTTTGAGATATAAGCCAGTGACAGAACTTTTTGGATGACCCTCGTACTATATAGTTTTGTGGGGTTTTTTTCAAGCAGAAATAAGGAAAATAGTGCCAAATTCTATCTGAAATGTAAATTTCTAGGGTTATTAAAATGGAGCAAATTTCCTAATGAACAGTATGAAAGATTTTAGAAATTTAACCCTTGAAAGACAATTTTCATATAGGAGATAACGCGGTGACGTCATCGATTAGATTGCAAGGGGATTCCCCAACCTTGGTTGGCAAAAAGTCGATAGTCAATCACAAAATATTGAACGTTTACGGGGTGATGTTGAAAATACCTAATTAATCATGCCTTGTATTTTGCGCATATAATGCATATTTTTCTTTTATATCATGACGCTGAGAAGTGTAGTTATCTTAGAGTGAAATATTGTTTTATTTTCTATCATAATTTATTTAGATTGGTTTAATAAGAAGTGCTTTAAGATGTACGTATTATCATGGATACTCTAATAAAAATAGTTGTGTCTGTATCTTGTATACATTTTCTGAATTTAAACCATTTGTTTATTGTTAATAAATGAATGTACCCGGTATTCAACGGGTCTTTTGATAACGGATGTCTTAATAATATTTCAAAGAACGCCGCAAACGCCGCATGTGTCTTGTAGTGACAATTTCAGATTAACTTGTGTGTACAATAAACCAACTGTTTTCGCGGTGCGGCTAATACACATATGAAGTAAAACTCGATTATTATAATGTGCTTGTCCCTTCCTATAATATCACGGACAAACAATTGGAGAGAGAGAGAGAGAGAGAGAGAGAGAGAGAGAGAGAGAGTTTGTTTAAATATCATGAGCTCGAACTAAGTAATGTGATAATTACTGATAGTCAGTTCAAAATAAGGATTTTTTTCTATTTATGTATTATCCTTTACCGTTTTATAACATCATCTTTTGAATTGCAATCACGAATATTAATTTTTTTTTATTTATTTATTTATTAAATGTACTTGACCCAAGATCAGATCAATATTTCTTTTTGTAATAGTTCTTTTTAGATTCTATTCTATTCTATCCCATAACCTTACTAGGTCGTTGGGGCACCACAGCTGACTTCAAAACAATCCCTTTCCACCTTGTCCTGTCTTCAGCTGCCCTAGTTGAGCTGGCAAAATCCATTCCAGTCCACTCCTTGATATTGTCTTCCCACCTCTTCTTTTGTCTACCTCTTCTTCTTTTTCCTTTCACTGTGCCCTGAAGAATTGTCTTTGCTAAACCAGAAGACCTTGAGACGTGGCCAAACCACCTTAGTTTCCGTTTCTTGACCAGCGACAGGAGTTCATCATATTCTCCAATGGCTGCTTGGATCTTCCTGCGAACCTCCTCATTGGTTATATGGTCCTTGTACGAAATGTTCAGTAACCTTCGGTAGCATCTCATCTCAAAGGCCTGCGTTCTTTTCTCTAACTCTGCTGTCAAGGTCCATGATTCACAGGCATACAGAAATATGGAAATGACAAGGGAGCGCATAAGTGTCACCTTTGATCCAAGAGATATGTTGTTATCTCTCCAAATTGGTTTCAGCTTGGCAAGAGCTGAAGTGGCTTGTGCTATCCTTGAGAGAACCTCCTGTTTTGAGCCATCATCTGAGACAACTGCTCCAAGGTATTTGAAGCTGCTTACAGTACCCAGCTTCTGCCCTTTTACCTTGATCTCCCTCTGGATGCCATCTGCGCTGTTTGTCATCAGTTTGGTCTTCTCAGCACTGATCTCCATCTTATACCTTGTGCAGGTCTGGTCGAGACTTTCAACTAGAGCTTCTAGTTCCTGCTCTTCCTCAGCAAGAGCGTCTGTGTCATCGGCAAACCGCAGGTTGGTAATATTTCTGCCGCCTATGCTAACCTTTCCGTCATGTTCTTCCAGAGCATCGGACATGATCCGTTCGAGAAAAATGTTGAAGAGGGTGGGTGACAGAAGACATCCTTGTCTTACTCCAACTGTTGTTCTGAACCATTCTCCTGTGCTGCCATTTATCAGGACTGCACTTGTAGCCTTGTCGTATAGCTGCTCAATGGTGCGAACTAGGTTTTTAGATACAAGTGTATTTTATTGTCTTCCGTTTCCTATTACCCCTGTAATATTTACTAACCACCTTGATCATCGAAAGGGTTAAAATTCTGATTTTCAATGCTTCCGATTTATTTTTATTTTATACATTTATTCAGTCGAATCATTGAGAGAAACAGCCCGGTTCCGGAGCGAGTCAATGGTCCAGACCGAGTGATTAAATATATTTAAGTAATCAAATAATTATCTTTTTTACACGACAGGCGACTAAGACAGTATTTGCAATGGTTTCATCGGTTGCTATATATTCGCAGCCTTCCAAAAACATTTTACGCATTTCAGCGGTACATTTTCAGCAAAGTCCCATAGAAAACCACTGTCTGTCACTATCTTTTTTGCCAACCAATCTACCCACGTGATCATCCGATGACGTCACTCCGGGGATTCCCGTTATCTCCTATAGCGATTAAGCCGCTAGACAGATGTATTGGAAATTTAACATGTATGAAGTAGGTAAGTAAGGTAATTCTGCCGGCCACCGGTAAGCTACCTGTCTAGTAACGTTTAATTCCCCTGTCTTTCGATAAATCTGCCACCGGATCCATTGTTGGACATGACTAGAAATTATGTATTTTGGTGTTTACATGCCTTCTTCTATGTGTGTATTTTAATTTCATATCGACGTTCCCCCTTCACCTCAGCGGAACGGATCCATAGCCCCAGTAAGGAGGCGCCGATCGTCCGCCGATGACGCTTATTCTTTACTGCGTCGGTAAATATACACCTGGAGGGGGGAGGGGTGGGAGGTGCAATGCTGCCACGACTTTTCAGTTTTGCGCGCGCGGACTGTGTAACCAAATGAGTGCTCGGAATGGGGTGTTCGTGCCTGCCAAGACCTATCTTTTCCAAATCGACATGGAAAACAGTGCATCTATATAAATAGAACAGTGTCTTTGGGCACCCAAGCGTGTGTGTGTGTGTGTTTTACAGTCTGGCTACCCATGCAAACAAGAATCGCAATGCAGTCACCGCTACTGTGACAAATTCACCATCCTGGTCTCCCTTCTACTGATTTAATACCTAGCTTATTACATGTAACACTTTAAGCACCAGTAACGAAAATAGCATAATTTGCAAACAGCGTAGATCCTGACGAGGCGGCTCATAATGAGCCGCCTCATGTGGATCTACACTGTTTACGTTCTAGTCTTTAACTTCTCAGTATGAAATGTCTTGGACAAGTTGGATTTTTTTTTTTTTTGCAGACTTAAATTTTGTCGATTACTTTTTGGTGCTTAAAGAGTTTATGCGCATGCATATATATATTCCAATGGTTTTCTTTTTCCGCCAGTTTGTATCAGGGAAATTATACAAAGCAGTGCTTGAAAAATTAGGTCTACTCATATAAGAAAAAATGCTCATAAAGAACCAAATACTTTTTTAAAACGAGTTGATCCCTGTTGAAAAAGGCAGCAAAAATGAAACTGAAAGAAGCATCTCCCCACTGGTCATGTACGTTTAGCTTTAAGGTACGACAGGGGAAAGATTCTTAACATGTGCGAGCCTTCAGAACGGACTAGTCTAAAAAGAAAGTATTTGCACCTATAAGAGTAAATCCCGTGAAGAAGGGATTTAAACATCGAGAAATCGAAGTATTTTCCACTACAGTAAGTTTCACTGGAAAAGGAGTAAAAAGAAACCATCAAAACGAATGACAATATTATTATCAGTATTTTATGATAATCTTTATTTATTTATTTATTTATTTTTGTTCTTACACAATGAAGGCACGCATTTTCTAATACACTTATTATCTAGATAAGGCGAGGAGATGCATTGTCACTTTCAGAGGACGTAACTTTGTAATTTACAATTTTGCCTCCCATTTTAACTCATAAAGGAAAGAGTTTATTCCTCACAGGGTATAATCGATTCCGCCAATTTACGCTTCCTGCAGAGACTGTCCGTCATATTTGGCTTCCGCCGAGAGTGTCCGTGAACTCTTGCTTTCTGCAGAAACTACTGTCCTCGAAAAATGGCTTCTTGCCGAGACTGTCCGCGTGAATCTGCTTCCTGCCGAGAGCCTCGACAGGAAGCAGAATCACGCGGACAGTCTCTGCAGGAAGCCATTTGTCATGTACAGAAGTCTCGGCAGGAAGAAAGAGATCGCGGACAGTCTCGGCGGCAGCCAAATATGACGTACAGTCTCTGCAGGAAGCGAAAATTGGCGGAATCGATTATACCCTGTGTTCCTTTAGAAGCAGACATTTTCTCCTGCAGGGGAGCAAACTCTTCCTGTAAGAGTGTACCAATTCTGGAAGGGTTTCGTTGGGAAATTTACTACAAAGACCTTTCTTAAAGGCCAAGAAAGATGCACAGAAACTGTTTGTTTGTAGACCACTTGGAGCCTGTATACTATATCCTGGGGCCGTATTCATAAAACGACTTAAGTCGTTGCTATGCTGTTGCTAAGGCTAAATTTCTTTGCAGGAGATTCCCTACAACTATGAAATTTGGTCTGGAGGAACAGTCTTACAAAGACTGTTCCTCCAGACCAAATTTCATAGTTGTAGTGAATCTCCTTTATAGGTATTTAGCCTTAGCAACAGCATAGCAACGACTTAAGTGGCTTTATGAATACGGCCCCAGTTCTTATTTTATTTTCATGAATAATACAGGAGCAGAAACTATATTACATGTAAGACATGTTAACGCAAATCGCAATTTCAAGTTAAACTCTGTCATCAATCATTTGTGAACCGATGGATAATAGTGCATAACTCGTATTCTCTGACACTGGCTATATTATGAAAAACTTTTGTTAATGTGAAATTCCTTATATTGTCTGCCAAACAGGAAAGATTCTTTGTAGGGAATAATTGTTTTAATGTGTCTGAAAACCTACATGAGTATTTTTATAGATAACGGTGCAGCTGATTTGCGTAAATACATCATTAAACTTACTTTACCTTACGGTGAATTGAAGCACTTCCAAGGGAGATAATTCTTGTCAAAAAAAAACCCACCTCACCCACTTGACTGATATCTTCTCTTCAAGGAAAGAATTTGCTCCTAAGGGAGCAAATTCTTTCCTTTTAGAGAAGATCCCACTTTGGAAGGGCTTTGTCGTGCTGTAAAGCAAACATGATGTATCAAAAGTTGTTTCCCTTTATGGAAAAATATAAGAGTATATCTATTCACGTTAATTAATTGAAATGTTTCGGTAGACAATGGTGACAGGAAGCCAGAAAAAAGCATCCATTAGCTTTTATGTTTTGTTTGAAAGTGCACATAACTTATGTTCAATGAAAAAATCATATTTTTAAACGTCTTCCAATAAGGCCGTTTGTGTGAGTACAGATGTTTGTTTTGGTAAACAAAAAAAAAAAAAAAAAGATTTTCTGACAGCTCTACCTCTGCGGCGACCCTATAAAACATCAAAGTTTTATACTCTATATATCGAACAATGTACTACTGTTTTTTTTGGTTTGTTTTTTTTTGTCAGAGATACACATGTACGATCGTTTGTCAGAGACACACATACAAAGTGCGATACATACATGTAAATATCGTTGTAAACCTGAAAAAACTCGCCACATTTACAATTTTAAGGGTACAAGCCCGGCCCAGCAACAGTAAATCTATTTAAAGTGAAATCAGTGCAAATGTAAATTTATAATTAAAGTGATTTTTCCAGAAGTGAGTGATGCCATTTATATTTTCACGTGTCAATGTAATAAAAGAATTCCAGGCATTGACACTTTCTTATGAGTCCACTCGTCAAGTGGGGATGCCTGATTTATTTTATTATATAATTTATTTTTTTTTTAAGGAGAAATACCTATTTTTCTTTTGCAAACAGTGTAGACCCTGATCATACGCCGATGTTTCGTCGGCGTCTGATCTTAATCTGCACTTTGCCCATGTCCTATTTATGAGACGCTAGGCACTAAATCCCAGGGCCCAGTTGTTCAGAACTAATGACGTCGTAAGTTACCGTGATGTTAAAACTTCAAAATTTAATAACTCAGATATGCCTATATTTTTGTTGCAAAAAATTTGTAAGCTTTTGCATTGCAAAAGCCTCTCCAATATTTTCAACCAAAAAGATCAGTGTATTTGGCTATAAAGGCCTAAAACACTTAACGAGTTGACATCTTAACGAGCTGGTTAGCCTAACTATGCTTTGAACAACTAAATCCCAATTTTGCTATACCTTGATCCAAAAGAAATGTCAGGGCGGTAACAAATACACACTGGCAATCACTGTCAAACTCGATCAGTCCACTAGAAGATTCGATAGAATAAATTTTGCACGCTTGTTCAAGTTCACTAAGCATAACGCATTCTTATTGTACCTTTTGCCACCACATTTACTGTCGTGTATGAAAGACGTAGCTATGTTGATATAGAAAAGTAAGGAGGAAAGTGCATTTTATTAAGATGATAATGATATTCTGCGCGCAAGGAATCGCCGTTTACGGCGTGACGAATTCCGCAGTCGCGGGTAACAGACTGCGCTTCCGACGTTTATATACTTGAACATCATCCCTGTGTGCCAAACCTTAAAATAAGAGTCAGCATAGTGCCTAAGTCGGGCACACCCTACATATAAATACTCGCGACAATTTATTCATGTTTCTATTCGCGAATATCTCTTGGCTCGCAAAATGAAACATTTCACGAATATTGGAACGCGTAAATTTTAGGGTGTAAACTGCCAAGTGCAATGTTAAAAACGTTTTATCAACGGTGATGCACTCTACACCTTAAAGCAACATCATGTCAACATTGACATTAATACGTTCTTTCAGCGGGTTTGTGCCCATTGGATGTTTTGCCGCAACTGCAATACTTGAGACATGCCAAAATAATAATGCTGTTTACACAATGAGCAGATTATCGGTGTAATAGCGAAGCATCAGACCAGTCTGTGCATTTTCCCTGTATAATAATCAGCTTCTTTTCTATTAAGTATTTATGGATTCAGACTAACACATTGTAGGGCCTTTTTATCACTTGAAATGGGAAAAAACACAAGCCTGTACATACTGAACGTTCGAAAAGAAAATATTTGGATCATGAGGACATGCTGTCGTCTCCGTTCACATAGACGATATTTGGATCTTAAGGAATATACAAAGTGAATTTGGTCAGACATGCTGTAAACTTTGCAAGCAAAGGCTGCTAAGTCCACTTTGCTTCTTATTTTGTTAATTACGTAAGGAGCGAGGTGGACTTAGTACACTTGGCTAGCGAAGATGACAGGCCTTATGATCATACATGATGATCACGAGTTGGGCTGTACATGTACTAAGATAGCATGTGCGAATAGCGAAGACTCAAATAAGCCTGTGCATTCATTTCATCCCTATCTATGTATATGGAAAAACCACAACGCTATGTTCTTTATTTCATTACTGGAAAAGCGAAACTTATTGAAAGTGTGAACAAACATGACTGTGAACAAACATGACTCAGGTCAGTCTGTGCATCCTCGCAGTTGATCTGGTAAATTTAAATAGTAAATGATTGGGGTTGCCTGAAAAGATACCTTATTGGTGCGAAAAGAAAATAATATGATCAGCCTACGTATCTGATAAGTCGTGGTGGAGCGCCGGCCTGCAGATCTAGCGGTCACGAACTCAATTCCCGGAGGCGTTCTCATTCATAAACCGGGTTCCATTGCAATTGCACAGAGCTTTTCATAATCACCCTACCATCGTCCTGATATGACTGAAATACTATTGAAAAGGACATAAAATCGCAAGTCATCAATCCATCCCTTTTTGATCGACGTTGTACAAGGACAGGTAATATGGCTACCCACGCGCGTCTATTGTTGTCCAGTTGTTGCATAGCTTTACATTGTATTTGCAAGTTTTGTTACAGCTAAATAATTTTTGTTACCGGTGAGTGAGCAACGTGTTTGCCCCGTGCCCCCTTTTGTACAATAGAAAAGTCGAGGGGAAGGTACAAGAAAACTCCGCCTTGACATTTCAATTGGATCAGGGTATACTTGTCTCCTAAAGTTCCACTTCAACTACTACCTTAGACTGATTTTTAGTCGAAGATGTTACAAATCCTTTGTCATATAGGCCTGATCCTCTGCCCTCCCCGTCTCACTCCCCCCAACCAACCACACACACACACACACACACACACACACTCACACTCACACTCACAATACACTTACATGTCGCCGAGCCGCGTAGCGCAATCGGTATGGCGTTGGGTCTGAGGGCGTCTGACTTATAAGCCAGAGGTCCTGGGTTCGTTACCCGGTCCGGCCACTTACTTTCATTTCTCCTTCCGCTGATCCAAGAAAGGCCGTTGTCAGTTACTGGTGAAAGTAAGTTCACTTAGTAATGGTTAACCGCTTAGGAGGTCCAAACCTGCCCAGAAATAGTGTGGTAAGGTTAACTGACCGTCCCGACATGACCATAGCTGTTTACCGTTGACGTTAAATAATAACACAACAACAACACTTACGTGTACCTTTATTATTCTGGACGTAACATCTCCGAATATGTTAGTATCAGTGTGGCTAAGCAAGTAAACTTTAACCCATTTATGCGTTGTGGACTCTTGACTGCTTGAAAAATTTATTAAAAGTTGAAAGGACCTCTGACAGTTGTAATGTAAATTTGCCTATAAAAGGGGTCAAAAATGAACTTTCGGTATACTTCAAAATTTCCACTGAAATGTGTTTCCCTGAACTCCCTATAGTTGGAACAAAATCAAGTTTTCGGTTATCAAGCACACAGACTGAGATTTTTGATGTAAAAACCATGTTTTTAATATTGAAAGTATGGAAAACAGGAAAAGTTTTATAAAGATACTTACCCCCCCCCCCGTCCCTCCGTGCCTCAGCTAGCCACTTTGCATGCATGTGTGTACTGTCAATATACACATTATATGTGAGTGGCAATCTGGGGCACGGGGGGGATGATAGTCTACAGCTGAAAAACTGAAAAGTGGGTGGGGTAATTAGACCCTTTGCATCTAAAACTAAGGCCTGCATACTTTTTCTTTACATATTATTGTATGCTACAATGCATTGTAGTGTTTCCTTTACCTTAAACATGTCTAGCAAAATAGAATTCAGTAAAAATGAAAAATCGAAAATTTGATGTATTTTGGATGGCAGAAAATGTCACTTACCCTTCTAAAGAAAGTCAGTGAGAGTTAGTCTGCAGGCATAATATTTCTTCAAAAGTAGTATCAGAACTTATTTAAAGTGCTTATGTCTACATGTAAATGCTAAAATCATCAACATTGGCTTCCCATGAAAGCTGCAGTATGTTGTCGAAAAATAGGCAACTTTGCACTGAAACTGTCAGTGGTCCTTTAGATTATGTTGCCTACCAAAATGATTTATATACTTAGGGGCACAAGTTCTACACGAATGTTCCTTGAACATCCGTGTAGAGCTTTTGTCCTTAAGTATATAAAACTTTTGTTTCCTTGTGCAACCCTGCACTACCTTGCGGTATGTAGTACAACCGCACTTCTGACCTTATAAGGTGGATGGGTCCATTCATCATCATTTTATGGGTGCCTTATTTATTTTAACCACTTTTTACAGCAATTGTAAATATTACTCTTATCTGTGTTGACCCTAGGTCCGCGGTTATAAAACTCGAGTATAATCTCAAACTAAAAATAAAGCACACTGATTGGCTGCTTCCGAGCAGCATGTGCTCGGAAGCAGCCAATCAGTGTGCTTTATTTTGAGTTTGAGAATGTACTCAAGTTTTATAACCTCCGGGCCAGATCTCAGATGGTCTGCAGCGTTTGATCTATGTCTGCAGAGTTTGTTTCTATCCGTTTTATGTGAAACTAGGCATTAATAGGTTGAAAGTGAATCATCGGCTGACAAGTGTCTTCTACAACCTCTTCCCTAATTAGAAATTTGCTTTATTGAGCAATTGCCTCGGTTTCGAAGAGAAAACATATGTGCCTAGCCAATTAGTAGGTTATATCTCTCTAGACAATAATCTCTGATATCAATTACAAGGTTAATGACGCCGTTTTCAAGTAACAATGCAAAAGATAATGCAATTTGAGAAGTACCCAATATAACTTATCCTGATTGATTAGGTACATGTAACTGACGCTAGCCCTTTCCTCAGAGTCAACCGTTCTTGGTGTTATTATTCCATTATTTTATGTATCTTAAAGGATGCGAACGGGCTTGATAATCAGTAAAGCTTTGACGCTGCCTTAATGGTACTATACAATGATTGAGATTACCGAGCATTCAAGCATTAAGCAAAATGAGGAGAAATTGTTTGAGGTGTAAACATACTTCCAATCAGCTGCATTCAGACTACCTAAAAATATTTTTCATACAACCGCAAAAACCGCATTCATAGTACTGATAAACATTTGAACCACGACACACAAAACCAACATAGGTGCGCCCAGTGAAGACTGACAAGCCGCCCACTCTAGGCAGAGTCTTTACTGTGCGATAAATGGGTAGCTAAGGGCCTAAGCTAGCTCCATGCGGACAGCGAAGACTCTAATCAGACTGGACGGATGGCCAGACTGATCTGAGTCTTCGCTGGGCGCACATGCCACTCTATTGGTTTTGTGCGCCGCGGCTCAAATTGTTATCATTATTAGGATGCAGTTTTGACACTGGTATGAATAAGGTTAATAGATGGTCTGAATGCAGTTGACTGAAAATATATAAGCCATTCAGCAGTTCGACTATGGTTCGTGAAAAGTATGGCTGAGTTTTATCATTAGTATAAAGGTGGTGCGTCGCCGCTATAGACGTGGCTTGTTACAAATATACTAGGGTAGAGTCGGGTAACACCGAACAGCAGGTAAATTCTGACAGGACATTGTTTCGTTAATATGTCAGTTGTTCGTAATTAAAACAAAAATCACTGGACAAACAGTGAAAATCCCGATGAGACGGCTCATGATGAGCCGTTTCATCTGGATTTTCACTATTTTCGATGGTATGTCCGAATTTACCCGTTGTCCGAAGTTACCCGACTCGACCCTAGTGTGGAGGAGGTTTTTCTCTTTATCGGCAGTATCAATGCGTGAACATCAGAATGAGTAAGATCGTGGGTTTGTCATAATACATAAGGCATATCAGACATAAGAAACTTTATTTGGTATCCGTGTTTAGTATTTATCATATGACGTCAGTGTTATTCAGTGGATAACGTCGTGTTATAAAAGGGGGTGTTTGGGTGGTGCAAAAGTGCTGCGTGTAACTTCCAGTGCCGGGGCGTCCTACTTATTTGAATTGTAGAAGGGAAAGGGCTTACTGTGCTTGCAATAGGTACGGGTGGGTGTTGTTTGGCCTTTTTTTCTCTCTTCTTTATCCCTCTCTTTGGGAGACGGCCCGATATAGACTGAAATACTGTCTCAAAAGGGCTGTTAAACCCAAAACAACCAACCAACCAACGTTTCATAAAAATCCTATGAACACACGTGTAATAACACTTTGGCGCGTACACAAAACGTCATTGACAACGTCTTTGTCAACTATGCGTTTTCTTATTGAAATCGTGTTCTGTTTGAAGGCATTCAAATTCCATTCTAAAGAGTCATATGATAAACAGAATCTTATACTCGTGCTCATTTCATATAAAATTTATGAAACTTGCCAAAGGCTTGTTTCATAAATTTCATATAAAATAACCACTCGGGTAAGATCCTCTATATAACATATGCAACATATGAGCATGTAAGGCTATTTTACCTACCAACAGGAACGTAAGACGCTACATATGTATAAGAAATAACAAAAACATTACAAATTGTGAGAATATCACAGAAACAAGTTTGTACATCTGAGACTGGCTATTATAAAGCAGTCTATAAAATACACTTTAAATGATGCATATAGTCAAATATAACACGGTGCATCATGCTCAATCGCCGAATCAACTCCAAAAGATATATCACAAAATACAAAATACATGTACTACACACATGTGTATAAACATATACAAGCTATCTAGCTTTGGTTATTCAAGAATTTCTTGGTTGTTATATGGTTTGTTTGTTGCTATACTGTTTGCGATGTCAAGGCTAGCCCGATGACCACTTACATGGGAAATGGATGTTCACCGGGCTGCTGCTGATGTCTTTGATGGTGACTACTTTTGCGTTGTCTTTTCCCACATGGTCTCCTGGGTAGGATCTGGAATTGAATTTTGTCAGTTCCTGAGAATTTTCCTACAGACTTAAATTTTGTCACTGGTATGGATGAGGTTTGTCACAAGTTTCAACCCTTCTTGTTCATTGCCAGCGATTAATTACTCATTACCGAAAAATATTTAGACTACATCTCGACCTTGTAAAGCTTTGTTCAGCATTTCCCAGAAATAAGGCTTCTGAGTTTCATCCTCAGGATATTCCAGGAAAGTCTGTGTGTCCAAGCAATCCAGCATTTCTGCCGATACTCGCGCCATATCAATGTCTCCATATCTTACACAAAGCAGCACTTTCTCTCCATTCCGTGAATACATGCTCTCCATTCTCGCCATGTTGAATTCATAAATACACCACTTGCTCTCAAGAAAATGATTGGAGAGGACAGCAATAGTTGTTTTACTTTCTTTGATGGCGTGGAGAATGTTTTCGGCTACATAATGTCCTGCAACAAAGTCTCTCTGATGAATGCATAAAGAACGTCCGAATGTTTCCTCCAGTGCAGGAATCATTTCTTTTTTGATGAAGCGATGATCGTCTTCGGCGTAAGATACAAAGGCATCATACGTGTAGGCAGGACATGGCTGACTTTGCTTGTATCCTTCATGCTGAGCTTTAGCCATGTAATATAGATACTGAACTCGCCACCGAAACCTGTACAATATTCTTACTGCTACTATAATAATGAATGACACGATCAACAGCGATACAATAACAGTTAAAATGGAGTATCTATTATTATGTTCACATTTGTAGTCTAAAGTATTGACAGTATCAATTAATGCTTTATGAGAAAGTAACGAGTATGTACCATGGCCTCCATATCTGTAGGAATCTAAATTTTCAAAGCATGAAGGGTTTGATACGATCCAGTGAAGAAATTCCAGATTGCCACACGACAATTCAAGAGGATTGTCAGATAAATCAATTGACGCATGTCCAGTTTTATTCATTTCATTCAGTAGTTTAACTGGCAAGCTGGAAATTTTGTTTCGCCGCAGATCTAATCTTGACAGATTTTTTAGATCATCAAGTGATACGTTGAAGACGCTAATAGAGTTTGAGGACAGGACGATTTCCGACAGCGCAGATTGGTTTGTGAAGAAATTCATTGGTAATCGAGTGATTTCATTCTGTGAAAGATTTAGGCATTTCAGATTGGTCTGTGGCTTAAGCTTAAATAGACCTCCGTTACTCTCATCTGACAGATACGCGCCCAAAAAATTCTTGCTGACATCTAAAGTCTCAATGTTTGGAAATATATCCAAAGTCCCCTTATCTCCTTTTTGAATAGTCGAGATAACGTTATTTGAAACGTTTAGAAATTCTAGCCTTATCAGTTTTACAAAGAACTTACCAAGCATTCTGCCGATTAAATTGTCTGCTATGTCCAAATGTTTAAGGTTATTTGGAAAGTCGGGAATCAACACTTTTCCTTTTACATCTACCATAAATTCAGTTCCCTTAACCTCCAGGACTTCGAGATTTGGAGGTAAGGCAAATGTGATTAAACCAAGAGGCTCGTTATCTTCAAAGTACGGACAGTGCGGTTTACTTTTGGATGGTTTTGGTATTTGACATTCCCCTGGGATGCCATTCGGTTTATCTGGAATACTGGCTTCAATATTATATCTAAAAGGATCCGGTGAATAATCATATCTGCCAACATTTGCTTGGACGAGGTTTTCAAAACATCCAAGCTGCAACATGTACGGGTTAAAAGCAAACAAATTTTCTCTCATATCAACAATTTTGAGTGATTTGGGAAACATCAGCGGCACGTTGGTTTCCAAACGCATCATGCCGTTAGCACTCATACGTAGTTCTACTAGACTTGTATTGCTCATGTACAACATGTTGCATCTAAGAAGCATTTCGTTTTCGTACCTGAATGTCTTAGTAACTTTAGAATAATCTACCACCTTAATGTTTGTAAACTGCAAGCCATAAGAAACATTCGGTAATGTTACAAGCCCAAGTCCTCTGTTGTATGAAAGATTTAGATGCATTAACTGATGAAGCAATTCAAAGGTTCCAGAGTCGATATAAGAGAGATCACAATGTGCAAGATTTAGATGCTTGAGATATGGGACATTTATGAAAGTCTTGTTCGTCAGATGCACAATACTACATCTGGCCCCAATACCATCGAATCGCAAGCTTATAAGTTCTTTAAAATATTTGAAATTCAGGTTGAACTGAAGGTTATTTACGCCGTCAATGTAAAGTTGTGACAGGGATTGAAGAGAATCATTTGGTAGGTTCTCTAAGAAATATTTCGGTATTTCAGCTGTTGTACTGTTAGTATTACCTTGAAGATATAGAATTTTGAGGCCAGCGAGTCCTCTAAATACACCTTTGTAGGAAAAATTACCATGTTTTATTAAATTATTTCTGCTCAGGTCTAACCGTTCTAATTTTGTAATGGCATTAAATGTATTGTCTGCTAAAGCAAAAAGGCCATTGTTTGCTAAACGGAGGTCTCGTAGTTTACTACAACCAGAAAAACAGTTGTCTGGTACTTTTATCAAATCAGTTGTACTCAGATCCAGCAATGCCACGTTTTAAACTATACTACAAATTTCACAAGCCTCAACAGCGGTGATGTTCGTTTCTTTACAGTCAACGTTTAAGTCTGTCTGACTGACGTGAAAACAGCTGCATATCTTCCGTGGCCCACATTTCGATGCAGCACTGATCACAGGAAACATTAATAGACTGACCATACTAAGCACAACTTCAGTACGTAGGATTGGAGGCATTTTCAGTATCTGAAAAGACGTTAAATTTCCAATATTATAGCTATCTTACATAAAACCGCATATTTTATCTCTTAAATTCCATTTCGAAGGTTCATTGCCAATATGGCCTTGAGATAATATGAATTATTTCCTGCTTTGTCATCTGGGAACTGGTTTGCGTAGAGATGAAAGGGGTGTAGATCGTTTAGTTGAAACAAAATAGGAACGTTTCGAAAAAATCGGTGACTATGCGAGGTACAACGTTTAAACTGGTTACAGGAAAGTCTTTAACACATGCTTCTCATTTGATTGATGTGACGGGTCTTGATCTTTGACTGTGGCTTTTCTTGGGTATTTTTTGTTTTGCCTTTTTGACAAGCCATAAAAGTATAATGTCTATTAACTTGTCACGGAAAAATTGCAATGAAACTAGAACCAATCTCCCTCTAGGAAAGTTTATCTATTTAATTATTATTTCAATTAAATCGAGAAGATTATCTGAATCAATATGTATGGGAGGCGCCGTAGTCGAGTGGTTGGAGTGACCCGGTTATGGTGCAGAAAGTCGCCGGAAGGTCGTGAGTTCGTGGCTCACCGTTGCAATCCGGCGACTGGAAAACTCTCTCTGTCAACCCAGCAATGGGTACCCTTTTCGAATCAGGGTAGGATAAGGCAGCGAAAGGAAAGAGATGGACTCCGCCTTTCATCAGCTGTGCCAAAGATACAGTGGGTCTCTAACCCCTACTGCCCGTACGGCTATTAGGCTATGGGAAACCTTTACCTTTACCTTACCGTGTATGCCCAGGTAGTGTAAAGAAAAGGAACATTGCACGTCGACAAAATGCTTAGTAAATGAACTAATACCCTAATTACAAATTAATACAAGCGATTTAGTAGACGGCCTGATACCACATACTGAGCAAATGAGAAAACACAACATGAACAAAACAAACACTTTAGATGCAACAGC
This sequence comes from Ctena decussata, assembly GCA_963989385.1. Taxonomy (NCBI): domain Eukaryota; kingdom Metazoa; phylum Mollusca; class Bivalvia; order Lucinida; family Lucinidae; genus Ctena; species Ctena decussata. The sequence continues at coordinate 11,677,081 of OZ022512.1, forward strand.
GGATTTCTCTTCATGTTTTACAGTTGTATCGAACCAATAAGAATTCATATTCAAGGTAAATGCGTGTATAATGCATTAATCTAGTGGCTAGCTTAAGATACCATGGGTACGCTGAAAGTGACCAAGGTTTAGTTTCTTCTGTGCAAATTCGAGAGGTCAAAAAGGGTTTGAAGATGGGTTGATACTTAATACAATTACCATTATTTTGCTTAATTACCGATTAGAATAAAACACGTGAATAAAGCAACATACATGCACATCAATTTGCGCTATTATAACTTCGAAACCACATTTGGATAAACTAAAACAGTTCAACAGTTTTCCGAAATACTTTAATTTCTGGTTACCTCGCATATTGTCTCAATTTACCTTGAAGCTAAAGCAAAGTAGGGTGTGTGATGTATACACTACAACCAGAAGAATAAGCAATGTTAAAATGTGATGCAATTAAAGATTATCAACAATTAAAGTGTCTCTATTTTCCACCCGAAGGTAAATACATGTAATTTGTAAATTTTAAAATTAATGGTGTTCGAGGAAACGTTTGTGGTTTGCTTTTTAATCACTTTCAGTTGAAAGCTGCGTATTTAACAAAGACGTTTGCATTTGCGCATGCGCATAGTATAGGAGAACAAATGTGCTTAATCGATCAGGGTAGGAAAGTATCAGATTCATAATTTTACTTGAGTACTTAATAAAATGTGCACGCATTACAACTGCCGGACAATCATACCGTGACGGTGTTTTAATTGCGCGGAGGGGTATGTAGTATAAACCGCACATTATATCTACAGGTAAATATAATACAATAAAATACAATACAAATAACTTAATTGGCAACTAAACATTCTAACATGTTTATGACCATACAATGAAACAAGAGGAAATCGTTTACAGAGGAGTAATTATACAGTGTATTAGTGTGGCGGATAATGTTAGCGGATATGACATTTTATTCATTCTTGTCTTTAAAACTCTGCTGGAGAAAAACAAAATAATTTTCTACCTCAGTGCTTTACTTAAATGCATAATATAGAAAGTTGTTAAGTTTATTTAGAAGTATAATGTGTGAACAAGAGATTATCAATGGGCTTGAATGAGTACGTAACGGGTTTTGTGATTTCATTCTTACTCTGCTAGCCAGTTTCAGTTAGACTGTCAATGAATTATAGACAGATTTATTAAGTTTTTGGGCATACATTTTTGCAATGGCTTTGAAATAAGCAGACGCAAACAGAGGAAAGAAAAGTCTTATTCACGATGGCTATGTATTTAGCATTGATAATGTTCTGGGGCCGTATTCATAAAACAACTCAAGTCGTTGCTATGCTGTTGCTAAGGCTAAATTTCTTTGAAGGAGATTCCCTACAACTATGAAATTTGCTCTGGAGGAACAGTCCTTACAAGGACTGTTCCTCGAGACCAAATTTCATAGTTGTAGAGAATCTCCTTTATAGATATTTAGCCTTAGCAACAGCCTAGCAACGACTTAAGTGGCTTTATGAATACGGCCCCTGAAGTCTAAAGACATTTCAAGATGTACAAACAAATGCTGTAAAGCTAGGCTAGGGACAGAAAGTAATATAAGTGCAATAATTCCTGTGAACTTGCAGCATACTCACCAGTCTTATGACCGAAAAACGAAAAGACAACAACTCCGAAAAAGGCAGGATAGTTCCTAACCTATAGACCGCCAAAAATGCGAATGCGCTGGGAATCATATAGCAACTTTAATGCGTTGAGTTCCAGCCAGATTTAAGAACGTAGCTAGATCTGGCACCCCTTCAGTTAGTCAGACAATAATAATTGCTAGCTCTGAGCTTAAAATAATTATTATGTTGCCCTATGTTCGCCATCGGGGGGGCGAAGATCCGTGCTTTTCGTAAAACGCCGATAGAGACAAAAGTTGCACTGTGCTTTTAAAAGCTTTTTATCTGTTATGTAGCATTTTTACTTTTGAACTGTAAAGTAGACTGCAGAGTCAAAAATCTGTCGAAGAGCACGTTGAGCGAAGCACCCCATAAGAAGCAGGATGTTTTCTATTAAAAAATATCGATCTCGATATAAATTGTACGTAAAATTTAAATTAAAAGCATGGAAAAGATGCTGAATTTTTTGTTTTGAAACAATGAGCATCAAAATGAGTCTAACGCCTTGCAATCCGCAATTTTGAAAATTTCAAGTCACACTTAATATCATATCTTAAGCATTTAAGTTAAACATGTTTTTAATAGAAAACTGGCGACATGTAGCATTGGCAGTAGATTTAATTTGAAATATTTATTGCAACAGTATTTACTTGGTAATGGTAGGATACATTCAAAACCCAGTATACAGTTTTGTATAAACGAAAACTAGGAGCTTTAAAAACTTACTCGAACTTACTCTTGTCTATAACCAACAATATTCATTTACGCTGGAAAACTCTCACCACATTTTTATACCATCTTTGTCTGTTAAAATACGGAAATTATCCATTGACATTTAAAAACCTCATGATGATGATTCTGAGAAAAAAACAATGCATACATCTCAAGAGACGATGATAATGAAGCCTACTACTGTCACTTGAATGTAATATGACAATAGTTGTGTAATTAGGAACACTACTGACACATAAGCATGTTATCTCTACAATATTTGAGCCGCGACACGACAAAACCAACAATGTGGTTGTGCGACCAGCGCAGACTCAGATCAGCCTGGGCATCCGCCCAGTCAGATCAGAGTCTTCGCTGTCTGCATGTAGCTAGCTTAGACTCTCAGCTACCCATTTAGCGCTTAGCGAAGAGTCTGATCAGACTAGGTGGATGCCCAGGCTGATCTGAGTCTCCGATGGGCGCACGACCACATTGTTGGTTTTCTCGTGTCGCGGCTCATTTGTTATAAATATGCAAACCGATCTTATCATGCATTATTATTAATTGAAAGTAATAAAAATAAATCACCATTTCCTTTCGAGTAATATCGTTTCATACATGCACAAAGTTCTAATTTCATGAATTTTGTGCTGAGGGTTTTACAGTTTTCATTTATTGTAAATAAGTCAGAAAGAATTTTCCTTACACTTGCCATTGTTAAATAAACAGTTTTATTACTTTGTTAGAATAGCTAGAGTGGAGTCGGGTAATATCGGACAGCGGGTAAATTCGGACATACCATTGCAAACAGTGAAAATCCAGATGAGCCGTCTCATCAGGACTTTCACTGTTTGCCCAGTTAAGTTTGTTTTAATTCCAAACAACTGACATATAAAGAAAATACTGTCACTGTCCGAATTTACCCGCTGTCCGAATTTACCCGACTCTCGTATACGAAGATAATGGAGAATTTATGGAAACTAAGTACACACCTTACACACTCAGTACACTCTGGTAGACAAACTAAGACGATAATGAAGATTTTATGTACACTTAGTACGCACCTATAACCAATTCCAGGGAAGTTTGAACAAAAAAGTTGAGAACTTCTTTATGTAGTCATGAAGTTCCCTTCTGATACTGTATACGCGGTAATTTATACGGGTTTGGATCCAAAATATATGCACTCATTTTTGCGAATTTTAATTTTGGCGACCCGCCATATGCCCGAAAATTAAAAGTGCTTGTATAAAAATGTCAAGGTTTTGACAGGAAAGTAACGGAGAAGTAATGTAGTTCGGACAGTTTTTACTCTGATAATTCTGTACATAAAACCAGCAGACGGTAATTGCACAGTATCCGAACTACATGTACAATCTCTTCCGGTTTTCATAGTGTTGAATCGAGAGTACAAACATTCGCTTATAACCAGTAGTCGGAAATCATTATCTTTTGAGATTTTATCCGGAATCTGCTGCGTCATTTATAGCTATTCAGCTTCGAAAATGTAAAGAGGTAAGTTTAATATAATTTGCTCTTCGGTCTTTTACTTTATTACCCTGTACAATGTCGTGTATGGGTGGGTAGTAATTGGTACAGTATTCAAATCGCCCTTGGCATTATTCTTAAACCATTTTGAGCATTTTCTTACATGTTTTATAAAAAATCTTTAGAATAAACGGAAGGCGTTATCAATCTACAGTTTGTTAGTTTTGATAAAAGAATGATAGCTACGTTTTGCACGACACAATCTCGTGTTAAATCAAGCTGTTCGGAAAAAAAAATCTGCGACTGCAAGGAGTTTTTCATTGTACAGGGCAATAAAGTAAAAGACCGAAGAGAAAATTATATTAAACTTACCTCTTTACATTTTCGAAGCTGAATAACTATAAATGACGCAGTAGATTCCGGATAAAAACTCAAAACATAATGATTTCCGGCTACTGGTTATAAGATAATTTTGTACTCTCGATTCAACGCTATGAAAACCGAAAGAGAGGGTACAGTGCGTTCGGATACTGTGAATTGTATATCGGCTGTAAATAAAACAGATAAAGATGTCATCAGCAATTACCAATTTGATTGGTACGAATCAATAACCGTGTATGATTGTCGTGTAATCAATTAGCGTGTCACAGTTTCTCATGATCCCGTCCTCAGATTGTTATTGCATGTACGTCTAAATTATAATTAGCATTGTCGATGAGCCGATGATTACTCCTGTTAATGAAATGTGCCGAAATTACCAAGGCAAACGGACATTTGGTTTACCGATGACACTTCATCAGGAAAAGGGAAAATATTTGGCGATTTTTAATGTTCGCGGTTGCATAGTGACCGCGAAATATCGCGAAAATTGGAAGACCGCAAAAATTACCGCATATACGGTATATCTATTTAATTTAATAGTTTCTTTTAAATGTTTACTAGGCTAAAGGTGATGGTGATCTCCAATTTTCAGCTTAGGTTTACATTTGTTATTGTTCCAGCATTGAGGCTACAAACAACAGGTGTAGGGCTTGTATTTCATATTTGGCTCAGATATAAGTCTTTCTTCACATACACATAGGATTTTGCTGAACTAATAGTCTCTCTCTCTCTCTTTCTCTCTCTCTCTCTATCTCTCTCTCTCTCTGTCTCTCTCTCTCCCCGCCCTTCTTCCACCCACCCATTTAATAACATAAGATTCTCCAGTTGTAGCTCTATTAGTGTAGTACATTTGCAATGCAAAGCATTGCAGTGCAATGCAGTTCAATACAGTGCTAAAGTAACAAAAGCAAACCAGTGTGATTCATTATGTTGGCAGCTGCCAGCCATAGTCGACCCATCTGGCTAGCTTACATGTATGCTTATGCCCAGTTTGTCTACTTACATTTGCGGGATAATCATTCCTGTTTCGAACGATGTAGGCACTACTCCAAAGTTTGGCTTTGTTCTTTCCAAGCCCTCCTTATGGCCTCAAGGTCAAGGCAACGGGCTTAGAATTTCATGCCAAAGTTTTATGTCCAAGTTTTAAAGACCTCATTAATCCCAAATCATTTCATGGATTTAATTTTTATAGTGTACGATAATAGGCTTTAGTCTGAAGTTTGACCCAGTGCTATAACCATTCACCCTGGTTGCTTCAAGACCAAGGTCATTGACTCAAAATTTCATCTTAAAGGCTTTCGTTAAAGTTTTTTAAGATCTCGTAATTACAAAACCATTTGACGGACGTAGTTCCTATGTGAATGGGTGGTAGACATTACTGTAAATTTTGACTTTATGCCGTCCCAAACCCTGCCTATGACTGTTAGGTCACGATTAAGATCCTTGGAGTTTTACGTTAAAGTTTTACATGAAAACCTTTTAAAATCTTATTATTTATTTGATGAATTTGGTTTCCATGCAGTGTGATGTTATATGAAATGATGAAAGTCATAAATCAAAGTTGGACCTTGGGCCACACCCACCCTTCCCTTTGACCGTGAGATCAAGGACATAAACGTAGAATATTTGTGATAAAATTTAGCGACAAAAACACTGCATGGGTTTGTTTTATGGCATGCTAATAGACACTCGTCCAAAGTTTGACTAAGAGTTGAGTGTGCAAAGATAAAGGGCTCTGTTTGGTTTCTGCAGATGTCCAGGCTGATCTGGACCTACCTTCGAATATCGTTGAGCACCATTTTGCGTGATACCAACTAGACATATTTTTTGTTCAAATGCGTAAGTTACTTTAGTCACTCTTGTGATGTATTATGTAATCGCATATATGTAATTTGGGCCAGCGGCCTATGTTACTAAAGAATACACTATTACTAAGTTTGATACCCACTCTTTCCTATGACTAGAAGGTCAAGGTCATGGACTTAGAATTTTCATGTTCAGTTTTGCATCAAAATGTTTAAGATCTCATATCTGCCTAAGTCTCTGATGGGTTTGTTTCGTGGCCAAAGGCTGCTCTGTGCTATCCTACTCCTTATCTTTAGTCAATGTCACACTTTCAGTTATGATCGTGAAAAATTTATCTGCGAACAGCATGAAACATGATTTTCTTTTTGTCCACCGACGTAGTCGAAGGGGTCTATAGGTATGGGTTCCGTCAGTCTGCCTGTCCGTGTTTTTCATCGGATTATCACAAAACATTCAGAATATTGTCGTCACTTCATGATGTGGACCATGCTATATTTGGGGTCATGGTCGGACCCTTCCTGCCAGAGTTACGGCTCTTTATGTTTAATTTTGGTCAAATCTTGTAGCCGCAATTCCTCTTTCATTTTGGAACGGATTTTGATCAAACTGTCGAGATGATATTCATCACATTTTACTGGGCTCTGGATTGGACCCTTCCTGCCAGAGTTACGACCCTTTGTAAGTCTGGTCAAATCTTGTGGCCGCAACTTCTCCTTCAGTTTTCAATTGAGCTTCATTGACTTTTCAGGATGTTGTTATCACCATTTGACGTTAATCACATTTAATGTGGTCATGATTGGACCATTCCTGCTGGAGTTACTGCCCTTTGGTCAAATCTTGTGGCTGCAACTCCTCTTTTAGCTTTCAGCCGATTTTCATCAATGTTTTAGGGTATAGTTATTACCATTTAACTTTGATTATATTTTATTGAGGTCATTATTGGACCCTTCTGCCAGAGTAACAGCCCTTTGTAAGTCTGGTCAAATCTTGTGGCCGCAGCTCCTTCAATTTTCGACCGATTTTCATAAAACGTTTAGGATTTTTTTTATCATTATTTGACGTTGATTATTTTTATTATGTTTTCTGTCAGAATTATGGCCCTATGTAAGTCTGCTCAAATATTGTGGCAGCAACTTCTCTTTCAGTTTTCAAACGATTTTTACCAAACTTTCAGGATATTGTTATCACCAACTGACATTGATCTTATTTTTATTGGGATGCCGGTAGGGCCCTTACATTTAAAGTTATGGCCCTTTGTAAGTCTGGTCAAATCTTGGGGCTGCAACAGATGATTTCTGTCAGAATTGTGGCCTTTCATAATCAATCAGCTTGTACTCGTGGCTGCTTTCAGCCTCAACCCCCCCCCCCCCCCCCTCTTACTGACATGTCCATAAATCGGGGGACATTTAGTCTCCGGCCTATTATTATCTCGTATAAAGTTAGATTAAGGACAACATGGTGGGCTAGAAGGGCAGAAGGATAGAATAGAAGGGCAGCAGGGCGGGCCAGAAATGATGCAGGGTGAGCAAATCTAAGGACAACAAGGTGGAACAGAAGGGTAGCAGGGTGGGCTGGAAGGGCACCAGGATGCCGGAAGGATAGCAGGGTTGAGCCCTCTGCTATAAATATTTAGGGGACATGCTAGATACATCACTTTAGCTTTATAATAATATAAACTTGGTTCAGTTTAAAGATGCTTACAGAAATATGTGACATGTTTACATGGTGTAATGAAAAAAAAACCCATCTCATCGGTGTAGTTATCTTACACTAGTGTAAAGAAAAAATTCAATCGAGTTTTTTTTTTTTTTTTTGATTGCACGGTGTAATGAAAATATTCTCAGAAGAGTAAAACCAAACTGACAATTACATGTATAGACAGATTTTTCTCTGATTGCTGAACACAGAAAACTGTTTTTATATTGTCACCTATCAATTGAAATGATCTGAGTATGTTTATCAAATCTTAAAATTATCAGCTTTAGACTGAGAAGTTTGGACAGAAAGTTTAAAGAACATTGGAAGGAAACTATTGTAATTCAATATGTATATTTGAATGAATTTTCATTTTAATATTAAGAATGCGTGAATATTTTTATTCAAACAAACCTGAAATCCGCCATAACACACTCAGTACACTCTTAGTTTTTCATCTGTCATCAAAAAGTGGCTTCTTCGATTTTTAGTGACATATAATTCAATTTATTATCGTGTATTTGTATTTATATCGCCGCTTTGAAACAGTGCGTGTGTGTGTGTCTGTCTGTCTGTCTGTGGGGGTTAAACTGGTTCACACCTGTCCGTCCGTCTGGTCTTCCGTCTGTTCATCTGTCCTTCCTTTCACCCATCCCCATTTTGGTGAAATGCTTCGTCAGAGATTTCTTGAGAACCATGCAAGCTAGGATGGTCATATTTAATATACAACTTGATGACGACTTGTTGTATCGTGGGATTGAGAACCAGCCTTATCCTGCTTATTCGTCACTGTAGTTTCCGAATTTCTTTCTTGTTTCCGAATTTTTTATGACATTATTCATGTCACATTTTTTAGCAACTGTGCAAGCTAGAGTAGTCATATTAGATACTTGTTGTACTGTGAAATTGAGAATCAGCCTTCTCTTCCTTATTCGTTCCTGTATTTATCCGATTTTCTTTCTCTCAACACTTTTAATCGTTCGATTTTTTCGTAATAGATTTCCCAGCAATTTTTTTCAAGTATAATGTTCTTATTTCCCATGCCTTTACATCGTAGTTTTACCATTTCGGTAGGTTTCCAAAACGCAAGCATAGAAGTCATGGTTTAAGAAAAAATGGTAACTTAATACGAAAAAATACTGCTTTTAAGAAAACCAATACTTCCCTTAAAATTTTGTCGGAAATACTAAAAAAACCAAGGTCGACATTCTATGCTCTCATTTTTATGTTCTCTTCCTGTTTCTGTTAAATGCATTTTAGATAATTAGGCTAATAAGTTCTACGATAAGGGTCATCAACTGTACGAGGCCGCACTCCTGACAAGACGTTATACTCAACATGCTCTTCGTCCACTAATCGAATCTGAGATCAACCATAAAAGACATTTTCTCAAAATTCCTTTTATAAATAAAGGAATTGATTTTATTGACCTACAAAGTATTTTAATGATCGGTCTGTAACTGCATCGATCCCGGATTATTTCGTGAATAAGGAGCCACCTATCATATGTTATAAATATAACAAACCAATTAGAAACACTATATTTAACTTTAATAAACTGGTCTCAGATTTTGATGTTCACACAAATACACCCGATACATGAGATTGTATGGACTCCAAATTTATCTATCCTGCCGCTGGCCATGTCATTACAGGGAATCTTAATATTATTTCAGATTCAAGAATTCGTAACATTATTTCGAAGGGACCAAAATATAGATTTCCTAACCGTATTGATTTCAAAAAATGTAGGGAAGATATAGCCTGTTCTTTAACTGATTTTGGTAATCGATGGTGCAAGCGGGAACATGTTGAGTCTAATGCCTTAAAGGAATGGAAGGTGAACATTTTTAATGTAATGGATAAACGTATTAAATTCTATTCCCAAAACACAAATCTTTTGCCGCCTAAACCTAAACCAACATTCCGTCAGCTGAAGTTGGGTATCCAGCAGTTTCATAGTAAGTACGTTCTGGTTCCAGCAGACAAGGCTGCAGATAACGTTGTCGTTGTTTGATGGTTACACTATATTAACACATTGAAACAAGAACTTGGCGGCACTAAGGCCTATGAAGAGACTTCAGAAGACGAAAAGTCTGTTGTCTTGAGGCACTGTAATGATATAGCCCTCAAGTTTTCTGTAAATGTAGAGGAACGGCAGGACAAGCTTCCTACGATGTACTGATTACCTAAACTTCATAAACGACCATATAAAGCCAGGTTTATTGCTAATTCTAGTGCTTGTACCACTACTGAACTTTCCAAATTATTAACTTCTTGCCTTACCGCTATCAAAATTCATGTAATTAGGTACTGTGAAATAGTTTACGAACGGTCAGGAAAAAATTTGTGTTGGTCAATTAAAAATTCTACTGAGGTTCTTGATAATCTGAAGTGTAGAGGATATCGCGCGCGTCTAGTTTGCCTACATACGATTTTTTTTACACTCTATACAACTTTGCCCCATAATCTAATAAAAAAGAAACTAATAAATATAATTGAGACTACTTTTCAGAGAGAGGGTGCTCTTTATCTTGCTTGCAATGATAAACATGCTTTTCTACTTCCGATGGCCGAAAGGGGTTTAAAATGTGGTCTTGCCAAAATGTTTGTGATGCTTTAGTATATCTTCTAGATAACATTTTCATCAGATTCGGTACCAAGTTACACAGACAAATTATAGGAATTCCGATGGGTACTAATTGCGCTCCTCTTATAGCAAATCTGTTTCTATTTTGCTAAGAAAGAGACTTTATGATGTCTCTTTCTGATGATACTCAAACTCATGTCATTGAAGCATTCAACTCAACGTCTAGATACTTGGACGACCTTTTAAATATTGACGACCCTTATTTTGAAGAAATGGTTAGTCAAATTTATCCTGCTGAATTGCAGTTAAATAAAGCAAATACTTCTGATACCGAGGCCCCATTTTTGGATTTACATTTATCTATTTTAGATGGATTTGTTTCATCTAAAATTTATGACAAACGCGATGATTTTGATTTCGACATTGTTAATTTTCCGTTTTTGGATGGTGATGTTCCCCGCACCACTTCTTAGGGTGTTTACAGTTCTCAGCTTATTCGCTTCGCTAGGGTGTCTAGTCATCTGGCTGACTTCAATGCTCGTAATAAAAGTTTGACTGCCAAGCTTTTACAGCAAGGGTATCGGTATCATAAACTTCGGAAAGCTTTTTCTAAATTTTATCGTAGACACTTTCAATTGGTTTCTAAATATAATATAGGGTTAAGGTCACTTTTGCAACAAGGCCTATCGGAACCTGAATTTTATGGTGACTAGTATATAAATTACGCAAAATCGTAGGGAAAACAGAATTTCCCGATCAATTTAAGAAAATTATCATACGATTTAAACGCATTGGCTATAACATAGATGTAATGCGACAATCTGCATGCTTAGTGGTTAACCCAATCACGGTTGACAACTTTGCTGTCCTCTTTAATTGCACGCCGGTGGGTCGGGGTTCAGACTCTATGATAGCCCCTACATAAAGCTATATATTAGTTGGTCGGGGCCGGATGTTTGTCTGTTTCTTGGCCCACCGGGGTTCAACTGGTGGTCTTCTTTTGCTCCAGTACTCCAGTGGTGTTGCTGACGCCCCAGGGATCTCCGGGTGTCTCAACACGTTTTGGCTGTCGAGTCCTCATCCTTGCTTCATCACGGTCTTTTCTTGATCTTAATTGTTGACCGTGATGACTCTCTGATGAGTTAGGGGACTTCCATACGAACCGAACTACCAACTAATTGTGTGCACCGCAGCGTTATATTTTTTGTATTGGTTTCATATTCGTAAAACTTTCGATAGCCAGTATGTATCTTATATGATGCTTTGTTGTAATATTATATATCTACACTGTCAACTTCTCGCCATAATATATGTAAATAATTGTATCCACATGGGCTTTATAGCCTTTTGGAATTTGCTAATAAACTTCTTTTCTGTTCTGTTCTGTTCTGTTTCTTGTTTGGATATTGCTTATTGCATCTTGTCCATTTACGAAAATTAAGCATGCAAGCAAGCAGGTGCGAATTGAATTGTTGTCAATGTGGCAAACTGTCAATTCACATACCTATTTGTGTGTAGGCAGCTACGCAATTGCACATGCACGGTTAGATTCTGATTTTCATGTCACGGAAATAAGCTGAACATTATTTATTCTCATTTTGTGATTTCGGCTATCGGTATAATGTACTTGAGAGAATCCGAATAAATCACAGCTGGAGGGCCGATGAAATTTCTTAGAACAAATACAGAATACCCGATTTCCTCCAGAGGCCTAAGGGTCGTTATTTTCATCTGTGTAATAATAATGGCGACTGATTAAATCTAGTCTTAGCTATATTTAATACGTTGTTCTCTTTATTTCGGCTTTAATCCTCTTTTACTTTTTGAAATGTAATCTCAGAATCGTTTCTATTGCAATATAATTTGCCTTTGACCGAGTTCTTTTCCTAATGCAATATATGCAAGAAAAGTAATTAAAGATTTTTTTAACCAGCATTGGGGGAAAACATATTTTGCAAAAAGTGACACATCAACTGTCTTCATGTGCAAAACTTTAATTCCCTTGACTTCATTGCACTCCTTACTAAATTATGTTCTATTCTATTCTATCCAATAACCTTACAAGGTCGTTGGGGCACCACAGACAAGTTCGAAAGGATCCCTTTCCACCTTGTCCTGTTTTCAGCTGCCCTATTTGAGTTGGCAGAGTCCATTCCCGTCCACTCTTTAATATTTTCTTCCCACCTCTTCTTCTGTCTACCTCTTCTTCTTTTTCCTTTCACTGTGCCCTGTATAATCCTCTTGGCTGGGTGGACAAATCCAAATCGTATTGCTTTGCAAAACAATATGTTCTATAAAACTTCTCTTCCCTGTTTTTTTATCCCTATAAGCATATTAACTTGTTTACCCAGTTTACTACTCTGCTATGCAGAGGGTTTACAACTCCATTCTGTCGTAATATTCTTAATTTTGTAATTGAAACGTCAGAGAAAAATACATCGGCTGGCGTGTTTTGTTGCCCCACAGTACCCTCGTTAAATTATGATATATGCAGTATGTAGTTTATCAGCATCCAACAGTAACTGAAATTTTTATTTTTACTCCATATAATTATTCAGTTTATCGGGAAGGAAGTAAGGAAAAAAGCAGCCCCGGGTTGTCTGAGTTTGTTCAGTAATGAAATGTACAACACTTGTAAATGTCCTGTAGCTATGGCTTCAGCAGAATTCGGGTTTTAAAATAAGTGTTACAACAACAAGTTTTTCAACAACAAGTTTTTATTTACTCCAGGCCCATTACGGGCATAAGAGCTAAAATGAAAGATGAAACAAACATATAAACAAACATATAAATGGCATGTGAAGTACATAATTATGCACAAAGTTTTAAATGTCACAACACTTAAGCATGAAAATCCCGAGAATACGGACCCAGTTATTTGCTGAATAAGCAGTAAAAGTACTTTGACATGACTTAAAGCGAACAGTGTAAACCCCAAGCAGCCTGCTCCACTTGAAGCAGACCACTCCGGGATCACACCTCCTCTATACTGAGGTCCGAAAACTAAGGACAATCACAACAAAAGTCAGGAAAAGATTATACTATAAGAGAAACAAAACTGCTTATAAATGTTTTTAAGAGGAAGATGGTAGTTTCTGTATTATTTGAATTTAGTAAGTATTATCTTTATAAAAAGTGCTAATTTAGTCAAGACTGTTCTATCATCAGAGGTCAGTAATTTCTCAAATTTTATAGTATTAGGTGATTGAAAGCTCCACAGAGGGAGGAGTTTAAGCCTGCTTCTGTTAAAGTACTCACAGTTAAACAGATAATGAAACTCGTCTCCTAACTCGTTTTTATTACACAATTGGCAAATACGTTCATTTCTTTCAATGTTTAAAAAGCGGCCCTTCTCAATGGGTAGTTTATGACTGAGACATCTGAATTTACATATATATTTAGATAATGGTAATGGAATAATGTTGAAATATTTCTCAAAGCAAAAATCTTTTTTGTATAACCTATAATTCAAACATTTTTCAGTTTCATCAATGTTGCTTTTCCATGCTTGCTTAAATTGATCAGCTATCCTAGTTTTAATTTTGTTTTTAAAGGCTGCCTGAGAATAGAAGGTATCATGATTCAACCAAATATTTGAAAATCCCAACGTATCTAGTGTATCATGTACTGTTTGTATCCAATCAGAATGAAATAGGTCATTTACATGTAGATAGTGCATAAGCTGATATAATTTATAACAGATTTTGTCCTTTTTACCACTAACTATTCTATACCAAAAACTTAGAACTCTGCTTTTTACCTTCAAATGCAGTGGCATAGTACCAAGCTCTCCATAGATCATAATACTAGGTGTGGTTTGTTTTACATCCAACAAGGATTTACAGAATTTAAGATAAAATTGGTCAATTATATCAACAGTTTCACAGCCCCAAACCTCAGTACCATACAGTAATATAGGGGTAATCATGCTATCAAACAAGTGTAACTGGATGTCAATAGGCAAAAATAATTTTCTTGCTTTCCTTACTAATGAGAACATAGCTTTTCTAGCTTGATCTACTAGATGTTTTTTGGTTTTACCAAATTTTCCATTATAATTGAATTTAATGCCTAAGTAGCTGAAATCATCTACAATTTCAATTGGTTCACCATTATAATTAAAATCAGGTTTTTGCCTTATTTTTCCTTTAGAGAAAATCACCACTTTAGTTTTAGATGTATTAACTTTTAACTTCCATGTGTCACAATATGACTGCATTGTATCTAGAGCAATTTGTAATTCTTCATGTGACTCTGCAAAAACAACCGTATCATCTGCGTACAGCAGCAAGTACAGCTTAAAAAATACTTCAATGTCATCATTATTCAAAATAGAACCAATATCTCCAGACAGAGTGGACAGACCATTGTATGAATTAGACATGAACTGGACAAGATCATTTAGAAACAATGAGAACAATATTGGTGACAAATTCTCACCTTGACGGACACCGGACATACTGCTAAAAAACATAGACATGTTTCCACCTGCTTTTACACAAGATTTAGCATTATCGTAAATATTAAAAATTACCTTGAAAATTTTGCCATCAACATTATTACGTAATAACTTTCTCCAAAGAGCAACCCTGTTAACAGAGTCAAAAGCTTTACGGAAATCAATAAATGCACAGTATAAACGCTTTTTCTTGTAAAGATAAAAGTCAATTAACATTTTAAGTGAGAAAATATGATCTGCAGTGCTATAATGCTTTCTGAAACCTGCTTGTTCTTCTATTAGTAGACCTGTTGATTCTAAGTAATTATTTAATCTTTTGTTCAAAACAGCAGTGAACAACTTCCCGAAACAGCTTAAAATGGTTATACCTCTGTAGTTGTCTGGATCATTTTTATCACCTTTATTTTTATAAATTGGTAAAATTGTACCTTTAGACCAAGCTTCTGGTATTATTCCCGTGTTTAAAACAAGATTAAACAATTTACAGTAAATGGGTAACATAGCATCTTTGGAATATTTCAAATATTCATTCAAAACATTATCATTCATTGAACAGGCTTTTTGATTCTTTAGGTTAAAAATTACCTTTGAGATCTCTTCCACAGTAATTGGAGCATTAAGTTCTGTGTTAAAATTGGAGAGATTTTCTAAATCAATGTCATCAAAGTCATTTTCAGGTGTACCTTCATTTAATTTGCTAAAATGCTCATAAAAGGATTCAACAGATACATTTTGTAATTTATTCCTACCTTCAGATGAGTATTTATTTAAAATAGCCCAGTATGATTTAGGATCAGAATTTTTCATTAACTTCAACTTGTTAGTCAAAGTACTATTGTATTCCCTAAGTTGCTTGTTAATTAATTTCTTGTATGTTCTACTAGAGGACACCATATTTGCATAGTTTTCTCTAGAGCTAAGTTGCTTATATTTGCGTTTAGCTGTAAGATACTCTTTACGTTTTAATTCACTTTGTTTATTAAACCAAGGTTTCTGATTTCTTACCTTTATCTGTGATTTGGCAGATGAATTATTTTTCTTTTTTATCATATTGCAATTTTCTGCTGCATTAACCAATGTCTGTGAAATTTTGGTAGTAATACTATTTATAGCATCAGCATTTACTGAATCACTTTGATTTAATCCATCCAACTCAATATTAATTTGATCAAGACTGGACTCTTGGACATAATTTATAAATTCTAATCTTGATTCAGATTTCCATGTAGGAAAAATACTTTCCTGCTCACTGTTATCATTTGTGATTAAATTTTCCTCATTTGGTAACACAATGTTTTCTTGTGAGTGTATATTTATGGTAAATGCTACTGGACAATGTACATCTGACAGCAAAGGGTCAAATTCAAGCACTTCAAAATATTGTATCCTAGGAAAAAGTTCAGCTGACATAATAACATAGTCAATCACACTACTGTTTTTACATGTTTGTTTACCAATATAAGAGTCAGCACCACATCTACCATTTACTATATGGATATCAAATGACTTGCATAGTTCCATGAGTCTGTAACCATAGTTATTTGTATTTGAAACTTCAGAAGAGTATCGGTCTATTGGGAATCCAAGGTCTTTTAAGTTATTTTTACTAAGAATAAGTTTGGATTCAAAATCCAGAGCAAAGTCACCAATTTCTTCATCAATTGTGATGAAATCAGATAATAATCCACTTTTAGCATTGAAGTCACCCATCAAGCAAGTGTAAATGTTCTCATCAGCACAAAAATTGACTATATCTTGTTCAAGCTTGTCAAAAATACTAGCAGAACTATAAGGTGAACCCTCCGGTGGAATGTAAATAGCCCCAAAAACACACTTAATGTCATAATAATCATTTAATGTAAACCATAAACAATTTTCATTTGAATTGTCAAGAATTTTAACATATGGCCATATGGTATTCTTAATGAACAACCCAACACCCCCAGATTTTTTCTTGGCTATAGTTCTGCTGGCACTTATGAACTTGAACCCGTCAACTGTCACCTCGTCAAACTTGTCTGTTTTTATTTCTGTGAGACAAATAATGTCATATTGATTTAGAAATTCTTGAAAATCTGGAAATTTTAGTTTAGCGCATAAGCCACATACATTTAACGAAACAAATTTTAACTTTTTAAACTTTAAATTTGAACAGTAATTATGATCAGCAACACAGTGATCAGTTTTATAGGAACTCTTATTTCCATTGTCTTGACTAGAGTTAATTATATCTGATGCAGAACCATCAGGAAAACCATCCTCCTTAGCCTAAGCCAGGCTGGATAGGCCTAGCTCCGCGTAGTTAACCTCGTCAACCCCCAGGTCGAATAGATCATCTGGACTCGAAATAACGTAATGAGAACCATCCTTGTCACAATGGATGTTCCCATCCCTAGTATAAACTTTGGTTACACCTTCAATGTCCTTCACCATAGCTTTCAGTTTCAGGCGCAGTTGAGTAAGATCATCTGTAATGTAGACATTATCAGTTTTATATTTGTCCATGGCTTTCAGGTTTTTCTTGTATTTATATACATTGTTCACAACTCTCCTCGAAACGAAACGAACAATAGTTTGCTTCTTGGATGTGCCCGATTCGTCGTCATCGCCAGCCCTGTCCTGCTTTCGGTTAACACGATGACATACACTTATGTCCTTTTCATTCACTTGGAATGGTGGGTCGGCCTCAGCACCATGACTGAACATATCGTTCAAGGTATCAACAACGTTCTCAGTCAGTGACTTCCCTTCAATAACTGGTAGGTTATGAACCCGAATATTCTCCCTCCTGGTATATTGCTCTAGCCGATCATTCTCATATTTATTAACACGTATGTTTGCCTTCGCCTTATCAAACTCTGGTCTCTGGACTGAATAGGATTCAACTGATGCTCTTACAGTCTTCCCCAGGAATGGAATCAATATTTTAGCAACATTGTAAGCAATCTTGTCAGTGTCATTTTTAACTTTCAGGTTGCTAAGGTTACTCATAGCTTCAACAACAAATTCATCATCATCCTCCGGATCTGGTGACTTAGATGCATCAGCATTAGGGGGTGTCACTGGTTTGCCCAGGCCTTTGGGTTTGGGCGATTTATTCCCGCCTTTTCCTTGATCCCTTTTTGGTGCCATTTTAAACACTTTACAGCAAGTTCAACACAATAAACAGTATATTTCTTAGTGGACTAGTGTTTGAATTGACAAAAAACGTAAGCCTTGTGTCACTAAATTGTTTGTATAGTTTTATTTTCGTGATATTGTTTTCTTCATAACACGCCACTAATGTTTGTCCGCCATTTTAGACTGGTTCTATGCAAATATGGTGTCCTCTAGTAGAACATACAAGAAATTAATTAACAAGCAACTTAGGGAATACAATAGTACTTTGACTAACAAGTTGAAGTTAATGAAAAATTCTGATCCTAAATCATACTGGGCTATTTTAAATAAATACTCATCTGAAGGTAGGAATAAATTACAAAATGTATCTGTTGAATCCTTTTATGAGCATTTTAGCAAATTAAATGAAGGTACACCTGAAAATGACTTTGATGACATTGATTTAGAAAATCTCTCCAATTTTAACACAGAACTTAATGCTCCAATACAGTAGTTAACTTTCTCACTGTTGGTTAACCCCGGAAGTTCGAAATCAAAAAGAGACAGTCAAAAGTAAATACTTGTGTGCGTGTGATGTAAGGTTACTGATTCATAAATGCTACGAAGAACAGGACATATTTTCTTTAATTCTTTAATATCGTGCATCATACAAATTATTTATTTCAAGCTGGGAACGAGTGCATTGTTACACGTCAGAGGTGCAATAGAACATAGTACAGGGACTGTACTTTTATTCTCTTGCCCCAAGAGTATAGCTGGCACTTTGGACAGAGTCATTTCCAGTCTAAAGGGTTTCAAGTTTATAACATTTTACTTATATATCTAAAATATCCATTTTTAAGGCAGGCCGTGTAGACCCAGATCAGACGCCACGTTTGTGGCGTCTGATTTGTGTCTACACTGTTTGTCAAAGTCTTTTTATAGGTCTCCAGGCAAGAATGGATTCAAAATGTAAATTGCATTAAGCGCAGATTGGTTACCTGATTGAACCCATCAATTTCAGCATTACTTAACCTTTTAGATTCTACCCCTATTTTAATAAAATACATATCTGTTTATACATATTATGTACCTTGGATTTGTCAATATTTCTCCGATTAAACAGGTGCAGCCTTATGATTCTGGATCTTTGACTAATTGTGCCTCCATAATTATTACCTCAGAGGGCAACATGTTTAAATTTGGTTTATTGCGACAGACCTTTAAAGCTAGCTTTAGTGAGCCTTTATAAATTTCTCTATCGAACAAACGCACTCATGACATGTTCACTAGAGCTAACATTTGCCGGCTGCAAAGTGAATGCAGTGTGTCCTGTCGAAAGAACAGCCACCTAATCTAGTGGGTGAAAAGTTTATACAGCGACATGTGTAAACATTGATTTATCGTCGTGACGTCAAAATAATGCTGAAATGGAATTGTTTCGACACTGTTTTTTTTTTTTTTTTTTTTTTTTTTTTGCCTGGAACCCATTTGCAGGGCCCATAGGAAAAGCACCTGTCAGTCTTCTGGTCACGTAAGACATATTTCTGCCTAAGTAGTTAGCATATAATCCTAAAATATCGAGCGTAACATTTTCCGTGTGTGAATTTGTATTAACTTTGGAAAAACAAAATACAATTCGAATTCAAACAGTATTTACTTCATTTCGTATCCTGTCTAATATGATAAACACTGTGTTTATCCGTTCAAAATCATATTACTCTGTTTGTCGTATGTATGAAATGAAATAAAAATGAACAGATATTACGTCTGTACAAGTTTAGCATATGTCTAGAAAGAAGTTATTAAAGGTATAATCAAACAGATATTGTAGCCCGTATGTCACTTTACTAATCATTTCTTTCACCTCTGTCTGGACACCAAAAAATAAATACAGCAAAGTACCACATCCGTTATTTTCAACAGAAGGAGACAATAATAAAGCTTACATTGGTCTTTGCCGTTTTTATTAGCGCGCCTTTGCGAAGCGAGGGAGAGCCATCGCTATACCCCCGGCGTCGTAGTCCGAGTTTGTGTCAGCGTTCGCGTCCTCCTTCGTGTCTGTGAGCAGTTTAGCCTATGTCAACCATTTGCGTTTAGGTCTTTTCTCACAAATTATCAAGGCTAGAGTAATGAAACTTGGTACCACAGCACATGATCACCTGATATGTATACACCATGTATGACCTTGACCGACTGGTCATGGTCTACTGACTTTGAAACATTTTAGGTTAATGTATATTATGCATTTGTGTTCAGATCAGTTTCAAAATAGTTATAAGGGTTAGAGTCATGATATTTGGTCAGTACTTGCCTCTGGGCGTGGGCATGTGAGTGTAACCAATCATGTAGGACAGTGGCCTACATTTTTATGCTTCACTAACTTTATGATATTTTTCAGTCACTATATGGGTTATAGTTATTATATTTGGTACACACTTACACATGGACAAGATTTCATCACCATTCTCTATGTATGGATTTTCCTTGCTTCCAAAGGATCTAACTATTCAGAACATATTTATCTTTACTGTAGCTGGTGTTGTGCCGTGTGGCGGCCATAAACATGTCCCCGTACATCGTCATAGTGCAGATCATATTTTCTGGTCCTTTGGAATCATAGAGTTCATTTAGAGCCATTTCGAAAAAAAAAACAGAGTTCTGCTTAAGCCGGTGCTAGGGGCGTGGCTAGTGTTGCACATTTCATTGCTGGTCGTGAACAGACTCAATTAAGCCAAGTCTGTTTTTTTCTTTTCTTTAGTATATTCCTTGTTTCCAAAGGAGCTCAGTTGCTTACTACTGTTTCAGAAATACTGCTAGGATGTAAGAAAATGCCAATCACCTAGCTTTTCACGTGTGTTGTCTGACATTTCATGCTCCCAGCTGCAGTTTGGATTAGTTTCCCATTTCATGATTGGTAGGAACGTAGAATGTTTTCGTTATTATTTTCATATTACTTATACCAAAAAAAAAATCTCAACCACAAAGAACAAAATGGCATGTGCACCACGCGAAGACTCAGCTCAGTCTGGGTATCCGCCCAGTCCGATAAGAGTCTTTGCTGTCAACATGGAGATGGCTTAGACCCTTAGCGAACCTATACGTGTACAGCAAAGACTCTAATCAGAATGGGCGGATGCCGAGGCGGATCTGACTCTTCGCAGTGCGCACACGCCACTTTGTTGGTTTTGTCGTGCCGAGCTTATCATAGACTGACAAAGAGGAAGGACAACATACTAATCGATTTAAAACTGAGTGGTAGGGGTTAAATCTTTAGCCCCAGCGGTGTTTCATTCCGGTAAAGAACATACACTATAAAGAAATCACAGGATAAAAAGATGATAATTCAATGGAAATCTGTAACTGAACAGATAAAACAGTGGACAGCACAGTGGACCCTTTTAATCATGTGAGCCGCGACGTGAGAAAACCAACAATGTGGTTGTGCGCCCAGCGCAGACTCAGATGAGCCTGAGCATCCACCCAGTTGGCTCTCACTCTTTGCTTGTCGCTCAGAGGGTAGCAAAGGGTCCAAGCTACCTCCACGCGGACAGCGAAGACTCTGATCAGACTGGGCGGATGCCCAGGCTGATCTGAGTCTGCGCTGGGCGCACAACCACATTGTTGGTTTTGTCGTGTCGCGGCTCATGTTCTAAAAGACGGACAACTGGGAGTAATAAGCAGTTTCATAAAAAGTTGGTGATTGCTTTATGGGGCGTACCATATCACTCTAGGCAGTATGGCCCCGCGGTTATAAACCTTTTTTTCATGCTCAACTCAGCTGAGCATGAAATTTCACCTGCTAATAAATAGCAAACTACTGATAAGTATAGTTGTTTTTTTGCTCAGTTTAGTTGAGTAAGTAATTTTTCTGCTTATGAATATGAAAATGCAAACATTAGTTGGCATTTTCATATTTATCAGTAGAGAAAATTTCATGCTCAGCCGAGTTGAGCACGAAAAAAGGTTTTATAACCTCGGGGCCAGATTAAGTGCATAGTCTCAGTGGTTCCGAAGGATCAAAGTATTTCCTTTTTAAAAGCTTTAAAAGGAACTCTTGACACTCAACTCCATCTGTCTTGAGCTCTAAATTATCTGAAGAAGGGTGGTCTTTTGGATTTAAAGCGAGCTCAAAAATTAGTTAACATGATATTAATTTGATTGCTTTTTTTTCTTAAATGCAACATCTCTAAAGCTAATAAGCAGCCTCTTAAATGTAACTTTAATTTTAAATACAGAGCGTGAATTACTTACTTCAAAAGCCAAAACAGATGACACATAAAACTTACTAAAACAATTACAGACCAAAGTAACGCGTGACCTTTTAGAACCTCACCATAAGCAGTTCATCATTGTTAATGCCAGCTACAAGAAGTCTTTACATCTCTGTTTAAACACAGAACTCCGATTAGACCAATCTAAATTAATGGATTCAAATATTAATGGGCTTCATGCCTGGGAGCTATATTTGAATCTATATAAAGATAAAATCCCTTCATGAACTATTTACGCTATGCCTTACTAATCGTTTCGACAGATACAAATAGTTTTAAACAATCGGAAAGACGCATCCAGGGGTCAGGAATGTGCTATATTCTGAGAAATCAGAAATTTTTTATTGATTTATACTCTATTTCTAAATCATCACTTTTTAATCGTTACGAACTTTTTGATACTTTGAAGTCTTTCAAGCGACTGCCTTATTAAGATTAAGAACAAGGACAATGGAGCACATTGTTGCTTCTAGTCTTACGAAGCACTTTAATAAACACAATATACTTTATGACCTCCAGCACGGTTTCCGTGAGGGGAGGTCACGTGAAACCCAACTCATTGAACTGGTAGAGGACTTAGCCCGCAACCTAACAGCAGGTCTACAAACAGACCTAATTCTGTTAGATTTCAGCAAGGCCTTTGATAAGGTCAGTCATCTAAAACTCCTATACAAGCTGAGAGTGTATTTTATCGAAGACACCACTCTGGGGTGGAACAGGTCATTTTTGATTGGGAGATCCCAGACTGTGGTTCTTGAGGGCACCAGCTCTAAAGAACTATCAGTCACGTCAGGCGTCTCTCAGGGGTCTGTGCTGGGGCCTATTCTGTTTTAACTGTACATTAATGACTTGCCAGATGAAATAAAATCCCAAGTCCGTTTATTCGCGGATGACACGGCAGTTTATTTAACTCTAGACAAACAGAATGGGCCTCAGCAGCTCCAATGTGACCTGGACCAGCTTCAGAAATGGGAAACCATGTGGGACATGGAATTTTATCCTAGTAAATGCGTAGTAATGCATATTACTCGTTATAAGCGTCCCAACAATAGCCAGTATACCATGCATAACCAGATCTTAGACACTGTTGACACTGCCCGTTACATCTCAAGTAATCTGAACTTTAAACACCACATAAATCGGATTACATCAAATGCTAATAAAACCCTTGGCTTCTTTTAAAAGGAATATCGGGGTAAAAAATCCAGCTGTCAGAGAAGCGGCATATCAGACCCTGTTAAGGCCACAAATTGAATATGCTTCAAACATATGGAGCCCATATACAAAACAGGACATTAGCAAAGTTGAGATGGTCCAACGAAGGGCCATAAGGTGGACATTAAATATTTTTTCCCCATACAGCAGTGTCACTGAAATGCAGCATGAACTTGGTTGGAGGACATTGGAACAGAGGCGGTCCGACGCGAGACTGATAATACTATACAAACTTATTAATGGACATGTCTCTATTCCCATACCATCTTACTTCCAGCAACCCACTAGAATGACAAGACATAACCCCCCCCCCCCCCCTCGCTCTGCGTCAAATGCACACATCTTTTTACTTCTATAAATATTCATTTTTTCCCGTTAGCTGTGGTACAGTGGATTTGGTTGGTTGGTTGATTTGATGCTTAACGTCCACGGTAAACAACTAAGGTCATGTCGGGACGGTCAGTTAACCTAACCACACTATTCCTGGGCAGGCTTAGACCTCCTAAGCGGTTAACCAGTACTAAGTGCACATACTTTCGCCAGTAACTGACAACTGCCCTTCTTGAATCAGCGGAAGGAGAAACGAAAGTATGTGGCCAGACCGGGATTCGAACCCAGGACCTCTGACTTACGAGTCAGGTGCCCTACCGATTGCGCTACCCGGCCCGGCTTGGTACAGTGGAATGCACTGCCTGCTAATGTTGTTGTTCTGCCTACTCTAGATCACTTTAGAGAGGCAGTCCGGTCTTGTGACCATTCAATGCCATAAAGCAAAAACCTGCTTTTATCTGCCTTTCACCACCCTTTTCACATTTTAACACTTTCATCTTTTATTTCAGCACTGCTGTGGGGAGGACCGTAACTAATATTGTGGGGAGGACCGTAACTAATGTTGACAGAACTTGTGGTCCAACCCAATTGCTTGTACTTTTGTGGCAATAAATATGTTTAAACTATTTCAGCACTGCATTCTTTTAGACTTTCTAACAGCCTTGACGCGCAGACATTCCTGCACAAAATCCTAGCGAGGGGGTGTTGCAGTATAAATAGATAGAATAATTTACAGGATGCTTATCTCTGGCTTTCATCACCAGACATTTTCAGGGTCACTGATGAGGCTTGAACGTCGAAGTACAGCCCATGTTCCCTCTTTAGACTGTGTTCTCTGCTTTCGAAGAACTCTTTAAGATTTTAATTGGTAGACATTCTGGAACAAAATGTTGTTTTTTCTGTCTGCCTTTTAAATGGGGGCTCAGTCTTAGAGAAAAGAAAATGCTCCCATTTCATGCTCCCTTTCCCCTAAGAATCATTTAGACCAGTCACGGAGGTTATAACACTTGAGTACAGTCTCAAACTCTAAATAAAGCACACTGATTGGCTGCTTTCGAGCAAGTACACTGATTGGCTGCTTCCGAGCAAGAGCTCGGAAGCAGCCAATCAGTGTGTGTGTGTGTGTGTGTTTTGAGTTTGAGATTATATTCAAGTTTTATAAGCTCGGACCCAGGTCGCATTATGAAAGGGCTTCCATGTCCAGGGAAGCCAAGTGGCAGTTACATACCTCGTTTCCCTTCGTGAAAAACCAGAGGACCAATGGTCCTGTAGCTCACCTGACACTTGGTCCTGGTATATATTTTAATGCTTTTATACATGTATATAGCACCAGGGCAGGGGCAGATAACCCCACTCCCTTGGGGATTAATGTTGAGTCCCAATTCTATATACCAAGCCACAAGGTCACTGGGCCTTTGTTTCTGGACAAAGATTTCTGAAGGGTTTTTATCATAAATGGGTGTGGCGGCCACCATGTTCATACGACCATGACCATCTGAACAAACTTTGATTCCTTTGACCCAGTATTAAAGCTCCATATGAAATACAGTAATCATTTGTATAAACTATGATGGGCCTGAGTGTCCAATGCTACATACCGGTACCAAGTTTCAAGGTTATAGGCCTTTCGGTTCTCGAGAAAAAGACGTTTGAAGAGTTTTTACCATATATGGGCATGGTGGCCATCTTGATCAAATGACCAAGACCATCTGAACAAACTATGGTTCCTTTAAGCCGGTGAAGCTCCATATGAAATATGGCTTCAATTGACCCTAGTGGCCTCTGAGAAGATGTTTGAAAATGTTGACTGGTGACAGAATCTCAATGACCTTGTACAAAAGTCAAAGAATGACCTTGACCTTTAACGACAAAATATCTTCATCTGGTCATTTAGTTAACCATATATACCAAATATTGCACCTTAGACTTAAATAGTTTCTGAAAAATCTACTGTTTAAGCATTTTCCCATATAAAAGCCTACATAATGTACCATAAATGTGACATAAATTAGGTCAAGGTCAACGCACGATCATTTGTATAAAGTATGATGGGCTTGAGTGCCCAAAGCTACATACCAAGTTTCAAGGTCTTACACCTTTTGGTTCTGAAGAAGAAGATTTTGAAGGGTTTTTACCAAATACGGGCATGGCGGCCATCTTGGTCAAAACCCTGAGAACAAACTTTTATTCCATGATCACACTTAGACTCCATATGAAATTTTGCTTCAATCAGACCAGTGGTTTCAGAGGAGTAGATGTTTTGAAAATCTTGATAACGGACAGACCGACAAAATGACCTTGACCTTTCAGTGACATAATATCTTCATCTGGTCATTTAGTTGACCATATATACCATGTATTGTACCTTAGACTTAAATAGATTCTGTGAAATCCACTGTATAAGCGTTTTCCCATATAAAAGCCTAACATACCAAAGTTGACCATGTCGTAAATTAATTCAAGGTCAACGCATGGTCATCATTTGTATAAACTATGATGGGCCAGCATGCCCAATGCTACATACCAAGTTTCAAGGTCACAGGCCTTTTGGTTCTAGAGAAGAAGATTTTCGAAGGGTTTTTATCATAAATGGGCATGGTGGCCATCTTGGTCATGTGACCCAGACCCCGGGTATAAACTTTCGTTCCCCCATCCCACTGAAACTCCATATGAAATTTGGCTTCAATCGGCCAAGTGGTTTCAGAGGAGATGTTTGAAAAGCTTGACGTAGGATAGTCCGACGGAATGACCTTGACCTTAAGTGACATAATATCTTCATCTGGTCATTTAGTCGTCCATGTATACCAAGTATTGTGCCTTAAACTTAAATAGTTTCTGAGAAATCCACTGTTTAAGCGTTTTCCCATATAATAGCCTAACGTACCAAAGTTGGCCATGCCGTAAATTAGGTCAAGGTCAACGCAAGGTCATCATTTGTATAAACTATATTGGGCCCCCATGCCCGATGCTACATACCAAGTTTCAAGGTCATAGGTCTTTTGGTTCTGGAGAAGAATATTTTTGAAGGGTTTTTCCCATATATGGGCATGGCGGCCATCTTGGTCATGTGACCCAGACCCCAGGTATAAACTTTCTTTTCCCCAACCCACTGAGACTCCATATGAAATTTGGCTTCAATCAGACCAGTGGTTTTAGAGAAGAAGATGTTTGAAAATCTTGACGACGGAATGACCTTGACCTTTAGTGACATAATATCTTCATCTGGTCATTTAGTCGACCATGTATACCAAGTATTGTACCTTAGATTTAAATAGTTTCTGAGAAATCCACTGTTTAAGAGTTTACCCATATAAAAGCCTAACGTACCAAAGTTGACCATGCCGTAAATTAGGTCAAGGTCAACGCAAGGTCATGATTTGTACAAACTATGATGGGCCGGCATGCCCGATGCTACATACCAAGTTTCAAGGTCATAGACCTTTTGGTTCTGGAGAAGAAGATTTTTGAAGGGTTTTTACCATATATGGGCATGGCGGCCATCTTGGTCATGTGACCCAGACCCCGGGTATAAAATTTCGTTCTCCTTTCCCACTGAGACTCCATATGAAAGGACGAGTTACACTTTACTATTGAAATGTGCCCACTGAAAAGGCCGATTTTTGAAGGTAGGCAGTTAACCACAAAAACATGCAAAAATGTTAGCTAGATGCTTCTAGTTTATTCTGTATGATTTCATATTCCCGTATTTTAATGCCTTTTAGGTTAATTTTGCGGTGGAATACATGTACCGTCTGAAACATTTAACATTGAGCCTATGGGAATTTGAACTACCAACGTCCACTATGCATCCAAATTTCAATTCATCCTACCCCGGTAACCACTACAATTTTTATACATAATTATTCCTCATATACATATTCATCATAAACCGGTGATATCACAATGGTTACGAGGGTAGGAGTAAACGAAAAATAAATATTTGGGGTAAATGTTCATGTATCTAACACTAGGACTAAAGGATTTATTTCAAAATCGGATCAGTGTATTTTGTAATTGATAGAAAGTAGAGGCATTATATGGCACAACACATCTGTTCAAAGTGTTCATCTATGTAGTATGTTTTCTAATTCCCACACCAAGGATTCCGTGTGTGGGGGGGATGTGGGGGGAGAGAGGGTTCGGGGAGGGGGGGGGGGCAGCGCTGGGCATGCGTATTGGTATGGTGTCATGTGCGTATGTAAGGCATTAGACTGAATGTACTCCATCATCTTGCTGTGATATAACCTCTGATGTTATGACGTTGCGACGAGGTCAAATGATGTATTCCTCTGCCTGAAGTTGATGCATTGTAAAATTCTGTGACCTTGAACTTTGGTCCACTAACTGTATGAAAAGTTACTTTGATGAGCTTTTTCCTTACCTCTTTTGATATCTTTGGGGTAGGAGTGTTGATATTTGATCAGATCATATCCTTAAAATGTTGGAACTGCAAAGCATCCATGCACACTGAGTCCTTGAACTTTATGCACGGACCAGGATTTTCACTTATATCTCAACACGGTTTTTGGATTCGCAACATAATTACAAATAGTTGGTCAGTCAAATGATACAATAAAAATCCTCATACTATGTTGGTTACTGTGACATATATTTTAAAGATCACTCTTCTTTTCCTTATATATTCAACATTATATATGCATCACACTAAAGACAATGGTTCAGTCAGACATTGCAAATGAGGTCATATTATTTGTAGGTCATTGTGACCTGTAGTTAATGTGTTTTATTTCGAACTAATAATTAATTGACTCTTCATCGGTCTTGGAATAGTAAGTCACTTCAGTGCGGCGTCTCATTTGGTACTACATGTAGGTCCCTGTGATCTATTTTTTCTTGGTTCACTGATTTTGTCTAATATTTTTAACATTTGTACCTGTGTAGCATCCATAAATACGATGGTCATCCAATAAGTCTTGCAAACGCCGTCATTACTGTTTCATTGACTGAGGTAGGGTAATCAAATTACAGCATTAACAACTTACTTATATAATACACATATGTGCTAAAAATCATACATGTGACATTCCTTTCTCAGATATGGGAGAGTTTTGAATGCAAAGGTGTAAGCGATACCGGCGGTGAAATTGCACAAACACGACGTCTTTTACAAGAGGTGAGGGGAAGAAAATTCCTGCATATATGTTTAGAATTCTGTCTAATTACAAAAATTCATGTTCTAAAGTCATCGCCTTATATTGAAGAACTCAAATATGAGACAGTTATCATTTCACATTGCCAAACAAATGTGGTTGCTAGGCAACAAGAGAATATTGCAGAATTTTAGCAAAATTCTAGTTTTTGAGGTTTACCTTTGGTTTCTTAAGGCTGCAAACGACATTAAACACGGCTCGGAGCTTTTATTTTCTCTAATATTTACATTTAAGCATCTCAGGACTATTCTTTGACAACAAATTAATGGCAGTTTAGGAAACAATTCATCTGCTGTGAAAGCCTCTTCTTCATATACTCATTTTATATGAGATTTTAGCTGCCCGAAAAACATGGTGATCTACCTTTGAACAATAATAATATCTTGACTGACAGTAATATCTTATCATTGGTACCGTGTACATACTCCAGTATTATTTTCCGTATCTCCCAGCAATCTTCAGATATTTACAAGCGTTCTAAACTAAGCTAAGGGATCTTAAACAGACAACTAGATGCCACCGCCGCACCCATAATGGCAGTATTCTTTAGTTGCCTAGCAACGCCATTTGCAAGATCATAACGCTTCTGGAAATTGTTGACTGGAAAAAAGAGAAGATAAAATGTAGAAATGTGGATTGCTTGGTTCGTTCTCAATTATCATTTGCCTGAAACTTGGCCGCTTGCAGGACTTATTGGATGACCCTCGTACATAATCTTTCATGCGTGTTTAATATTTGATATGATGAAGCTTTCATTATATGTATAAATAGTGAATAATGTAGACCTTTTCACGCACTTGCCGGAACACAATCGTGCAATTCAAACGTTTCGCCAAGAATACATTTGGTAAACAATATCTGTCGGTTATAATCGAGTTCCTGTTCATTTGTTCCATTATTTTCACAAAAGCAAACACTTTACATGCTTATCATTGTGTTAATAAACACTTGTAAAGTCTATTGTTCTGAGGTTTCGTAAAATTCAAATAAAATTTCCCCTTACTAGATGGTTCTAGCGAAAATATCTCTTTTAGACTGTGGATAAGAACCAAAAGTATTATATCTGTCAGTTTGGATGGCTGATATGTCAGTGGAATTGCTGATTATATAAAACAAGAAATATCTTTAAAAAAAGATATAAGACGAAGTGAAAGAAGACATATTTGAAACAAATAATTTTTTTTTTATTTCTGTTGAAATAAGAAATTGGCTGCAAGCAAGGTTTGAGAATACGCCCCGCAAAATTATCTGCACTCAATGTTTTAAATACACTATACGTCTTTAATAATTAAAATGTAAAAAGGACCAAAATCTAATGGGTATCTATTAGAAATTTTTACTGTGATTGAAAAAAATCCAAGTTCAAAACCCTGTCGCTATGTCATGATAACAAAATAAAAATTGGCTAAGTTCAAAATGCTGTAAATTTGACAGAAAACATCCAATAGTAAAAAGTACAAAGTGGCAGAACTCTTTCAAAACTAATCCCTCAACCCCTATTTTCATAAACATGCATTGTTTGATTGTTAAGGTGTGATGAAAATTTGAACAAAATCGGTGAAATGCTACTCAAGTTATAGAGCAAACCTTAAAATGTTGACAGAATGACAGCATCACGGACGGGCTGAAAACAGTATACCTCCCCATCCCCCTAAAACTTTGTTTTGTGGGGGTATAAATTACTTTTGGTTTTAGTAAAAGTTATGTTGATTAATCGTTTGGGTCAAGTCAGGTAAACGAGGAGAGAAGTGGTTATCTAAATGTTGATATGACATATATGAGTAGATGAGTGGGTATCTTTTGGGAAAGACCTGGTTCTTTGGTGAAGTGTATGTTTTCTTTGTTAGGTATATTTGAAGGTTTGGG
The DNA here is from genome assembly GCA_963989385.1 of Ctena decussata. Taxonomy (NCBI): domain Eukaryota; kingdom Metazoa; phylum Mollusca; class Bivalvia; order Lucinida; family Lucinidae; genus Ctena; species Ctena decussata. The sequence goes on from OZ022512.1 coordinate 11,707,815, forward strand.
TGTTCTTCCTATTGCAGTACATATTTAGCATTGATTGATTAAGTGATAGCGTAAAATTATTTAAAAACTGTTTGTGATAGATGGAAGACATACACATGAATGTCGGAGATATATTATGAGCAGCGATAGGAGAAAAGCTTTATTTGGGGTTATCAATGAGACTCAAACATTGTGTGATGGTTAGATGTTGAAATATTAGAGAAAGTAGCAGAATTATACAATATAAGGAGTGGAAACAAAGGTGTTGATTAGCTCTGTGGTTACTCCATAGCAGAGCTTTGCCTTTTTTTTTTTTTTTTTTTTTTTTTTTTTGCATATGTGAAATCAGGTTTTGTAATAATGTGAGTCTTTTAAGGTTCTGCAGTACACTTCAGCCATTTTGGACCATATTTCTGCATAAAATCACATCTAATCACAGCCCAAATAAAGCAAACTTTTGAAATAAATGTGGTTCTTTCCCCTAGATATAATGAAACTGTCTCTCTAAATGTACAGAATGCTATTGTAAAAGGTACCTTTGAAGAGTTCTAATTTTTTTTTTGTTTTTCTCTCACATGGTCAAAATTTGTCTAAGTCCATTTTATACAAGAAAGTGTTGATATTATCCCCGTGATGCCACATGATATTATTCAAGCATTACTGAGTTTGTCCTTCTGAACACACTGTTCACCCAGATGCAACAAGTTGGTGCCCATGCCAAAACATGCTCATATACACAGTGTCGGAGCGGAAATGTACAGTGTTCGAGATTGTATCGTCTCCTGTGATTCTGTACAGTGAGAATCGGACACTTGGTGTAAAGCGATACACGGAGAGAGTAAGTAAACATGACGATGGTTTCTTTAATTTCATTATTATCTTGCTTATTGCGATTTCTATGGATTGCTTATAATATACGAAGAACTTCAGAGGATGAATGCTTTATGTTTTTCCCCAAGTTGTGCACACACAAGTTCTTGATCATTTGAACACGCAAAACAGCACACGATTTCGTCCATGTAAAGGGTCGTGTATTCTCGTGTCAAGGCACAAATAAACTGTTATTTTTTTCAGCAAATGAGTATTGGTCTTTAAAATATCTGAGGTTAACGGTAGTACCTCGGATTTTATGTTTGGGGTGAATAAAAGTGATGAAATGCTGAGTTTTTCGTACAGTCACTTGCAGAAGACAGCTTGGAAATTGTACAGTGACCCGCTATTATCTTTGTACAGTGACTCGGATCGAGTTGTTTTTCATCAAGCTGAGTTAATGCATTTCATTTCGTCAGCGACGACCCTTCGACATTTTTTACTTCCAGAATTCAGAATATAAATCCTTTAATCAAGTTTGGACCCGAATAGTTTACTGGTGGTACGCCAACATTTGTTTCTTTCAGCTACTGACCACTACAGTTTTGTCTCATATAAGACAGTTGTCGCGGACAGAAAAAATACGCCGGGCCGCGTAGCGCAGTCGATAGCGCGTCTGACTGAAGAGCCAGAGGTACCGGGTTCGATACCCAGTCCGGCCACGTACTTTCTTGGAAATTGATCATGAAATCTTTTCTACGGTCATTTTCCCCCTTCCACTGATTCAAGAAGGGCAGTTGTCAGTAACTGGTGAAAGTATAGACACTTAGTACTGGTTAACCGCTTAGGAGGTCTAAGCCTGCCCAGGAATAGTGTGGTTAGGTTAACTGACCGTCCCGACATGACCTTAGTTATTTACCGTGGACGTTAAGCATCAAATCAGCCAACCAACTCATTCCATCATCATCATCATCATCATCATCTCGGACACAATGTTACCCGGATTCGTTTATAAAACAAGAGAGTGTAGCTCACCTGTAATATGCCTTGTCAAGCAAACTAATATATGAGTAAAAATCTGAAGTTGGTACATAAAATAGTCTTCAAGTTACAAGACAAAAATCACTCAACCATGACATGTAGGTCACAGTGACCTACATTTATTCTGAGGTGCAACATCACGTCATACTGATTCATATACAAAAAATGAAGTTCATATATCAAATAATCCTGAAATTATACTGCATAATGACTCAACTGTGAAATGTATGTCAACAAGTCCTACATTTTTATTACTTGAAACATCGGGTCACACTGACTGGTATATAAAAAATTCGAAGTTGATACATGAACTAGTCTTCAAGTTATAAGGCAAAATCACTCAACCATGAAATGTAGGTCACAGTGACCTACATTTATTTTGAGGTGAAAAATCTGGTCATACCAACTCGTATACAAAAATGAAGTTCATAGATACAAAAGTCTTTAAGTTATAAGGCAAAGTCATTTAACCAAGAAATGTAGGTCACCACAGCCTTGAGGTCATAATACCATAAGACAATGTCACATGGTTCACTGATGACGGACCAAGATTAAGCGCAAGTTGTGTTTGAAATAGATAAGCAGAAAAAAAAATACTTTTTAAGGTGTCCAAGATTTTGATAGCTAGCCACACCCAGGCAAGGACCCTGGGGCTAGGAGTCATGAAATGAAAGCTTACCCTCCAAGGTACCTTTGGTCCAAGTATAAATGTTTTTTTTTTGCTGAGTGGTTACTGAGATACAAAGTTTTTGAAGAACTTGGTTTAAACGCATGCATATGGAATGGACCAGATGCTGACGTACGCCACAAAGGGTCGTCTACATCAGATAGGAGGCGAATACGGCTGTAGTGGTGGTAATATTTGCTTTCGATGTGATTGAAGGTCATCTGGCGCTGTGGTTTATCGTAAACATGGTAAAAGAAGCGGTTACTATATACAAGTGACTGTACAGAAAAATTCTTGAAAATCGCAGTTGTCTGTACGACAGCATACCAAGTCACTGTACAACAATCGATACATGCAGTGTCCTATAAAATGAAGAATTTTTAGGATTTATCTCCAGTGCAGATCCGCTTCGAAGATGTTATTTCACAAATATATGTTTCTATAGTGTGGTCCTTATGAAAACAATCGGTGTTTCGTTCGATAATGCGATAAATACACATTTCGTCATTGATGCGATCATGCATATTTTTGCATGCAAAGATGATTGAGACTTGTGCATTACACTAAGTACACTTTATAAATGACATTTACCTTCTTGAGGTATTCCAAATTTACTGATGCGTCAAACGGACCAAAACAGTCTGACTTTTTAATCATAACGAGAGAAAATTGCCAACATTATTTACCGTGTGTATTGACATCCTTTACACCAAGTGTCCGATTCTCACTGTACAGAATCACAGGAGACGATACAATCTCGAACACTGTACATTTCCGCTCCGACACTGTGATATAAGTTTATGGGAAAATGCACTTTTTGAAGTGCATACTACTATTATTTGTCTGTGTATTGTTACAGAAGTGCTAGGAATTTGCCATCAGTGTTGAAGGCAGCAAGTTCCAGCAGCTAAGCCTGGGCAAGTAATTGAAACTGTGGGGGCTTCGAGCCTAATGTGAAGCCATATAACAGTTATGAATCATTCTTTCTATTCTGTAATGTTAAGTGCTTATTTTGAACAGTCTTTCATAACAATGTTCTGTATCATCAATTCAATATAATGATTAAAACGTCCATCTCTGTGATTTACTTGTCTTTTAAAATCACGTTATAACAAGTGATAAACAGCCTAGACTTCTCATTTCTCCTTACTTGGAGCCCTTTACTCCATTTGTTTGGCTGGGCACTCCTTTTTTCAGAGAATAGTCCACTCTTGATATCTGAAAGTCAAAGTTCATCTCAAACTACTGGTAACTCAAATTCAATTTTCTGATCCCGGAAAATTTATTTTGAGATACCAGTAGTTTATAATAACAGGAGATGAAATATGTCCAAACCATTTTCTTTGATTTAAGAGGGTACTTTGAAATATCATTGTTTGAGATAACAAGAGTTAACTATATCGTAAAAACTGCATTATCGTAAAAACTGCAATATAGGACATCTACGTTTTCTCAAGATATCTGTAAGCGACTCTTATTTCAACAGCATAATTACAGGTATCAGTTCAAACATTTTCAAACAAAGGCGCTTGATACTCTTTCACATATTTTTAGGTAACAACAATTTCCTTGAGGTCTGAGAATATTTTGATTATTGTAAATTTAAGTATAAGATGGCCACAAACAGAGCTTTCCTTACGAAATGAAATATAAGCTCCATACTGCTTATTTTTATTATTATTTTATCATACATGTGATATCTCCCTATTTCCGAGGGATTTGCCTATATTTTGCCCATTTCCTATTTGGAATTTCAGAATTTCCCCATATATGTCTTGTACATCTTCCAATTGGGAATTTCAGATCTCCCTACCAAAATACAAGAATTCCCTTCTTCGTTTAATCATTCTCCCTATTTGGAAAAAAGTAGAGGAAAATCTCCCTATTTGTCTTCACATGTATCACACGTCTGATATTATTATTGAATAGCAGTATCCTTATGTTGGGGTTATCCACTATGGCGAGAAACCAAATTGGTCCGTAAATTATTGACATTCTTCGGTACATTCCGATATGCTTCCGATGATACGGTACTGTATTTTACCCGGTTCAGTACAGCCGGGTGCGTAAATTTACCGGAACGGACCGGAATGGACTGAATTACCGGAATGGACACCGGAACGGACCCGTTTTCCCCTATCTTCAGTAGATATTTGTAATATTTTTTTATTAAATAACTCTTATTTAATATTAATACATATTCTGTATGCCATCTAGCGCAAATCAATTAGAGATATTAGTGAAAATACTCTTTGAGTATTTTGCGCCATGGGTAGGCCTCTTAATACCCCACGCATATGCGTTTCATCTTAAAATCATATAATCTTATACAAAAATCTGGTTATCTTTCTTCCAAGACTTGGAGCGAATGAAAAACACAAAAATTCCCGAATTTTTGTTCCATAGTATCATGACCAACATTTCAGCCATAGAAAATATGTAGAGCTATATGTATCAAGTCGGTGGATGAAATAGGGGGTTGCAAGTTAAGATAATACATGTTAGTCATAGGTAGGGCCTTGAATTAATCTGCGCGTGTAGATTGTATCAAAATATCTCAAAAATCAGCTGGAAATATGAATAATAAGGGTCCGTTCCGGTCCGACCCGGTAATTAGGTCCGTTCCGGTAAATTTACGCACCGAGTAGGAAAAGAACTACTTTTTTTACTACGAAAGACTTTTCGCACCATAGAATCTTTTTTTTCTCAAGCCATCGGCATTTGCGTTTCTCGCGTTCTGCTTAACTCTATCAATCATTACAGCGTTAAAGTGAAAAACATATTTAAAACTAAATGCAAAGTGCAAATAATAACATTTTTAATATAACTAAATCTTCTGACAGGTGAATAACAATTCCATGACATATGCTGTCTTCCATACAGAGATCAAGTCAAGTTTTGGCGCCAACGATGATTTTATTAGACATCGTCTAAAAACTGCAGGTAGTTAGTGTACCCCATTCAGCACCCCATATGCAATAAATCGGAAGTCACGTGATTATTTATGAAACCGCAAACTTAAATATCTGCTTATATAAACTGCCAAATGCCAAGCTTTTAGATACATAAAATTTTATCTAGATCGGTCGTGGGAACAAAATCGGCCAAAGTGTAACCCGTCCTTTGGCTTCAATCGGCCCAGTGGTTTCAGAGGAGAAGATGTTTGAAAATCTTGACGACGGATGGTCCGACGGAATGTCCTTGACCTTTAGTGATATAATATCTTCATCTGGTCATTTAGTCGACCATGTATACCAAGTATTGTACCTTAGACTTAAATAGTTTCTGAGAAATCAACTGTTTAAGCGTTTTCCCATATAAAAGCCTAACGTACCAAAGTTGTCCATCCCGTAAATTAGGTCAAGGTCAACGCAAGGTCATGATTTGTATAAACTATGATGGGCCCGCATGCCCAATGCCACATACCAAGTTTCAAGGTCATAGGCCTTTTGGTTCTGGAGAAGAAGATTTTTGAAGGGTTTTTACCATATATGGGTATGGCGGCCATCTTGGTCATGTGACCCAGACACCGGGTACAAAGTTTCGTTCCCCTATCCAACTTAGATTCCATATGAAATTTGGCTTCAATCGGCCCAGTGGTTTCAGAGGAGAAGATGTTTGAAAATCTTGACGACGGATGGTCCGACGGAATGACCTTGACTTTTAGTGACATAATATCTTCATCTGGTCATTTAGTCGACCATGTTTACCAAGTATTGTACCTTAGACTTTAATAGTTTCTGAGAAATCCACTGTTTAAGCGTTCCCATATAAAAGCCTAACGTACCAAAGTTGACCATGCCGTAAATTAGGTCAAGGTCAACGCAAGGTCATCATTTGTATAATCTATAATGGGCCCCCATGCCCAATGTTACACACCAAGTTTCAAGGTCATAGGCCTTTTGGTATTGGAGAAGAAGATTTTTGAAGGGTTTTTACTATATATGGGCGTGGCGGCCATCTTGGTCATCTGACCCAGATACACCGAACAAACTTTCGTTCCCCCAACTCATGGAGGCTCCATATAAAATTTGGCTTTGATCGGCCCAGCGGTTTTGGAGAAGAAGACCTTTGAAAATGGTGGACGGACGGAAGACGGACGACGGACTACGGAGCATTGCCATACTAAAAGTTCACCTTTGAGCATTCGGCTCAGGTGAGCTAAAAAATTTCAAGTCGTATCCATACGCATTGAAGGGATATATAACGCAAGATGCAGCCCTTAGACACAAAATGCAGACATGCCAGCATGATATACAAATTCCTTAAGTGACTAGGGTCGAGTCGGATATCTTCGGACAGCGCGTAAATTCGGACATACCATTGCAAACAGTAAAAATGCAGATGGGACGGCTCATGATGAGCCGTCTCATCAGGATTTTCACTGTTTGCCCCGATAGTTTTGTTTGAATTCCAAACAACTGACATAGAAAGGTTACAATGTCACTGTCCGAATTTACCTGCAGTCCGAATTTACCCGACTTGACCCTAATGTTCTTGACGTGATGGGATCTGAATCGACGTCGAAGTGTATGAGGGTTACATAATCGCACTATGTGTGGCGATACGTTGATTAATACAAGTAAGTTTGATTCCATTTAGTAACAAGCCACATTGAGGGTTGAAAATATCAAGATAAACATTTACCAACAGTTTGTTGCTTTTTTCAACTGTATCCAAATAAATGTTTTGTTTAACTGCCTAATATAAAAAACAAGATGGAGAACTTCTTCTCCACTATGTGTCCTTTTTTCTATTCTTTAGGCAATTTATTATCCGTCGTCTATGCGTCTGTACTACTGTCTCTGTTATCCAACTCAAAATTACCGTAACGACAACGGAATGTCGGATTTATCGATGTCTGTATGCTTTATGATTTTCATACTTACGATTGTTATACTTTGATTTTTCTACTTCTACTGCCAGCTTTTAAAATTACCGCGCATCTTTTCCCATATTTTTTTCATGCCAAATATTTCTCTTGACAAGAGAGAATTTGCTATACCGTTAGCAAGTTTATTCATAAATATGTTGCTCGAAGAAAGTATATGGAGGCGAAAGAATTTAGCAAAGCATTTACCATAAAATGCTGTCCATCAGAGGAGTTCTATTAAAAAAAGAAAAAAAACAAAAACAAGAAGAGCAACATATGTTTACACATTTGAACTGGAGAAACTTATCATCAAATCTTTTGGTTTCTATTTAGAACAAGATAAGAGACAAAAGTAAATGCATAATTTTTTCACATACTTAGATTGCGTCTGTGTTGTTTGTCTGATAAGAAAAGAAAGAAGATTTATGACAATGATAACAGGGCAAACTCACGGCACATAAGATATTTATGAAGACAATAAAACTGCTAGCTCAGCGCAGACATCATATGTCAAAAGCTGAAATACTGATTAGCTCACAAGAGAATTTGTCATGTAAGGGGAGCCTCCATTCATCAGCCGACTAATATATGAGCTGTTAAAGGGACCCCACGGCGTGTGCAAACGCAAAGACCCATACTATAACTCTGATAGAAATATGCCCTATTTGTATCAATTATGTGAGATTATAAGCAATCTGTCAGAGCTCTAGATAAGAGGAGTATTTGATGATAATTGATGGATATTCTTTTTATTTCTCATCGAAACCATATGTTGTGACCCCTCATCTGAACCGTCTCATCGAGACGGTTCAGACGAGGGGTCACAACATAAATTTTTATGTGGAAATAACAAAAATTATCCTTAATTATCACCAAATACTCCTTCTTATCTAGGACCCTGATCTGTAGACAGAAGCATAATTTACGCCTCACATTTGGTGGTTCAGACAAGTCCTAGTCTTCTTTGTTTCAGCATGCCATTATGTACTACGTTTTCGAGATTTTGCTCATATGAACATGGAATTCCTACCTTCCTACTGTTCTGATTGATTTTTATATTACGGTTGTGGAGAACCATAATAATCATAAGGTGAATGGGTACACGAAAAGGAAGCAAATTTATCAATTTTATTTTTCCCTCCCTATTCAATTTGGATAAACGCTTGGAGACAGAACTCGAGAGTAGACCCATAATTATCTATATATGGCTTGTTATGAAAAACATGCGTTTTTACTTCTGAAGAGTCTACACATAATACGTTATATATGTCCTATAAGGATATGAGTTCTCCTTCCTTCTTGATGTTCCACTTGTGCAGATTTGTTTTTATTTTGTATGCTTTCTCTTTGTAAAGACGGTCAAGCCGACGTTAGTGAATAAAGTGAGATAGAATAGAATGAATATGTAACTGCCAACATAAGTTGGCATTTTAATTTTTATTGGTAGAGATAATTTCATGCTCAGCTGAGTTGAGCATGAAAAGGTTTTATAACCGCGGGCCCAGATTAAGTGCATAGTCTCATTGGTTCCGAAGGATCAATGCATTGCCTTTTAAAAACTTTAAAAGGAACTCTTGACACCGACACTCAACTGCATCTGTCTTGAGCTCTAAATTATCTAACAAAAAAGATGGTCTTTTGGATTGAAAGAGAGCCCTCAAGTTAGTAAACATGATTGATGATAATTTGATTGATTGTTTTTTGTTGTTTTTTTTTCTTTATAAGAGCAACATCTCTGACGCTACCAAGCAGCCTTTTAAATTTAACTTTTATTTTCAAATACAGTCTTTAAAAGGCTTGGTATGGAAAACATGCAATTTTACTTCTGACAATCATACACATTCACCAAAATTACGAGGCGCTTTTCTTCCTTCTTGATTACATGTATTGTTCTCCACTTGTTGCAGATTTGTTTCTATTTACTTTATGCAATGTCTTTGTTAAGAAGGTCAAGCCGACGTTAGTGAATAAAGTAAAGTTCAAGGTTGCATGTAGCTGGAAAGCAAACAGGAAGTAACGATGTCAAATGTCGGCAAACCCGTATCCTAGTGGCCGTAGAGGTAGTGGAGGTTAAGGATCCACTATATCTAGGGCACAACACATGAAAGGGAGAACCCATCCCTCTCCTTTCGTTGCCGTGTCATTCTCTGATTCGAAAATGGTTTTCAATTGCTGTTCAGTTCAAATTTGCGACATTTAGATGATTTTTTAATATTGATGATATCTCCCCTAAAAATATAGTTAATCAAATTCAGAACTTCAACTTAACGTGGGATGTACGTAATGGGCTCTCCCATAGAATTTTTTTTTTCTGTACAGGTGTATCTTTTTGCGTTACGCCCGAATATGAAGAAAAAAGGATACCAAACCGACCTCGTTTTCGAGTTATTTGCGTTCAAAGATGGGAAAAAATGAACGCAAAATACACTGACGTCAACGTAAATGAGATTTTTTTACTAATGTTTTACCACTAGAAATTTCATGGTACATATATGAGCCCATAGATTTTTTAAAAAAACTAATCTGATATAACTTATTGTTTCAGCCATCGGTTAAAGAGATGAAAGTCCTTGGTTACCGAGTTCGTTTTGCCAGTATAAACGTCCAAACGAACGTAGGTCTAGTCACTTTTGTCTGTTTTCAGTGTGACGTCGTTTTCGCGCCATAAGCGCTAGATCTAGACGTTACGTGATAGGAGTCGTTTGTAATACGCAGGACTGTTAAAAAGCTTTCTTTTACGCGTAAAGTTGTCAATGATACACGCTCTAGAAACTAGGTAAATCGATGATGATGTAGTTTTACGGCCTTTTCAACAGTATTTATATTATATCGAGCCGCCAGAAGGCCATGTGCAGTGGCAACCTGTTTACGGTGAACAAAAAATTCCGCTTCATGTTGAATTTGAACCCAGACCGTTAGCTTAGCAGGCTAGCGCTTAGCTCGTGGCATTATGGATAAGAGCAATGTCTCTTACCACTGCGTGTTGAACCTCAGCGGCGCACATGTGAGACAGCCAAGTTCTGCTTACGAAAGATCAAATATAATTATTGATTCCGCCTAATAGTATACAATTTATAGCTGTTAAGAAGAAGAGTTTTTTAAGCTATTAGCTTTCGTTCTGATCCCTTTCATTGTGTTTAGTTATGTCGTCTATATGTTGTAATGTGAAATCATTGATGAAATAAAATTTCCTTTTAAAAGGAAGGCTCGACCAGCTAGGACGAGTTGTTTATTCAAGTGAACCCAGTTGTCAGTGCACTTTCTGTTGCTAATTTTTATTTAGCAAAGTAAATTTTCTTAACTTCTAGAATGGTGGCATTATCTACAGGTGTGAGGTAAAAACAAGTGTAGAATTTATTTGAAAAACAGACTGAGGAAATATTTAAATACACACACACGGACCGTGTAGCGCAATCGGTAGGGCACCTTATTCATAAGTCAGAGGTCCTGGGTTTGAAACCCGGTCTGGCCACATACTCTCGTTTCTCCTTCCGCTGATTCAAGAAGGGCAGTCGTCAGTTACTGGCGAAAGTATGTGCACTTAGTACTGGTTAATCGCTTAGGAGATCTAAGCCTGCCCAGGAATAGTGTGGTTAGGTTAACTGACCATCCCGACTTGACCATTGCTGTTTACCGTGGACGTTAAGCAACAAATCACACACACACACACACACACACACACACACACACACACACACACACAGAGAGAGAGAGAGAGAGAGAGAGAGAGAGAGAGAGAGAGAGTTTTCCAACGTTTTGGCTGTTCGGCATGTCTCAAGGAAAATTACTATATGGACCTATTTCAAGTATGTTCAATATGGCTGCTAAGTCACATTTAGTTTGAATCAATATTTTAAGAAAGACTGTTTCAAACCAGTGTCTATGGAATCTTGGCACATCTGAGTTTGGCATCAAAAGAAGACAACAAATTTATATTCACTGAACTGTATTTTTGGTTTTAGTAGCATCAGTGACGGTGACTAGAAGAAAATTTTTGACACTCTGAGAAGAAAATGTATGCTACAATTGTTTGAGATAATAACTTGCTTTACAACAAGGCACGTAACCCATTGCGTTCATACTTCCATGAACTTCAGAAAAATGAAATTTATCTCTTATATTTATACTATGTTTTCACATCAATTTTGTAACTTATTTGTGAAGTTCTGGTTAATTTTACGCCAAGGAAAGGACGAATAATAGCTATTTACCAACGTGTTTGGTAATGACGTTCAACAGCCGTCACTATGACATGACATATATCAAACGTTACGTCGGCCAATCAACTTATCGAATAATCCGTGACGTCGTTTAAGCGTAATATTTACATTTTTGGTGTATTTACTGAAATGTCCTATAGTAAACCATTGGAACGTAATGTAGTTTACATTCCAATAATTACATTGATACACGCGACGTCAATGACGTCAAAATAAACAATGGCTCTCTACAATCTGATTGGACGTCATCAACGTCTTGACGTCATGCACACTGTTCTGCTGTTAGCAGAAAAACTGCGCGTACATGTTTTACCGCATCAATTTTAGCGCTTATATAAGATTTTTCATGAAAGATTTGATTGAAATGAATGTAAATATAAGCAATGAACTTAATTTTCCTGTTGTTTATCGAAGTGTAAACTACATTGGGTCACTAGCAAAGTTTACATGAACCCCTTCGGGGTTCATTCACTTTGCACGTGACCCAATGTAAGTAAAAAGTATGCAAAGACCAGGAACTGAAACAATCAAAATCCAAATCCAGCCCTCAAACCATAGTTGGAAACAACTAAGATTACAAATAATCAAGATACAGAGAACATATGGCCAACCGAGTGAGCAGCTTGTTCCCAAAAGGTGGCCACTCAGCAACCCAAACCGAACCAAAAATAATAATAACATACATAAGGTAAAACATCACAGAAACTCTGACACCAAAAACAGGCAACAAAGAACCACAACAGAACTACCGCCTTGGAACGGTCAGTAATGAATTACTGGGGGGCTTAAATCGATTTTACAGGCCCAACCTCACCCTCAGTTTCTGAAGTGGTACAAAACATTTAGTTGGTTGTTCGGTTCGCATGATAACCCTCTAACTCGTCAATGAATCATCACGGTAAACACATAAATCAAATTTCAACACCATGAAGAAGCAAAGACGAGGACTCAACAGATACAACGGGCCGTCTGACAGGTGGAGATCCCTGTCCTGCCAAACAACCCCACTGGAAATCTGAAGCAAAAGAAGGTCACCAGTTGAGCCCCGGTGGACCAAGCAGTGGAGCCCCGGTGGACCCGGTAGTTTACATTTCGATAAACCTCAGAAAAATGAAATTCATTCCTTAAATATTGCATGACTGCGTGTTGTTCATGGATGTATGTACATCATCAGCACAGTAAAGGTTCATCTAAGGAAATCGTCGACACGTGTAAATATTTCTCTGTACATTTGTGTAGGTGAAATTAAAAGGCAACATTAGAGAGTGTTACAAGAAAACATTGATGCAAAGCATCAATACGCCGTGAAAGTCAGTCACATTTAGCTTCTGCGCCCAGTAGGCCTAACTGTGCACATATACGGGAATCTCGACACTAGCAAAGGTAGACTAATATAGAGTTATGCGGCGTTGTGAAGCTGATCATAGTTTATTGGCTTTCTTCTACTATTGTATACGTCATAAGCATATGGGCAGGTTCTTGACAAACATGCATCATAACGATGGATTTCTGAGCTGCTCGGATTTATTTTCTATTCAGATAATATTTTAGTTTCGCCTGCTTCTAACAGAAACTAGGTAGATCTACACGTGTATTACTTTACTGTTCCTGTGTCTGCGGCACCTTCACTGTCACCGTCGGCTTATACTTAGAGTTTTTTGGTTGAGTGGTTTTTGTGACAATGCGCAAACAGGCGAAATATAAAAGGGTAAAGATAAAGATTTCCCATAGCCTAATAGCCGTAGGGGCAGTGGTGGCTAGAGACCCACTGTATCTTGGTCACAGCTGATGAAAGGCGGAGCCCATCCCTCTCCTTTCGCTGCCTTATCCTTCCCTGATTCGAAAAAGGTACCCATTTACCGCTGGGTTGACAGAGGGAGTTTTCCAGTCATCGTATGGCGACAGAGAGCCGCGAACTCACGACCTTACCCTGACTTTCTGCACAATAGCCGAGCCACTCTAACCACTCGCCTACGGCGCCTCTCTGAGATATAGATAGGCGAGATATAGCATGTCCTTATGTATTATTGAAAATAGACTTAAACTCATTGTTTCATCATATTTTTACTCCATGTAACAGGAGTTAACATGGTTATTTTTTGCCCATAAAGTAATGTAGGTTGTTGACGCAGTAATTCTGCATATGATGATAGGAGGTAACGTGTATGTTGAACTTCAATTCAGTTCAATTTTCCTAACGACGTTCCCCTAGTGGCTCAGCCAATTCCTAACGACCTTCCCCTAGTGGCTCAGCCACTAGGGGAACGTCGTTAGGAAAATTGAACTTAGTTCAATCCAATTTTTTAATTTAATTTATTTATTTTTATTAGTGAAAGGTGAATATACAGTAATACGTCAAGCTTTCAAAACTACATATATTCTGCTGGCTATCACTCTGACATGTAATTATTTTCGTTCAAATTTGTATATTTATCATGTTGTTTAAAAAATTATCTTTAGCTTTAAGAAACTAGTGTACTGAGTAATACAAATTAACGAATACTTGTTGTAAATTATATAAGTATTACCACTCTTGAAACATGCCATTGGCGATTCATAGGAGAATCATGCTTTATGCCATATGCGACTAACAAAGGTACCTATCAGATTGCATTTTGTGCAGTCTGATCATTACCATGTGGGCGATCCTGTACATTATCTGTTGTCGGATGTGGATAAAAAAAATACACCGATGCAAAGTAGCAGGCGAAATTGTATGTATTTTTATGACGTACGCGAAGGTACAAAAAAAGTTCAGAACAAATCGTCCGGCATATACTAAAATATAGAGTGGAGTCAACCTTTGGAGTGGAGCCTTGGAGGGGAGTGTTTTTTTTTTGTTTTTTTTCAAACTGCCAAGACTTAATGCTGCTGACTCGGATAAATATAAAGTATGGTCGTAATGTTTAATTATTTTTCCCCAAAGTATACTTGGCCTGGCCTAGCTTGGTTCAAGGTATTATGTTTTCAAGCAAGCTATTATGTTATTTCACATAATCTGGCTAGTCCAGGAGAGAAATTAGAACACGCCCCTTTGCATTTTGCAACTGGTCATTGCCCGAAAATGGTGAGGCATGGTTTCTTATCCAGACATTTTAAGTCAGATAAGTTCACGCAAAATCTCCACTCCAAAATACCATTCCAAAAAACCACGCCACTCCATAGGTTGACTCCACTCCATATTTTAGTATATTCCAACTCTCCTGGTATTTTCCGAATGAGCGTGACGTCATTTCTTCCGAAAATAACTCGGTATCACTAAACGACATGAATACTGGCTTGCGGCCGAGACCGCAAGCCAATAAAATACAAATATGTTTAAACCAAAGATCAAATGATGTTTTTCCCCGGGGGCTCCAGTTTTCGCCCGCCTTTGCTTAACAATCGGCACGACAAAAGTGAAATGTTTTTAAAAGACCGCATACGCATATAAAAAATAAATAAACAAAAAAAAAATCATGTGTACATGTAAGAGTGTTTGTGCGTTTGATTCAAGGATTTTTACGGCTATGAAAGCTAAGAAAAATGTATATAAATAAATAAGATTTCAGTCTTTGATATTAACCTTTTGGGAATCACTCGCTCTCTCTTTCTCTTTCTCTCTCTATCTTAAACGTATAGACCAGGAAAACATATTAACAGAGCTCCATCTTCCGTTCAGATAGCAAAAGAAATGGTCCTTTTACTAGTATTTCTCGCTATGTTGTATGGGAATGAGTGAGATGAGCATAAAGAATGCAGGGGCTAGATGTACCAAAAAGGTTGTTACTGTTTTCACTGCCACAAAACCAGTCCTTGACAGTGTGGGTGACAAATAAATGGATGATTAGGGAGTTTACGGCCCTTTCAACAGCATTTCAGTCATATCGCACAGACAGAAGAATTAATGAGATGGTGATTAGGATAAAGTGACTGCACAGTCGAACTCGACAGCCAGAAAAAATACACTTTACAACTACGAAAATACATTTGAGGCACGATTAGACAAAACCAACAAAGTGGCATGTGCGCCACGCGAAGACTCAGATCAGCCATGGCATCCGCTCGGTCTGAACAGAGTCTTGACTAACGCTTAAAGAGTAGCTAGAGGTCGAAGCTAGCTCCATGAGGACAGCGAAGACTCTGATCAGACTGCGCGGATGCCCAGGCTGATCTGAGTCGTCGCTGGGCGCACATGTCACTTTGTTAGGTTTGTCGTGTCACGGCTCATTTGTTACCCTTACATCAAAGGCACTTGTAAACATTCATATTCGCAAATACAATGTCAATATGCCTAAACTTGGAAATGATATAGCGGCTAGTTCAGACAGCTTACAACGGAAACTCTGACCAGACTGCATAGTTGTTATGCGTCGTTGTTCATCGCATATTCTCTATGCCGCAGCACGGTAAAGAAAATTGGCACTGATCGCTCTGTTTTGTTCTCAATATATGAAAAAAGAATATGAGCAGACAGCGCAACCGCACATGCATTGATTGGTGACAACTTGAATGAGATATCGACAGAAATACTCTGAAAACCCAGAGGCAAGAGCAGAATCACGTTATGTCCGGAATCGAACCCGCTGCCTCACAGCTAACACGAATGGACTACATTGTGAGATAACACTCTGGACAAAACGTGTGTTCAAAATAGCTCTTTAATCCTTATCATCATCTTCTGTAAGTGCTTCCCCAAATGCTAGAGTATTCACGCAGTAAATAGAAGCACAATCTAGAATTTTCTCATTATTCGGTCACGTGGATTTTGCCAGCCCATTTTTCGAATTTAATACAGACTTTTAGATAGATTTTCAGCCTAACGACTGTTATTACCATACGTAGCTGCAATACACTGAACGTCAGAGTAGGCCGCCATGTTACAAATGACACGAACTTGAATGAATTACGGTGACGTTACGTCCTTCGCAACGCACGTAATTTATGGCGCCGTCCTTTACGTACATCCCACCTTAAACAGACATGTTCTTCTAACATCGAAACCTAGTTTAGATTCACATTTATCTACAGAAATCGCTTTCATTCCATTTAAAATGTATTTCATACGGAATGACTGATTTGGAAACGTTAGCATTCCGTTATTAGAAGGTGATGTTTCGCGTGCAGCATCATACTGTATAAGTTCTTCTCACCTTTTACATTATTCAAGAGTATCTAGTTGTTGTTGTTTCGATTCTCATTACGATGTCCCTCAAAAGGCTCACCGTGCACACTCCTTGCACCGTGCGTCCGGCCAGAAGAGCATCTAGTCACATTGATAACTTTATGTATCTGCTGTTATTTTGTTGCTTTACGTCCACGGTAAACAGCTATTGTCATGTCGGGACCGTACTTTATTTATCTGACCTATCTGCTTACGGCAATTCCATGAGAAGGTATACTGTCTGATAGTGAGCATGTGAGTGGTAGCCTTATTTTTGATTTATTTTGCCTATACAATTATCGATAATACAAATATACCCCTACCAAATTCAGTGAGACAGATGCACTGGGTAGTTGCTTAGTCCCGGTGAGCGATGATTTTTTCTGACAATCGTCAACGATTTTTTCTGACAATTAGTGTCTCGTAAGCGTGACGAAGCAAAAGGGTAAGTGAACAAACTTATTTTCAATATTTTCTCGTGATCTTTTGCAAACAGGCTGTTTTCAGAAGCATTTTATGAGCGCATTTAGTCGTTTGTCACATTTTTTCTGTGAAATAACCTCTGCAAACCAAGGACGAAAATTACAGCAAATGTCAAGGATTTGCTCCTACAACGAATTTAATGTCCCGGATTTTTTCCTTCAGTGTCCGGATTTTTTCCTACCACATATATTGCATTTCAGAGACCCAAAACTCGGATTATAGACTCAGGAATTAGATTTTTTTAGTGTGTGATATAATTTTATTTCACCGATTGAACATCAGAAGCATTACTGACATGTATGCCGTGGTATGCCTCAAGGAAACTATCACTACATGTGTTCATGAGTGAAAAAATTCATTACACGACAGAAAGAGAGGATTTTTTTTATCTTTTATGCTTAATAATTACAGTGCCTTATACTTTATAATAACAGTGATCAGATTGTTCCAAGTTGATATTGCTGGGGTCAGAGAATTAACCTTTCTCCTTGCCATTTCGCTTCAGTGTGGTGTTGCTAAGCGTTGATGGATGGATGACTCCTTTTCAAAAGTATTTAAGTCAGATAAAGACGACGGTAGGGGAATAACGAAAAGCTATGTGCAGTGGAATCCCGTTTACGATGATAGATTTCCGCCTTTAGCAGGTATCGAACCAGGGACCGCTAGATCAGCAGGCCAGCGCTTAACCTACTGAGTTACCTGGGCTGCTTTTGCTCAGCGTGTTTAGTGGTATGATATCGGGTGTAAACGCTGTTTGCCCCTACAGGATGGTGTGGAAGTGTCTAACAAAAGCAAAACTAAAGCGTGCCAATCATATCATAAAAAGTTTGGAGTGGAGGCCCCATTTGCAAATTCATTGATTTAGTAGGCCCTACATCCTTAAATACGGCCATAGGCCAACTCATACTTGTGAATCCACTATACAGTGTACTCGACAGTATCGAATCAACGACAGTATCGGATCACTCGTAAGTTATCACCCATTTTTCTCACAAATGAAGCAAATTTTTTTTACCATTATATTACAGTCATCAAGTTAGACCAATGGCAAAGTGAAGGATGAAAAATTCGATCGAAATCTGCGACTGGGAAACCAATCAGAGTTGTTGAAAAGCTTGACCCCTCTTCAGCGGCGCTTGCATTTTGCCTGTTACTCGGTACCCCCAAAATAGATTTCGGTTATTTAAACTATTTTATCATAAGGCGATTGAAACCAATTTTGCTTTGTAATGTGTCCTGGCATCCCTAAAATTGCAGGCAGAAATTATTTTTGTGACATCCCAGTATTTGATGAAACTAAAGACTTGAAAAGTGGTACACCTATGTGCGACAGTAACGGATCATTATATAATTTGAACTGAAATACAGGCCTCAGCTGGAAAACTATGTTGGATGTATGGTCTAGGGACATGGCTGCAATTGATTTGATTGATTGATTTGATGCTTAACGTCCACGGTAAACAGCTATGGTCATGTCGGGACGGTCAGTTAACCTAACCACACTATTTCTGGGCAGGCTTAGACCTCCTAAGCTGTTAACAAGTACTAAGTGCACATACTTTCGCCAGTTACTGACAACTGCCCTTCTTGAATCAGCGGAAGGAGAAACGAAAGTATGTGGCCAGACCGGGTTTCGAACCCAGGACCTCTGACTTATGAGTCAGGTGCCCTACCGATTGCGCTACGCGGCTCGGCGGCTGCAATGGAACCGAGCATGTTATTTTCATTTATTCCTTCTATGTATCCCTTGCTTTCAAATGATTGACTACTCAGAACATTTTGGAATAAACATTTCTGTTCTGGTGTTGATGTGTAGTATGTAAAACTGTTCAGACCCTCAAGCGTAGAACCGGCTGGACCTGTGCATTTTCAAGCCTCACATACACTATGCTATGGTGAGGATTGTGAGGAACAGGCAAGCACTGTACACCAAAGATAGTACAAAAGGAAATATTGATGCTTTGGAACCATACACATTCACACGTACACACGCATGCATGCACGCACAATTCTGGAGAAACAATGTAAATTTACTATGCCTCATAAGAGAAAAAAATAGCCTGACCATGGCGGCACTCAAATTTACAACCAAATTTGAAGCAATAGAATGGGCTACATGGTACATACAATGGAAAGGCTGGTCTTTTGATGACCGACAAATATTTTGTCATCCATTTATGCACCAAAATTAAGTTTGAAGCATTTTTTGATCTTGCTGTTCAATATATGCGTAATAACGTATAATAATAACTACTCATTTTGTGGTGTGCGTTGTCAGAAAAAATCAGGCGCTTTAAATCTATTGTAGGAGCAAATTCGGGACTTGTAGGAAAAAATCCGGGACCTATGAAAAATGAAAATGGGCTTACAGACCTATTTATATTATTGTAAAGTGTCAAAAAATAATGAGACATTTTTCCCAACACCGATTTATGATTAAAACTAACGTTACCCTATGGTAAACTTCGCAGACATAGACACAGAGGACAGTTCTTCAAGATGTACCCTAAACGAAAATTTCCAGGTTTCTTTTATCTGTTGACCACGTTAAACATGTGTATTTTATCTAATTTGCCTAATCTCTACCAAGAATAAGCGTAGGATTTGTAAATAAATGTTTTAATCGACTAAACTCACCATTTTGCCGCACCAGTTTTCTGTTATGACGTCACGGAGAAAAAATCATTGACGATTTGGAAAAAATCCGGGACCGTTGTAAGAAAAAATCGTTGACGATTGTCAGAAAAAATCATCGCCCACCGGGACTAAGCAACCACCCAGTGAGATGCGCTTGTTATTAACTGAAATTTAGAATCACTGGGATTCTAAGACGTGAAATGTGAAGGCAGCTTTGCCGAGTGAATGGAGTTTTTACGGTACCCACAAGGTTTGAGGTCCGCTTGCACACGCCGCTAATCAGATGAAGTTTACAATCACAGCGCACATGCGACTCAAGACACCGTAGGCAGGATAGGTGTGAAGCATCTAAAATAGAAGTCAGTGTGTTTTTTTTTGTTGTGTTTTTTTTTGTCATGTTTTATATTTCAACGTTGAAACGGAAAACATGAATAACCAAAAGTGTATATTATCTGAAATCATTAGATACATACTAGAAAGACTAACGAAGACAACTGCACCATTATTAAATGTGTTCTGTTTCAGCTCCTTTGTACCAGTACCTGATAGGTCCGAAAGAGCATTCTTACTAAGTGAGACAATACTGTAAAACAAAATGATGATACAAAGAGGGATTTCAATGACAATCTGCAGCCAGAGTCAATGGAACACACAAGTTTGATCATGCTGGGTACGGTGAAGAGAAAAACAATTTTCAGATTATTGTATCATCTCAGTCGTGACAAAGGTCTATAAAATGAACATACATGTATTTGAAAGCAACTCTGTATAAAATAACAGGAAAATGTAGTACCGCCTTTTAAATATACATCCATAGGCAGTTGTTGTAAGCACTAAATAAATTGAAAAAGAGTAATCATTAGAAAGTAACGAAAGCAACCAGAAATTTAAACAAACGAGCCGCGACACGAGAAAACCAACAAAGTGGTTATGCGCCCAGCGCAAAGATCAGCCTGGGCATCCGCCCAGTCTGATCAGAGTCTTTGCTGTCCGCATGGAGGTAGCTTAGACCCTTGGCTACCCTTCAAGCGCTTAGTGAAGAGTCTGATCAGACTGGGCAAATGCCCAGATTGGTCTGAGTCTGCGCTGGGCGCACAACCACATTGTTGGTTTTCTCACGTCGCGGCTCAAATGTAAGGAGAAATGATTGGATTGAACGTTGAATGAAGGGCGTATCCCTACTGCTACTAAACAGCTTTTCAATGTAAATCTATTTTCAGATAACGTTTCAACTTTGTAGACCAAAAATGACGAATCAACTAAAAGGTAGTATTTTGTGGCGTCAAGACAGTACTTGATGCATCCTCAACAACAACCGTGTTTTGTACCGCTGTTTAAACACAGCGTGTCTTAAAAGGAATTACGTAAATGGTTGCAAATATTAATGGACTTCTTTCGTTTAAATATCTTATAGACTAAATCCTGATGTGTTGCGATGTAAGCTATGTTTATTACATCGTATTTGGAAAAAACAAATTGTTTTGACAATGTGAAAATTAAATGAGAATACCTATTGCTTCCAGCGCTTAGGAAGTGTCGAAACAATTTAAGTTTCTCATAGATCCGAAAGGATTAGTCTAAAATGGGACACATTTAGTACGTGTGTACTGTTTCATCGTCAAATACACACTTGTATGAAATAAGGCGATAACACTTGCAAACTCTGAGACTCTCTAAACAAGGCAATAATATGAGTTGGGTGGCGTCGCTTGAAACGGTAAGACAAACCAGACAATGTCCAACAGAAATTGAGCAATAGGTCATGAGGTTGCCTCGAAGTCGATGCGATTTGGTGTTACTGTAACGACGCGTCGACGTCGATGCAGGTCATAACGACACAGTCGCGTCGATGCAATGGGTTATTATCAATGTTAATCGTAGCCAGTCTCAAGATATGGAGTGAAGAATGTGTAATAATTATAAAGGCAATACTTTATGATTCGATATGTTTTTTTGCTCGTCGGTTTGCGCTTAAAGCCAGCTCTATATATGTATGGTGTAATTTATGACTTTTTTCTTAAAGATAAAGACACAAATCAAAACTGCCCATGCGCGAGACAGATTCTGCATTTTTTCCAAGATAAGCTGAAAATGCACATTCAACACGTGACCTTTAGCCGAGTTTTGCATGCCAAGCTGTCATGTAACGAGAAACTGCATGCTATTCGTTCTAGTATGTGAACATGAAAAGTCATGTTTTCAAATTATAAAATTACCCATATAAAATTTAGTGCGTAAGACACAAGTTCCTAAATATGAGAAGTCATGGTTTCATGGTATAAAAATACCCGTCTAAAACTTAAGGCAACAGACGCAAGTTCTCAGTGTAACCTCTTCAGTGTTAAGTCTCGACAGCCAACGCGACGCTCCAGGCACACAGTACATGTATCTGCACGCAAATCCGCGAGTTAGAGCAGCCTCATACATCAGTTAATAGACGCCTGAAACAAGAAAAAAATAACAAAGACGTCTGCCTGCCGAGAATTCCATCCTCAGGGATCCGCGAATCACTGAGGGTGAGATTCTCGGCGGGCATGAAACAAGAGTTATCTAATGCAGCGAAAACTGCTTTGAGTCTAATCTTTACAATTTGACTTAGAGTATTGGACCAATTTAATCTGAAATGAATCTGATCCATTAAGTCTAATAGTAAGGTAATGCATTCGTACCCTCCCCCTTTTAAATGACTTTCTTGTAAGCTACTGACTGAAACGGTTTTATCTATTGCACTGTTTATCGAGCCTAATCAGACAAAACATTTATATCATTTCTAATTCTATAAATGATTTGATATATGTTTGAAATTTGATAAAAATGAACCCCTATTATGTCTACGTAGGTTCAGCTTAATTGAGCCGCGACATGAGAAAACAAACAAATTGGTATGTGCGCTCCGCGAATATTCAGATCAGCCTGGGCAGCCGCCAAATCTAATCAGAAGCTTCGCTCTGCGCTTAAAGGATAGCTAAACGTCTAAGCCAGATCCATGCGGATCTGAGTCTTCGCTGGGAGTGCATGCCACTTTGTTGGTTTTGTCGTGTCGCGGCCCATTTGTCTAGCAACAAGCCATAAAAGCTCAAATTAATCAGAGATTCTATGCCCGTATGTCACCGGACTGATCATTTCTGTCATCTTTGTCTGTGCGAAAATATCAGCTCACCAGAATATCCTCTTAGAAGTCGCCACAATACCTCCGCCATGATTAATTATCATAGACGAACATAATGAAAAGGATACATTGGTATATGAGCCGCGACGCGAGAAACCCAACAATGTGACTGGGCGCCTAGCGCAGACTCAGATCAGCCTGGGCATCCGCCCAGTCTGATCAGAATCATCACTGTCCGCATGAAGGTGGCTTAGTCTCTTAGCTACCCTTTAAGCGCTTAGCGAAGACTCTGATCAGACTGGGCGGGATGCCCAGGCTGATCTGAGTCTGCGCTGGGCGCACAGCCACATTGTTGGTTTTCTCGCGTCGCGGCTCATACGTGTTTGCCGTACTTTGTTACTTCTGTTATGACAAGAAATCTCTTTCTGTTGTCCAAACACTCAAGCCATTACAGGACAACTGTGTTTCAGGCCTAGCTGTTTACATGAGTCTGCTCATGTGCTGTAATATGAGCCGCGACACGAGAAAACCAACAATGTGGTTGTGCGCCCAACGCAGACTCAGACCAGCCTGGAATTCCGCCACATCTGCACACTCTTCGCTAAGCGCTTAAAGGGTAGCTATGGGTCTTAGCTACCTCCATCCGAACTGCGAAGACTCTGATCAGACTGGGCGGATGCCCAGGCTGATCTGAGTCCTCGCTGGGCGCACAACCACATTGTTGGTTTTCTCGCGTCGCGGCTCATATTATGTCGTAACAATTCGACGCCCCCTCCCCTCTTGCACCACTTCAGTGGACTCGCTAAGAATGAGCCCAAAGGTCATTAAGAATCAGACAATATATAATCCGCACTATGATGATGTACACTGAGACTTCTTACAACTGTCACACTGCACAACACCAGCTGAAATTCTAAAGTAAGATCCCCTGGAAGCGAAATTGTGAGCCGAATATTACAAACAAGAGGCCCACGGGCCACAAAGCTCACCAGATCTCTAGCTCAAAATTGCTATCAAATTTGTATACACTCAAAACTGTTGTCAATTCGTACAGGCTAATACAACTACAAAGTCTCAGTCTGACAGTCTGTTGAGTTGATAACAAAATATATAACTATTTTCCATATATTGATTGCAGTAAATGCCATTTTTTAATTTCCCCCATTGCAAGTCAATGCAACCCTAAGCTGCTATAGCAACCAAACTAAAGAGCCGATTAAAAAAAAAATATATATATATAAATAAATTTTCAATCATCCTGCCTAAGGATACTACATATGAAATCTGGGCCTTATTGGCCCAATGGCTTCTGAGGAGATAATTTTTTTTTAAGTATTTTTTTCCATTTTTTTTTTTTTTGCATTTTGGTTTCCATGGCAACCAATAAAAGGAGCAGTGGGCAAAAAAAAAAAACACATAGCTAATAAGAGACTTCTCAAGGAACAATCTATAAAAGTTTTGTCAACATATATGCAATGGCTTGGCAGTAAATGCCATTTTTCTAGTTTCCCCATTATAAGTCAATGCAACTCGAAGTTGCTATAGCAACCAAACTAAAGGGCAGATTTTCATAAAAAACATAAACTTTCAATCCCCCGGCCCAAGGATGCCACAAATGAAATCCGGCCTTATAGCCCCAGTGGCTTAAGAGAAGAAAATTTTTAAAATATTTTTTTTTCCTTTTTTTACATTTCGGTTTCCATGGCAACCAATAAAAGGAGCAGTGGGCCAAAAAACATGTAGCTGATAGAAGACATCTCAAGGAACATTTCTATAAAAGTTTTATCAACATATCTGCAATGGCTTGGCAAAAAAAGATATTTTTCAATTTTCCCCATTATAAGTCAATGGGAACTCTAAGTTGCCATAGCAACCAAACTAAAGGGCCCATGATCATAAAATACACAAACTTTCAATCCCCAAGCCTGAGAATGCCACAGATGAAATCTGGGCCTTATCGGCCCAATGGCTTCAGAGGAGATATTCTTTTAAATATTTTTTTCCATTTTTTTGCATTTCGGTTTCCATGGCAACCAATAAAACAAGCAGTGGGCCAAAAAACATATAGCTGATAGAAGACATCTCAAGAAACATTTCTATAAAAGTTTTATCAACATATCTGCAATGGCTTGGCAGAAAATGCCATTTTTCAATTTTCCCCATTATAAGTCAATGGGACTCTAAGTTGCCATATCAACCAAACTAAAAGACCAATTTTCATAAAAAACACAAACCTAGCAATCCCCTATCCCAAGGATGCCACAGATGAAATTTGGGCCTAATCGGCCAAGTGGCTTCAGAGGAGATGTCGTTTAAAAGTGTTGACGGACGACGACGCCAGACAGACGACACACGACGACGACAGACGACGACGACGACGGACCACTGCCTATCCTATAAGCTCCCCCGGAGCCTTCGGCTCTGGTGAGCTAAAAATACAGGCAAAAGAATAATATGTAAAAGTATAAGGTAACATTTTATAACTTCCAAATATGCAATGAAAGAATAATCAACAAGGGACTTAGTTGTACATCACTGTTCAAACAGCATATTTTTTAAATGGAACGTTGTTAATGGACTCAAATAATGATCTTTTGGCAAAGAAGCTATATTAAAAAATATTCTCGATGAAATCATCGTTCGTTGCTCTTTTTGTTCTCGCGCATTAGGTATTGTAGGCGATATGATGAAATTCGTTGTTCAGTTCCTGAACAGTTAATTTTTATTTCAATGGGTTAACGTGCACAATTAAACTACATATGGAGACTATGAGAAAATATGACATGTGGACAGGTACATGTATATTGCTTTTAGTTTCCTAAATGCATAGCGGAAAAAATCTTACTTATGGAATGGTAGTATTGCATAGAGCATTTGTTAAGTATAAACGTTAGCCTACCTAATTTATTAACATTAATCCTTATTGTATATAACTATCAGTGTATTGTATCATTGTATTAACTATCAAGGTCGCCAAATAACCTTTAAGTTATTTCTGGACTCCACAAGCAGCACTGGTCTGCAAATGCTTCAAAATTAAGATGTCTAAACGGTAATATGCTTTATACTGATCCATAGATTAAAATCAACACTTTGCTAAATATATATTTTCGTGTTCACTAATATCAGCTTCATTGTTATTTTGTAATTATTATTATAATTTTTATTATTAGTCATCACTGGTATTAATTCAACTATATTTTATCAATACTACTATATGTATATTCGTTCAGTTATCTCGGCACTTGTTAACAAACATCTATGTAATGTATATGTTTTTGTTAGTTTGTGTTTTGTTTGGTTGACAGTTCAAGACGGTACTGCGAGAAAACAATGTAAACGTGTCTGGTGCAAATGTTAAGAACAACCTTTGTTTGAACTATCACTGATAAACACGTGGCGTTGAAGGGCTGACCGAAAAATATTAATTCACCACGGCGAACTCGAGAGACTTAATATTTGCATCTTCCTGAAAACTCGTGTATAAATCAGCGACAGCTCATTGACAGTGATTAAATATTTCAATTCCAAAATTATACAGAATAAAAATGCAAGATGATCGAGACCTTTTCTAAAAGACTCTTTTGAGGATGCCGTTGGTAGAAGTAAATTTTTCAAGGCGCATAATTGCACGCCGCGACGTTAGCAACGCTATTTATTGCAAATCTCTACATGGCGCCGCATAGTATGCGCTCAGTAGTGGTTCTCGATGATGTTAAAATAGTCTGAGCTGCAATACGTCGGATTTCGGCATGTATCCTTCTAGCGTATTTATAGCATTCAGATAGTATTTGCAATAAGCAGCCAAATTGGAACGTCAGGATGACACTTATATTTAATGATACCAGTTTACATTTTCGATGTAAATACATACATTAATATGGTAGTAAAAGTAATTTGGTTTAATCCAACGTGGCTCATACTTAAATAATTACTGAACTTTATATGTAGTCTTGTGTTATGAAGAACATGGTGACCAAGAGTGACGTTTATCGACAGTTAAGACAAAAATACCCCCCCTCCCCCCCCCCACACACACACAACCCCGGTAGGTTATGTTACTGACCGTTCTAAGGCGGCTATCCCAATGTTTTTTTTTTATTTTATCTAGCTTTGTGGTTTATACCATGGGGTGCATTATCTTTAAAAGTCTTGTCTTACTCATTGTCCTTGTTTCTGCGTTTGTTTTAATATTCTGATCACTTCACGTTGGGAAGAGGGAACTGATCTTTGTGCTTCTCGTCCAATTGTCTGTTTTGCATGTGCGTCTTTGTCCTTTTTCTCCTCCTCTTGTATCGAGGGTTATCTGCGGTTCGTGTTTGTGGCATCTCCTGGACTTTTCTTAACTTATAAGCAAACGTTTTCGTCACTTAGCGTGACGTTGAAAGCGTTATCAGTTCATCGTTCGTTTGAAGGAACCTTACGGTCCATAAGTTGGAGACGCAAATACGAATGCCTTTGACCTTACTGTCCCTTTACTCGATCGGCATTTGTTTTCTGTTTCAACATGTTGCGGGGCATATTTTCTATGTAGCATAATGTATTGAAATTAAGCAAGCGTTTAAATACACGGCTCTATATACAGCAAAAATTAAAAACAAAACATTAAGTTCCGTAGATAGGGTTTCTGTTTTGTGACATTTTGTCTAATCACATCGAATTCCCTACACTTTATCTTCATTAAACTGTCATTTGCTTTATAACAAAATGTAAATTGCCATGCTGCGACACCAGAGTATCTCTTAAAATAATGTATGGACTAAATGGCGTAATATTTAAACATGACAATTGCTAATTTCAAGCTCAGATGGTTAGTTACATTAGTTTTTGATATGCTGAAGCAATGCTTAGCTGTAAGACGGAGATTTCATAAACAGCAATAGAGATAGCCGATGTTTCAGACGACATTTACTTGGCGGCATAAAAGAACAGTTGAAACTCATGCAAACCATCTACAGAACTTGCAGAGTGATAAGCGATATTGATTTTGGACCACTGGGTCGGTCGAGGGTTGAAGTCGCATCGGCTGTCCGAAACTAAACGGCGCTTCAATACAAAGACGCCTTCCATAATCATGCTCCCATTGTATTGATATGAATCAAATACTGTTGAAAAAGGCATAAAACCGCAAATTCAATGAGTCCATCTATTGACGATGCACATGCCGATTACGGCATGGCTACATGTCGATCCTGCTTATTTATGTTAGTATTTGAATATTTGTCGTTTTCTGTTTTTCATTTCAGCATCTGTGCACTTGAAAACTTTGAAACAAAGTGAAAAGGAAAATTAAATGTAGTCTGCTATTTATTTCAAATTAACGCATTGTGAAAATTGAAAGCTACATCTCGTACCAAGCGGTACTTCTTTAGTCATTCCGTTTCTTTTTTTGTCTGTTTTCTAATATCTTTCTAAAAATGTTTTGTTAACCATTTTTATTCGGCTGTAAAACTTTTTTTATTCAGCTATAGAATACCCCAAATATCAAAATCAGTCTACCTAAATTATGATATACAGTACGATGGTGTTTCACTTCAAAACAATCCCAAAAAAAAACAAGATTTGTCTTATAAAATTGATCTAGATTTTTGGGATTGTTTTATAAGGTAAACGCTGAATTGTACCAAAGACATACTGTGTGTTGAAGCTAGCTGGCTTACCACAATATGTGACACACAACTGTTCACTGCGCCCGCGGATTAATACGTAGGCGTCTCTTACCTGATGTCTGCAGCTAATGTGTCCCGCGGAATGCGTCAGTAAGCGTGGCTCGGAGAGGGATGCTCGTTGTCTGCCGAAACCATCTGGAGCTTAAGCCTTCATGGCGCGCCAAGTAGGATATTCGGTTACCTGTTACCTGGAGCGAGTATTAATGCGAATGCAGTTATTTCCCTTAGACCCGCGGAGCGTTAGGCATTATTCGATATTCGATTCCATATCTCAGGTGTTGCATAATAAAAATACGAAGGAGCGGGATGGGGACATGTTGAATTTTAATAACTTTTAATATTTTTTTTCTCAGATAAAAACAATTTTTTGTCCTGATTGCTGATTTTCGGTGTAATAAGTCTTTGAGTGAGTTTCATCGGATACTTTTAATAATGAAATAATAATAATATATTTCGAGCTCTTTGAGGGTCTCATCTTTATCCACACACCACAGTTATATAGGAGCAGCTGCAGTGTAGTGGATAACTAATACTAGTATGAATAAACTGGGAAGTGGGGAGGGGCGTGGGGGAGGGGGCTTGAAAATATGTGACATAATTAGGGATCAATTTTGTGGAAACTTTAGATATTGTTTTTTGTTGTTGTTTTTTTGCCTTGAAATATACGTTCTGATATCTCATTAGAATCGCCTCGGCGAACACATTAGAATCGCCTCGCGTAGGCAATTCAAATAAGATGTCACAACATATATTTTAATATAAGCAGGCCCAGGATGAAGCCCCAAAACCCATCCCCTGGATCCGGGGCTGAATTTATACGTTTTTTTTTCTGCGAAAAGAAATAAAATGATAAATTACTGATTTATACACTTAAATCACCAGAAGACGTTTTTTTAATTCATATCGATTTCTGATCTTCATTGTCGTTAGCAGGTGTTTTAAAATTACATTGTTTTGACAAGACATGAGACCCAATTTGTCTTTCACACCTTTCGATAGGCGGCGTGTGCTCTTGATTTGCTGGTTGAATATTCAGTAAAATAACACCAGAAATGAGCTTAAATAATTGATAAAAGATTTTTAATCAGCTTGAATAGTTTTAGCATGGAAACAAACCAGCAAATATACTTGAGCTAATTTCTGGTGTCAAGCAAATCTGACGGACTGAGAATAGAGGCAATGCTACAGTCAATCAAGCTGACAAATGATAATAGACTGGAAAATATTGAACACGCTATGCGTTGTTTATCTGAGCAGTCGAAGGTCACGCATGATGAAGTAAAATTACTACGCTATAAGTCTATTGATGCGGAGGCCCGGAGCAGGCGGTCAAATTTAATTTTTCGGGTATGCATGAACAGTTTAATGAAGACCCTCTACTGGTTATCAAGAACTTTCTGAGTGACAAACTTGAGCTTGACTCTGACGCAATTTATATCCAGCGAGCCCATCGTATTGGTCGAGTCCAGAGAAGGCGATTTGGTCCTGTTAAACACAGACCCATTATAGTGGCTTTTCGCGATTTTCGGGATGTCGAAATGATTATTTCGAGTGCATATAAATTAAAGGGTAGTGGCTTTGGCATCAACAGAGATTTACCCCCGGAACTACTGGATGCGCGAAAACCGTTATGGGCAAGGATGAAGTCTGAAAAGGAACGTAACCCCAGGGCCAAACTTACAATTGCGTATCCTGCTAAATTAATAATGGACGGCAGGGTAATTGCAGACACTATACCAGATTGGCAGCAGATCATGAGACAACGCCGGGTTCATTTTAACTGGCAGGAGCCTTCTACTGACATAGTTGACAGGGCAGCTGGTCAGCAGTCTGATCATATCGATGATGTGCATTCTGAATCGGGCATGGATGTTCAAAACGAAACATATGCGGATATTGTTACGGAGCAAGCTGTCCCATCTGAGTTGACAGCTGAGCTGCAAGCAGCCAAATCGCAGCCTTCTAAAGCTTCTGAGCTTAACACAACAGTGCCACCAATTAACATTGCGGTGGAATCGCACAATACCAGTCGCGTCCGTCTGAATGAAAACCAGAGCAGTGCAAATGGTGTCAACCCTCCTTAGGGGGAACAGGAGAGAACATCGAATCCCAGTGTTAATAACGGTCGAGAACTTGATTCTGAACTATCACACAGATCTTTAAACGGTAATGCTGATACGACAGCTAAATCGAATCTTTCCAATGGCTCTTTAAACGTTTGTGGCCTTAAACGGCGAATTCAGTATCCAGAATTCCAAAATTTAGTAAATAAATTTGATATATTTTGTGTTTTAGAATCCAAACTTGATGACCTAGATTCAATTTCTTTGACTGATTACACATTCATTCACCAGTCAAGGCGACAGATGTATTTAAGAAGGTCTGGTGGAATCGGCGTTTTTATACGAAATGATCTTGTTCAGCGTGTCAAACTTATTGAATCATCCTCGGACTATGTTCTATGGTTGCGGGTGTCTGAAACACAACACAAGAACAATAATGAGGCCATGCTAGGCGTTGTGTATCAGCCACCCGAGTCATCTAGATTTTTGACTGAGGATGAACAAGAGTTACTTGAAGTCGAAATTACCTCAGCGTGTATCTCAAACGATGTTGTTTATTTAGTGGGAGATATGAATGCCAGAGTATCCAATAAAAATGACTTTATCGATGCTGACACCTTCTTTTCAGATTATTTTGACTTTGATGAGGAGGTTTTGAGGCATTTTAACAAATCTGATATTTCTGGTCTTAGTTTTCTCTCCCAAAACAGAGCAAGTCGGGACACAACGCTCAACAAACAAGGCGAGAGTCTGCTTGATATTTGCAAAAGCAATAATCTTCTTATTTTAAATGGAAGGTGTCACAAAGATAAAGGCTTTGGTAAATATACTTTTCGTGACATATCGGTGATCGATTATGCTATATCCAGTATTGAAGGTCTTAAAGGGGTTCAAGATTTTGAAATTATAGAATTGGATCCACTTTTTTCTGATGGCCATGCTATGTTAAGTTTGAATATATCGTACTCTGATTCAAGAGTAAAACAGTCAAAGCCTAATTCCAAACGTCCAAGAAAGCTTTGGGATGAAGATAAAAAAGAGTTATTTCAGAGTAACGTTGATATACACAAAATTAATAGTATACTTGATGATATACAGTCAGTACAAGACAAACAAGATAACGCTAATATAGATGATATTGATATTTTACTGAATAAAATAAATGCAGTTTTTCAGTCCACTGTTGAGAAAACATTTCCAGTAAAAGAGATTAAATACCATAAAAAGTCAAATGATAAACCCTGGTTTGGTAACGAATGCAACACAGCAAGGAATGAGTACAATACTGCCAAGTCAAAGCAAAATAAAAATCCCTCACCATTAAACAAGAAAATTTTGATTGATAAAAGCAGACAATACAAACTAATAATGAATAAACATATTAATAACCATACTGAACAGACCAAGATAAAACTACGCAATTTACATAAACAGACACCAAAAGAATTTTGGAAAATTATAAATTCAGCTGAAACAAAATCAGAATGTACAGACCTGAATCTAGAGGAATTTTTGAATTATTTCCAAGAAAACAGTATGGATGTAAATGAAGCAGCTTCTGAAACTTTAAACCTTAATATACATGACGATGATAATTTATTAAATGCCCCCATAACAAGTCAAGAAATATTGAAATGTGTCAAAGTTTTGAAAAATAACAAAGCAAGTGGAAATGATAGCATTCTTAATGAATACATTAAATCAACTATAAATACAATGGTGCCTATATACGTGCAGTTATTTAATCTAATTTTGGATAGTGGGATATATCCCAGTATATGGCTAGAAGGAATAATTAGGCCGATTTATAAAAGGTCTGGGGATATTACAAAACCGGAGAACTATCGCCCAATCACAATACTTAGTTGTTTTAGTAAGCTTTTTACCTCCATCCTAAACGCAAGACTGAATAACTTTATTGAGCATAATGTAATTTTGGAAGAAAATCAAGCGGGATTTCGTAAGGGGTATTCAACAACTGACCAAATCTTTACTTTACATGCATTAATGGATATACTCAAGGGTAAAAATAGGAAATTATTTTGTGCATTTGTAGATTTCAGAAAAGCGTTTGACTCGGTTTGGCGGTCTGGGCTTTGGCAGAAACTTCTAGACACAGGTATTGATGGCAAACTTCTCAGAGTTATTGTGAATATGTATAACGGCATAAAGTCGTGCATTAGCATAAATGGGCAACAATCCAGCTTTTTTCCGAGTTATATTGGTCTAAGGCAAGGTGAAAATCTTTCACCTGTCCTGTTTTCCCTGTTTATAAACGACCTAGAAATATACCTCCTTAGGCAGACAGAGAAGAAGCACGTGATTTGATTCATAAGCAAAGAGCAGTTGTGATTGCGCTACCTTTGTAAAGTAGGTCCGTCTAATACGCTTTGGTAGCTAATCTCGCCTAGCACGAGCATTTGTTACAGTAGATGTCTATATTATTCATCAACTCAAGATATACTTTGTATAGATCTAGTGTTTTTTATGTTCTGGAAAGTATACTTTGTGTCTTATCATATTCCCTTAGACTGTAGACGTAAAATTTATATGATTTTTTTCGGCTTTAATATGTAAGCTGAATTTTAATTGTATACCCAGCGGCGCATGGCGTTGGCGCTGAATCGACGTTAATCCAACGTTATGACGTTGAATTCACGTTGATTCTGCTTTGCCATGCGCCCGGCTGGCAGTAATGAACAATATATACTGTACTTGTTTTTTGGCAACAGATGCTCTCTCCGTGAAATCTCAGTCCCCTCTTTTTGCCATCAATTTATTACAGGAATTCTCCCCCCCCCCCCCTCCCCCTTCCGTAACTACGAATTTGAACCAATTTTACAGGTGATTGGAACATAATAGGAACCTAATATATCACTCTCCAGTTTCTGAAATCATGTTGTATAGTTATAACCACATATTGTGACGCCACTATTTGTAATGGTATTCTTTTGTTAACAGCCCTCATGCCATCTGCGTATGGCCTGGGTTTTGTCTGACTTTAATAAAGGTTTGTTCTGTTCTGTTCTGTTCGGAAACAAAACAAGGTCTATAATCGGCAATGTCGATCCAAAGCAATTATGAACAGTATGAAAATAACAAAGACCTTGATCAGCCTACTCATCTGTTTACATGTAAATACATCTTTATGCTGTGACCAAACAAAGCATGTGTCAAACTGCACAGATTCTAATCAGCCTACGCCGCCATGTCTATATAAGTGCTATAGTCTGATCAGAGTCTTCACAACTTATACAAGCTAGCACAACAAAACGTGAATTATAGCTAAAACTCTGATCAGTCTGCGCAACAATGTGTATGTAGTGTTGTAGTTTGATCAGAATCTTCACTACTTACACAAGCAAGCGCAAGCGCAAGCGCAAGAAAACATCTACAAAAAAAAAAAAAAAAAAAAAAAAAAAACTGGTCAACCTACGCAACCATATAAACCATATATACATGTATGTAAGTGCTGTAGTCTGATCAGAGTCTCTACTACTAACATAAGCTAGCGCAACAAAACATGTATAAATAGCAAAACTATGATCAGTCTACGCAAACATGTGTATATAAGTGCTGTAGTCTTATCAGAGTCTTCACTACTTACATAAGCTACTGCATCAAAACATGTATAAATATCAAAAACTCTGATCAGTCTACGCAACCATATGTATGTAAGCGCTGTAGTCTGATCAGTCTTCACTACTTACATAAACTATCGCAACAAACATGTATAATAGCAAACACTCAGATCAGTCTACGCAACCATGCGTATGTAAGTGTTGTAGTCTGATCAGAATCTTCACTACTTACATAAGCTACCGCATCAAAACATGTATAAATAGCAAACACTCTGATCAGTCAGCGCGACCATGTGTATGTAAGTGCTGTGGTCTGATCAGAGTCTTCACTATCTACATAAGCTAGCGCATCAAAACATGTATAAATAGCAAACACTGTTTCCTATAACATGGGGCGACTTGTCTTTCATTATTGAAACATGCATAACTAGCAAAAACTCTGGTAAGTCAAAGCAACCATATGACAGGATTTACATGTATGGATAAACACACGGATTATAATTCGGCTTTAACAACCTTTGACACCTGTGTATATTACCCGGCGCGGCACCTATAATTCTTATCTGTGTACATGCCAATGGACCACAAAACGACAGCAATAATCATTAATATTTATGGTCAAAGTTTGAACAATCTGAAATCGGAAAAATTAGCTTAGAAAAAAGTAGATAGATCAGATGATTATGCGATATTAAAAGACCATGTTTTAATAGCTTATCCTTCAACATTTACCATTCAAGCATCTAATATTGTTAGTATCTTTAATAAAGTTATGCTTACTTTTTACATTCTGCTTAACTTTCGGCGAGAAGTATGGAATACTATAAATCTGGCAAAAAATGATACTCTAGTATCACGCTGTATTTTCGATCATATTTTCCTTACTTAAATTTCTCATTGCTGTATCATGGTAAAATTCTGGAAAAAAAATTATCATGGGGTATCGCAGTAAGCTTCTCATTACTGTTTCATCACTGTGAATGACCGTGATGAGCCAGCTAAACACAAATAATATGTCCTTGAGTTTCTCATGAAAAGGTTTTGAAAATTGATTTTGGTCATTTTAGCTGGCACCTAAAATGTTCTATTTTCGATATCATAAAGCTGAGTAAAATGGTAAAAATACAATGTACAGTCATGAGCCTTCAACGTTTGTCCTGGTTTTGTTTATATTGCATCTCTCAACGGGGAACTAAACACTGAAACTTTTAATGCAGCCATTTGTCATTTATCATTTAAAAAAAAATCCTATCTTGCCAATTGTATGACTCGATTTATGCAAATCAACCCACATTTTAGTACACATGTCGTTTACTGTCACCTCCTTTATGAATAAGGAGTTTGGCCAATTAGCCATTAATTAAGAATTCCATGTAATTGTTTCTAAAGAGTCTACCCTGGGGTAAACAAAACGTATAAATAAGCTGCACTATTACTCAAATAAATTTCTATCAAAACCGTAAGTGCAAACATGAGCAATTACAGCATGATAATCGTCAAAATTTAGATTATGTAATTACTTGTTTATAAAGTTTTATTGATTAGCTTATAAAGGGATGATTTGAACTACAAATAGTCGAATAACGGCCTTTTGATGTTTGATTGTCGCGTATAAGACATGTGACTTTCTTTCTTTCTTTTCCTTCTTTCTTTCTTTTCATTTTTTCTAGCTTTTTTCTTTCTTAACCCGATTCTTCATCCGATTATTAAAGCATACCTCAAATATATGAAACAAAACACGAAAATTTAGAAATGATGTTCAGTAAGCCTTTGCGCAATATAGCCGGATTTGGACTTAAACTATTTCGTAGACATACGAGGAGGTTTGTCGAAACGAGAATTTCTCTATGTTTGGAGACAAATGGAAGATACTTATATTTTACATATTTCTTAATGAATTACATCATTTTAAACCTTATCAAAATTTCTCTATGGTGATAACTTATAAAAAATTTACAGACAATCCGATTATTTCCAAATTTAAGGCTAAATGTGGCTTGTCATGCATTTTTAACAATATGTACATGTATGATTCCATTTGATTAGCTTCGAATTTCAAAAGCCGATGGAAGATACAAAATATGAAGTTATTTTAATTATTTTTGCATCATATTAACAAGGAAAGAATATACTCTATGAAAATAACTTATAAAAAATTGTCGTAATATTAAATATGTATTTAATATTACGTTTTACATTAAATACCTATTAAATTGTGTACAGAAGTCGGCATTATTAGAACAGGTAAGCGCTCGGATTAACCCGTAAGTTGATATCGGTAATTTCCGCCGTATTGAAGCATTAAGTGCCCTATGCTGCCATCATATCTTTTCTATCAATTTTTTGGGGTTTAGCAACACTGAAGAATTTAAATACAGAAACGCGCGTCTGTCGCACTAAATTCGGTATGAATACGTTTATATTAGCTGTCCACTTGCGTGTTCTAATAATTTAGTGCTGACACGTGCTTTTTCTATGTTCTTTTTCCTCTTTTGGTTTTAGGCGGTATAGTTGAATAAGGTCCAGAGAATTTTTTACATTTATTCTACTCGCTTTATCTAGGGAATAACAAGTAAGGGTTTAAATGATCGAGTTTTCGTATAATTGTAACCGTTATAACTATGTTTTATCATTAAGCTTAGTGTACACAAAATAAATTTGGCGATTTACATATTTATATTTACATTTGTAGAAGCCACAGCCGCACATAGAAGTCCGTCGAACAAGTGATTTGGAATATATAAAAAAAAACAACAGTAAAGTTTCATGGTTAGGAGTCCTTGGGGATTCACATGCATTTTCTTTTGCACATAAAGTTGGAAAGAATGAATGCTTATGGAACCGCCTAATTGTCCGGTGAAACATCTCAGTCAACAGTAAAATGCATAAAAAGTGATGCTAAAACAAGGCAAAGTTGGGCATGAAAAATGAGTAAAAGGACACTATAGGCATATTTTATTTGGTTTGACTACTTAAAAGATTTATGCATATGTTTGAAGATTTAGAAGAACTTAAGAAACATCAAACCATATTGACTTGCTTCACACTCAATTTTCGAGATTAAGGTGGCGTAGTGTAAATACACTCGGTCCTTTAATCTTGAATTTCCTAACATGTTATTCATTAAAGCAATTTGCAGGCTCTTGACAGTGGCAAGCATGTTGCTGTTATTATTAACATGTTAACGTAAAAGCCAATTTAAAGTTAAAAACACTGCGGAAAGCAGGTTGCTGGGAAATGACAACAACGTTTAAGCATGTAGCAGGTTAAACAAATGTGTATAAATGTTTATGCAAATGAAATAAAGTTTAAATTAAAAAATGTGAAAATCTGCCAGCTGCTTTTAATTCATGGTTTTGATCGCATTAGAAAAATTATGTTAGAATGAAACTGAATTTTTTTACGCCTTATATATGAGCCGCGACACGACAAAACCAACAATGTGGTTGTTGGCACTGCGCAGACTCAGATCAGCCTGGACATTCGCTAAAATTGATTAGACCCTTCATTAAGTGCTCAAAGTGTAGCTTAGGGTCTAAGCTACCTGTATGCGGACAGCGAAGACTCTGATCAGACTGATCTGAGTCTGCGCTGGGCGCACAACCACATTGTTGGTTTTCTCGTGTCGCGGCTCATATACTAGCAAGGAAACGGCAGAGGAAGTTTCTCAGTCATTAGGTGGTGCAAAAGGATATTTAACCAGAACGTCTTTGTACGACAAAATAAAATGACCATAAAACTGGAACGTTTCAAAAATCAGGGGAAAATTATCATCCTCTTTCCAAGGAAAAAAGGAGGAAAAGATAAAGTGACTTACACAGGCTCACTCTTTCTGGTGTTCTGTCTCACAATCAGGCAATCCACACAGCGCCGCCATGCTCAGACACTAGTAAGTTCTGAAAGGACAGATTCCTCGGAAGCAAAGAATAACCAAGATAAAAGACAAGAATTAAATATAATCCGCATGTTTGAGTCTGCTCATGACCAGTACTGGCTTAAGATGAAAGTAAAAGTAAAAAGTATGCAAAGACCAGGAACTGAAACAATCAAAATCCAAATCCAGCCCTCAAACCATAGTTGGAAACAACTAAGATTACAAATAATCAAGATACAGAGAACATATGGCCAAACGAGTGAGCAGCTTGTTCCCAAAAGGTGGCCACTCAGCAACCCAAACCGAACCAAATATAACAAGAACATACATAAGGTAAAACATTACAGAAACTCAGACACCAAAAACAGGCAACAGAGAACCACAACAGAACTACCGCCTTGGAACGGTCAGTAATGAATTACTGGGGGGCTTAAATCGATTTTATATCTAAAATGACTCTGAAATAACTCAGTGATCCCAAAAGGATAAAAAAAAACTGTATAATCTGTAGCTTGAGGGAAGTACGGGAAGCTGTTTGCGGCCGCCACACGACACTTAGCACCAGCAAAAGGGAAGATGAATAAGTTCTAAATCTAATACGTTCATCTTTTTTTGGAGCAAAGAATTAACGCGAGAAGGGCATGTTTTGATTTAAGTTTATATTTTGGGTTCAAATTAATTCAGTGCAAGAAACTACGATGGATAAATTGCACTTGCATACGCATATTTCTTTCATTTATCTCGCGTTTGGTCTGATTAAATCAGCAATTTTAATTTTAAAATAATTTTGCCAGTAAGACGCTGGCTAACTCAATATTAAAAAGGGTCTAAATTATCAATACTTTTTTCTAATGTTTTACAATATCGCATTCAAGGCTTGGGTGACTGCAAAATCAATGCATTCAACTATCTGTGCTCGAAACAGACCATTATCTTTAGACACTGAGCAATTTATCCAAATAATTATCTTAATAGACATCCTGTTGTCAATGTGTTGTAATTTACAACTTTGTTTCAAGAAAATTGTAATTTAATGAAGATTTAAGGACCCAGTATAATATCCAACTGTAGAGGTCTATAAAATCAAAGCTACATCTTGTTCATTGTATGTTAAAGTGATGGCTATTTATGAATAAACGTATTGAACATTCCGTGTATTGAAAACAAAACCAACATTACGATGGTTGTAATTCCTTTTGCTGTCATAAGCGAAAGGTAAACAATAACAACACTACTGGATCAAAGTGACACATGTCATAAGAGTTTTAGCGCTACTGAGCCGAAGTCTCCATGGCAGCTTACATTATAGTGAATGTTCCCTCTGATCGTAGCCTGTCGTGAACATTTTCAAACGACGTACCCTCTGAAAGTATGAGGCCTTTCGCAACAAAAATGTCATATATAGCACTTATAGCATGTAGGAAAAATAAACAGTTTTTATGCCAATTGCTGCTGTACTTTAATTGCTACTAATTTTCAATGGCTAAAAATCATTGAATTGCTCATGTATCACAGGTATGATGATACCACTCTTGCATAATTGTATCTTAGGTAGC
Source organism: Ctena decussata (assembly GCA_963989385.1). Lineage (NCBI taxonomy): Eukaryota > Metazoa > Mollusca > Bivalvia > Lucinida > Lucinidae > Ctena > Ctena decussata. Next base: position 11,747,520 of record OZ022512.1, read on the forward strand.
TCTGCATCAGGCACATAGTTTTTGGCCAACAGCTTAACTGTCTACGCTGACATGGAAACTGATATGCTAAAAATGTCAAAATATTAAAAAATCCACCTAGATACCAGTACCAAGAAGACAACGGAAAACATCGTGTTCTGTCGTTTCCAATTCAAATCTTAAAGATAGCTGAGTTGCCATCTATTTGGGAAAGAGCTGCTGACTCGGCTTATCACTTGTAATTTATTGTTTGTTGGGATGTCTTTGTCAATCTTTCCCTTTGATGTTGGGGGATAGGGTTTGGGATCTGATTCAGTCAGTTCCTGAAGTGTAGTTACTCTTTAAATTAGTAATGGAAAACAGAACCATATGTGAGCAGCGACAGGACAAAACCAACAATATGGCATGTGCGCCTGCGAAGACTTTGATCAGCCTGGTAATCCTACCTGTCTGATAAGAGTCTTCGCTGTTCGCGTGGAGCTAGCTTAGACTTTTAATCACACATTGAGCGCACAGCAAAGACTCTGATCAAACTGGTCGATGACCAGGCTGATCTGAGTCTTAGCTGGGCGCACATGCCACTTTGGTGGCGGCTCCCTTGCATATGATTTTAGGTGTTTGACGATATTTGTCGGTTTCCCTTTTCAGACCAGCACACTTCCCGAGATTCTTCAATTCCAGCCATGACCTTTCCCGTAGTATGTAAACCTGATAACAAATGTCATTGTACAAGATCTGTGCCGTTTGCAGTGTATATGCTATGGAGTTTTTACTTTTATTTTCTTAAATCAGTCTAAGGACCAGGTGTCAAACAAATGAGTTTAGACTGATAAAGTCAAAACCATTTGGTCGACACCTGATTCTGATTTTTTTCTTGTAAGGATGGTTCCAAAAGACAAATTATCCTAATAAAAATACCAGAAGTACAAGCTTAGTGCAGACATCATTTGTCATTAGTTTAGGAGGAATCAGCTAATTAGTAAATTTATCAAGCCAAGAGACTGAAGCTATAAATCATCTATTAGCTGATATATGAGAGCACAGAATGTCTTTTCAAGCAGTGCGGTACGAATATTCTTAAAATATTGCTTCATATGACTATTCTATCGTAGATTAGCATGTTATGTTAAAGTAAAATCTAGTTTATCAAAATATACACGTTCTGATTGGTTATATCCTTTGGAAACATTGGAAACATATATTACAATATGGAAAATAAAAGAAAACAGCAAAGACAGCGTAATTGAGAATTATGAGAGGCTAATGCAGGGGTAACAATCTACATCATAGCGCGGGTGTCAGAAATTATCATTCGACGGCAACTTTGAAGAAACTCTGAAAGTTGTATCGTAGGTAAAAAGTAAAAACCAGAACTGTAGCACAAGAATCGGAGGCGATGTGGTACCTGCATGCACATATGGTCCAGTGTATATAGGACATGACCTTTTAGAAGGTGAGAAATTATCAAACACCTTACAATAGTTTTTGATGTGGAGATCTCAGATAAAACATGTATTAAGCAGCGTCAATACCGATCACTGTAACGAAGAGTTTTATATTGTGGTGAAGTCTCGTTATATTAAGTCCAGAAAATCTGTCTCTACCTTATCGCCTAGATACTTGGTTGTTTCATTGTTTAGAACACTTTACGTGTGCAAATATTTACCTTACTTCGGTCAAGATATCCGCTGACAATGCGATTATGACATCAGTGCTATGACGTAGGTTGTCAACCTTGTATAAGCACGTTTAATGGTGCAAACAAAATTCGAGTGTTCATGGTAACTCTGTGGGCACACCCCGCCCGCCAAAGAAACCCCGCATCGACACCGATTAAGTTGATGGCATTGAACAAACGGAGATATGATGCCATTCCAATCCGGAGCGTCAGATGGGGAGAGAATACGCTTTATGAAATTTGATTACAAAAAAATAAGAATATATATTGTGTCCATAGGACATGGATGCTTCCGCCCATTGCCTTGAGTAATTGGCGCATAGATTAAGGTATTGACATTATGTAGGATATCTAGGTTCACTGACACAGAGTTTTTCTTCTGACATTTGTACAGTGTAAAAAGGATGAACAAGGGGCCATAAAATCTAGGTAAAAATGATTTACATATATTCTGCAGTCAAACTTCGGACACAAGGATATTTTCATTATAGCCTATTCACATATCTTAAATGCGCAGTGCGACCTTGAATTACAAGCTAGAGACATGTTTCTTGTGCCCAACAAATCGACTTGCCAAAATTCTTAAATAATCTCTATGCAAGACATAGATATTGGCAGATACGAACAGGTTTTCACTGTAGCCAATGCACAAAGTTTAAACGCAGACAGTGACCTTGACCTTTGAGCTAGCGACATGGTTTTTCAAGAGACACAGTTTCGTGTCATGACAATTTTAATGCCAAATGATTTTGAAATCCCACTATCCAGGACAAGATTATGGCACAGACAGGAAAATTATTTCACTATAGCCTATATACTAGGTCACGTGTGCAATGTGACATTGACCTTCAGAGAAGTACGGGAAGCTGTATGCGGCCGCCACACAACACTTAGCACCAGCAAAAGGGAAGATGAATAAGTTCTAAATCTAATACGTTCATCTTTTTTTTGGAGCAAAGAATTAACGCGAGAAGGGCATGTTTTGATTTAAGTTTATATTTTGGGTTCAAATTAATTCAGTGCAAGAAACTACGATGGATAAATTGCACTTGCATACGCATATTTCTTTCATTTATCTCGCGTTTGGTCTGATTAAATCAGCAATTTTAATTTTATAATAATTTTGCCAGTAAGACGCTGGCAAACTCAATATTAAAAAGGGTCTAAATTATCAATACTTTTTTTTCTAATGTTTTACAATATCGCATTCTTCGGTGACTGCAAAATCAATGCATTCAACTATCTCTGCTCGAAATAGACCATTATCTTTAGACACTGAGCAATTTATCCAAATAATTATCTTAATAGACATCCTGTTGTCAATGTGTTGTAATTTACAACTTTGTTTCAAGAAAATTGTAATTTAATGAAGATTTAAGGACCCGGTATAATATCCAACTGTAGAGGTCTATAAAATCAAAGCTACATCTTGTTCATTGTATGTTAAAGTGATGGCTATTTCTGAATAAACGTATTGAACATTCCGTGTATTGAAAACAAGACCAACATTACGATGGTTGTAATTCCTTTTGCTGTCATAAGCGAAAGGTAAACAATAACGACACTACTGGATCAAAGTGACACATGTCATAAGAGTTTTAGCGCTACTGAGCCGAAGTCTCCAAGGCAGCTTACATTATAGTCAATGTTCCCTCTGATCTTAGCCTGTCGTGAACATTTTCAAACGACGTACTCTCTGAAACTATGAGACCTTTCGCAACAAAAATTTCATATATAGCACTTATAGCATGTAGGAAAAATAAACAGTTTTTATGCCTATTGCTGCTGTACTTTAATTGCTACTAAGTTTCAATGGCTAAAAATCATTGAATTGCTCATGTATCACAGTTATGATGATACCACTCTAGCATATTTGTATCTTAGGTAGCTCTGCATCAGGAACATGGTTTCTGTGCCAACAGCTTAACTGTCTACGCTTACATGGAAACTGATATGCTAAAATGTCAAAGTATTAAAAAATCCACCTAGGCACCACTACCAAGAAGACAACGGAAAACATCGTGTTCTGTCGTATCCCATTCAAATCTTAAAGAGTTAGAAATGGAAAACAGACCCATATGTGAGCGACAAAACCAACAATATGGCATGTGCCCCTGCGAAGACTCTGATCAGCCTGGTAATCCTACCTGTCTGATAAGAGTCTTCGCTAGGAGCTAGCTTAGACTTTAAACCACCCATTGAGCGCACAGCAAAAACTCTGATCAGACTGGGCGATGACCAGGCTGATCTGAGTCTTAGCTGGGCGCACATGTCACTTTGGTGGCGGCTTTTGTGTATATGATTTTAGGTGTTTGACGATATTTGTCGGTTTCCTTTTCAGATCAACATATTTCCCGAGATTCTCCAGTTCCAGTCATGACCTTTCCCTTAGTATGTTAACCTGATAACAAATGTCACTGTACAAGATCTGTACCGTGTGCTGTGCATATGTTATGGAGTTTTTACAGTTATTTTCATAAAGCAGTCTAAGGACCAGGTGTCAAACAAATGGTTTTAGACTGATAAAGTCAAAACCATTTGGTTGACACCTGAGTCTGATTTTTTTCTTGTAAGGATGGTTACCAAAGACAAATTAAACTAATAAAGACAGCAGAAGTACAAGCTTAGTGCAGACACCATTTGTCATTAGTTTAGGTGGAATCAGCTAATTAGTAAATTTATCAAGCCAAGAGACTGAAGCTATAAATCATCTATTAGCTGATATATGAATGCACAGAATGTCTTTTCAAGCAGTGCGGTACGAATATTCTTAAAATATTGCTTCATATGACTGTTCTATCGTAGACTAGCATGTTATGTTAAAGTAAAATCTAGTTTATGAAAATATACACGTTCTGATTGGTTATATCCTTTGGCAACATTGGAAACATATATTACAAAATGGAAAATAAAAGAAAACAGCAAAGACAGCGTAATTGAGAATTATGAGAGGCTAATGCAGGGGTAACAATCTACATCATAGCGCGGGTGTCAGAAATTATCATTCGACGGCAACTTTGAAGAAACTCTGAAAGTTGTATCGTTGGTAAAAAGTAAGAGCCAGAACTGTAGCACAAGAAACGGAGGCGATGCGGTACCTGCATGCACATATGGTCCAGTGTATATAGGACATAACCTTTTAGAAGGTGAGAAATTATATAACACCTTACAATAGTTTTTGATGTGGAGATCTGAGATAAAACATGTATTAAGCAGCGTCAATACCGATCACTGTAACGAAGAGTTTTATATTGTGGTGAAGTCTCGTTATATTGAGTCCAGAAAATCTGTCTCTACCTTATCGCCTAGATACTTGGTTGTTTCATTGTTTAGAACACTTTACGTATGCAAATATTTACCTTACTTCGGTCAAGATATCCGCTGACAATGCGATTATGACATCAGTGCTATGACGTAGGTTGCCAACCTTGTATATGCACATTTAATGGTGCAAACAAAATTCGAGTGTTCATGGTAACTCTGTGGGCACACCCCGCCCGCCAAAGAAACGCCGCATCGACACCGATTAGGATGATGGCATTGAACAACGGCGATATGATGCCATTCCAATCCGGAGCGTCAGATGGGGAGTGAATACGCTTTATGAAATTTGATTACAAAAAAAATAAGAATATATATTGTGTCCATAGGACATGGATGCTTCCGCCCAGTGCTTTGAGTAATTGGCGCATAGATTAAGGTATTGACATTATGTAGGATATCTAGGTTCACTGACACAGAGTTTTTCTTCTGACATTTGTATAGTATAAAAAGGATGAACAAGGGACCATAAAATCTAGGTAAAAATGATTTACATATATTCTGCAGTCAAACTTCGGACACAAGGATTGTTTCATTATAGCCTATTCACATATCTTAAATGCGCAGTGCGACCTTGAAATACAAGCTAGAGACATGTTTCTTGTGCCCAACAAATCGACTTGCCAAAATTCTTAAATAATCTCACTATGCAAGACATAGATATTGGCAGATAGGAACAGGTTTTCACTGTAGCCAATGCACAAAGTTTAAACGCAGACAGTGACCTTGACCTTTGAGCTAGCGACATGGTTTTTCAAGAGACACAGTTTCGTGTCATGACAATTTTAATGCCAAATGATTTTGAAATACCACTATCCAGGACAAGATTATGGCACAGACAGGAAAATTATTTCACTATAGCCTATATACTAGGTCACGTGTGCAATGTGACATTGACCTTCAAGCTAGTGACACGATTCTTGCTCATAGCACATCGTCTTGTGATGATGATATGTATGCCAAATAAGATTGAAAAACCACCATACAAATCAAAGTTATGGGCTGGACTTGAACATGTCTTACAAAAGCATAATCGAAAATTTAGTGTGGACTGAGACCTTGACCTTTGAATTAGCGACAGGATTCTTGCACGCGACGCATTATCTTGTTATGATAATTATTTGCCTAAAAAGTTTAGAAACCCCACAATGCAGGACAAAGTTATGGGCCTGACACGAACATGTTCCACTGAGGCCTTTGCACAAAGTGTGCGTGTCCAGTGTAACATTAACCTTCAAGATAGCGACGAGGCTCTTGCATGCGACTCCTAGTCTTGCCAAGATAGTCATTTATGCCAAACAATTTTGAAATCTCACCATGCATGACAAAGTTGTAGCCCGAACACCAACCTCTTTCACTATAGCCCATGCACATAATGAGGCACCGTGGTGGCGTGATTAGAACGACGCGGTTACGGTGCAGAAGTTCGCGGGATCAAATTCCGGCTTGGGTGAACTGGCGACTGGAAAACTCTCTCTGTCAACCCAGCCGTAAATGGGAACCTTTATTGAATCAGCAAAGGATAAAGCAACGAAATGAGAGGAATGGGCTCCGCCTTTCATATCCTGTGTCAAAGATACAGTGGGCCTCAACCCCCACTGCCTCTACGGCCACTATTCTATGGAAAAACCTTTACCTTTGATGCACAAAGTGTAATGCCCAGTGTGACCTTGACATTTTAGCTAGCGGCAAAAGTCGTGCACGCGATACATTGTCTTATCATAATGGTTATTTGGATCAGATATATTTTAATCCTACCATACAGGACGAAGTTAAGGTCCGGACAATTTTGGCACACACACACATACACACACACACACACACACTGTTAACCCTATACGCTATTCTGCATATGAAAGACGGAGCGCATTCTTCTCATCTCGCATGGAGCTAGCTTAGACCATTAGCTACCTTGTAAGCGCATAGTGAAGACTGATCAGACTGGGCTATTGCCCAGGCCGATCTTAGACTTTGCTGGGCGCACATGCCACTTTGTTGGTTTTGTTGTGTCGCAGTTCATTTGTCATTTATACGAGGATACTAACTTCTACATATAAAATGTTCCATGTAAGGTGTCAGTTAATTCTTAGTTGTTGGAACGTAATGCTGTTTACAAGTGCGAGTTATAACCTCAGAGTCATTTCTGTTCGTGTGTCTCAATTATAGGACACTTAGTTAAATAGAACGTCGAAGATAATGAGGTTATATAAGTACAATGCATCTTTGGCAATGAATTGTATTGCAGTTTTAATGTAAAGCATCAGCTGCTATATCGCAAAAATCGTTTAGGTTTAAATGGTAGAGATGATGAAAGTAAGTGGAAAACAGATGACTACATAACCACTTAAAATATCGCTTTTAAATATTTTATTGAATCGTTTTCTGTAAATTTCAACGTCACTGTTTGGTGCAAACACTATTTTATTCCAGAATAATGTTTTACAACATAATACACAAACAACAAATCAATCAAACTTTTATAATAAGCTTGTAGCATATATTTATATCATATCCTGGTTCGTACATAATTTACAACAGAACAGGTGGTTTAAACGTACAAAACATTAAAAGTAGAAGTAGTCAATGGTTAAATTACTAAAGAACTTTGAAAGTAAGTTAATTATTAGATAGACAGATAATCAAATAACTAAATAGATTCGACTCAAACAGATTATGAACAAATGAACAAATAGTAAGTAGATACGAGGAAAGGAAGTTAATAACCAAAACTAGAAGTACAATGCATCATAAGATACAACTGAATAATTACAAGAAGAAAATCCAGAAAATACACAGAACACATCACATAATTATCAATAATAATATTATCAATCAAAGTCATTGAGAAGTAAGACGTAGCTATAGAGGGAACAAGTTTAACGCCTAAGCTGAAACAATATAGAAATACCTCTTTGCACAGTAGAATTTAATATTATATACTATCAAAGTGTACCGTGACCATGCGCGAATCGACCGCCTCTGCTAACTCGGCATCTCAGACCATTGATCAAAATCAAGACATTACATGAACCGTTTCGATTTTATGATAAAGTCTTGCACTTTAGTAAATAAAAGTTCATTTTCCTGTACAGTCGCATCTATGATTTATGTTTAGTCTCTTAAGTTCATCTGTAAAACAAGCATTTCGAAGTTGAGTATATATAGGAAATGTATAAACGAAATGATAGGCACTTGCAAATACATCACTATTTATCTGAGGGCTTATGATGTTATGAGTCAGCGTTTACTTTTTATGATAATGGGTTTGTAAAAAATCAGGCTACGCGACCTGAAAATATGTTTCAACCAATACATTAATTCAGTAGTACGTCTTAACGACATAGCGTTCTTCGTAAATATGATAGAAACATTTATGAACAATAGAAGTGAGTTTGCAAGCATGACTCGCAAATGCTTGTACTGTATTCTGAACAAAAAATCTTATTTGCTTTCTTCTGTCAGTGGCATTTTCCCGCAAAACATAACTTTGCTTACTCAACCGCTAGAACATTGCTCATTTTATCCCCGTTATTGCTATGTTTCATAGCGAAAACGAGGTTAACTTATCAAAGTGTATCACTTTAACAATTTCATTTGGCATTGATATGTCAACGTTTCTTGTATCTAGTATGTCCACCATGCTAATAAGCATCCTGTTGTTGTCGATAATGCATGGTTTTGCACGCTTTACAATATCGTACAAAATCTAAAATTGGTGCATCATAAATAACAATGATTGTTCTAAAATGGAACACTTTGGGTTTACAATGCAGAAATTCGCCCAAAAGACAGAGATGGAATGGCAGACAGTGCCGAACCTGATCATCCGATCTTTGCTTGCACTGTTTGTTCAGACATATCTTTTGCAATATTTCAAAAATTTTACGGTAAACCCACCTTGAAATATTAACCTTCTCCCTTTTGAGAGCCTGAGATACGAGAAGAGTTCAATAAGTTCGTAGGACCAGGTATTTTTCTATACAATTCAAGATTTCTTTTTTCATTTTTTCGCAGTGTAAACCTTTGTCAGTTAAATGGTAACACCCGTTCAGTCAACACGTACATATTTTGCTCTTACTTTTTGTTTGAAAACCTATACCCATAGGCAAAAATGGAAAGTCAGAATATTGAGTTCAGAGCAGTCATAAAGTTACTCACTAAGGAGGGTACAAACACCAAAAAAATCCATCGGCGCATGGCTGATGTGTATGGTGATAGTAGCCCAAAGTATTCCACAGTGGCAAAGTGGTCAGCAGAATTTTAACGTGGGCGAGACTCCTTAGAAGATGACACAAGGCCAGGTCGCCCTGCTGATGTCATCAGCAAGATGATCGACCGTGTTGAGAGACTTGTGCTAAACGGTCGCCGAATCGAAGTTGCTGAACTTGCTTCAGAATGTGGTATTTCTAATTGAGGTGTTTACACTATAATCCATGAAAATTTAGGCATTTCAAAAGTATCTGCCAGGTTGGTACCCAGAAACCTGAACATGCAAGATCATCAGCAAAGGGTGGAGTCCAGAGCTGCACAAGCGGCTATTCATGAGTGCAAGTTCGAGCAGTTAAATCACCCGCCATACAGTCCAGACCTGGCCTGTAGTGATTATTATCTGTTTCGAAATTGGAATTTAAAGAGTAACTACACTTCAGGAACTGTTTGAATCAGATCCCAAACCCTATCAACATCAAAGGGAAAGATTGACAAAGACATCCCAACAAACAATAAATTATGTGATAAGCCGAGTCAGCAGCTCTTTCCCTAATAGGTGGCAACTCAGCTATCTTTATTGAACTAAATAATTTAGACCAACAGAAGGGTTACAACAGAATTCCCACTTGCGTGGAACGAGATTTCGGGACGACGATGAGCTCACGGCTGCTACAGAGGCTTGGTTTGAGGACAAAACAGACGACTTTTATTTCAAAGGTGTAGACTGCTTAACAGTAAAGTGTGCCAAATGCACTGAAGTAAAGGGGGATTATATTGAAAAATAATGTTGAAACCATCTTCCAATCTGTGAGTTAAACCCCGAGTTCTACAAACTTATTGAACTCCCCTCGTAATTATCAAACTTTACCGGTCATGTCGCGACATTGACGCAATCTACGGCCAAAATCACCACACGTTTGCAAGCGGAATACAATCGGGATACATTGCAGGCCATTGCTCAACAGGGAAATTAGTGGCATCTGTTCTTTGCGGACGAGCGGTGTCGAGTTGATAACTTGGGGTGGTGATAATCACTGTGTTGTGGTGAATACATATATCTGCATTGAATTAAAATGTTGATACAACATATCTTCCCAAAATTTAGAATAGATATTTATAAAAATTAGCACATTTCTTCTTTATGTTGTTTTTCACAATTTAGAATTCAAAATACCTCACTTATTTGTGTAAAAAGACTTGGCCCACCGGGGTTCAACTGGTGGTCTTCTTTTGCTCCAGTGTTCCGGTGGTGTTGCTGACGCCCCAGAGATCTCCAGGTGTCTCAACACGTTTTGGCTATCGAGTCCTCATCCTTGCTTCATCACTGTCTTTTCTTGATTTTAATTGTTGCCCGTGATGACTCTCTGATGAGTTAGGGGACCTCCATACGAACCGAACTACCAACTAATTGGGTGCACCGCGGCGGAGGGTTAGGATGAAGCTTGGGGGCCAGTAAAACCGGTTTAAAGCCCCCAGTAGTTATTACTGACCGTCCCGAGGTGGTACTTTCGTTGCGGTTGCTTTTGTTTCATGTTCGGTGCTGTTTGATTTATTGTGTTATCATTTTAACCCTTCTGTGATAAAAATTGAAAATAGGTAAAAATAGTTGTAAAATGTTTTCGTATAACTTGCTTAAGCTAGTATCTCACTGGGATGCGACAACTCGCGACTAGTTTGAAACAAAGATTTGCGATTAAATCTGCGACTTTGTGACATTTTTCATATTTGGGTCTCACTGAAAAGGTGATTACGACATATTTGCGAGTGTCGCGCGAATGTCGTACGAATGTCGCACGAGTATCGTTCGAATCTTGCCCACATTCGCCTGGAGTTCGCACACACGTCGCACGACAACCGCGCGACGTTCGTGAGACACTCGCGCGACGTTCGCAAAAAGAAATTGCGAATATTTCTTTCGTGCGACTGTGACACGATACTTTCGCAAACGACGCACGACTGTCGCACGAAGGTCATACAACAGTCGCACGATGATTTTGCGAGAAACCGAGAGCCTATTAACATTCCAGCAATTTTTAATCATCAGACGTCAAAAAGATGGATCTTGTGTTTTGTCATAAAATAAGGGGTGGTTCAGCCAGTACATTCAGGATGCATCCTTTCAAGGGTACTGTTTCTCGCTCTCAACGCCCAGTTTCTTTTCTTCCTTGTTTCATTCGTCTGAGAAACTGAGGAAGCTCCCGAGCTGTCATCGTCGGAGGGAACGGGAGCTTGGACTGTTCCGGCTTCCTCTGTTGTGGTTTGAGGGCCGGGTGCAGTTGCAGCCCTTCCCATACCTCGCCCTTTTCTGACTTTGCTGGCATGATGCCCGTGTTGGAACTAAATGAGTGCAAACTGTTTGCGAGAAACATATATGTGCGAGTCACGTGGGACGAAAATACGAACCATTCACGACACTTTTGCGACATTACGAGTAATCTAAGACACTCGCATGATACTCGTAAGATATTCGTACGAATGTCTCACGACGTTCGCGCGAAAGTTCCTCAGTTTTATTTGCTCGCAATTCGCAAAACCTAAATTGCGAAGGGTCCGCGACGTGTTCGTGACACCCGCGATGACTGCGACTATGTTGCGAGAAATTTTGTCGCACAAAAAAGTTTGACATGTAAAACGTTTTATGCGGCAATGCGAACCATTTGCGCCAGTTTGCGACTCGCGCGAAGATATTGCGAATCCCAACGAATGTTTCAAGACAGTTTTGAGACTCATCCGCGAATGCAATTCGCAATCAGTCGCAAACTGCCGCATCCCAGTGAGATAGGGGCTTTAGTCTGTTGTAACCCTTCTGTTGGTCTAAATTATTTAGTTTGGTAAAGGTAGCTGAGTCGCCACCTATTTGGGAAAGAGCTGCTGACGCGGCTTATCACACAATTTGTTGTTTGTTGGGATGTCTTTGTCAATCTTTCCCTTTGATGTTGGGGATAGGGTTAGGGATCTGATTCTGTCAGTTCCTGAAGTGTAGTTACTTTCTAAATTTTAATACAAGAAAAAAATCAAAGGGTATTTTTGGCGCCAAAACATTTAAAAAATGATCGCTATTGAAAATGCATTTAAATCTGAAGATACTTCGGTGCATTTAGAGTAACATCCTACCAATTATTTTTCCCAACTCACAGGGTTGAGCAGATAAAAACAAGTAGCCTGTGTCCAAAGCTTAACAAAGTTGCAAAGAAACAACAAAGGGAGTCTACTTTCACTTACACACCAATCTTTACAAGTTATGTATTTTTTATATATAAATACTGAATATTTCTTTTATACTTTTCAATGAATTATAGAGATTTCTCGGTGAAATCGAAACTGATAATCTCACTGTTTCAAACAGTGAAATTATCACTTTCGATTTCACTGTTTCAGAAATAGGATTTTTGCGAAATAGCCCTAAGTTTATTATTTATTAATTAATGTTAATTCACTAAATCTTATCTCGCTTGACAAAAATTACGTCACGCATGTTTGCACGTCATTACGACTTTAATGACGTCACTTAAAGCGCCAACGTAACATTGTTACTGCACGCGTCGTCAGGCCGCCTAAGTCTCCTGTAGGCATTCTTTCTTGGCATTTTTTTGAGATCTGTTTATCAAAATGATATTTGAAGCTGTTTTTCAGTTGCAAACTTTGTTTACAACCAATATCATACCCAATAAACACGCTGGAAGCATCAAATTTGACGCAAAATGGCTAGAAAAAAAGTTGTGTTTCTGTCGTGACGCCTGACGCTCTTGAATAAACAGAATTATTGCAATTTTCAAGCATAAAAGAAATAGAAAATTTGACTTTTTCAGTGTAAGATATATTTTTATTTCACTCATGTACACCAAAAGCAGTATTTTCACTCGTGGATTCGCCACTCGTGAAAATACTGCTTTTGGTGTTCATTCGGTGAAATAAAAATCGATCTTACACTGAAAAAGTCAAATATCCTCTATGTGATCTAGGTATACCTGCTATTCCTGCCTACCAAATATCCAATGAATGCATCCAGTATACATGCACCTTATACGGGGTCGACATATGAGAATATTTTTGTCAGTTGTACCTTGAAATTTGAGAAAGATTTAAAACAAAGATTTGTTGGACGTTACCCTCAGTGTATTGATGTACCTTCAGACCTAAATGCATTTTCAATAGCGATTTTATTTTTGAGATTTTTGGCATTGCAAAATACTATCTGATCTTTCTTATAAAAACACTTTTTTTAATCAGCATGCCACTCTTTTATGCATCCTAAACTGTAAAGAACAAATCACTAAGGAGTGTGCTACTTGCTAACGGGGAGATACGCTTATTCAGATTTTTTGTATTTACCATAGATCACCGCCTTAACATTTCTATTTTATCTGCTCTTGGGTATTTCTGTATTAATGTGCTTTGCATCGACATTTTTTTTCGGTTCAATTTTTTTTTTTTTTAACCATATGTAGCAGCTGGTACATTTCTAGCCAACACCTGTTTAATTTGCACATAAATACCAACCGCCCTGTATGCACAGGTAAACGATCTATACTCAGCAAAAAAGAAACTTGATGGTTGATAGACTGTCATTAGTTTTAGAAAACCGACTTTTCTGGAAGTCACAGATTCGACCATATAGTTTGTGCTTTGAAACTGTTCAAATGTGTTTTCCTTTCAATTCTGGTAAAGAATAAGGGCACTTTAATACATGTAATAAGAAACCCTTAAACGTGTGCTAGAACACACAGGGGTCAATGTCAGAATAAAGGCAAAATTGAAAAAGTAAAACAAATTTTGTTTCAAAAAGGTAATGTACCACTTTGACCTAAAAATCATTACAACAAGCGAAAATGTTAACACAGTTTTTATTTTAAATGTGTTGTTGGTGTCTGATTCTGGCGTAGCGTTATAAAACTTAATAGAGTTCAAGGGTCTGTATTCTGAGTCTGGTTGTCTTCATTCAACGAAACAATGTCTCCGGCTGTCAGAAAAGGGTTTATGAGACTAAAAGATTTCTAGCGGCTACAATCGAACGTCCAACGTAATTGGCGACGTTTACGTCAGTTCAAACAAACGCAATTTCAGTATTCATCTACTTTTCAGATAAGTATAACAGTATGATGGTTATACAGAAATCGAAATTCGTGCAAGAATTTAATTTTGCTATCAATGTAAATTGTCTACGTAGCAGTCTGCAATCAAAATTACTAATGCACAACCGCGCACGTGCAAAACATCCAAGAGCATGTAGGTGTAGCACACCAGGGATTTTTCAAGATCAGTAGAAAGGCAAGTAAGTGCTCATGATGGACATATTGTAGCGTTAGCCGGGTCGTCCACCAAGTTAAGCAACCGGTCACCCATACAGGTACTAACCGCGATCTCCGTTGCTTAACCTCGTGAAGGAGCCATCCACTTTACCCGAGTCGCCATAAAAGGCGGCTTCTACAGCAAGGCCGTAGAAGTGTTTATATACCTAAATCCGTTACATTTCTCCCCCTCTTCTCTTGACGTCGTCCCGAAGTCACCAACTGCTCCCATAGCAAACCCGAGGGCAGAGCCTATGTAACCAACCAGCCGGATCCGGAGATAATGGTCATGTCATCTCCCATCCCAACACTGCCACCAAATGTAGCGTTAGCCGGGTCGTCCACCAAGTCAAGCAACCGATCACCCATCCAGGTATTAACCGTGATCTCCGTTGCTTAACTTCGTGAAAGAGCAATCCACTCTACCCGCGTCGCCATAAAAGCCGGCTTCTACAGCAAGGCTGTAGAAGTGTTTATATACACCTAAACTTGTTACAATATTCAATAGCAATATATTGATTTATATGACATGTCAGTTTTCTCAAAACTCACCAAACGAGAGAAAAATAAAAAGCGTCAAATTCTTGTTTTGTTAAGTATATTTCTTCGGTTTCTGTAGTGAAATCCTTACCATAGGTGTCAAAGTAGATTGTGGCGAAGGAACAAAAAGTGACGAGACATCTTTTGTTATAGGTCAGTGAAAGATTCCAGTGTACCGGCTAAACCTATTTGTCGGGCTGATATTATTTGGTTTATTCATATAAGATTTGACTTCTGAGATAGAATGTAAGGGCAATAAATATTTATAAAGGTCCATCGTATTTCATGCGGTCAGAATATTTATTTGATTTCGCTTGTGGTTATCGGAAGTATGAAATTAACTTGACATTTAATTAACTCTTCCCAAATTGTTAACAGCTAAGCTAAATGATAGTCTCACTATTTGTACGCCTTGCAAACGCACATCCCATTCCTACTTGACAAATAAATTTTCGAGCTTCTGCAAATTGCATCCAAGAGTTAGTAAAGACCCTACACTTTTTTACTGACAGTTATTTTCATATAAACCAAGCATTATACATAACACAGTGTAATCCACTGAAGGAGCGGCTGTAGTATAGTGGATAACACTCCGGACTATCAATCCAGGGATCGCAAGATCGATCCCCCGCTTCTCCGGTCTTTCGGATGAGGCTTTAAACCGAGGTCCCGTCTCCATATGACCTCGTTGTTGGTGGGACGTTAAACCCGAGTTCACTCACTCACTCACTCACTCACTCACGTAATCCACTGTATTTTTCAAGTTCATAGCGGCAATTTGCAACGATACACCATAAAATGCAACGTGCAAAAAGGAGCAAGACGCCATTACCACCTTTTTATCACCAGCGAAGTTTGCAACCAATTAATTGAACTAAGATTTTTGTGGTTTAACTATAGTGCGAGCGAGTTTATGTTACAATGTGTATGATTCGTTTGTATGTAAAATTTAGTAAATAATACTCAGTGGCTAAAGGAAGCATGCACTTTATAGATAATCAATCGTGGATCTATCCATTGCATCTGGCCAGACATTAACCTTTGGAACATACAGCCGGTGACATCCCAATGGCACGATTTCTAACTACCCGGTGAGAGCCTTGACATCATGTATAAAAATGCACACATTCTGGTTTGTTTAGAAAAGCAAGCAAGTTCCAAAATACTGATTTAAAAATCAATTTGTATCGTTCAAAACGGTGCCCATGGAAAAGGTGCAAAATCGACTTTTGCATAAATATAGTGAAGCTAGTTAAGCATTTTTAATTCATCATTCATTTCTCTATACCATACTATTGTACGTCAAGAAAATACTAAAATTAAAGAATTTCAGACAAGTGCAGTGCAAAACAAGAAATATAAGGGGATTAAAGAAGTGTATACTTTCTTTTTCCTCTAAGTATAATTAGGCATGCTGGAATTGTTAAAGAGCAACAAAGAGAGAAAGAAATTAGTTGTTTTATTTTGATACATTTGCGTGTGTTATCGTATTTATAATCAAATTTAAAGAGTAAATACACTTCAGGAACTGACTGAATCAGATCCCAAACCCTATCCCCAACATCAGCGGGAAAGATTGACAAAGACATCCCAACAAACAATAAATTATGTGATAAGCCGAGTCAGCAGCGCTTCCCAAATAGGTGGTAACTCAGCTATCTTTACTGAACTAAATAATTTAGACCAACAGCAGGGTTAAAATGAAAACACAATAAGTTAAACAGCATCGAACATAAAAACAAATGCAACCGCAACCAAAGTACACATTGACATAGTTGACATATTTCCGGGCTTAAACCTCTCTAATTTGTAGTAGTCTGATGCAAAAGAGCTTCCAATACAAACAACTATAATGGTTTTTCTTATCGCGACGCAAGAAATCACATCTTCTGTTGACAAACTAAGTTCAAACATAAACGGTCACAATAAGCGGATGTACCAATATAAAAGGTCAAAGACTCATAATAGAAAAGCGAATAATCAATTAATACTAAATGAATAATAGAAACCAAAATAATAGTTACCCACAACAGTTGGTTTTATATACGCACGTGAAGGAAGCTAGTTTCTATCGTTAAGATAGCATTATGATCATTACAAGTGAATGCCAGAAAGTGCGAAAGACGTTAGACTAAAAGGTTGTATTGTTAATAAAGTAAAAAATGTTCAAGGAAAAATAATGTTTGGGACGAATGTTTCATTCGCCTGGACAGAAACACTGGTCCAGTTTTATTAAGTAATATAGCAACAGGTCTTTGCTACAAGTATCATACTGCTGGAAAATGTTAAATATAATTTATGGGAGTTTACATATAACCACTGACCTTAAGTCAACTAAATATGGCATACAAAGAAACACGAAGGTATGATTTAGATAACTGATTTAAAGTAATAATATAGACAATGATCACGAATTACTACAATCAAATCCCACACCCCGCTCTTAAAACAAAAAAAAAAAACGAAAAAAAAAAAAAAACGAGTTGAAACAGGCAAATGCTGATACTTTATTATTAGGACTTCAGATGTACTTTAATTATACTGAACTTATAATTATAACCAGAAAGCTGAAAAACTCAAAATTAAGCATAATGGGCTAGTCTAGTGACACGACTATTTCAAATACAAATAAGAGGGACGTTAGTGTACAGAAGAAATGTTTTGGAACGGCTTCATCCCACAACTGCAGTATACAAATGTATGATTTTACAATTAGTTCGTCAAAAAATTACGGCAATTTCGAAAACTTTTCTTTTAATTTGTAAGCTGAATCCATAAGACTTGTTCTTTCTCAGCATAGATAAAAATGTCATAACGTACGAACATTCCTGCAAGTAAACAAAGGACACTAAAGGGTTTAGCATTTTGTCATTGATCGGTTTGTAACTCAGTGTCACCATGTTACTCCTGAATAATTGACTTCCTGTTCAATCATGCTATAACAAGCAGGCATGGTATTTTGTAATTTAAAGTATTTAAAATGTTTAAGAGCACAGATTCATAGATGGCGTGAAATCATGAGATAAAATGTATCAGCTAATAAGTTGACTTGATTCAAAAATGATTCCTGGACTATCGCTCACAGCATGCCTAAGGATAACAGACAGCAGATTCGGGTTCATGTAACAAGATAAACTAGCTAATTTTGACCGTTGAAGCTTCAGCAGTAAATCATGTGAGAAGGCAATGATCAGGAACCGATACAATCGATTTGAAATCCTGCCCTTAACACCAAATGGGAATGAAAAAGTATAAAGTGAAACAAAAAGCAAACACAAGACACGCGCAAAGGCTTCAGATCAGTCCAGTCTTTTCCAGTATATGACCGCGAGAGTGTCTTTCATGATGTACAAAAAGTCAAAGACTAATAGAAAGCCGACAGACAATGACAAAAATAATGTTAGTAAACCACTACAGACGCCGCCTTGTAACGGTCAGTTATAAATTACTGCCGGGCGATAATGTATCTGATAAGGAACATTTAATAGCAGCGACAAGCTATTGTAAATCCTGGCCCTCAGTTTCTGTAAAGGTTCAAAACAGTTAGTGAGTAGTTTGGTCCGCGTAAACATTCGGGGGACTCACGAACATTGGTGATGGTTAGACATGCACGTCAAATGAACTGAAGTGGTGGTGAGCTATAACATAGTTTAAATTACTTAAAATGTAATCAAATTTTTACCACAAAATGTCACCACATGGTCATAGGGAAAAGCGTGGTGGACAGCCGTAACGCACATTTCTTCTGGTCTGGTGGCAGACCATACAAAGGCAAAAACATCAAGAACGTTTCTGCTGAGAAACTGGTGCAAAACTAGAGGAACCCAAGCACTAAGGATCCGCTATAACGAACAGACGTAAACTATTTTTGAGCGTAATCTTTAAGATAAAAATAGAAAGAAAACTTGTAATTTTCTTTCAATCAAATCGAGTCTATTTCACAGCAAGTTTTACGTTATTTTGACCATCATTCTGTAAAAAACAAACAAAATATAGAATGTTTTTACTGAGAATAGATCTGGACTGGGCAAAACATTACTTCTATAAGTAGGCAGGTCATGTTGAACATTCCAGTGGATTACATTGCCATTTACGTGCTTTGGACTGAAATAAGTAGGAATTATGGATGACCATCAGAAATTTATGTAATGGAAAACCGTGAATCTCAATACTGGTAAAGGTTTCCTAATTCATGAATGAATTATCAAGAAAACAAGCCCTCGCCCTCAGCGTCTGTAATGGTTCGAAACATTGAGGTCCGGGTAAAGGTGTTCTAACTCATCAATGGATTATCACAGGGAACAATAAAAATCACGGCTAAAAACTATGATGAAGCAAAATGAGGATTCGACACAGGAACAACGTGCTGCGATCCCATGCGATTCCTAAGGGGTGCCAAACAACACCTATGAAATGCAGGGGCAAAGTAACCCCGATTGGTCGATAGACCTTAATACATAAGTGTTGTCAATCTGACTTTGAATTGAGAAACCAATTCATTGTGTCGGCACTAAAATTTTGAGGAAGACTTTCTAGGTATGTGATACTGATAGTCCAGTTAGAGAAAGTTTATGGTAAAAAATGTGCTATTGGCAATGACGTAAGTCACATAACTCGACACCCAGCAAACGTGTAAGCTGAGGAACTTGAACCCCGTAATAGATACAACGGGGAACGTCGGCATTCAAAAAGGAACAATTAACTGTATCAAATTCAAAGCCATCGCCCTTAATATATTTTTTGACGAAACATATCCGTTCGATATAGATAATTGTGAATCAAAAATGGGGCTTCGGTATCAGAGGTATTAGTTTTTTTAACTGCAGTTAAGATGGATAAAACCGATTCACAATGCTTTTTCATTATTTAAATGATCGAGTTGATTTAAATTATTCCGTAGTTTCAGGTTGTTTATCATCAAAAAGAGACATCATGAAAATCTGTTTCGTAGAAAAGTTAAAACACAGCAGCTAAAAGTACGCATCGAGATGCTAACAATTTGTCTGTATAACTAAGCGCCAAATCTAACGTAAAAATGGTCTAAATATTATGTAAGCTCTTCAAAAACGTTTTGACACGAGTCCCAAGATTTATTTCGTGATTGATCTTCAGAAGTGAACAAAGAATAATTCTCGTTTCGCTACAGGCGAGAGGCTTTTGAAAACCCGCTTTATCAAATTGTAAAGTTTTCCCTCCACTAAATTATGGACCAAAGTGGTAAAGAGTGCGAAAAAATCATATATTGATTAACTGGTCGCACGGAATTCTCTCGACTTCATTTTACTAAATAACTTATCAGAAATGTTAATGGACCATAATACATCTTTTACCTCTTAACCTTTCATAACCTTTCTCACAGTACCTTATGTTCCGATATTTGACAGCAGTTGTTCTAGTACCGACCGTTCTGAGGCGGTGGCTTTGAGATTATTTGAGCCGCGTCACGAGAAAACCAACAAAGTGGTTGTGCGCCTAGCTCAGACTCAAATCAGCCTAGGCATACGCCTGGTCTTGAAAGATTTTTCACTAAGCGCTTAAATGGTAGCTTTCAGTCTAAGCCACCTCCATGCGAACAACGAAGACTTTGAGCAGACTGGACCTATACCCAGGCTGATCTGAGCCTGTGCTGGGCGCACAACCACTTTGTTGGTTTTCTCGTGTCGCGGCTCGTTTGTTCTTCACACTATATGATGCCCTCCACATTTGCCGTTTCACGTCATATCCTGTCAGCTGCCTTGTTATAATGTTTCTTAAGTCTTATCTAGCATAGTGGTTACCTTGCTGAAGAAGAGAGGGATGGTGGCTTTGCGTTTTGCTTTTTATTTTGTATGTACTATTGCGTTTTTGTTGCGGTTTCCTTCTCTTTGTTTTGTTATTATGCTGCAAAGTAAAATTATGGTTCAATACATTATTAGGAACAACTGGAATTCGCCAAGATATAACTGAGCAGCAATATCTTACATCAAAATACTTTGTCATCTTTACCTGCCATTTCGTTAAGCGGCTTAGAACTCTGTTGAATTTTGTCCCTTAAAAATAAATTAATCGTTAAATCAAAAGTAAGTATAGGTTCCATGCTGAATCAATTCTTTGAAGAGATAATTATACTAGTAAGAAAAAGGTAGGGGGCGGGGAATAGCTTTAGGGTAAAGATAATCTTTAAAAAAGTATATGTATACATGTATTTCTATATTGCTGTGATAGCCCGTGAAACGATTTCCTTTTATTAATTTCCTTCTACTTATAATAATTGGCTGTGGCACTGTACTCTTAAGGTCCCAACTAGTACATCACCGTTAGGAACTATATACGTAGACCAGATTTACCCATTTAATAAACTCCTATGCAACATTTTAACGCGGGGTTTGTTTCTCGACTAAACAGAACAATAATGTACCCCTTGGTCACGTAAAATACGTGATAGTCTTACGGACGTAAGTATCCTCAAATGTTCGCTTTAGCTTTGTTAGACAACAGTATGGCTTCACTCTTCAAGAATCGGGTTATATTTCTGTTTTAGAGCCTACAATTTGTATGCTGAATGTACCAGATCTTTTCAATAATATTTTGAATTTTTGATTACTGGGAATGTTTAACCTACCAGGTTAATCGCCGATCAGGTTTCACCTTCATCAAACTGACTATATCACTCTATTTGGCGCCTATATACATAAAAATGCTGGTTTATGATTGCAGAATTGTTTTCTTTAAAAGAATAAATCTGTTTTAACAGGTTTTGCTTTATATACAAAGATGTCACGCATGTTACTGTCTCAAGAATCGTTAAATTGAGTAGCTGGGCAATAACATCAAAACTTGTGGTTTATGCTATAACAAATAAGCAAACAGCAAAATCCGGTTTGCCTGTTCTGAATATGTCAACTCTTTATTTATTACAATTTGAAATACTCTTAATTTCGTCACGTATAAAACACACCTCATGCAGTCCTTAAACCACTTGGTGATAAGGCTGGTAGCTCCAAGTTAACAGTATTCCATAAGAACTACCAGCATATTATATTTATGTATGTTCTGTGAAGGACCGTGGATTGATACTGGAAGTTGTATATATTATAAAGGACTATGTTATAAATTACTGTTATTTACGTTACAAATTGTGGTAGTTAATGATGAAAAATCAAACTTAGATGTATTTTCGAATACTTGCAGATGATTCTATAGAAAAAAACTAAGAATAGAAATAAAACATAAGGAGACTATCATGACATTACGTAATTTTAACGCAAATACATATACGTAACGTATATTATCGATCGCCACGGCCAAAGAGTCATTAGAAATGTGTTTTTCCATTGCATACCTACCACTGATGAAGTAATATATGTTGCCAAAAATTAACACGAATGCTCACAGGAACTACATATGCCCACCGACTATATATAGATTTGTTTGTTTTTTTTGTTTTGTTTTTTACTTTCATTCATAGTGCCATTAGAGGTTTATGACCTGTGTTTGTGATATTTCCCTTGTATGCTTAATAGTATTTTGCTCTTCAAAAGCATCACCTCTGACAACATCAGCTTTGTGCAAAATATTTACTCAGCTTCAAGGAAAGGAATTTTTCAGTTTAAATCAATCTGAGAATGTGTAAACAGTCATCACTTTAACTGGAGCATTTTACATAGGAAAACATATCTTTTCCAGCAGATACATGTAACCATTAAATAGGCCGCGATACGACAAAACCAACAGAAAGGTATGTGCGCCCAGTGAACACTCAGAGTCCATATCTACAGAACACACATGAAATTATATCACTTTGAAGACTTTTATTACTTCGGAATAGTGATTTTTTCTTTTTTTTTTTTTTTTCTTCAAAAACATGGATTTAGAGTGTGTTATTGTTTGTCCAAATACGCCGATAACGGTAGACACTGACCAAGAAACAGAGAGCATTATGCAATCAGTATAATATGTGAAAATCTGTGACATGTCTACATTGATTTTAAAAAGCCTTTTAGACTGTTTATGGCATGCGGCTTTATTTGCCACACTGCAGAATTTACAATATCAGTGCAAATCTAGTTCGCACCATTCAGCAGGCTCTACGACAAGGCTACAAGTGCAGTTCTGATGAATGGCAGCACTGGAGAATAATTCCGAACAACAGTAGGCGCAAGGCCAGGAGGTATTCTGTCAACCACCCTCTTCAATACTTTTTCTCGAATGTGTGATGCTCTGGACGAATATGATGGAAAGGTTAGCATAGGCGGCAGGATATAACCAAAAGATTGAACAATCCACTTCATCTGTTACAAAGCTGAAGCCAATTTGGAGAGATATCAACATCTCTTAAATGAGCCGCGACGCGAGAAAACTAACAATGTGGTTGTGCGCCCAGTGCAGACTCAGATCAGTCTGGGCATTCACCCAGGCTGATCAGACTCTTCACGGAGCGCTTAAAGGGTAGCTAATGGTCTAAGCTACCTCCATTCGCACAGCGAAGACTCTGATCAGACTGGGCGGATGCCCAGGCTGATCTGAGTCTGCGCTGGGCGCACAACCACTTGTAGTTTTCTCGTGTCGCGGCTCAAATCAAATGTGAAAGGTATGCTCATCCTTGTCATGTACATACTTCTGTATGCCAGTGAATCATGGAGTTTGACAGCAGACTTAGAGAAACGAATGCAGGCCTTTGAGGTGAGATGCTACCAAACTTGTAACCATAGTCGAGAAACGGAAACTAACTATAGGTGAATTTGGCCCCGTCTCAAGGTGTTCTGGTTTAGCAAATACGATACTACAGGGCACAATGAAAGGAAAACAAGAGGAGCTAGAGAAACGAAGAGGTGGGAAGACAGTATTAAAGAACAGACGGGAATCGACATTTCCAGCTGAACAAGTGCAACTTAAAACAGGACAACGTGGAAAGGGATTGCTGCAAAGTAATTTGTTGTGTCCCAACGACCGTGCAAGGTTATGGTATTGCATGAAATAGAAAAGAATATGTCAGTGTAGCAGCAGTGCAGCAGTAGGCAATATGTCTTTGGTGCAGATTATGTTTTATGTTTTGTCCTTTGAGATCAGCGGATATATTCTGAGAAATCGGAAAGTTTTGATTAGTTTAGATTTTTATTCTAAATCATCGCTTTTTAACCATTTGGACCTTGTTCGATACTAATCAGTCTTTGAACTGACTGCCTTATTAAAATTAAGAAATCACAGTATGCTTTTTTCTGGTTTTCGTAACCAGGTACTGTCAGGGTCACAGATGATGCTTGAATTACCGAAACTTCGAAGTATGGCCCATGACCCACATGAATGTGTGCTCTGCTCTTGAAGCAACTCTTTAAGATTTTTATTTGGAAAGCTAGTGAGAAGACAACCGGCACATAGAGGATCTTACACGAGTGTTCATGTATTATTGTATTTATTAAACGAGTTGGGGAAAAAGACAAGATGCGAGGCTTGCCGAGCATCTTATCGGTTTTCCCCAACGAGTTTAATAAATGCAATAATACAGGAGCGCGAATGCAAGATTCTATTTATCATACGACACTAGAATTGCATTTTATAAGCAAATTTTGCACTAAAACGTCACTATTTCGCCATTATAAAGCGCGACGTTGTATGGACGTCAACGCATAACGCTACGACGTAATTTGCATATTTAATCCACTAGTGGATTATCGTTTTTAATGCATGGCTTTATTACACTCTCAGATGCGACGTTATATGCTTAAAATAGATGGCACACACAAAGCAAAACAACACAAAGGAAAATTCAAGGGGTCAGCCCTAAGCGGCTGATGGCCCCGAGGCTATTGTAAAGGTAAAAAGTATGCAAAGACCCGTGAGGAACTGAAACAATCAAAATCCAAATCAAGCCCTCAAATGAGCAAAGTCTCAAAGACTGAATAATGATAAAAATAGTAAACCCGTTACAACAGAAACACAGACTTGGAACGGTCAGTTACGAATTACTGAGTCTTGGGGGGGGGGGGGGGGGGGGGGGTGTAGGAGTGGGGGAGTTTAATGTATTTAACATGCGCGTAACCCTCTCCCTAGATTATGTTGTGGTTTTCATACATACAAGTTATTGGGTCCGTGTGAGGGATTTCTTATCCAATCGTCGATCAAATGATGAATTATAAATACTGAAATGACAAATGAGCCGCGACACGACAAAACCAACAATGTGGTTGTGCGCCCAGCGCAGACTCAGGTCAGCCTGGGCATCCGCCCAGTCTGAATCAGAGTCTTCGCTGTCCGCATGAAGGTAGCTTAGTACCTTAGCTACCCTTTAAGCGCTTAGCGAAGAGTCTGATCAGCCTGAGTGGATGCCCAGGCTGATCTGAGTCTGCGCTGTGCGCACAACCACATGATTTCAGTGGAAGGTATGTACCAAAGCGAATTGATGGCAGTGTCGCGGGGTTTATGATTTATTATTCAGCACGGAAAATAAACAAAGTGACATGTGCGCCCAGCGAAGACTCAGATCAGCCTGGGCAGTCGCCCTGTCTGATCGAGTTTGTTGTGTGCTTAAAGGGTAGCTAGGTGTCTAAGTTACTCTATGCGGGCAGCAAAGACTCTGATTATACTGGGCGGATGCCCAGGCTGATCGGAGTCTTCACTGGCCGCACATACCACTTTGTTGGTTTTGTCGTGCTGAGGCTCATGTCTCTGCATAGACCAAGGTTGCCTCTTTATTACTAGTAACCAAAAGAAATCTTGCACATGCAACTTAGTGCGTTCGATATATTAAGCTACAATATTTTCAGGTGCTTAAATGTGAACAAAGGTCTACTGAACCTTATAATTAAATTTCTTGCAGACATTCTGTCGCAATTATTTTCACAGTATAATAGAAACGTTACACTGTATTAGGACTATTGCTTAAGCTCTAGACGATATATAATCTGCCCTGATGGCGAAATTGTTTCTATAATCAAATTAAGAAACAGCAAAATGAAGTAACACGCTGTGTTACAGTATCTGTGACATAAAACAGGCTGGTGAGACAAACCGGCATAAATAAAAATGCTGGTCCCTACAAGACAGTTTTCAAATAATTTAGACTGGGGCGTTATATCAGGCATGATCACAGTGCATTGCCAAACATAGCGGTATGTTTTATACACCCAATACACGATTTATACGTTTCGCAGTATCTTATTGGTCAATAAATAGCTTTTCTAAATCTTTCAAAACTTCTTCTGAGGAACTTTCCGATACACGATATGTGGAAATAAAGTCCTGTTGGTTCTTGTATATGCATGCATCCATGGTCCGTCTACCGCATTCTGACTGATTTAGCCCGTAGACGCTCAAACCAGTTTTAAGGGATCATCCAAAAGGACACACAGCTGACAGCTGTTTCTTTGCACCGTAGTTTGCAGCTCAAGAGATTATATGAAGATGCTTCGAATAGCGGGTCCCTGTATGGATAACTTTTTTAATACAGGATTGACTGTATATAACAGAAAGGGAAGCTTCAATATGCTTTCAGCTTCATAGTGATGGCTACCGTTTCCAGTGGGATGCGCATATTACATTCTGTAACTGATTAACTTGTCAGTCCAGTCCGTTTAAAGAGGAAATAAAAATTCTTGTGGTGATCTCGTGTTTTAGTTTTTATACACTGCAGGATGAAATGGTCATACTGTTAGTACTAATAGCTTATTATTTCTCTTTCAAAATATCTCTATTCGTTGGGCTAGCACCAATTTCTAGTCTACATATTTCCGATTCTAACGACACTTAAACGGAACCTCAAAGACTCTGTCACAAAACTTTAGTTGACGTCAGTAAGGATTATAACACCCTCTTAGTTTTGATATTTCGTAGTTGAAAATCTTCGCCCCAGAGTATGAATCTTTCCGGTAAAATTATTCAAGTGTTATTAGTGTTATTAGAACCCGGAAGATGTGGATTAAAAAGTGACGCAAAGCTTAGTGATAGTTAAATATTGAAAAGGAAATAATTAGCTATTTATCTTTACAAAACAAAGACTCAGCAGCTGTGCCGCTTTGCCTACGCGTAACTCGTCCTTAAACTAGTAACGTATATCTGGAAATGACACATACTTAAGGTAACTTGACAGACACAGCACTGCTTCTTGATTTGCTAATTCAAGAAGGTGTGTGCTTTGAAGGTATACAAGAACTAGTGCCACTGAGTCCATTGTGCGTTTATTCATCGTGGCATCGTGGCATTATTATATAATATTTATCTTACAAACACAGATTTTAAAGGCAATTATAAATTAAAATCAAACTAAGATGTCAAATTAGATGAAAATTTAACAAGATGACGAAATAAATTTCATAAGCCTACTGTTGAAATTTTGATAACGTCACTGCAGTTTCAATTGCGCTAGTAAATCTAATGTTTGTTTCTCGTACTTCCAAGTGTAAAAATGTTGATTCTAACAAACGCGTAAACGCGCATTTGTGCAGTTCTGTCTCAGATTAGGAATATCTTTGTTGGAGACTCTACAGCCATTTAATTAAGCATACGGTTATATAACAATGATTACGAAGCTTGTGTTAATGTAGAATGTGCAATGTCGGAAAAGAACGTCGCTCTAGTTTCAGACCCCACTGTTCGTAATCCATGAATTATGAAAGGGACTTGAACATGAGCTGTACAGCTGTTGAAATAATACTAAAAATGGAATAAACATTGGTGAACAGACATTATGCTAAGCTGAAACTGCGAAGTCGCCACTTTTTAAAGCAATGACACAAGATCGACACGTGATCTGAAACATTAATAACGTCATTCTCGTGCGGCGCCCCTCGTTACCTTGACTTCTGTCTATTGCGATTTGTTAATAACTGCACTGCATTGTTATGATATTTATAGACCATACTGGATACTGTTGGTAGTTGGATATCATTTTTGTGGCTTTCTTTTCATTCTACACGCTTTTATAGCCGCAGTGACATTACTTATGGATCAACACTCGTACATATGGAATATACAAAATCAAGAACCGTAATCCTTAACCTCTGAACTTCTAAATTCTACCCAAGCGTCTATATTAAGATTTTTTCTTATTATCATTTGAAGGGATGGGTTACACGATAATGAACAAATAAGGTACAATATGGCATCTGTGAATTAAGCTATTTCTAAGTAACCACTAGGGTTCGAGGTTATAAAACTTGAGAATAATCTAAAACCCAAAATCAAGAACCGTAATCCTTAACCTCTGAACTTCTAAATTCCACCCAAGCGTCTATATTAAGATTTGTTCTTATTATCATTTGAAGGGATGGGTTACACGATAATGAACAAATAAGGTACAATATGGCATCTGTGAATTAAGCTATTTCTAAGTAACCACTAGGGTTCGAGGTTATAAAACTTGAGAATAATCTAAAACCCATGTGCTCGGAAGCAGTCAATCAGTGTGCTTTATTTTGAGTTTGAGAATGTACTTAAGTTTTATAACCTCGGGGCCAAGATGTGAGCACAAAATGTTTGTATCAGGTGTTGTCAGACTCCGTTCATCTTTAATGAAAAAGAAAAAAGGAAAAAATCATTGATTATTTCATTGAAGTCGGCCATTGTGACCAACAACGCTAGAATTAGAACATTCAGTTACATTCACTTTAACCACGGGTTATGCAATGTTGCGCAGACCAATTTAAGGTATGTTTTTGAAACTTTTATGAGACAAGCATGGGTTGGTGCGGCCTATGGATGGCTATCCTGTCTCTTTAGATGTATCTGTTTAGTTTAGGATTGAATTTATCTACTGAATGGCTTAAAACAACAACAAAGTAAACATAATACATTTGAAAAGTAGAGAACCGCGACTACTTTGATCTTGTTAGTCTGAATTGCCCATGAGAAGGAGAATTTCTGGCACATAATATCTTTGAATCTGTAACTCATCATCATATTGAACCATGAGAAGGAGAATTTCTGACACACAATATTTCAATATGATGATGAGTTACAGATTCAAAGATATTGTGTGTCAGAAATTCTCCTTCTCATGGGCACTAAAAATCGGCACTTTTTGTAAGGGGTAAAACTAAATTTTACAAAAGACAAGCAATATTTAAAGGTTGCAATCTCAAATGCAGAACTTTCGTGACTCACGATTTACCTGCAGTTGTGTATGCAGAAGAAAATATGCTACTGTTAAATTTGTTCTTTGACAGTTTTTGGTTCTTGAAAAAGAAGGACAATCATTACTTGGTAAAAAAGAGTGAACAGGCATTTTTTCTTCGACACTTGGTTTTCTACTGGACTTTCATGCTCTGATATTTTTGTTACGGTAAATATGAGTAATAAACGCAATAGAAAAAATCCTTTGAAAAACGAAACTGCAGTTAGTAAATAATCAAAATATTTAAATGAGTATACGGTATATCAGAAACCATTTCCAAAATCAATGTTTTCTTGGCGGGAAAGGAAAGATAACTGTTGAACTGACATTAATTGTTTTCCGAGAAAATCACATAACCCTTTCTTTAGAAAAAGAATAACGATAGCTTTATTTTTTACTGTGGTGGCATGAAAATTATAGTCAATGCAATGATCAATGTTGATTTGCTTAGTGCCACTGCCGTGTAGAAAGGACATCAAGTTGTGATTTTTCTTTAAGCGTTCAGCATATTTGGTAAATGCTAAGACAAAGAGTCCCATTTACCACTAGATATAGTTTAAAGAATATGATACTTAAATGAAAAACATTAATGAATATTTGCACTTTGTCACATTTCCGATGACCACTAAAATTATTATGATAAGATCAGCTAAAATTTAGAAAGAGTCTACAACACGACGTTTCTTGATAAATATTCATTGGTCATCTCCATCCTATTTAGGGAATCTCGTTAATCTGTCAGAACGTTATGAGTAGCCAAAGCGAATATAGACCAGAGAAGGTGAACATTATTAATCACATGAGCTGCGACACGATAAAACAAACAAATTGGTTGTGCGTCCAGTGCAGACCCAGATCAGCCTCGGCATCCGGCCAGTCTGATCAGAGTCTCCGCTGTCCGCAAGGACGTAGCCTAGACCCTTAGCTGCCCTTAAAGCTGTAAGCAAAGAGTCTGATCAGACCTGCTTGATGCCCAGGTTGATCTGAGTCTGCGAAGGGCGCACAACCACTTTATTGGTATTCTCGTGTCGCGGCTCAATTATGCGATCGTCGCTGTTAGAAAAGGAATCGTAAGCCATGTACGAATATCATAGATAAAAACAGTTTACGTATCTGCAGAAACTAAAAAGCGTTCACATTTTATATCACAGAGATTCAGCATTCAAAGATCTTCAGGACAGTCTCTGTTCAGACTGCGCAAATGCAGAGGCTGATCTTAGCCTTTCATTTACTTTTCGCATACATGTGTAATGTAATGGGTCTTTTCTATGGCACTGCTCATGTATTGTTACATAGAGGATCTTACATGAGTGCTCTTGTATTATTGAATTTATTAAACGAGTTGGGCAAAAAGATAAGATGCGAGGCTATGCCGAGCATCTTATCGTTTTTCCCCCAACGAGTTTAATAAATGCAATAATACAGGAGCACAAATGCAAGAATCTATTTATCGTGTCTAAAATCGCATTTTATTAGCAAAATTTGCACTAAAACGTCACGATTTCGCCATTAGAAATCGCGATGTTTAATGGACGTCAACGTACATGTATAACGTTACGACCTTTTTTGCATATTAGTCGACTAGTGGATTGTCGTTTTTAATGCATGACTTTATTACACTCTCAGATGCGACGTCATATGATAGAAAGGATGTCTTACTAGTAACCGAACCGAATGCCCTTTAACAGTGTATCATTTTATGATTAAAAGTGCTTTTCATGTATCTAGAGAACCTTTTATAGCATACAACTATCTGTGAATGAACCGTTTGGTTATATTTGATACTAACAGAATTTGTTTTGAGTACTGACATATTGAATTTAGGTTCATAGATTCTTTTAAGAATTACTTTGTATATTGGCTCTTGAGGTAATAAGTGTAGAAATTGACCAAAACCTGTCTTGGAGTTTGTATTGCATAGAATTAATTAAGTCAGAATATATTTTGTGTAATGCTGTGCCCCGTTGGTATAATACTTTGAATTTAGATATTTATCGATTATTTTCTGAAACCCCTTGTAACCCAATGATACCGCATGTGTTTTCACAAAATGGTACTTTTCCGAGACCTCAAATGTATTTTTCGGTTATAAATGTTATGTATATATTATCTACATTTATTTAGTTTTCTATACACAGCTCACAGTATTGGTGGGCTAGCATGACCCGTAACCATCCGTCGCCCGTCAATCTGCCTGCCCCTTTCTTTACACGATATCTGTTCTGTAACCTCTGGTCAAACATCAATGAAACTTCACAATAATGATTTTCATCCAATCCTTAAATAAACAGTTGACTTAATCGATCCAAGGAGACGCCAGTCTACTATACCAATTTATAGCAAATATGTATGAACCGTTCTCTAAGAAAACATTGGCCTGACCTAAAACTAACACGACATATATGTTTCAGGAGTGACCACATTTCATCAAACTGTTTGAGTTAAGAAAAACAATGCCGCAAGATTTCTTTATTTGTCTGTAGTAAAATTTAAATCTTAAAAAGTTCCTTCAAGAGCAGAGAATACATACAGAAGTAGGAACATGGCTCTAATATCAAGAATGTAGAATATTTAAACCGAATGACAGTGAATATAAAGATACGATGAAATTCCACATCGTGCTCATGTGAGCTAAAAATAACACTAGCATGCTGGGAACTCGATACTCGCTTTTTTACAAGTCGAAACTCGCTTTTTAAAGCTCGATACTTGCCTTTTATAACTCGAAACTCTATTTTCATTACTCGATACTCGATACTGTAAAAAGAAACCCTTCTGTGGTCGAGTGGTTAGAGTAACTCGGTTATGCTGCAGAAAGTCGCCGGAAGGACACGAGATCGCGCCCGCGTTTCGACGACTGGGAAAACTCTCTCTGTCAATCAAGCAATAAATGGGTATCTTTTTTGAATCAGGGAAGGATAAGGCAGCAAAGGGAGAGTGATGGGCTCTGCCTTTCATCTGTTGTGCCCAAGATACAGTGAGTCTCTAACCCCCACTGCCCCTACGGCTATAAGGCTATGGGAAACCTTTACCTTTTTACCTTTACCATGCATAGACCTTGCTGAACATTAAATTGTTAACACAAGTAAAGGCTGCTGGGGAAAGAAAACACTAACAACAAAACAAAACACATTTACTACCTATCAATCACTTGAAGGGAGTCAAAAGCCCATTGCCGAGCTATATGATGAATTAAAATGTTGGAGTTGACTTGTTGTTTGCTTAAAATTAAATATATGTTGTGAGATATTATGTAAATTACCTCTTGCCATTCTCTTGAGTTCCGACTGTACAAAAATATAAATTGGGAGGCCTAAAGCCCCAAATTACCAATGTATGATACTAAATGCCGGGAGATGGATGCCTTAGCGGTCAGTGTAAACCCATATCAGACTGCACCTGAAATAAGCAGGCTTATCAAGATCTTCATTGTTTGTCTTTTCCAACTATTAAAATCAGCTTAAAGTGTATTGGTATATCTCCGTGTTTTTCTGCACTTTTTACAAAGAGAAACAACTTCCATTACATCATGTTTGCTTCCCTGAATGACGTAACTCTTCAAAAATGGAGTCTACTCCTAAAAGTAAGAGTTGAATTTGCAGGAGCAAATTATTCCTTTTAAGAGTTGAACCCTATTGAGAAGGGAGACAAAAACGAAAATGGAGAAGTCTCAATCCCTGAAAGTGTACCCACTCACCTTAATATAAAACAAATAAAGGACTACGTGCGTTAAGGCCATTTTTTGGCCCCCATCTAAGGTCAAAATATGAAAGTGGAGATAAATGTATTTTATTGCATGATTTCATTAGACCAATACTTCTAGTGTTTCATTTCAGTTTCTATTTGAATCTTGCTGTGCAATAAGTATGGAAAAATGGCTGCTGAAACAGGCTTAAATCATGAAATTTGACGTTTTTGGTCAATTTTTAGACATTCGGTTTACAAATTAGAATAGAGCACAGCCTTTAACCAAAAAATCCTTTTAACATACGATGTATATTGTTACAATTCACATCATATTGAAAGATTTTGTTGGTTAACGATTGTGCTCATATTTAATTCTTAAAAAAACTGAATTCTGGAGATGGGCTTTTGCCTAGATTTCCCATAGCAATGTTGACATGTTGAAATGAACATCTTGCTGTAATAGTCAATTTCACCTACTAAACTCAAAGACAAGAAACTGTTTTTTTTTTTCAAATGTACTATTAAATAAATAAATTAATAAATAAATAAATAAAAATTATCCTTATTATTGGTGCCATTTAATCAATTACCGTAATTATCCTTAAAGGGCAAACTGATTTTGCTAATATCTAGAAAGTGTCAAACCTGTTTACAAAATGACAGTAGTGCCGATCTGAGCAGTTTTATCTGGGTCTGCACTCCAGCAGGCATTTTGTCATGGTGTTCAGGGTAATATTGGTACAGTAACTTTATTTCAGTCAGCTTCTTTAAACCCAAGTCTTATCATCCTTGTTCCGAAATTTGTTTAAAATACAGAATGGAAAGTAACACGAAATAAACTTAATTCAGAATCTGTAAACAAAATCAATAAAATAATATTTGTGAAAGAGACTGGCAGATGTCACACAGAAATTGACTTATTTTGAAGTCAGCCTGCAAGTTATTTGACATAATGCCATTTAAGACTTTTCAAACAAGCAAGTGGCACTTTGTCATCTACAGTCATATGCCAAAAGTACCCGACAAAATATGAATGTTCTGTGGCACAATCTTCAACTTATTGTTACAATTGTAATGATAATAGTAATGCATTCCATTTCCGGGCGAGGTCATCTGGTTGACTTTAGCAGTGACATTCTATATCTTAGCTTATGACTACCGTTTAGGTATAGTTTCATCAAACAAAGTCTGCTGGATACTTTGGGTGTCAAGGACGACACCCACCTCTTCCTTTCGCAAAATGCAACGCCCCCGAACGTTTAATAGGATTAATACGGTATGAACCCTGTTTATTGTTTGTAACGCACTGCATACGGCAATATTAATTTTGGGGCATGTTCAAGAGCGTGCAATCTGCTTACTGCATACTGCCTACTGTATACTATGTTCTCTTTGCTGTTCAGCATAGACTGTGTACTCTCCACTGTTTCCTGTGTACTGCAAACAGTCTACTACAACATTGATATTGCATATTATCTCTAACTTTTCGCTGAATTTGCACCAGTCCATTGGGGCAGTTGTTCAGAATAACATTGCAGTTGGCTTCATATTATGTATGGGTCACTTGGACTATGGTCCACTGATATTGCCATGCCTCTTAAATGTTATTTGATGGACTTGGACTTGACTGCCAATGATATGTCAGAATAAGATGAAAGGTTGGGCATCTAAAATATGTGGTACAGATTATTATCAGCCCTACATGGGGAAATCTGTGTTTTTTAACCATGTTTTCAGTTAAAAAGGGTGCATTTGTTATGTGAGTGTGGTCAGGGAGGGGCGGATGTGGTCAGAGTAGGTACGGTCCTTACTGGTTCAAAGTCAGGGTTGTTTTGAATTCCAGAATAGGAAAAGGAAATGAGCTGCGACACGAGAAAGCCAACAATGTGGTTGTGCCCCAAGCGCAGACTCAGATCAGCCTGTACATCCGCCCGGTCTGATCAGATTTTTTGCTAGGCGCTTAAAGGGTAGCTAAGGTTCTAAGCTACCTTCATGCGGACAGCGAAAACTAGGATCAGACTAGGTGGATGCCCAGGCTGATCTAAGTCTGCGCTGGGCGTACAACCACTTTGTTGGTTTTCGTGTCACGGCTCAAATTACATATGATAGGTCACTGTAGAGAATAATTTTTTTTTTGGCTAATACATGATAACCAGTAAAGAGATTCACTCATTCACATGCATCTTTAACTTTAAATCATTCTTGAAATGGCATCAAAATTCATACAATGTGTTTCATGTGGTTCAAGACCTAAATCAAACAAAAGACGAAAACTTAGTGGAAGTGGCAATGAGGATCTCAGACAGTATCTCAGTGATACTTCTAATAAAACTGTTACTGAGTCTGACAGTGTTTGCAATTCATGCAGACAACAATTTTACTTTAAAAAAAGAAAAGTACAAACAAATTCTGATTCACAGACAGAGCTGGAGATTAAAACAGCAACAGATCTGGATGAAAATAAGAAAACTGGACCAAATATCAGTCCAAAAAACATAAAATTACCAATTCTTACCCGAGGAGGGAGTCATAAAAAGTGCCTGCTTTGCAATAAAAAAAGACAAAATCAAGCGCTTATTCCATTAAAAGCCAGAACACAAGTTTTAATTGAAAAAGGAATAATAATTGCTGAAGGCAGTCGTTGTTGCAAGTTTCATCTGAAAGGAAAAGAAATTGATAAAGCTATACTGAATGAAATTGAACCAAATGCCATTGATGTTAATCTTAATAGAACTGATATATTAAAGATAATAGAAAGTGTTAGAAAAATGGCAAAATTGTCTGCTTCTAAGCGACTAAACTTTGATGATGACGAATCTATGACAAATGATGATTTCCAAGTACTAACAGGCCTTACTAAACTTCAGTTTTATGATATGTTAACATTTATTGAAGATTCAGTGACACGAAGCTCTAAAAACAGATCAAAAAGGACTGCTCTTGGACTCCTTTTAGTAAAACTCAAAACGGGACTATCTAACAGAATGTTATCTACATTATTCGGTGTGCACTGTAGGTTTGCTGTGCAGAGAAGTCTCAATGCATGCAGATCTGCTCTTATGAAAAAGTTTGTCCCTGAAAACTTAGGACTGCAGCATGTATCAAGGGAAGATGTTATTAGTTCTCACACAAGGCCACTTGCAAAACAGTTATTTTCTTGCAACACAGATAATGCTATAATTGTTTTAGACGGAACTTATATATACATACAAAAAAGTGGTCAATATAGCTTTCAAAGACGTTCTTACAGTCTTCACAAAAACAGGCCACTGGTTAAACCAATGGTGGTATGTAGCACAACTGGCTATATCCTTGGTGTTTTTGGTCCATATTACGCTGATTATAAAAACAATGATGCAGCTATAACAAAACATATTTTTGAAAGAAACATTGATGATATTAGGAACTGGCTAAAGGAAGATGATATCCTTGTTGTAGATCGTGGTTTCAGGGACTGTTTAGACTTCCTTAATGATTTGGGCCTTAAGACAGAAATGCCATGCTTCCTGGCTAAAGGCAAAAAGCAACATTCGACTCTAGAATCAAATTCTTCACGTTTTGTTACTAAGATAAGATGGGTCATTGAATCTGTTAATGGTCGTATAAAACAATGGAGGGCTCTAGACCAGGTTGTACCGAATTCTCAGATTCCATGGATTGGTGATAATGTGCGTATAGTATGTGCACTTTGTAATCGATATAAACCTTCTTTAGTATCTAATACAGCAGATGATGAGGCAATTGGACTGAAGATGCTTGCCTTGGCCCAAAAGCCAAATAATCTTGAGACACGTATTGTTAATGAAAATCTTAATCAAAAGAAAACAGTATGGTCAAAACTTGATTCAGAAGATACTGCTTTAGATTTTCCAATTTTGTCGGAAAATGACATAAGGAGTCTTACATTAGGAGTATATCAACTGAAACAAGCCAAAAGCTATACATATGAGCATTTAGATGACTCTGGAGATTATAATGTTTCCGTATCAAATATTTTCCCAGGGCTTTTGAGAGCACAGCTTCAGTCACGGCATGTGTCTTCTAAAAAATATTTTGTATATGTGCAGTATGATAACTGTTCTGTTGGTTCCAATAAAATTACAGACTGGTATTGTCAGTGCCGTACTGGGGCAAGAACAGTAGGTATGTGTGCTCACATTGCCCCCCTCATATGGTATTTAGGCTATGCAAGGCATACAGAGCAGAAATCTAGGATTGATTTTGGACAGTATGTTGAGGATGCTGCAGATATCCCAGAAACAGACTCTGACGATAGTGAAGCCAGCTGTGAAAGTGATAGCGATAATTAACCTTTAGTTCATGATATTTGCTTGGTTAGCATTTTCCCAAAGTAGTTTTATTTAACATTTTAATATGCAAAACGGTTGCAAGCAATTTATTCTTAATTTTTCAGTGTAGTTTCTATGCTTACAGCAATACATATGCAGCGTAAACATTCAAGAGCATTTGGCATATCTGAATGTAGCCACACTGAGACTGGCTATATCATAAGCTGTCATCAGACTGCAAATTGCCGTGCTCTTCCCTTGTGGTTTAACGGAACTAAAATGGGTATAAAAAACCACTCGTCTTTTTGCAATATTGGAAGAATTCTCCTAGAATTTAATACATCTCAGTTCAAAGTAATCTGTTTCAATTTATGTTGAAGCAGCATAACGTGAAAGAGAAACTTAAATGTTCAAATCAGTATGCATATGTGCACTAGCAGATCAGAGTCTTAACATCTTTTACTTTATAGAGTCATCAGAATTCACAGTTTGTTTGATAGAGAAGGCTCTGATCAAACTGCACATGAATGCATGCTGGTTTTAATATCCCTGTTTGCATTTGTCGTAAGTTACCTTTTCACGCGACGCTGCTAATCTATAAACAAAATGTTCTATTGTGCAACAAATAACTCAAAGTTGTTGCCTCCATAACTGGAAATGTCTCATGGCTCTTGTGATTTCCTTAACATTTTAGGGTCTACCAGAGACATTCAGGTGAATGGGAACACCTCCATGTTTAAGGCCATGTTTTACAAAAAGGAACCAACTTTTTCTCTGACAGTGAAGAATTTGCTTCCTTAGGAGCAAATTCTTCAAGATTTGAACCCCACTGACAAGGAAAGCAAAGATGAAAATGGCAGAGTTACTTTCTCTGGAAGTATATCCATTCACCTTAAAATGCATGGGAAAGCTCAATAGTTACCAGAATAGAACTTGACTGTATGAGTTAATTTAGTTTCTAATACTTTTCAACGTCCTAGAATAGACATTGAACATGTCTTTCGGTGAATCAAGCATTTACCGTATTAAAAGCGATCTGTGTTAAAGCAATTCCACAGCTTATAAGCTATTCAAAATGGAAGTGTATGGGTATAGCTTTCATTTAAGATGAGAATCTGTTTCGGCAATTGGGATCGCTTATGGTTATAACCTAAAGTAAGATGTTTTGAAACTGCTGATAATCAGAAACATGAATTTTATTGGCAAATATTTTCAATTAATATTTACAAGAAAAACGGTCTCTCTTATACTACAAAGAAATGTGAAAACGGACTATAGGTAATAGAGGGATGCCGGACAAGGTCCTTAATTAGCGCTTCTTCGCTTTATCCATTACGTAGGCTCGTGTAACCTAAGTGGAACCCATTTAAGTTGCATTAGCTTTTCTTTAAAAATAATTGCTACATATGAATATTGATTACTCTCAGCAACATATCTTATGCATTTGCTTCCTACATCCAAAGTAACTAAAATAGCATTGAAAGGGCCGTAAAACACTCACATTTTCATGTAACTTTTCTGGTAATAAATTACTACATATTATTTTTAATTATCTCTCATTTTGAAAGAAAAATATAGATATGTACCTCAATTATAAAACATTTGATGTATATTTTCTATACAGAGAATGTCTTAGGGGTCATAACCTTTGACCCCATTCTGTCCCCATATATGATGTCTGTCACCAATTTCCTTATCAGTTTCATTTTGGGGAATATCTCAGCTATTATTCATACCAATATGAGTCACTTTGGTTGGGGGCCATTTTTGGGCCTTAATGCACGTAGTCCTTTCCAACATATAACTTTGTCTCGGGAAGGCTCATTTTCTGTGATATGCACTCTGAAATCTGACAGATTCCAGTTGTTCTGATAATGCCGATGCTTTTCAATACCCTTACAGATCAATTGTGTGTCAAGCTGACACGTCATATCTGGTATCTTATAGCTGATATTGTGATATCGCTTTAAGTAAATTTTCCCTTGTATCCTTACTAGCTTGTTTCGCAAAACTTATCAAAAGGCTGGTAGCATGTTAAAGACGTTATTGTTCACCTGCGCTTATTATGTTATCTAGATAAAACATTGCATAACTGTCCTTAATTTCAAAATGATTGGTAAAGCATTGCTCTAAATATGAGCACATCTTTTAATATATAAGTACTACAAAGTAACAAAATGTAATAAATTCATGCAAAAACTGTCATATTCTATTCAGCGAGTATGTATTATTCAGTATCATAATTATATTTATGTATTTATTATGCCCCCGTGACGATAGTCAGGGGGCATTAAGATTTGCTCCTGTCTGTCCGTCCGTCCGTCAGTCTGTCCGTCCGTTCGTCACACTTTATGGTATAGAGTTTGTGTAATCAACTCCTCCCACAGTTTTCAGTGGATCTTTTTCAAACTTCACATACATGTTGTGGACATAATGAAAATGTGCATGTGGGATATTGTTGGAGCTAGAATTAATTTTGACAGAATTACGGCCTTTTGAACTTAGTCATTTTAGGCAAATTTTTGCATTGTAGGGTATGCAGTTTGTGTAATCAACTCCTCCCACAGTGTTCAATGGATCTTTTTCAAACCTTGCATACATGTTGTGGACATATTGAAAATGTGCATGTGGGTTTTTGTTGAAGCTAGAATTAATTTTGACAGAATTACAGCCATTTGAACTTAGTCATTTTAGGCAAATTTTTGTATTGTCGGGTATGTAGTTTGTGTAATCAACTCCTCCCACAGTTTTCAATCGATCTTTTTCAAACCTTGCATACATGTTGTGGACATATTGAAAATGTGCATGTGGGTTTTTGTTGGGACTAGAATTGATTTTGACAGAATTACGGCCTTTTGTATTTAGTCATTTTAGGCAAATTTTTACATTTGTAGGGTGAGGAGTTTGTGTAATCAACTGCTCCCTCAGTTTTCAATCGATCTTTTCCAAACTTTGCATACATGTTATGGACATATTGGAGATGTGCATGTGGGTTTTTGTTGGAGCTAGAATTGATTTTGACAGAATTATAGCCTTTTGAACTTAGTCATTTTAGGCATATGTTTGCATTGTAGGGTAAGTACTTTGTGTAATCAACTCCTCCCACAATTTTCATTGGCTGTTTTTCAGACATTGGTGACTTGTTGTGGACACAGTGAAGATGTGCATGTTGGTTATGATAGGAAAAAAATAATTCTGAAGGAATTATGGCCTTTTAAACTTAGTCATTTTGGGCTGCATTTTGCACTATAGGGTATAAAGTTTGTGAAATGTTTTCAGTGGATTCTTTGTAAATAGCATTTGTGCTTTAAAGGTGCTTTAGGGATGTACACATATCCTGTGACAGGGGCTGCACGGGGGCATCATTAGTGTCTTACAGACACAATTTTCTAGTTTATTATTATTATTATTTTACAAATCTTGGAAGCATTTTTCTTACAACCGTCTTTGTGTTAAGCTATCAGAAATCCTTCCCTCAACTGGATCATTTTAAATCGTGGGTCTAGGACACGTAGCCGTATGACCACTTTATGGGACTGAACCGCTTTTTGTTGCGAATGTACTGCTCTGCAATTGTTTTTCTGTATATAAAATATCACTCATTACAGTCATAGCACTTATTGCATTCATATCTTTTACTGATCTACCAGTAAAAAAAGGACTGCTTCATAAAGTAGCTGACACCAAACAGTCTAGTGGGTGAGTCCTTTTGGTTGCTAAATACCTGTCATGTAGCCTCTGAAACCGGACCAGTCTGCATGAGCAGTGTATAATTATCTAAGTTTGTTCACACTCAGTGCCCAAAATAATAGATCAGGGTCATGGAATCATGTCGAATCGCATTCTGAGCCAGCATGAAAATCATAATAGTTCCCTAGTATGTGCGAAATTCCTCTAGTACTTTCAAGGACCGAAGATGTTATCAGTAATTATAGCATCTTTCTCCGGAGGCTAC
Source organism: Ctena decussata (assembly GCA_963989385.1). Classification (NCBI taxonomy): domain Eukaryota; kingdom Metazoa; phylum Mollusca; class Bivalvia; order Lucinida; family Lucinidae; genus Ctena; species Ctena decussata. The sequence goes on from OZ022512.1 coordinate 11,788,552, forward strand.
TAACACTTCATCACTGTCATGCTAATAGGCTTGAAAGTATCTAAGAGGGATAAAGCTGCATCCCATTCCCTAATTCCAGGGGGTCACAGATATGCACGTTGATATTGCATGAGCGATGGGCGCATTTTTGCCATGGAAATGTATTTTTCTATATAAAACTAGGATAATTTAATTTCGCCTATTTATTTTAAGAGCTTGAGTTGTTGCTTTTGACTCTGTGTTTATTGAACCGCGTTTTACCATTTGGAAGGAGTTGGTTGTTTGTAAAATGTGCGAAGTTTTTAGCACGTGCTCAGCATCATGCTCTGATTAGACATGTGTCCGCCATTGTGAACTCGAAGTTATTTTTTTAAACGCTGCTCTAAGATGGTTCGTAACATATGCCCTCCATGCGTCTGTCTTTTCGTCTGTTTGTAAATAAACAATCCTAATTGAAGTATGAAAATTAGAAACAGGACCATTGGTCAAATATTTACCATCGTCAAAAACTGAAAAAAACTTATTTCTTTTGCCGTGCATTATCTTTTGCTGCACCCTGCAGCAACCTTTTTACTTTTTTTCTAGCAGTTGTACAGCAACCTGAGCGACTTGTAATATTTTACCTCTAGCAAATGTAGGTCGGAGATATAAAAACTACGTCTGTCAGCCATGCAATATTGGAATAAATAACTAAAATAAAATTAAGAACAATATATTATTATTTACAGTACCAACAATTACTGTTATTCCGCTTTGTAGTTCATTTCAGTTTTGGTTAGTTTAGTATGACCTTTGGTCATACCGTAATACCGGTTGTACAAATGGCGATATACGTAGAAAAGATCAAAATGTAATAGGAATTTAACGATTACTGTGTATTTCGTTCCATTTGAAACATATATTACCCGTACTGAGACATGCTGGACCCGGAGACAATCCTCAGATGAGCGCCTAGGAGTCCGGTACCGGACTCCGAGAGTCTGCATAAAGAAAATTTATAAATAACATAAACACATATTATCAGTCATTAACACGTATGTTTTGTCATTTCAGATCACACAACACAACAAAAGAAGAAGAAAAAAACAACAACAGAAAAAAAAACCCAAACTAAAAATGCTGCATTCTAATTTAATGTGATTCAACATTTCAACTTAAAAAATATATGTAATGGACTTTGGCATGCATTTATAACGTATTCTCAGGACTCAGTCAAAACATTTTTGTAGAGAAATCTAGATACAAATAATTTGAATGATAAAAATAGAATTAATTTCATATGCACGTTTACGGTTTTAATCCCATTTCCGTTTTCTGAAAACAAAACCTGCCTACCGATGCATGTCTTATGTATGTCTTATGCATACATACTTATTCTTTATTATCTAACTGCGTCATTAATCAGTTACAATGTACTCAGTCTAATAAAGATGAAACATAAGTTGTCATTTTTATGCGAGCAACTTTTCGCGTAGCATCTAAATCGAAGCAAAAAAAAATAATAAAAATAAATAAATAAAAACGAAATAGTAACACTAAAATAAATCAAACACCTTTTCCATAAAAATATTTTGCTGAAACACTTAGAAAAAGTTGTTTTCTGACAGTTATACTAATTGATTAAATGACAAAATTAAAATAAGTTAAGTGTACAAAGACGTTATTTTTTTTTTCAAATAAGATTCTTATACATTTTATTCATCTGTATTTCGACATAGTTCAGTTCATGGTATTTTTTGGCAATAACCATAATGTGGTTTATCCAAATTATGGATAAAACTTCGATGACATTCACTGCGTATTTTAACTAAAAGTTTTATCCAAATGTTTGATAAAACTTACATGTACAACTGTGTTTTGGACCAGCATATTTTAAGGCAGTGGTTTTGCTTTTCCCAGATAGTTTGGTTTTATCCAAATTTTGGATAAAATTATTTCTACGTATTCGTTGTACTGCATTTCCTGCTTATCCAAATTTTGGATAAAAATTTTGGCCGTGTGTTTTCATATAGTGCGGGGCAAGACAGGGTGTTTGTTTCTCCCATCTAGTTTGGTTTTATCCAAATTTTGGATAAAATAAAATTTAATGTATTTCAGTCTGTGTATTCGCTGCATTGTATTGCCTGCACAGTCGCTTATCCAAATTTTGGATAAAATTTTCGGCCATGTATTTTCATACAATATAAGGCATAGGCAGGGTGTTTTCTTATCCCAGGCTATTTGGTTTATCCAAATTTTGGATAAAAATGGATTAGATCTAATTCTAATTATTACTCATCAGATAACTAAAGTACAGTATATTTCCTGCAGAGCTATTAATCCAAATTTTGAACCAACAAACGTCTTATCCAAAATCATAGAGCCAGTTTGAGCAAATGGATTTGCTCAAACGTAAATAGACACAGTTATCTCTCCATCGGCATCAAATGAAAAAGCCCATAGGAGCACGCGACACAAAACATGCATGAAAGCATGCATCGTATTTCAATAGATCAAGAGACTGGTACATTCTGTATTGAGGACGAAATACTTCTTTAGTTTTCTGTAATATTGAAAAGTAGATTAATCTATACCAAATTTAGTGCAAAGATATGCATTTCTGTAACTACCTTGCTGTTGCTATACACTTAACGTCTGAAAAGAGTAGGCAGATGTTCAGATCTCGGCAGGCAGCAGACATGCCCTTCGATTCGATTATACACTGAAATTAAAAAAAAAAAAGCATCTGTCTGTTCCTTGGCCCTGGAGAAACATAGATGGTAAGGTTATCGATATTGTGCATTGTCAAATGATGTTTCGTTTAATATAATATTGTTTGCAACATAGTTAAATTAATTTATCATATGACGTCGCATCTGAGAGTGTAATAAAGCCATGCATTAAAAACGATAATCCACTAGTGGATTAAATATGCAAATTACGTCGTAACGTTATACGTTGACGTCCATAAAAACGTCGCGTTTTCTAATGGCGAAATTGTGACGTTTTAGTGCAAATTTTGCTAATAAAATGTGATTTTAGTGTCATATGATAAACAGAATGCATTCGTGCTCCTGTATTATTGAATTTATTAAACTCGTTGGGGAAAACCGATAAGATGCTCGGCAAAGCCTCGCATCTTATCTTTTTCCCCAACTCGTTTAATAAATTCAATAATACATGAGCACTCATGTAAGATCCTCTATTTAGCACATGTCTGGAAAGAAGCCATACAACTAGCAATGATACGATATTGGTTGCTGGTTTGTCACTTAACTGATTAGTTCTTTCATCGCAGTCTTGACAAAACTAGTTTGGTCCAACAAAAGATCCTCTTAGTAGACGATAGATGATCTATGTTATGGACGGGGGTAGAAAAATGTTGATGGCCAAATTGTTCTTTTCTCCAAAACTTTGACAGATATAAAGATGCTTGTCAATCTCAGTTTTCAGAAACAAAACAAACCAAAAATGTCACTTTGTATTAATTAGATTTGCCATATACTGTTGCGAAAAAGGACCCGTGCATAATGACATTGTAAGCAGGAAAATTGATCTTCGAAGCTTAGGGCCATGGTGTTTCTTATGAAATAACTTATTTTAAATTGTGTTAATAATTAGATTTTGTACACTGTCTAGCATCATATCAAAATATTGAAACGTGTCTATTTTCTCAATGAACTCTATTTTCACAACCTTACACCATATTCATTACTGAGAAACTGTTGTTATACTTTTTAACACAGTCTTTGTCCTCATTTGTTAGTATTCAGATTAAACTAATATTATTTTTTCTGGATAACATGACTTTCAAAATTCAGCGATTCAATAGAATCCAGAATCCAATGGTGTCAAATTTAAATGCACTTATTCATCAGTTCATAGCAAGTGCATGGAACTCAAGTAAGAGTCTAATCTATGGTTAAGAAAATGCGCACAAAATATTCATTTGCAGCTGTCCGACAAACATGATTAATGTTGTCCATCGAAACAAATCTATAACAAACATAAACAATCACTTTGGAAGTATTAAATAAGTAATTGAATAAAGAAAGAAAATAGCTGGATTATTGAAGTAGAAGGTTTCTTCGATGACAGATTAACGTGAATGGAGCTTGTATTCAGGTTACCACCAACTATTTTGGGATCCACTCACACAAGTATATTGCGCGTCTTGTTATTGGAGGCTACTTTGCAGTTTTTGGAATTTATTTTTTACCGAAAATTACACTTTAATATGTACATATTTTTGCTGCATTTTCATATAACAGTTTTTGTTTTAAATTTGCGTTAAAAAATTAAAGGGCACAAAGCTAACACTAAGCAATGCTAATATGCTAAAAAGTATCTATACTATTTCAATAAATAATGATGGTGTTCATAGTCACATGGAGAAGTCATCTTACTATGTTTTAAATAAAAGATCACGTTCATAGATTGGTTTATCTTATCAAAACAATATGTCGCAAACCAGAGGACAACGCTATTTCTTTAGGTTTTTGTATAGTCTGCCCTTGCCTAAATTCATATCCGGGACATAACTTATCGGCCATATCTTATTTAGACAATGTCTCACCTAGACAAGACAACTCTTAATGTTTACGTTTTTAGTTATGTACTCCTTCCAAAATCCGAGTCCGGGCCATGATCCCGCTCGGAATTCAATTATGAAACTTCACAATGTCATACAAAGATAACTTGGAAGGCAAATCTCAAATTTGTTTTTGAGTTATCTCCCCTTGCCAACTATTCGTGTCCTGGGCGTAATTCCTATCTCTTACGGAATGTAGCCATGTAGCTTCACAGAGACTAGCCTATAGTCATTAATGTGTTTTGCTACATGTACTCTGTGATGCATAAGAGACAAAAGAAGCAATATCCAAATCGCTCTGCCTGAAACGAATTACAGCCCACACATCACAAGAATATCAGAACTGGATGTGACACCTTTAGTTCATAACACGCACATCTGGTCAATAATTCCAATACCTAGCATAACAAGCTGTCGACATGATAAAGACTTGTTAACAGGGCAATGATACGAGCATGTAATACTAGGACGTGTTCGAATAACAGAAACTGGCACGAAAAGTATTGACGTGCAAACTATGTTCTTCTTTCCCTCACGTTTTACGCTCGCTTTGAGACTATATTTTACTCATATTGAGCCTGTCGCTCATTAAAAGTAGGCGCAAATCAAAGTGCTCGGAAAAAACGACCTGACTGCCTATAGCAAAACTTAGCCTTCTTACATATGACGGTGTCTATGGTTTACCTAAAATCAATAAAACTTCAAATAAAAACCCAGTAACTCAGCAAAGCTTTTCCTCAAAATTGGTCACCAGTACAATTGTACAACAGAATAATCAGAAATCGACAAATTTCAGCCAAATGTCGGTTATCAACAAACGATAGTAAATATAATACGATATGTAGATACATCTAACTTACACAAGATCCACAGGGGATGCTAGAGTTATTTCTTACATTATCAATATGTAACTTACTTTTACTTTAGCCTTTTGGCTTCTTCGGTAATCAAACTAATAAAACGGTTTAAAAATGATTTAACATTCTTGCATTCAAAGAACATAGACAAGAACAAACAAAAGCAAGATACGTGTTAGTTGGATGATACGAGAAAATCCATGCAGTGAAGATGCCTCGAAACCATCTACATTATGGCGCCCTACTGGCATTGGGTTAACTTTGGACAAGGGTATGTTGTGCATAAACATGTAGATGCGGTATGGCGTTATTTGGATTTTCACCTCTTCTCTATCCTGTCTCACTGTTCTCAATATCACGCTGAAAACGGCTCCAAAGAGTCTGCTTAGCCTTGCCAAAGGCTTAGAAATATGTGAGTCGCGACACGAGAAAACCAGCAAAGTGGCATGTGGGCCAAGCGCAGACTCAGATCAGCCTTGGCATCCGCACAGTGTGATCATAGTCTTTGCTTTGCGCTTATAGGGTAGCTAAGAGTCTTAGTGTGCTCCATGCGGACAGCGAAGACTCTGATCAGACTAGCCGGAAGCCCTGGCTGATCTGAGTCTTAGATAGGCGCCAAACCCCTTTGTTGGTTTTCTCGTGTTGCGGCTGACATATTCTTCTTCTTTGTGTTGGTCTTTATGCATGGGGCTGGACTGATTTCTAAGGATATATCTTAGACAAACCCACAGGACAAAAAATCATTTGTAGACTAGCAAAACACTGAACATAAAAAAAAGAAGAAAAATGAATATGTGACAAACAATTTAATATATCCGACTGGCGTGAGTCTTGAGTCTTATATGCTGCCTCAAATGACTGGTTAACCTTAAATAAACTTCCAGACGATAGTAAAGTGGACACAGATGCCATCACTATTTCGGCGTTAGGATGTCCTACTGATACTGGTAAAAATAAGCATGAGCCTGCTGTGCCTGCAGTAAGTGTAGGATGATACTCATTTATTCTTTTTCCTTTTCCTTTGGATCTTTTACGCTCCAACATCCCATCTTAGCCTTTGTTCTCCTTCTTCCTGGGAGACGACTCAGTAAGGACTGAAATGCCATGAGCCCAACACATTGATCAGCCTACCAAATCTAACGTCAGATGTTATGCACGTTATGTTGCCATTAACGTTAATGGCGACGTCGAGAAAAATTAGACCAAAAACTCAAACATTAAAGTCAAGATCTGCTGTTTAATAATATGGTAAACGACTGAAATGAAACAAATATATTGCATGCTTTATTTGCTCAACTTTCTAAAAGTCCCAAAAGTATTGCAATCCGTTTAACAGAAGTGCCAAAATAGAATTTTCAATAAACAGGAAAATACAATGAAGTTAATTTAAAGAGTAACTACACTTCAGGAACTGACAGAATCAGATGCAAAACCCAAACCCCAACATCAAAGGGAAAGATTGTCAAAGACATCTCAACAAACAATAAATTACAAGTGATAAGCCGAGTCAGCAGCTCTTTCCCAAATAAGTGGCAACTCAGCTATCTTTACTAAACTAAATAATTTAGACCAACAGAAGGGTTACAACAGACTAAGCAAATTATACGAAAAACATTTAACTACTATTTTTACCTATTTTAATTTTTTATTATAGAATGGTTAAAATGATAACACAATAAATTAATCATCACCGAACATAAAACAAATGCAACCGCAACGAAAGTACCGCCTTGGGACGGTCAGTAATAACTACTGGGGGCTAAGTTTATGGGACAATTTTTTTTGTCGAATTACTTATGGTCCTTGACGGTAGAGCATACATTATGGGTTGACCTTTCTTACATAATCTCGTTTTAACATCAACAAGTCAGGAACTTTTGCACTCCAAGTTGTGAAAAAATAAAGAATAACAATAAGTAAATAAAGAGCATAAAGAAAGCAGCTGCTAAGTTTGAGAATTCTGTTGTATTTTCAGAAGTAAGTCTCCCCTCATCTTGGGGAGTCAGATTGTTTTTCCAACTGATCAATTGATGTATGTCTGTCTGTCAATCACAAATCGTATTCGCTCCATAACTCTAAAATCGTTTGAGATATTTTCCTGAAACTGGGTAGAAATCGCCATCAGACGATGTGCATAGAACAAGAAACCATACCTCTACCTTCATTTTTGCGGAATTACAACCTTTGTAAATCTTAATATGGAAATCATGTCCGCAACATAACTCAGAGACCCTTATTTGGAGAAATTTTTGCGAAACTTGTTACAAATATAAAGCATGAGCAGGCAATGTGCGGAAAATGGGAATGATAACTCCATCTGCATTTTTTTTGGAATTATGCTCCCTTGTAATTTCAATATGGAAATCTTGTCTGCTCTATAACTTTAAAATCGTGAAAGATATTCCCATGAAACATTGTACAAATATAAATCATCATGGGTCAATATGCATAGAACAAGAGCCATAACTCTACCTACATTTTACGGCTTTATGCCTCTTTGTTAATTTAAGTATTGAAATTGTGTCCGCTCCATAACTCTGAAACTCTTTGAGATATTATCGTAAAACGTGGTAAAAATATAAACCATGATGAGACCATATGATTTGATGAGAATAACAAACATAACTTCAATTACATTTTTATGGAGTTATATCCCTTTTAAACTAAAGTATGGAAATCGTGTCCGCTCTATAAGTTTAAAAGCGTAAAAGATATTTTCATGAAACTTGGTACAAATATTAAGCATTTTCAGATGATGTGAGAGAACAAGAATAATAACTCTATCCAAAATTTTTATGGAATTATGCCCATTAGTAAAATTTAGTTTGAAACACATCTCTGTTTTATAACTCTGAAACTCTTTGAGATATTTTCGCGAAACGTATAACAAACATAAAGCATGATCAGACAATATTCAGAGAACAAGCACTTTAACTCTACCTGCATTTTTATTAAATTATGCCCCTTTGTGATATTGAATAAAGGAAATCTTAACTGCTCTATATCTTTAAATCCATTAAATATATTTTCATTAAACTTTGTACAAATACAAAACGTCATGAGACAATACGCAGAGAACAAGAACCATAAGCCCACCTTCATTTTTATATTATTCTGTCCCTTTGTAATTTGTAGTATGGAAATTGGTCCTCTCTATAACTTTAAAACTGTTGTAGATATTTTCACAAAACTTGGAACAAAAGAGCATTGACAGTCGATGCTCAGCTAATAAGAACCATAACTTTACCCGACTTTTTGATTTGGGTATGGGGAGGAATGGGGGGATGGTGAAGACATCTGTTTTTGTTTTAAAACAGAAACATCTAGTTTTATGCGTATTTCGTATTCCCCTAAAATTGGTAATAATTACCTTCTCTAACGATGAAAAGGCTTGATATTTCTACCAAAATAGATCATATTCTTGTATGTGCACAACTAAGATACAGGCGTATGTGTGCAATAAATCAAACTTGAAGAAAATAGACTTATCTATGCTTTCTTTTACAGTTAACCAGTAATGATTTCAATCTTATTCTAGGCTCTAAAATTTGGGCACAAGCTACTTCTTACTTCTTCAGTCTGAAACTTTGTACTACATCAATTGAATAAGGATTATTAATGATGTAATTTTTTGTGCCATAAATTAAACTTAGGCTTAAATCTTTAAAACCTAATTTCAACACGCTATAGAGAACAACAATAGTAATGGGGTCTTTTGGGGGTCAAGTACTACGCATGCGCGGCAGCCATATTGGATGACTTAGTTTCTATATTTAGTAACAGTCGGCCATTTTGTTTTTATAAATAGTAACGCATTTGCATATAAGCAATTTGTGGAAAAAACCCATCATCAACCCTATTGACCTGATAGGTTTATAGGTCTGCGCATCACGGTCTACTCAGTATAGAGAGCTGACTTATGAGGTCCCTCCTCCGCCAGACGGTTTGTTTTCAGTGATTCTTTCTATTCGATTAAGTTCCAACTATGTAGCGAGCGGATTGGAATACTGGCTCTTAGGAATGATCTTGAGAGTCAGGTCCTTGTAATACATTTACATAGGTAACAAGCAACAATAAAGTTAAACAGAAACTCTGCTATAGTCTCGGACTGAATGACTCTGAATCCAAATATCTAATCTATTGTGAAATCGTGAAATATACTGAAAATGGCTCTTAATTCTTCGCTATCAAATGGGCAATGTCCCAACTGACATCCAGTGTAGTGTTTTGATCAGGTCGATCGCTATTTTTAACCTTCCAATATGAATAGAGGACCTCGTTTTGGAGTCAAAAGTATATAAGAAGGCGCTGACGATGGTGAATTAATACACTTTAAAGCCGCATTTGGAATACGTTGTACTCCCTTCATTATAAGTATAAACCCAGCTTATAAGAAATGGGTAGATACGTGACTTTATACTTCGAGAGAGGTCGGATACCTCATCTGGAGATGAATTGAAACTTTAACCATAAAGGATTGATTAACTGGGCTAGAGACAACTATAAATATTACCACAGTGGCACAGAACCGGAACCGACATTATATGAAGTAACGTCCGACAGCAAATATACTAGGCAACAATTTCACGATACGGTCATTCATGACTTGAAAGAACTGAAACCTAAGCTCAAAAACGGTAATACACATTTCTTTCCTCTGAATGGAGAAATGGTGTGTATGAACTTACACGATAGTGAGTACTATGAAAAGTGGTTTAAGGAACTAGTTCATTTCGCCAGAGAATATTACGATGGTGGATCTGACTTTAAGCTTTATCTGGAAGTATGGTAAAATCAACTTCATTTAAAATGACGTTTATTTTGCAAAGCGGAACTCGATGTTAGAAGCCCGGATTGCCGATTAGATTCCAGTCACGATGTCTAACAGAAACACCCAAGCATATTATTCTGATCAATCAGAGTTAAAGTGCCATATCAAGGTCGTAAAATGGATAACTGTTGCCGGTTTGATGGTAATCTTTCTCTTAACCCGGTGTTTGTCTTGGCCAGCATGAACTGGCCAAAAAGCCATCCTGTGGAATACGAAGTGAAAGTGGACGTCCACCAGACCGCATGCTCCTATCTGAAACAATTTGATCTCAAAGACCACGCCATTTTATTGGTGTGTAACAGAGGCGGTGGAACTGTTGTGGATATACGTCTATTCGTAAACCAAACGGCGACCAATCGCGGTATTCCGTTGAACCTGAGACAATGGACTATTCTCCAACGAGTATCTACCCATGTAAATAGAGCCATCAAAGAAGGGAAACGGGTAAGTACAAAGATACCTGGGATGAATTTAATTCATTATCTTATAGCTTTAGGGAATGAGTCACGAGATGGCAGAATATTCTTGCTGCAGACCATAACTACGAGACAACTTGCCTGTATAAGAAAGGTAGCCCGTATAGTATACAGCCAGACGTTTACTTTGCTGACACGTGACTATGTCTACTTTGATGACAGGAGCTTAGTCCTAATAGCTTTGTTTTCAGAAAGAGTCACTTTTCGCAGAAAAAGGTCCACCCTCCTTTATTACCATACTATGATACCAAGGCTTCTTCGAAACTATTATCTCCAAGATCGAATACGTTCCCAGCGGAATCCTAGAAGTACAGCCGAGGGTGCGTAAGATTCAATCATTTTAGAGACAACTTAGAAAAACGTCTTTTAGGAGGACTATCTGATCAACACACCACCATAGCCTACGCCGCCAATGCCGTCAACGCCGCCAACGCCACCGCCGCATGCGTCATTTTTCCAAAATAACGTAAGAAGAATGAACGGCTTAGTGCACGAAGACATAATGAAACCCTGTCCTATTCGAAACAGTCCTTCAGCAGGCGTGACGTTATGCTGAGACGTAAGCGCAATGTACATGGTAATATAAATGATGCCGATTCAGCACAAACATCAACTGAATCCACACGGATGACCTTTCAGCATCCATTTCGATGGTTACTACGGGTCCCAGTGCAAGCGGAAAAACGGAATGGACTAGAAAATTGTTATTATCCTCACTGATACAGCTGCCACCTGAACGCATTTTATGGTGTTTTGGCCAATGGCAACCTCTGTACGATGACATTCAGAGCAGACTCCCTTGGATAGAATTTGTGCCTGGGACCCCGGACTATTTAAACAGTTCTCAGTACATTAACGCCAGTAAAAGGAGCCTGCTGATCTTTGACGATTTATTGACGGAGGCCAAATGCAACCAGAGATTAGCCGATTCACTAAAAGAAGCCACCACAGAAACATATCGGTCGAGTATCTGACCCAAAATTTATTTCCTCAAGCAGAGGCTTGCAGAGATATCGCTTTAAATACGCAGTAACTTGTGCTTTTTAACAATCCGATCGACAGACAGCAAGTGGCGACCTTGGCCAGAGGAATTTATCCGTTGGTTGGGACCGGAGCCTTTTTGTCTGTTGCTTGGTCCACCGGGGCTCAACTGGTGACCTTCTTTTGCTTCAGATTTCCAGTGGGGTTGTTTGGCAGGACAGGGATCTCCACCTGTCAGACGGCCCGTTGTATCTGTTGAGTCCTCGTCTTTGCTTCTTCATGGTGTTGAAATTTGATTTATGTGTTTACCGTGATGATTCATTGACGAGTTAGAGGGTTATCATGCGAACCGAACAACCAACTAAATGTTTTGTACCACTTCAGAAACTGAGGGTGAGGTTGGGCCTGTAAAATCGATTTAAGCCCCCCAGTAATTCATTACTGACCGTTCCAAGGCGGTAGTTCTTTTGTGGTTCTCTGTTGTCTGTTTTTGGTGTCAGAGTTTCTGTGATGTTTTACCTTATGTACGTTCTTATTATTTTTGGTTCGGTTTGGGTTGCTGAGTGGCCACCTTTTGGGAACAAGCTGCTCACTCGGTTGGCCATATGTTCTCTGTATCTTGATTATTTGTAATCTTAGTTGTTTCCAACTATGGTTTGAGGGCTGGATTTGGATTTTGATTGTTTCAGTTCCTGGTCTTTGCATACTTTTTACTTTTATGAAGCGGCTTGAACAAGCGACTTCTTGCCCTCATGGTTACTTAGTGGTAGACTTGAAATTGAGTAAACCAGAACAAGACCGTTTAGGCAGCGACATACGTGAGTCCACGGATAAACTTGCATTAGACAAAGAAAGCATGTCTAAGGTCGACTACGCAAATAGGGAAGACGAGGACGAAGAGTCTCAGGATTTTATAAATAATCTCGGACCTGCCAGAAAACGCAGAAAAGTGGATTTTAAAGAAGAACGCTCGCGGCGTGATATATGGAACAGGAGATTTCAAGATCCTCTTAGACAGGCCAATAAAGAACAATTTGAAGCTAAAGTGAACAATAACCTAGAAGGAGGGTCAACTTTAAACCAAGCCGTCCATCACGCCGCCAACGATGATTTACCTCATCCCAGAAAAAGATTCTCAGACACGAGTACGCCCGGTTTCTATTCAGCAGCAAGTCCTGGAATCGGCGAGAACGTTCAGACAACAGCATGATATGAGTCAAGCAGAATCTATCAGACAGGCCGTCAAACTCAGAAAAAACTTATTTGACGATGTCTGGCCCGATCATAATATCGAGGAAGACGCTTTAAAACAGGACAAAGACACTGAGGGGTCAGAAGAAGAATAAAATGCGTAAAAAGGACACTTAACTACATGTTAACAAGAAAGATGGGTTTGATAGAGGTGTACGATAACAAGCAAGAGAAATGGGTCCCCTATGTACCAGACCCAGAGAAATGGTATCAACATTTTAAAGACTTGAGAGACGGGTATGTTGTACCCGATCATATGGTCTGTAGTGGGAGACGAAACCGAAAACTGCAAGAAACAGAAGCTCAGCGACCCCGTGTGAACTTGGTCACACCCGTGACTCAGGCGTTAGAGAGAACCCAAGAATTGAAATAGAACGAGAATGAAAAGGGAATAGTATGCCTGCAAGTACCAAGGGTGGTCGTCAGCGTAAGAAAAAACATACCGTGGACTGGGATTCAGTCAGATGTTAAACAAAAGATGAACAGTAAACAACTAAAAAATGTACTTCTCGGATATCCTGTCAATATAGTCAATATATGGTCTACGGATCAAATTAATACACGTAAAGGAAGATTTGTCATTTCCAATACGGACACGAGTGATGGACCAGGAAAACACTGGGTTGCATTTTGTTTTCCGAAACGGGGATCATACGAATTTTTCGACTCTGTGGGAAACAGACCTGAAGACTATGGCGTTGGATTTGAGAAGATCCTCAACAAAAAATATTTCATTTATACTGGACTGTTACAACAATCTTCGTCTAATGTGTGCGGGCTTTACTGCGCCTATTATATCATAAACAACACGAAGGAAAAACTATGAAAGACATAGTGAAAGACTTTAATCCACGACAAAAGAAGAGCAGTGATCGCTTAATAGTGACTAAAATGATGACAATGTTAGAACGAAAACGTCACACAACTTAATAAAACTGTACAAGTGTGTTTTCTCTCTTCCTATTGTTATAAATAAATATGCAAAAAAGAATATCAGTGTTGTTGTTTTTTGTTTTATGCTCTTGGTTATTTTTCCCCTTGTAACCCTTATCTTTACATTGCATTACATAGGCGGGATATGAAATAGAAGGATGACTTGTGATTTTACGTCCTTTTTATCAGTATATCAGTCATATCAGGTCGATGGGATAATGAAAGGACGTGTGCAGCGGTACCCCGGTTGAAATGATTACCGCGTCTAGTGGCAGCTCGAACCCGGGAGGGAAGAACTAGCAGTCATTGATTGACCTACTAAGTTACCAGGACTCCTGCGTGAAATGAATTCAAAATAACGCAAAACAATGCTTATAATGGGGTAATTTTGAAAAGTATGGATAGAAGTCTTATATAATAATACACAATTTATTCCGCTTACTAGCGTTCATATATACATCCACCACATTATTAGCTTGAGTAAATATATCTGGATTGTTTTCTAATACCTCTATCAACCGATTGGCTGCTTCTCTAGTTTTGTATTGGTGTTTACAGTGAGGAACCATACTTTTAGCCACATATTCAGGGAAAATATACATCAAAGTCACAACCATAATTGCTTTGAAAATGATTTCAAATCCTGTCTACCAAGTCCTTATATAGCTTCCTTTGAAACATCAGAATTTTCATTGGCTCTCAGATATTTCAACAACATTTTCACAGGCAACACACAGAGACCGATTCGACGCTTCCTGTTCGTTAACGCCTCTGTCAGGATCAAAACAATCGTGTTTTTCTCCCAAATATCTCAAAAGGCAAAAACATTTTCAACACTCGAGATAACACGGAGAGTTGCATTGAAAGCATATCCCAGCATTTTCAAACCCTTGGTTCATTTCGTTCTCCAAAACTGTTGCCTATTAAAACAGAAATATTTCCATGTTTATGCTTTAATCTCTGATTTTAGAATGACATTTGTCGTGCTGGCTCGTTCTTATATATACCCTGCCTGTTCTATCAACACCTATTCTATTTATAGTAGCAGACGTCATATTCTTTTTCTACTTTTTTGTAGCAGACACACGTTTAGTTATATTTATAGTAACAGACGCCATGTTACAAAAAATACATCTATGGTCGATCGTATTACAACGTATTGAAGAGCCTTAAACTGAAACGTATGTGCTTCACATAAGTTTCGCTCATGTCTAGATATATAGTCTGAAATACTGACTGCTGGGACGTTAACATATAGTCTTGAAGGGCCGTAAAAAACCCTAATGCGGACATTAGATTGATGAGTATATATTTCTTTTTCTTCTTTTAGGACTATTTTTTTTATTTTTAACTTTCAGCCATGAATGTAAAATGGGGGTTCTGCAAAAGCCTTGAAACCAATTTTTAACTTATGCTACCAATGATGCGTTCCTATTTTCCGAAAACTAATCGAATGTCCCTTAATAAAAAAGAGTTGCGGTTATTGATATCGGTAGTGACCTCTTTATGCGATATTTGTCAGCTGTTGTGAAATAGAGAAAACAAAGGTCACAGGGTGCTTAATTTTTTTACTTAACTATACGTGTTCATTTTTTTCTAATTTTGAATTGTACAATCTTGTGTAATGTAGTTAGTTATGTGTGTGCTTGTTGTTTGTGTGTACGTGCGTGCGTCTTTCTGTCTGCATGTATGTTTGTCCGTCTGCATGTTTTATGTGTGTAGGTGGGTTTTAGATGGTGTGGTTTGTGTGTGTGTGTGTTCGTCTGTGTATGTTCTTAAGTGTGGATGTGAAAGACAGTGTGGTGTGTGTGTGTGAGTGTGTGTGTGTGTGTGTGTGCGTGTGCGTCTGTCTGGCAGTCTGTCTGTATGTTTTATGTGTGTGAGTTTGTCTGTCTGTTTGTTCGTCTGTTCATGTGTGCGGGTTCGTGAGAGACAGAGGTTTTTGTATGTGCGTGTGTTTGTGTGTGTGTGTGTGTGTCTGTCTGTCTATCTGTCTGTCTCTGTCTGTTTTTATATGTTGGTGTGTGAGTGACAGAGTGCGGTGTTTGTGTGCGTGTGCGTGTGTGTGTCTGTCCGTCTGTCTGTATGCTTTATATGTGTGTGCGTGCGTGTGTCCGTGTGTGTTGGATGGCAGGTAGGGTGAAATCAACAGTCTTTCAACAGTTATATCGTTTGTGCATGAATTGAAGAAATGAAGATCCTGATAGTGTTAAAATGTACCGCTGTATGTCCGTAGACCCTGATCAGACGGCTCTTCTAAATGTTGACTTTTAGTGGAGTGCTTGTTGATCTGGGTCTTCTTTTCCGCAGGCCGTAGAGTGTCGCTTCACATGACATCGTTATTTTTTGTAGTTACTTCCGTCAACATCTGTTTATAGATACACGTTCTGAAACTAAATTACATTGGATTCAGAGCTAGACCTATTACTTATGCTGACCTAAATGGTATTAAAATTAAACGCCTATATATTGTGACATGCACGGGTACTTTTGTGTCATTAAGTCAAGGGTCAATGCAGATATTTAGAGAGCATTTCGCGTTGTGAGTTAATGAAGAATACACACAATTGTACGTATTGTGGGAAGAAAAATAAAAACACACACGCACGGTGAAACAGTATTTCTTACCTGTCACATTTTCCCGTAATAAAATTTGGACCAATAAATTTCCGTCATTTTTTTTAATCTAGTACGTTTTCGAAAAATGGGGGTGGGAAGTTGTCTTCCTGGAATCCTGGAGAGACAGAGTGCGGTTTTTGTGTCTGCGTGTGTGTGTGTGTGTGTGTGTGTGTTTGTCTGTCTATCCGTCTGTCTGTCTCTGTCTGCTTTTATATGTGGGTGGATGAGTGACAGAGTGCTGTTTTTGTGTTTGCGTGTGCGTGTGTGTGTGTGTCTGTCTGTCTGTATGTTCTATGTGTGTGTGCGTGCGTGCGTGTGTCTGTGGGTGTTGGATGACTAGATAGGTGAAATCAAAAGTTTCTCAACAGTGATATCGTTTGTGTATGAGTTGTAGAATGGAAGATCCTGATATAGTGTTAAAATGTACCGCTGTATATCAGTAGTCCCTGATCAGACGGCTCTTCTAAATGTAGACTTTAAGTGGAGTGCTTGTTGATCTGGGTCTTCCTTTCCGCAAGCCGTAGGGTATCCCTTCACGTAACATCGTTATTATTTGTAGTTACTTCCGTCAACATCTATCTATAGATACACGTTCTGAAACTAAATTACAATTGATTCAGAGTCATTCATTCCGAGACTGAAGCAGAGTATTTGTTTAATTTTATTGTTGCTTGTTATTATATCATAAGTGTCTGTTTAATTTTATTTTTGTTTGTTACCTTTATCAATGTATTACAAGGACCTGACTCTCAAGATCATCCCTAAGATCCAGTATACCTATCCGCTCTCTACATTGTTGGAACTGAATCACTGAAAACAGAACGTCTGGTGGAGGAGGGACCTCATAACTCAGCTCCCTATACCGAGTAGACCGTGATGCGTAGACATCCTAGCCTATCAGGTCAATAGGGCTGATGATGGGGTTTTTCCACAAATTGCTTGCATGCAAATGCGTTACTATTTATAAAAACAACATGGCCGACTGTTCCTAAATATAGAAACTACCTCATCCAAGATGGCTGCGGCGCATGCGTAGTACTTGACCCCCAAAAGACCCCATTACTACTAACAACAAAATAGTGTTTAGCAAGGTTTGGAGAGATGTGCTATGTTTTAGTGTTTTATTACGTTTTATTTTTGTGTGTGTGTGTGTGTGTGTGTGTGTGTGTGTGTGTGTCACAGAGCACCATCTTTAAATGTTTATTACAGTTGAGACCCGACACGAGAAAATCCATACACAAAGTGGTTGTGCGCCTAGTGTAGACTTAGATCAGCCTGGTCATCCGCTCAGTCTGATCAAAGTCTTCGCTGTCCGCATGAAGATAGATGAGGCCCTTAGCCACCCATTAAGCGTTTCACCAAGAGTCTGGTCTGACTTGGTGGATGCCCAGGCTGATATGAGTCTTTACTTAGCGCACCGCCACTTTGTTGGTTTTTTCGTGTCGTGGTTTATTTCTTTCAACTCGTAACTCACATGTCATTACTATATTCTGTCAATAACAAAACGATCTAGTGCACATGGTTAATTCGGAATATAATATGGATTCCTGTTTGCAGAATGTCTAATGAAGGAGTGCCATGAAAGTTTTTGTTTTTCTTCAACAAAAAAGAATTGTCGCACCATATAAACTGTCTGGTAAACATGCTACATGTAAATAGATACTGCTCAGAGTAGAGAAAAGCCTGTGTACGAAGTATTTCACAATAAGATCAAAGTAGTGATAAATCTTGTATCAGGTGTATGAATAGCAACTGTGCAAACAACTCGACGCAGACACATGGTCGGCGTGCACAGACAAGTACCCGGTGCAGAAACATGGTCAGCGCATGCCTAGACAATAACTGCGAGAAATGAGCCGCGACATAATAAAACCAAAAATGTGGCACGTGCTCCAGCAAAGACTCAGGTCAGCCTTGGCAGCCGCCCACTATGATCAGTCTTCGCTGTCGGCGTTGAGGTAGCAAAGACACTTAGCTCTACTTTAAGCGCACAGCGAAGACTTTGACCAAACTGGGCGGGTGCCTGGAGTGATCTGAGCCTTCCTTGTGTGCACATACCATTATGTTTTTTGTTGTTGTTTTTTTTCTTGTGGCAGCGCAGGCATTCCTCAGTAGCCTGAATACATGTTCAAGCTGATCCGGTTATAAGCAGTTCGGCATTGCTTAGGACAGTCTTTCACATAGTAACACTGTAACTGCGAAAGATTATTAATGGCGACGATACAGCGCTCTGTAGCTATTAAACATTAATACGGACTGTCGTCGTTATATCTGATCGCAATAGATCTACAAATCATTGCTTTAAGTCATGCATTGTATGTTTATTTTTTGTTTCAGCCGTAACATAGGTCTTATTGCATTCATACTTTCTTTATCACCATACCATTGTTTTGTATGACTGATCTATATTTGAAAGAGCCATTAAACCGCAAAGCATTAATTCTTTCATTTAAAGTTACAACATATCTCTGAATATGAAACCTGTTTTAGGTCATTTTAAAATGTCTATTAATAGCCTAGCATTTATATTCATCAGTTTTAAATAATGAAATACATAGCATGTCCATAGCACTAAATGTGTTATATCTTAATTTCGAGGCCCGATTCTTTCTGCCATACAGCGACAATGTCACGCGACTTTCCGCTTAATGGTTACTGTAAACATTCTAAAATCTGGGACAATTGAAATAATTACAGTAATTGTCCAACAATTTGACTTTTTTCTTTTAAGTGCAGTAGTTTGTCTATACCTGCAGATGGAATAGCAAGCAGTGTTTACTCTGATGTGGCTGCCACTTTAGGGGCAGTCTGATCTGTTTCCGCAGAAATATCTGTCCCAATATTTAGATTTTTACGGTACCTTCAATATCCAAGAAGCCGGGCCGCGTAGCTGGGTTCGAAACCCGGTCTGGCCACATACTTTCGTTTCTCCTTCCGCTGATTCAAGAAGGGCAGTTGTCAGCTACTGGCGAAAGTATGTGCACTTAGTACTGGTTAACCGCTTAGGAGGTCTAAGCCTGCCCAGGTATAGTGTGGTTAGGTTAACTGACCGTCCCGACATGACCTTAGTTGTTTATCGTGGACGTTAAGCATCAAATCAACCAACCAACCAACCAATATCCATGAAGTTATTGGTGTTGCATGAAAAGGTTAGGCATGTGCTTGCAGGTAATGCTCATATCCACACGCGCACCCTCGCAGACCAGGCACAATTTCTTATTGACACCAACGCCCTATGGGATGTGAACAAGAAAAAACCTGTTCGTGCAGGCTGATCCAATTCTTCTCAACTCGTACATGCACATTTATGCGTGACACCAATCATATCAAAAGGTTATCCAGAATCTGTCCTAAAATTGGACCGAGTTACGATTTATCATAATGGCAGAAAAGCAAACGGTGCAAACTCTGAGTCCGATGCTTCTGATTCGGGATACCGCCTGCTTCGCTTCCATTGTCCTTGCCCGAAGGCTTTAAAACTTGAGCACATTCTCAAACTCAAAATAAAGCATATTGATTGGCTGCTTCCGAGCACATGCTTGGAAGCAGCCAATCAGTGTGCTTTATCTTGAGTTTGAGATATGTGCTCGGAAGCAGCCAATCAGTGTGCTTTATTTTGAGTTTGAGATTATGCTTAAGTTTTATAACCTCGAATCCTGATATTCAATGTAATTATGACAAGCTGAATAATCACGAGGATTCCACTTAAATCTTCATTTTGGTGGCATGGTGTCCTCTAAGAGGTTTAGTGTGAAGGCTCTATGTCAATAGAAATAATAGTCATTTTAGACTTCTCATCCTGTAAACAATCTTTTTCATGATTAAAACCCGTCTAGGTTTAACATAGTGCCTAATAAAGTGGCAAACTAGTCTTATGCCGGACTGGTTTTTAGGTAAGCCGACGCTTAATTTAAAAAATCCTCCATAAGGGAAGACCGAAAGTTCATCTTATTTGTGACAATTGAAATTTTTGCTGCAGATTCTGATTTTGATCGGCTTCATTTGCACAATTTTCTTTTTCTGAAAATATTCAATAACAGCACATAGTAAAGTCTGTACAAATGCACAGCAAAGTCCCATTGAAAGGTTCGTAAAGGTATACACAGACCACTGGCCCATCTTTCCGTGCCTGCTACCAGCAAAGTATGTTCCTGCATATTCGCAGTTGGTAAAATAGCTATCATATAGACATGTTCAATATTATACTAGTCTTCCTAATACAAGCAGCAAGTAGATGGGGCCGGAAGTACCTTACTTTGCAACAATCCTATATAAGACTAATTTTCAGACTTAAAATCTGAAGCTAGACGGTATTTCGTCATGGAATACACAGGTTAATAAACCTATATGATTTATTTAAAAGAAATGATAAAAAGAAGCAAGCAAACTATTTGTTTTATTGCCTTGATGTTTTGTCCAGAACGATTTCGGGTATTACAGACCAGTTGACAACAGACGACCGTAGACTATGTATGGGTAACCCTTGGAAACAGAATGCACACATTCAAACAAAATTCAAAGCTCTGGTTTTATTGGCTCTCTTTGTATCACAACAATTTCAAACTGACATAACTACATATTTTAGGTTCTGCTGCAACACTTACCAAGGGTATATGTTTTATTATAAATGCTGAAGGTGGTATGTGTGCCAGCAAAGACTGAGATCACCCGGCGAACCGGCAGCTCGATGGGTTTAGCGCTGGGCTGCTTCAACAGCGTTCTGGATTCGATTCTCTCTGGACGTTGAAAGCTTTTCAAGCTTTCTAAGCTGTTCAATTGCAAATAACCTATCATTACACAATGTGTCACCCTCATATCGTGTTTTACTGTGACTGAAATACTGTTAAAAAGGACGAAAAATCGCAAGTCATTCATCCATCATTTTGCATGACTCGAATCATTTTCCCATATTGGGTCAGTCCAAATATAGGGGCAGTAAAGCGTATGAAATTTTAATAGGGGATATCAAAAGTGCCCATATACATATATTTAGTATGACATTAAGAAAAGGGTCACTTTGGATATGAAGAACACAAACTATATTATAAATCATTTATTATCAAAACATTTATTTTTTTCAAACTTCATACAGTAAACACAACAAATAAATAGATGACCCGTCCAACCATATTAAAAGAAATTTATTATTGACTTGTGTTTGGAATTATCCACATAAAACATTTGAATACGGTAAACGTTACAGTTAGTATTAGTATAGTTTATTCTTTAGTAACATAGGCCGCTGGCCCAAATTACATATATGCATTTACATAATACATCAAAAAGAGTGACCAAAATATGTTACGCATTTGAACAGAAAATATATCTGATTGGTGTCACGCAAAATGGTGCCCCACGATGTGCGAAGATAAAGGATCCAGATCAGCCTGGGCATCCGCGCAACCCGAGCCCTTCATCTTTAAACACCCAACTCTTGGATCCCAGAGAGTTTACAAAGATAAAATCAAATGACTGTGATCATACTGCGCAGATGCACAGACTGATCACAGCTTTCACCTCAAGCACTTACCCAAAGGTCCCACTTCACGCTCTACCAATCACATATTGATATACATTTTGAGCATCATCTAAGCGGTCGCACAGCGTCGAATCAACACTGAATCAACGCTGATTCAACGTCAGAAC
Organism: Ctena decussata; assembly: GCA_963989385.1. NCBI lineage: Eukaryota > Metazoa > Mollusca > Bivalvia > Lucinida > Lucinidae > Ctena > Ctena decussata. The sequence continues at coordinate 11,810,695 of OZ022512.1, forward strand.
CTTGAATCAACGTCCATTCAATGTCGACTCAACGCTGCGCGCCGAGCAGCATAAATGATCATTAATTTACATCGCCGAGTATAATTTTTTCTCGAACCTTCAGTGCTGAAAATATATATCTTGATACATTCAATATAAGTTTATCATTGTTTGAGGTACATATTTGAATAAATTTATCAACTGATGGGTATGTATACCAGATTGCTGAAAAATATTTAATTCTTACTGCCTTTAACATTGGACAAACGAGCAGAAAATGAAATTCTGTTTCAATATCTGTCTTACAAAGTGGACACAACCTATCACTAAAGGGGATATTATTAAATCGACCTACATTACACTGCAATTTCAACAATCCACCTCTAAATTTCGTAAATAAAATTTTAAAAATCCTACTCTGTTTACATGCATTCCCGAACACTGTAAAAATCGCGCTTAGCTATAAAACACAAGTGGCTACATGTTTAGGTGTAAACATGTTTAGGAATATGTCATATAGCTATACGCTTTTTCTTTATTTCCCCGGACTAAGTCTGCTAAACACATTTTATTCTGTTACGCGTTTCGGATGAATCCATTCTCTCTTTTGAAGATCAAAAACAAGAGACGAAAATGTTGACAGAGGAAATTTTCAAAATAGAAGGTAGATATAACCAGTTTTGTACATGTTTAATTTCCAAACATAAACCTAAACATGTTGCAAATTGAACATGTTACGATTTAAACACATAAAAAATCGGACTGCATTTTTTGCATTGATTCTAAACACATTTTTTATAGTGTATAAACTGTACAATAAAGACGTTTGCTCTTTTTGAACGAAACATAATTCAAAATTAACCCATTCCATTCTGGATACCCCTTTAGGGGTATCTGGGAAAACAGTGTGGATCCAGATCAGGCCCCACAAACGTGGGCCTGATCTGAGTGAGATCCAAACTGTTTGCTGCCTAGACATCATTTCTACAAGAGTTAGTTAGACCAATTTTGTCAAAATTTTCTTGATTTTTAATACAGACGACAAGTTAAACAGACGGCAAAAAATACCCAGAATGCAATGGGTTAACCACAACATGCGGCATCATTTCTGAGACAAATGTACCGCGTCCATTAGTGAAATTACGAATAAAAAGACATTATACTTTCCGGTTTAGGATAACTTCAAACGACCCAAACCGATTCTGCTGTTGCTGCTGTTGTTTTTTTTTATTTTTATTCATTCGGTCTAAGTATGGTTCAGAATGGTCCGCTCTCAATGAAACTGCAGCAAATGCAAACATTTTAGAGTTTTATCATGCCGGAATAGTATCGCTTTGAGTTGAATTGGTACACATAGAAGGAAAGTAAATCTTCCATTTTCATTTTCGCCTCCACTATCAACAGGGATCAACTCTTAAAGGCAAGTATTTGCTCCTAAACAGAGTCCTTGGTCCTCTACGAAAGCAAACCGGAAGCCACGGACGTCTTTCCACTTAGAAAAAGTGTCGAGAAAAACATAAATGAGCTGCGACACGAGAAAAGCAACAAAGTTGTTGTGCGCAAAATGCAGGCTGAAATCAGCCTGAGCATCCGCCCATTCTGATCAGATTCTTCCCAAAGCGCTCAAGTGGTTTCTAAGATTCTCAGCTAACTCCATGCGAACAGCGAAGACACTGATCAGACTGGGTGGATGCCCAGACTGATCTGAGTCTGGGCTGGTCGCAGAACCATTTTGTTGGTTTTCTTGTGTCGCGGCTCATATGTGTACTTAAACTATTTGCTTTAATATACCACAGGCGCTTGAAGTTCTATGCTATGAAACATATTTCAATGCCGCTAAACATCTAGGCTATGAGCCATTTTGAAGAAATGGCCTATAGACTGCGTCAAGTATAAAGGGTTTTGAGGGGGGGGGGGGGGGTTAGCATAGAACTTCAAGCGGCTGTGAATATAAAATCCTTAGCTACCTCCTCAGTATTTTGGGTGTTTATATCGAGGCCTGGCTTCGAGGCTATAAAACTTGAGTATAGTATGATCTTAAAATCAAAATGAAGCACACTGATTGGTTGCTTCCGAGCACATGCTCGGAAGCAGCCAATCAGTGTGCTTTATTTTGAGTTTGAGAATGTACTCAAGCTTTATAACCTCGGAGCATTATAGAGAATATACCGTAATAAATCTTAGTATTGCAACAGGCAGCTGAGCAAACATTGTAGACCCAAAACAGACCGCTTCTCTGAGGACCAGTCTGATCAGATCTACACTGTTTACCATTCCATTTGCAGCCTTTGGACGCAGAACTACATTGTAAAAACGGGGCGTCCCATTGTTGGGGTATTACGGCATTTATTTTAGATAGTAAGCAAGCAATATGGCCATTATATTATAAGTTTGCGCAGGCAGCAACTGAAACGAGCACTCTTCGTTGTCTTGCTTTGATAAGCCTGTGGATAGATATAACTGCTGTTGTCATAAGCAGTTTGGCTACCGTAAGAAGAAAAAGAAAGAAATATATACCGTAGTTTTCCTAAATTATGCTGAAACTTACTCATACAGAAATTAACATAATGTTAAAACAATATTTAATTGTATTGGCGGATACACATAAAATTAAACATTAGCGACCTAATACACATATTGTTTAACAACTTAACCTGGTATATAACCTAGGACGCCAAACCGAAAGGTTCTGTTTTCCGATTAACCGAAGTGCGAAGCGGAACACAGACGTAAGGTTTAACATAATTAAACTTTATGAATTGATTCATAAATGCTCTTTTCAATGCAATTCCATCAGTGAAGTGTTTGACCGGACTGCTCCTTTAATGGGAGTCTGATCTGGGACTGCACTTTTAGACAGGTTCCAATTTTTTTAACTTTCAGGGTAGGCCAAAGACAGGTTTCCTCTCGACATGACTTATATGGTAACATAAATTTACTATCAGTAGCAATATATAAACGCCGACAATACAATGGTTATATACTTCTCACAAAATGTAGGGGATATTTTGACTTTGAAGCGGGAACAAAGAATAAATAATCATGAATGTGTTAAATCATTAAGGTATATTGAAAGTCTTAGAGCACTATTCAAGTGATAATATTCAGCTAAAGCAGAGACAGCAAAAACAGGTCAGGTGACCTATAGCGACACATAAAGGACGATGAGGTCTAGACCTCGATTTCGCATCGGCGAAAAAATCTCTGAGACCCTCAAGTTCTGTCATTTATAAAATTCTGCATAATGTTTCGAACTGAGAACACCCACTTTGGTCGGCTTTATTGCGTTATTCAAAGTAAAGGAGCCTTGCATATGTCACCATCAGTGAAACAAAACACCACAAAATTGTATCGTTTACGCCTGCTGTTTCGTCTTTTGATAAAAGAGCATGAAAAATATCTATATCTTGTTAACTGAAGCATCACGCGTCTGTCTTCATAAATTTTGCTCAAAAAATGATGTCATTGCTCTGTTGTATTCGTTCGAAATTTGGGTGTCGACCCTTTGTCTACTTCTAATTTACCGTAGGTCACGTGCGATACTTAGTTGTATCAATCTCCATACTGACGGTCTCTGTGAATATTTGGTTAATGCATTATAGCCGTTGAATGTTCATCTATTTATGTTTCTTCATTCTGTAGAATTAAATGTCTTAATATCCAGTACTTTTTGTGAGCAGTATATAGTTTGTTTCCTAATGCCCCACCACATATAACGCTGACGTGAATATCCACATAACGCGATAATTTAACAAGTGGTTGTTTTCCGCCATCTGAAGTAACTAACCATTTCTGAGGTCTAAGATAATGTTATCCATAACAGGTCGACATCACATTCGTGCTGTATCTCACTTTTTCAACCACAGTTCTTGCTTATGTCACGCAATTTTATGCTTAATGGTCAATATTAATGTCAAGATGACTTGCTTCTCATTGAAATGGTTTTTATTTAGCATAGGTGCAAAACAAATGCTCAGATAGGCGTCGGCCTTTGCGCAGACTTATCAGAGCCTCAGTTTGAATGTTTTAGTAACCAGAATTAATTGATATGTGTATGCAAACTAGAATATTCGGATCAGCCTGCGTGGATGAGTCTTTCTGTTCATATATGCGGTAAGTTATTTTGCTTTCGAGGCTAATCACCTTTAAATAGTTTGCCATTTGAACAAAATGAATGTAGCTGACCTTAAATTCGACCACTATATGTAGTTGTAATCTCTAAGATCATACACAACGTGTCGGAGAAATCGCAAAAATAGCTCACACTCTGCCACGACTGCTCATTACCATGATCTACACTGTGTCTGGCAAGGTATCTTTGTCTTAGTAGGCACATGCCTTCGTAATGATGTCGTATTGACGTCAATTTGACGTCATGCATCCGCTTTGATGTATTTTTGTCTCAGTAGTAAGCTTTATTATTACAATCTCAAACATTTTGAGTTGTGTTAAGGTATACTCGAAACAAATATTAAGGGGTCAAACTTTTACCCTGCAATTTCTCGAACATTTCAAAGATTTGGTAAAATAAATCATTTCTACCTTCCATTTCTTTCATTTTGCAAGATTTGTACACAAGAAGTTTGAAACTATAGTCTTTATCTTGACCAAGTCCAGACTCAATTCACACTACTCTCAAATAAAAGTGGTAGGAAGAATATAACGAGCAAATTCACCAAAAATTTCGATTTTGCCAATTCAAGAATTGTTGGCAAAATTGCTCGATAGTCATCAAATTCGATTATTTTTAAGGTCAGCTAGCTGTAACAAGTTTAAAACTCATAGCAGTTTTAGAAGTTATGCCCGACCAAACTGACACACTATCAATTTTCTATGGGGATTTAAACCACAATTATGTTAGGGGTAGTTTGACCTAAATCCTGGACTTGGTCAAGACAAAGGCTATATGTTCAAACTTCATGTGTGTAAAATTTGCAAAATGAACAAAATGGAAGGTAGAAATGATTTTTTTTACCAAATGTTTGAAATATTCCAGAAATTGCAGTGTAAAATTTTGACCCCTTAATATTTTTTTCGAGTATATGGGTACTCCACCGTGTTTTGTCACCATTTTGTTCCTATTAAATACAATATTTTGAATTTCTATGACTTCCCTGAGCGACGAAACCTTACTAAACGGGAAATTACATGTACTCTTAGAATAAAGAAATGCTCCTACATGAGCATTTCTTTATTCTAAGAGTAGGTCCCCGAATAATTTTAGAGCGCTAAACTGTGTGAGGTGAATCTTTCTTGAGGCCAGCGGGCACAGAGTCTGTGAGACTGTCATGTTTGGGCCCGTTTCAGCGGCGTAATCACATGGCCAGTCCCAAAGGCCGAAGTACGCCTTTTTCCATTGAAGGGTTGAGGCTTTAATGAGAAGGGGGGCAAAAGTGAAACTGACACTGTAACCTTCCCTAAAAGTTAAGCACTTCACCTTCTCACTTGGGTTTGTCTTGCTATGTAAAAGCTTCTGAGTCAATTTCTTTGTACATGGAAATAAGCCACCATATAAGAGAGTTGTTCCAAGCAAGTATCTAAAAATCTCTTTAGCTGTTGGTTGTTAAAATAAATCCCCGCCATAAGAATTAATTTAAAGCACAATACAAATAAAACTGAGTATCAACAAACGAAGGTGCAGTCTGGTTCTTTCTGCATTTGCTCACCATTTTCCCCATATCAAAATTCAAATATGGCGCAAGGAGACATGCGTATGCCGGAACGGAGTCAACTTGAGCCCGCAGATGAATTTTTCCACAGTTAGGCACATAATTCTGTAAGACCAACTCATATCGTGTCGGAGGCAAAGGTCGTTTGCTGCATCTGTGGTTCCTGTAATCGACACATATATTGCTATGTTAAAGTAAAACTGTACAAACTCAGGGACAATCTGTCATTCTTCGACCATTTGCTTCCCTTTCTAGTGGGTGTAAATGCTTAAAGTAAAGAGTTTACGCCTCAGGGAAGCAAACAAGGAGTCACAGAACTTGTTCCCCTTTCGTACCAATAACAAAAAAAAGCCTGTGTACCAATACAACTTAATACAGCAGCAAAATCTCTAAAACTCATTTAAGGTCTTCTTATTCTTTTTCCTCTATACTCCGATTCGATCATATATAATCATTATATCAGAAGACTGCTCTGCGGTGGAAGATTGCCTGATCAGCTGTATAGGGGCTGGGAAATACTCTTTGAAACCACCGCGACCCCAAAGGGAACAGCCAAGAATTCATATTTGATAGCGCCGGATATATAATCCCCGTATATATAATATGTAGGTATGTAATTAGACAAGATGTGAAATGAGTTGCTGCTGCGCAGCAGTTCAGAATCTATAGAGTTGACATATACGATGACAGTATAGCACTGGCTAATATTTTATTCATATAAGTTGCTCTGACAAAAATATATGCTTGTCATTAATCATAGAGGATATGAACGAAAACATACCGCTTAAACATGTATATTTCACTCTAAGGCCATCAAGAAAAAGTGTCTAGCAAAGATGCAAAGAAAAGTATAACCCTAAGCTTTGTAAGAAGTGCTAGCAAATCCAAACATATGCTTATTTATTATATCACGTTTCGTGTTCATTGATATTGCTCAATTAAACTTTGTTTACTGTAGCTGTCATACCAAATCACTCATTATATACTGTAACATTATTGTCAAACGGGATACAGATGTACATAATCGCTTTACTTTCTTCTTGATTCTTTCTTGTACAATCTTCTTTATATGTCTTGTAATGTTTATTGCACTTATATTGTCAGTTATTACAAATTAGATAACGTTTACAATAAATCTAGACAGACATTTTAAACCATCATAATAGTTGACAGGAACTATTTCCGATTGCTCCTAGATTCAAAACACATAACAATGAGATCCAAAGATGCTGAACAACGTTACAATCAGCGTGGGGACTTGTGTACAGTGAATCTTTCCCTCCCCTGGTGAGTTTGTTTAAAGTGTTCATTCGCAGCAGCTTTGGTGTTTTAGGATGACAAGCCGCAGAATAGTTTCTCGTATCTCACGATTTAATTATTATGTTTATGTTTTGTTTTGTCCTGTCTAGCTTTGAATCGTCCAATGACGGGATAGATCCTTTGTCGTTTTCTAGCGGTCTTGCCTGCCAACATTTTATGATTTCACGTTTTACAACGTTTCTTTTATGTGTCAATGGAGAATAGCATTCTGTGACTCTGGCACACTCAGAAGATATTTTCATTGCTTACTTACTTTGTTTCTATTCACTGTTTGTTTTGTTAATAAATCATTACCCTGTTTATTCGATTATAAGACAGGGGGTTTCCTTCCAAAACAATGCCGGAAATCTAGATCCGTCTTATAAGACGGATCTAGTTTTGTGATTTGGGAGAGAAAAGTCGCGAGGTTTCCTATCTTAAACAAGTTTTTAAAATATCTAGAACTCTAGAACTGTCTTCCAAGACGGATTTGGATTTTTTTATTGTTTTAGAAGAGAAATCCCCATCGTATAGCTGAATTACACACAAATGGTTTACACATTTGGAATAATTTTGGACAGGAAAAAAAAACGTCTTATATAGCCAAATTAATATGGAATGTCAATTGCTGTTTTCTAATGTTTTGAATGTTGTAGTATAAATACCTTGCAGGTAGAATTTCGTTTCGATGTGTCCCCGACGTGATCAATGATAGTATACGTTGTTGTTCCGTGCCCTGATGATGATCTATGAAGACTTCTGGTTTTCATCAGTCTGTGTTGTTTATATTTCCGCCGCAGAAGTGCAATTACCTACAAGAAATGATTTCTGGTAAAAATAGTTCCATTACTTTAACTTCTTTTTCGAATCTGTAAATTTAAAGTGGTACAGTTTTCATTATGTCTAAATCTTTACACAAGCTAATTTCCCGGTTGAGCAGGAATTACACAAGCTAATTTCCCGGCTGATCAGGAACCCATCTTCACTTAAACTGCGTTAAGAGCATGTAAGTATATATATGAACCAATCTTATCATAACGGCAACTCTTGAAGGCCCCATTGCTTCATCAACGGTAAAATTTTTATGAAAAGGTTTGTGAAGTATCGCTGCAATCTTCTCTCTACAGTTTCATCATTGTAAATGGCCGCGATTTTCCAGGTTTAATGAAATGAAACGTTCTTGAGTTTCATATGTTTCAAAAACTATTTGGGACATATTTTCGATTTCATAAGCTTGAAAAAATGGTAAAAATACAATGTACAAGAGTGTGTCCCAATCTCTATCCCGCTTTTGTGTATCTTGAATCGCTAACGGGAAACCAGTAAAGGTAAATTTTGTGGAGCATTTTGTTTTCATTTTTCAAAAGCATGATCTGCCTGCTTTGTTCCTGTTGTTTGACTCAGCTTATGCACATCAACCTACGTTTTATCACCACACGTGACGGTCGGACCCCTTTTCATACTGATTCGTGTCTTGACGTTTTTACCACAGACAGTACTATGGAGACTTCAAAATTAAACAATCGATGCCTTAGTTCAAAAGTGCTGGATACAAATACTGAAATCAAGAGGTACGCTCGTATTTCGGTGTTTGTTTTTTTAAAAAAAACCTCTTAGAATGCTTATATGTCCTATAAAGTTAGAGTAATGGTTAAGAAATTAGTGTAATGATTAGACACAAGGTAAACCTTTTATTGTCTTTAAATTAGTAAAGTATATGTGTAATTTCACCTACAAGACTGTAATTGTAGAGTTTATTCTCATTCAGATACTCCAAATCAAATATTTGCTAAACAGTTTATTTCCCTATAGAGCCATTTGGTTAATTAAAAGAACTGCTACCTTACCAACCAAATGCCGAACTATGTTCTTTGAAACCTTTTCCCAATTCAGGTTGTTAAACAATCTGTTTGTGCGAAACGCGGCGTCTGACCAGATTCCGCACTGTTTGTATTAAAAAAACACTATTCCGAAAAAAAATATGAGTTAGAGTCAGATCCGAGACCCCATATACTAGAATTGAACGTGTTTGAACAATAATGTCTGTAGAAGTGTCCACAAGGTATAATCCCACCAGACATAAAACGTTGAATCAATATTGAATCAAGCTTGTTTCAAAGTCAAGGGTGATTTTGTGCCCAGTGGGACGCCATTAGGGTCAAGTCAGGTAAATTCGGACAGCAGGTAAGTTCGGACAGTGACATTGTTTCCTTTATATGTCAGTTGTTGGGAATGAAAACAAATTTAACTGGGCAACAGTGAAAATCCTGATGAGACGGCTCATGATGAGCCGTCTCATCTAGATTTTCACTGTTTGCAATGGTATGTCGGAAATTACCTGTTGTCCGAAGTTACCCGACCCGACCGTATATGGATAAGTAAACTTACCTCTCCGTTACAGAAGCAATAAATTACTGACACAAACGCCCCCTGCAATATCGAGAAAACAAATTAGGGGATAACTGTCTTGAAAATTGTCATTTGGGGAGGTAAAGCATCGGTTTTATGGTCGTAAATTGCGTTTTACGGCTCCGCTTGCAACTGTCTTGAAAATTGTAATTTGGGGAGTTAAAACATCGGTTTCATGGTCGGAAATTTCGTTTTACGGCGACGCGGTAGCGGAGCCGTAAAACGCAATTTGCGACCATAAAACCGATGCTTTACCTCCCCAAATGACAATTTTCAAGACAGTCGTCCCCATTCTAATGCTTTTTGTTTTTGAGAAATTCACCTTTCATAATGTACTACTTTGCACTCATTTCAAGCGCTGTCAGCAACATAAAACCAAACGCCAGCCAATGAGAAGCGACGTTACTTAATGACGTCGGGTTTGCGACAGTATATCGCAGAATATTCTGTCGCAAATTTTTTACGTACTCCAATCAGACGTCCTGTTATGTTTGTAAATGCATTAGAATTATAGATTTATCGAAGTCATAGAATATACTATACATGACTAAAGTTAAATGTGAATAGGCTGCAGATATGAGTGACGATATTGCGTTATAACTTATTAACAATGTTCCAAGAAACCCTTCAAGGTCATTATTATGAATGAATTATCTTTTGCATACTTACAAACACAATCTCGAATTCAGTATATTGATAAGAAATAATAAAATGATCTGCGTCTTGAGAATAAGATGACATATAATTAGAACGTTGGAATCATAAAATGACGAATTGTATGTATTTTGTATATTGAAAAGCGGTTGTAGCGTATTTTCTGGCCTAAATGCCCACGCGATGATGCATGGCTGAGCATATAACTTTCCATATTTGCTGAAATATTTTAGCAACGCAACTCATGACATACCTGCAGCGAGACAAGAAGTGCAACAGTGATATGATAGAACTCTTCTAGACTCGAACCCGGTTCTGGCCGAATAGGAAACAATAGATATTGAAGGCCTAAAAGTGGTACCAGTATGAGCGTGGCTCGTGTGGCTTTTCTGAAAATAAATGTATCCATGCATGCATTAAAGGAACTTCGCAATAGACTTCACTAATTCAAGGGTAACATAGACTTTTTAGTAGAAAGGTTCACATCAAACCACTTTGGAGTAATAGTATGACCATTTAATTATATTTATATTACAATACAAGAATTTTGCGGAATGCGGTGGTTCGCCTGTCTGTGCGTTGTCTAAAAAAGAGTTTAACTTAAAAATCCCATTGCAAAATTTGCGTCTTTGATAATACAGGAAAAACTAATACCTATATGCCTTGCTTCTGTTAGTTGGGGGCAAGACAATAACCCACTCCAATTTTGCAAAGTCATTGAACCGTAAAATGTACGTCAAAATATGCTACTGATTTTCAAGATGCAAACATGACCAAAGTCTCATGGCTCTAAGATATTAAGTTATTGAGAAACAGAGAAAATTTGTAAAGTCAGTAAACCCTAAAATGTACAGATCAAGTCGATGATAATGTTTATGGTACTTTTCAGTTTCAGTTTTGCATATGTGTGCATGGTCGAAGTTTCTAGCCTTTATGGTTCTTGAGAAACAGAGTAAACTTGACGCAAATGTTGCAAAGTCAGTGAAGTATAAAGTGTCTGTCAAGAAGCAATATCTGTGATGTCTTAAAGCTTTACTCTTCCGTATCTTTGCATGCCCCAGGTCCCATGGCTCTAGCATTTATAATTCTTGTATAACAGAGCTTAACGCAAAACTCGACCACAAATTCGGGTCAGTAAACCACAAAGTGTAAGTCCAGACTCAATGTTGATGATGGCTTTGAGCTTTACTCTTCCAGTTGTATGTCTGACCTACGTTTCGTGGATTCGGCCCTTACAGCAACATTTAAGTCATAACGCTGAGAAAGGGGATAATAGAACCCTATTCTACGTTTGGAAAGGTACGCCTCCAGCAAAACTCGACCACTTGCTAGACAGACTACCTCTTACCCCGTTGAGCTACCGGGCTCCTCATTTCAATCAAATCATTCTATAGGTGTTATGAGAGAATAAAAACTGAAAATATTTACCTCGTTTGTGCCACCTCAGGCATCTCTCGTAGTTTGGTTATCAACAGTCGAACAATATTGATGAGAAATACAACATTAATCTGCAAATAAAACAATATTATTTTCAGAAACGAGATAATGATGAGTTGTACTACAAACGAATAAATGCTACTACTTTCACCGGGCTATTAGCCATTTCCCTACCTAGGCCATCTACAAGCCAGTCAGGGAGACTTCTGCGAGTCCTCATGTTTGTTTTATCTAAGTGTTACATGTAATTTTGATTTCTATATTCCCGAGATATTACACTTAAGAGTTAGGACTCTTCCACGTAAACCAAAGAACTAAGTGCCTGATGAACAAAACCAGGACCAAGGGCTCGACCGCAAAACGATTAAGCCCCCCAGTAATTTCATTACTGGCCGTCCCAACAAAACAGGACCAAAGGCTCGACCGAAAAACGGTTAAGCCCCACCCCCAAAGTAATTTCATAACTGGCCGTCCCAAGGCAGCACTTCTCTTTTGGGTCTTCCTAGTTGTTTCATGTGTTGTTTGTCGCTTTGGCTGCTTTGATATATGGTTTGTTATGTTAAGGCTAGACCTGACATAAAAATGAACATAGGTAAAAATAAATGTTTAACGATTTACGTATAATTTGTTTTAATTGTCAGGGTTGGTGCTTTTTGTAAGACTGTTGTGTGGGCATTGGTTGTTTTTGTTGGGTTGAACAACTAAGTATCTGATGAACCAAGGCAGAACAAAGTAGGATCGTTGGTCGACCACAAACCGATTAAGCCCCTAGTAATTTCATTACTGGCCGTCCAAAGGCGGCAGTTCTGTTTTGGTTCCTTCTTGGTTGTTTAATGTGTTGTTAGTTGCTATGTCTGTTATTGATATATTGTTGTGTTTTTTCAGACTAACTCGTTGACCACCTACAAGGGAAATGGGTGTTCACATTCCTGCCGCTTGTGTTGTCTTTGGTGGTGACTAATGTTGTGTAGTCTCTTTTCCACATGGTGTCTTGGGTTGGATCTGGGATTGAATTCTGTCAGTTCGTGAGAATTTACCTCCTTACTATTAACAAACTTGCACTGGTATATAGTTGGAGATTGTGAAGGCCTATCTAGATTCAGGCTAACATTGAGCCTGTTTTCAAGGTCACTTGAGGGTTTTCCGAATAATAAAGGTTTATGATAACAAGTGGATGGACTCTTATCAAACACTAATAGTTATATCCATGAGACAATCCAAGGATCTAATTAGATTTTGGTTGAAATTTGGATTTCATCATCGGTGCCCCATGAGGACATTGTTTTGACGAAGTATTAACCTAGCAAGATTTTAACAAACTAACACTAACGTACGGGTAAGAATGCTGGTGAGGAGACATTTGTTTTGTGATAAAAGAAACCTTTCTAGTTACCATTTTTGGGGGCGTTCACGCAACGGAAGCATCTATATTTGTCACTGCAGTTCAAGTTTAAATATAAGTGGCAGTAGTGTAGTGGTTTATGCACTACACTACTGATCCAGGGGTTGCAGGTTCGACCCTCGCTTTTCCAGTCTTTCGGATGAGACTGTAAACCATCTCAGTGTGACCTACGTTTGCGGGATGTTAACCAGAGGTCACTCGTTTACTCATTCCAGGCCAAGAGGTTATAAAACTTGAATACATTCTCAAACTCAAAATAAAGCACATTGACTGGCTGCTTCCGAGCACATGCTCGGAAGCAGCCAATCAGTGTGCTTTATTTTGAGTTTGAGATTATTCTCAAGTTTTATAATCTCGAACCCAGTTTGAAACAGATAGTTTGAATATAAAACAGTTTGAATAGAGTCTTGCATAAAGTACATGTACCAGTTTTGTATAGCTTATCGATCCCCGCTGATAAGATCCGTTTCTTCTAACAACAAAGGGTGTGACACAAACAATCTGTGAAGCTCAATGAACTTTAACAAACCAGTCTTTCTACAGCTGATTGCTTATTGATTCTAAGCAATTGTAAAACAAAAGCTACAGCAAATATATACATTGAATTCTTTAAATACTTTAAATTCTTTAAATTCATTGAATACTTTGCTGCACTCTTTAATTGCACACCGGGGGATCGGGCGTCAGACTCTATGATGGCCCCGACCTAAAGCTATATATTTTAGTTGGTTGGGACCGGAGCCTTTTTGTCTGTTGCTTGGTCCACCGGGGCTCAACTGGTGACCTTCTTTTGCTTCAGATTTCCAGTGGGGTTGTTTGGCAGGCCAGGGATCTCCACCTGTCAGACGGCCCGTTGTATCTGTTGAGTCCTCGTCTTTGCTTCTTCATGGTGTTGAAATTTGATTTATGTGTTAACCGTGATGATTCATTGACGAGTTAGAGGGTTATCATGCGAACCGAACAACCAACTAAATGTTTTGTACCACTTCAGAAAGTGAGGGTGAGGTTGGGCCTCTAAAATCGATTTAAGCTCCCCAGTAATTCATTACTGACTGTTCCAAGGCGGTAGTTCTGTTGTGGTTCTCTGTTGCCTGTTTTTGGTGTCAGAGTTTCTGTGATGTTTTACCTTATGCATGTTCTTATTATTTTTGGTTCGGTTTGGGTTGCTGAGTGGCCACCTTTCGGGAACAAGCTGCTCACTCGGTTGGCCATATGTTCTCTGTATCTTGATTATTTGTAATCTTAGTTGTTTCCAACTATGGTTTGAGGGCTGGATTTGGATTTTGATTGTTTCAGTTCCTGGTCTTTGCACACTTTTTACTTTTAAAGATGTTTCTAGTGTGGTTTTGAATAGAAGATGCTTTCAAAATACTGTAGCATTCTGCTGATGGGCTGATGTTTGCATGGAAAAATCTAACACTATGACAAAGTCCTGATAATATAAAAAGAAAATTGGCTTTACTGGTGTTATGTCGTAAACTGCATGCAGGTAATCCCGCTCAATGTTAATTTTTGTTTTCCTATGTAGTGTAGTTGCCTGGGTCCATCTTGGTCCTCCTGGCGCTTTGTTAGCTCAACGTAGCTTCATTCTTGGTGTGTTCATGTTTTCGTATGATGTCTAACTAATGAGATAGGAGACCTTATGCATACTAATCACCACTTTGTGTTTGCCGATGCGTGAAATACAAATAAGAATACAGGTTGCATAGGGCCTGATACATCCAACCTTAGTGTTGGGCAGGATGTAATCAATGCTTCTAACGGTCAACAAGGGAATAAGCATAACAGAAGTGGCCCCTAGACCCTAAATTTGTTTCATAAATGTTTATCTTGTGGATTTCAAGCTTCTTAAAAATCATAAAATGCCATCGTTGCCTTTAGAAGATATAGAAAAATGTCATGGATAAGCGGACAAACAATTTAATCCAGCCACAAAATAGTTTGCGTGGGGTATAAACGTATCATGATCAGCTCCTTACAATTTTCGAGAAGAAGAGGTTATGAACTCTGGGTATGGTGACATATAAAAAAAACTTCATTGTTCAAATTAGCTCTGTGGCTCTGCGGGCCAGTGGAGAAAATAAATTAAGGTTAAGAGCTAATGTATCTGAATACATCCAGTGCTCCAAATAAGAAAGGGTAACATGGGAATTGTAGGAATAATTTTCCTTATCCTTCCATTAAAACATACGTTGTGGCTCCTCGGGGAGACGGTTCTAATGAGGGGTCCAACATATGTTTTCATTGAGAAATAAAGAAATAAAAAAAAAATATCTTTGAATTATCCCTGTTACCTCTCTTATCTGGAGCTCTGCATCTAGCTATCAGAATCTAGTTATATCATTTATCATATGACGTCGCATCTGAGAGTGTAATAAAGCCATGCATTAAAAACGATAATCCACTAGTGGATTAAATATGCAAATTACGTCATAACGTTATGCGTTGACGTCCACGAAAACGTCGCGTTTTCTAATGGCGAAATCGTGACGTTTTAGTGCAAATTTTGCTAATAAAATGCGATTTTAGTGTCATTTGATAAATAGAATCTTGCATTCGTGCTCCTTTATTATTGAATTTATTAAACTCGTTGGGGAAAACCGATAAGATGCTCGGCAAAGCCTCGCATCTTATCTTTTTCCCCAACTCGTTTAATAAATTCAATAATACATGAGCACTCATGTAAGATCCTCTATTAGTGTTGGGTCGTGTATCACTTACCACTATTGACAGAACAATTGGACCATACATTATCCACTGAAGATTAGTCTCACTGTACCAGCAACTGAAAATAAGTAAAGCGATACATATACTTAAGGACAAAAGTTCTGCACGGATGTTAAATTAACATCCGTGCAGAACTTTTGTCCTTAAGTATACTTAACCTTTGAACACCTGCCATTTCACATAAATGGGCTTAATAAACAATAAAGACCAAGATAAGATGCCACAGAACGTAGCTTCTGATCAGGAGCAGGCCTGTACTGTTCCAATAAAGAAACTTCTTGACAAAAAAGGAAACAATTCAATCAGATCAGAAAGCAAAAATGATCTTGATAGTGTTTTATTATGCGTCATGCGAAAAAAAGAAGAACAGCTTGTTATTTTACAAGACAAATTTAACCTGCCCCACCCCCACCCCATCGATCAATTACTGACCGTTTAAAGGCGGTATTTCTGTAAAGTTGTGGTTTCTCGATGTTACATGTTGACGGTCACCTGAATTGCTGCCCATTCTGCTTTCTGCTTTGTTTGTAGTTTAAAGTAGAAAATAGGTAGAACAGGATGTTGCAGCTGTTTTCAGTTAGGTTACCTGTATGACCAACCGTATGGGTAAGAGCTTTTCATTCGGTTTTACGTGCGTGCCTTTTGTGAGCTTTGTCAGTTTGTGTGTGTGCTTTATTCCCTCATGGTCTTTATGGTGGGATTTGGGATTTGCTTGTATAAGTTTCTGAGCATTGTCTACCTTTTTTACTTTTTTCTGTCTTGAAATGTAAACGAACTGTGCGACAAGGAGTATGCTAGTATCAATTAAATTACAAAGGATGCAACGCAGTATGAAGCACAGGTATATATACTCGAGGACTTTAAAAACGCCTCACCTGAAAGAAATTGAAATGCTGCATTTGTTTTATTATTAGCTTAAATGAAACTCATTATAAATAAAACTGTATGCATATATCAAATGCCAGAGATAAGTATCAGTATAATCTTAAAATCTAAAATGCTTCAATACACGCGTCAAAGACCAAAGGGTGTTTTAAAATGTGGGATTTTCACCAAAACGGTTATAATGCACCGTCCGAATGCTTGTCGGAGTATAGCGTGGTTCCCGTCTTCCGCTATATTTCAACAATTACTGAATTGAAGAAAGGTAAACAAACGCTCGTGGAATGCAATAATGACATTTTAAACATGGCATCAAACGTCGAAACCGACAGAAATAAAATTACTCAAACAGTATTTTACTTCTCACAATGGTCTACTCTAGAAATGGGTATAGTTAAAAGGTGAATTTTAAAGTACATTAAGGATGGACTAAGTGACGTTAACGTCATTCACTACGCTGAAAAAAAAGACATTTGGTACTGGTATCAAAGTATCCATTGATGCTGAAGGATGCTTAGGAAGTAAATCTGTAAGATGTTTGTATCGAATACTGGTCATGTAAAGTGCATAATGTCAGATCACGTAGTTTTCCAGAAAATCACTTTTTGAGATCCCAGTTTGTGTGATCCCGTTTTCGATAAAAGCTGTCTGACAGCACATAAAGTCATTGCGGCTTTCATTTCATGTTTTCGCTGTAGGATATCTTTCAGTGCATAGCTGGAATCCATGTCAAGGGCTGTAACATGAAGGAGTTGTAAATAAAATGATGGGACAATGACGTTGACCCGTTAGATGCAAAGGTCGTCACGTATGACATACGTTCCTGCCATATCTTCAATTTGATTAGTTTTACGATTTCTGATAAAACCTTGTCATATATACTAACTTGAAATAAAGAATTTCCAAAATATATCACATTTTGGGGTGAGGCATTTTTAAAGTCCTCGAGTATAGCTAGTCGAAGACAAACCACGCGACCGACTGAGCTATCAGAGCGTCTTTTATTATGAAAATATAATAATAATATTATTATTATTATAAAACGCTTATGTATCTGCTGCTTCTATTTATTTATTTCTGTCGTTTTGTTTCCATACTTTTTCTGTGTATATTCCTACACATTGTATAAATCAGGTGTTAGAATGTAAAGTTTTACAGCATGACAGGACACTGTAAAATGCCAAAAGACGCACCTGAGGGTACCACTATTTAAACATTCGGATTACACCTGGATCAATCCCTGCAAAAACTTTAGATTTCATTGACAAAGCAGCAGTATCTAATATATATACATTTCAAAAGACAATTATTTTCCTTCCTGGCTTGGCTTAAAAATTTAGGTGATGGTATTATAAAGTACGAGTATGTTTGCTTTAGTATCATTTTGACATGCAGCAAGCAATATATGAGCCGCGTAACGACAAAACAAACAATGTGGTTGTGCGCCCAGCGAAGACTCAGATCAGCCTGGGTAGCCACCCAGTTTGATCGGACTCTATGTTAAATGCTCAAAGGGTGGCTAAGGGTCTAAGCTACCCCCATGCGGACAGCGAAGACTCTGATCAGACTGGGCGGATGCCCAGGCTGATCTGAGTCTGCGCTGGACGCACAACCACATTGTCGGTTTTGTCGTGTCGCGGCTCAATTATTAACTATTGTATATGACTAAGTGACTTTGTCGGCATTGCGAAAAGGGGCAGGAAAACCATATTTAAAGTTGGTATGGTTATAGTGTGAAACTGTAAATATGTAAAATTATAGTTTGTAAACCCAGATTAACCTAAATTCGGTTAAAGAAAAGTATTTCACGTCGTCAGTTTTAATGAGACGATACGTTTCTGCTCAGTATCTTCCAACAAACTTTTTCGCCGATATTTTTATATGTCTAAATGTCAAAATTGCCCGATCTGTGTTAGGTCAAATAAATCTTAGTGGGTTGTATGGCTTATTTGATGCCAAGGCTATGAACAGAGTCAGATTGCAAAAGAAAATTCATTCCCACTGTCAGAAAGTCGATAACTTTGCCGAACTGGCAGCAAATTTCAGATTAATGGAAGCAAATTGACAGTTCTGTCAGGCTTTTATTAAAATAAATGAACGCAGTTATGGTTGCCTCGTAATTTTATTCTATAATTGCATGATATTTACTATCAAAACATGACGACCGGGCCATGAGAATATCAGCCTTCAGTAATTGAAGAGTAGAGAGTAATACTACTTTCATTCCAAGGATAATTAACATGAAATTTAGAAAGCCCTGATTTTGAATACGAACTAGAATCTGATATTCTGCTCATTTTTACAAGGTTTCAATCATGAGCTTGGACTGGCAGATTATCTGTTATAAGAAAAAGGACAGTCAACTCTTGATATCTCGAAGTCGAAGTTCAACCTAAACTACTGATATTTCACAGTAAAATCTGCTGGTTCCAGAAAAAAATACTTTCATATACCAGTAGTTCTAATTAAGAGGAGCTGACGAAAAGAAAATGGGAAATGTGTCCGACCGCATTCTCTGAGTTCAGAGGGTACTTTGGGATATTAGAGTTTGAGTGAAGATATCCAGGAAAGGTTACAATCTCAATGCTCGGTATAGGCATGTAAGTAGGTTCAAGATGCTAGGTGCAGCCGTTTGGAGTGGATAGGGATGCATTATAACAACAAAAAGGGCCGTATTTTCATGGAAGAAAAACAATTACTCACTCTTTATTTGATATTTCGTCGTTACCACGTACAGTGGCATAGACTGTCGTTAGAACCAAAGGCAAACCTGAAAATAAAATTACACAACTATCAGTATGCTATTTAACGAGATATACAAATGCGTTGCATTTTGATACCTATGCAATTTTTTCACAAATCTTAGCATACCCCTAAGTGCATTCTAGATTCGGCTGAAAGTCTTTGTTGTCAGAAAATCTTACACTTGCCGTGGGAATAAATAAAGGGACACTGCTCAGGATTCAAAGAAGGCTCGCTATATTGAATAATGCGGAGAATCGATTTGGCAACCTATTAAACTTATATTATTTATATTGACAAGAGCTGTAACGCTTCCGCGTAGTTTTTGTTGTTTTCGTGGTGTACAGGAATATGGTAATGAAAAACCGAGATCGACATTTCAATAACAGATATTTAAACATGTAACATATAATGAATATTCGCATAAATTTCTTTTCTGCAAGCAAATATTTAACCTTAAAAAAGGTAAGGCGGGACCGTCTTTCAGAAAAGTAGCATAGGTCCAATGCTAGAAACAGCTACGCTTGCTTTAGGCATTTAATAAGTAGAATACCTCTATTTAACCATCTGCAACCTATCTTGCAAACATACTTTTAATGGCATTTTGCTTGCGGTTAGTCATTGATAATTGGAAATGAAACGTGACAGAAGAGAGGGGTTGGGTAATTTACTCCAGTTTTGCTTATAAAAGTTTAATTTTCGATTTGTTTGCTTTTTTCATCTCCCATCTTAACCATTTAACAAGATTGAACATGTGATTTCATTCATCCTTTTTGTTACGGCGAAAAGGTGTGAACAAATGCTTTCTAGTAGGTACAATACTTGCATCAAAGATAGGATAAACTAGACACTTTATATATTTCTATGCAAGGTTCTACATTTCTAATAACTCATTTTGTGCTTTGCTAAAATATTAACAGGAAGCTCAATGATAATTTTAAGCAAGAATAAAAGCCAGCACCTCAGTTTCATGGCCTGTAATACAACAAACAGGGGTGTATAGTAAAATATATGAACACTGGCACCACCCCTCTCTTCTGTCCTGTCATCCGATAGTCAGTGTAAAATACCGTAAAAAGTATTCTTTCAATAGCTCACAAATTGGATAAAACAGGCATTCTATTTATTAAATGTCTAAAGCAAGCCTAGCGGCTTTAACATCAGGATCTTTACTATATGGCTCTGAACAAGGTCCCGTCTGGCTCTTTTTAAGAGTAAATATTTTCATACAGGAAGGATTTTTTCCGGGGTCTCATTAAATATAACATGTTTGATTATGTTGATCTCAGTTTTTCATTACCATATTCATGTACACCGCAAAATCGACTTAAACTACGTGGAAGCATTACAGCACCTGTCAATATAGTTAAGGTTACTTTGATAGGTTGCAAAATCGCTTCTCAGCAATATATCTATACAAGGACCTATTCTGGAATCATAAGCAGTGTCCCTTTAATTATTCCCATGATAAGTGTAAGATTTTTTGACAACCAAGACTTTCAGACGACGCCAGAATGTACTATGGGGTATGCTTAGACTTATGGAAAATTTGCATACTATAGAATTAATGCAACGCACCTATATTTCAGGTTTTGTTTTGTGTGTGTTTTTTTCCTGTTTATTTTTTTAAAAACTTGAATTTATTGTGAATAATTTCGCTTTCTTTGTTATTGGATTTTGCTATAGTTTACTTCAATACATGCAATTTAGAAATCACAGATAAAATTGTTTCGAACTTTTTTATATGTGTTAAAATCAATATCGCAAAATGATTGCTGTGTTTCAAATTGCCGTTTTAAGGAGAACTATACACTCTGTTAGTTTCTTACGTGTATGTATTTGTGTACAATATGTCCCACCATTAGGAAATAGTCTAAAACTTTGGGAAAGGCTTTGCAGCAAGTCGAATGTTCTCTTGCAGTCATAAAAGTTACACAAATAGATTATTTTATACCCAACTGGCACATTTGAAGGATGTAGAATTGTCTGTTTCAAATAACCATGTACATGATATTTGATTCATGATTCTAAAACAATTCATAAGCGTATTTTAGTAGATTACAAAAGAAACATTTTAATTGATTGCTTGTTACAATGTTATCGCCAAGCGAAACTTGTGCCACCAATTAAAATGCTCTACGGGAGACATCATCACCTAATCAATCCCTGTAACATGGCCCCTTCTAAACTAACTTCCATTTAAACGATCACGACGGAAACATATTTTGGCGTTTTGTTGCTATACTGTTCAATTCACTCACTTGTCCCTCAGATACATAGACAAACATGACTCGCATGCATGTTATAGCACCTTTGTACAAGGGACCATTTCTGTGTATCTAAATATTTTGTCTATAGGTTAGTTTCACCATTAACTTAAGGATGGAAAAAGTTTCTCTATTTTTTTTTTTTTTTTTAGATTTTTATGCGGCGATGTAAACAAACTATTTACATAGTCTAATGTCGGTGAAGAATACTAAACTAACAAATCTTTCTCAAATCTCCATGAAGGCGAATACTAAACACATTCAGTTTGTCTTTTTACAATTTATTGTGGGACGTCAAATTTATACATGAGTCTTCAACTCAGGTCAGAAATTTTCTGAATACGGTCAACTCTCGATACTTTGAACACTGACAGCTCAAAGAACCCTTTTATATCAAAGAATATAGTTTGGACACAGTTTCAGTTTTTATTTACATTTCCACTCATGTCATCTCAAACTACTGATATCTCAAAGTACATTTTTTGGAACCTCAAAATTTACTTTAATTTATCATGCATCTGTTACAAAATTTCACTGATAACAGGGGTATGATAACATAATGTGATATCATGTCACTGTTGAACTGCGTATGCGCGAATGTCATCAGGTCATGCCTTTAGAAGCGATCTCTTAATATGATTGGCTACATACTGACGTTAGCGGTGGTATCAACGTGCGATTGGTTGATTGACGTCACCGACTTACGTCATAACGCATTCGCGACGTCAGCAAGTTTGAATAAAAGTGCGTTTGTTAGGATTTGTTTGACGTTCTTTACGCCATAAAATATTCTAAGGATGCATGATAAATAGAAAACCATGTAAGTGTCTTTTGATATCAGGCTTATCAGGCTCGACTAGACACACGTCGGACTGGCTCGGCAAGCCTCGCCATTCCTAAGCTGTTTCTGGTCTCGCTTGATAAACTTGATATCAAAAGACACTAACATGGTATTCTCTATAAATCAGTAGTTTGGGATGAATTTCGACTCTGAGATATCGAGACCGGACTGTATTCGGAATAAAATCAGGTTCGAAACAGCCAGAAGGAGGAACGAATACGTGACGTCATTGCGCTGTCTTTGAAACATTATGCTAATAGCAATAAATACAGGATCTTACATGAGTGCTCATTTCATATGAAATTTATGAAACGAGCCTTCGGCGCGTTTCATAAATTTGTTATGAAATGACCACGAAATTCTGTCTATCATATGACCCTTAAAATGGGATTTTATTGTCTTCAAAATGAGTATTATTTCAATAAGAAAACGCATTGTTAACATTGACGTTGTCAATGACGTTAGGTGTAAGAGCCATTTGAAGTGTTATTACACGTGTGGTTATATGATTTTTATGACATGGCGTTATCTACTAAATAACAGCGACGTCACATGATCATATGAAGTATCTATTGTCTCCGGCTTAATTATGTTTTGTTGACAATTCTTGACTGTATTTTTATTTAGTTTTTGTAGTTTTTATTGAAACTTTGAAGAGCAGTTTGTTCAAATCTTCATCTTAGAAGACTACATTAAGAAAGTAAATAGTTCAAAATAAAACTCACCCCAGCCGACTAAATAACATGAAGCTATAAGGGTCCGCCCGGATCCAAAAGCGTACACCATAATTGTATTCAAATACAACCCCTCGCAGAACATCCACAGAAAGTTGCAGACAGTGAAGTACTGGCACACAACGTGTAACACTTGACACCAAAGCTGAAAAAAAGAACATTAACCCTCTAGTGCCCAAACATAGAATGCACTATAAGAAAACATTTATATTCCATCCAGCCACTAGCTTTGCGAAGTCAAATTGAAAACAGGGTCTGAATTTGTGTTGAGGTCCAAGGTTGATGAGATATACATGTAGCATTATGCTACATTGGGCATTAAGTTTTTAAAAGTAGCTTTTTTCAGGGTGAATAACTCGAGTGTTAACAATAATTACAGGGCACCTTTTTGGACAAAAAAGGATGTATGAAAAAGAATTTATTGGCATATATGTATCAGGGATATCTGAAAAAGTAAAGTCAATATCACAATTTTTGTTTTTATTGTCCAATGTATCATATATGATACATTTTGTGTTTTCGAACTATGGCGACTTTTGGCGGCTGATAAATGCACTTTAGACATATTATTACAACTGGAATGGTTTAATCTTATTTCCTGATATCTTAACTGATATTCTAGCAGTATAACATAACATACAAGTCAATATCCTGGTCACGGCACCAAAACAGAGTCATGTAGCAGATATGATATACCGGGCACTAGAGGGTTAAGTGGTATGGGTATTCTACCATGATTTTTTTTCCGCCATTGCCAAAAAGGGAAACAACTTTCATTATTTCCTGTTTGCTTTCCTAGAGGGATAATCTCTTCAACATAGGATCTACTATTAAATGAAAGAAAGAATTTGCTCCACGGGAGCAAATTCTTCCCTTTCAGAGTAGATTCCTATTAACAAGGGAGACAACATAATATGGCAGAGCTGCTGCCCCTGAAAGCGTGTCCATTTACTTCAAACAAAGATTAAAAGCATCAAAAGCTAACGACTAAATGAGTTAGTGTACATGTAGAAAACTTGCTACAAAACGCAAAATCTAGTATGAACTGTTTCGTAAATTGGAAGGTCAAGACTAAAACGACGAGATTGAACCATTAAATTTTAGTGACAATTCAAACCTTAAAAGAACTCGAAATAATGAGACTTTATGTTATAAACTATTTGATCTCTTGCCGTGACAAAGTGAAACAGTGTAATACTATGGGAACTAAAATCATCAATGAATAATAATCTGAACTGCAAATTACATACTTTGAACACGTTATGTACACTTCCTTTCTAAAATCTACTAAATGCCCATGTCAAACCGGTGAAAGCTAGTACAGCCATCAAAGCTCCAAAACAAAAAGGGAATTGAATAGGAGAAGAACTAAATAAGCATTTATGCTTTCGTTCTGATCCAATTGTTTGTATCAAGTTTATATTGTGATCATGTACAGTTTATGATACAATAAATATGTTTAAACTAAAGGGAATTGATATTGTTATACAAATCATGGACAAATACAAAGAACAAAACATACTTACAGGATTTTGTAAAAGTACCATTCCATCTAAGGCCACGAGAACATAATAAAGAATCCAAGATGCACCCGTCAAAACATACGATATAAACAAGTTTTTGTGGATTGTAATTCTGTCACATCGCAGCTGCCTGAAAGAAGACAATTAGACTGTACTTGAGCCGTGACACGACAAAACCGACAAAGTGTCATGTGTGCCCTGTGAAGACTCAGATCAGCCTGAACAGCCGCCCAGTCTGACTAGAGTCTTACCTGTCGACAAGGAGGTAGCTTACCTTTAGAACGCTTTAATCGCACAGGAAAGACTTTGATCAGACTAGGCGGATAACCAGGCTGATCTCAGTCTTCGCTGGGCGCACACGACACTTTGTTGGTTTCATCGGATCGCGGCTCAGATGAATTTAATTTGTATCAGCATTCCTAGCTTAGACGCCCTTACCTTTAATACTTATTGCCTTCGGTAGCTGTTAAAAAATACTTTTGAAACAGCAACAACACGTGTCCCCATATTATATAATGCATATTCATATTTTGCAGCCTTTTGACACAAAGATCAAATTTGTGGCTTTCTGTTTGTATCCCTGGGGATGAAAATTCTCTACATTGAGGTCTTCTCTTTAAGGAAACAGTGTAGTCCTATGGGAACAAACGCTGCAAGAATTGATTCATTGGGAACGGTTGGTTCATACAATATTTTGTTGATCAAATTTTGAACAAGGTACAGAGACAACAGACTAGGATTTGATCAAAAGTCCAAGGCTTGTGAGGACCAGCTCCTGAAGGGAGGGTTGTAAATGTTAAAATGGCAGAGTTGCTTCCTGTGTAAGTGTACTCATTCACATTATGAAATGTGAATATACATATAGATTTCACAATTGTCCTTGATAAACTATTCTAACACAGTGCGCCTATAGATGCAATGGAAAGATTCCGTGTTTTATTCTGCAACAGTTCAATGTTTTGGAGCGCACGAGTCTAATTGCTGACGTCACTGGCAACTGTTGACGTGGTTAATGACGTTTTGAGACGTTACCGGTTTAACTTCTCATTTTCTTTCTAAACTTGCCATAAATACGTACATTTATCGTAGGTAAAGCTTAGAATATTGGCGACAGCATGAACGCGCTGGCAGTATGCTTGGGAGAATTAGATGAAAAGAATACTTTTTTAGCGTTCATGAGTGTTCAGCGTTCATTCGCGCTCCGCGCCCGTGATATGATCTACTTAACAATGACCTCTAAAGAGTGAATCCACTGCTAGAGCTGATCTGTTTTTTTAAATAACAGATACTAATAACAGGTTTATTTGTGAAAAAATCTGATACATCAAAGTGCTTACATATTCAAAATGAGTTGTAAAATCTCTGGACATAATTCCAATATACTCTTTAAACTGAATGCTATCTCCGTTGTAGGCAGTTTATCATATGCGAGTATGGATTATCTTATATTGTACCACCCTTACCAGAAAACGCTAACTTCACCACGAAATATTACGCTATGAGCAAGGTCTACACTGATAAGGGTGGTATAAAATAGTTAAACTATGATTTGTCCACTGGTACGGGAGATAATCCTCTCGCTAAAGCTCATGGATTATCTCCTCGTACAGGCGGACAAACCATGGTATAACTATTACATAACACTTGAAATAAAAGTGTGAGTTAAAAAGCAGGCTGTAGAACACATTTGCACTGGCTGTTCCAAAGATAATGCAGCAACAAAGAAAAATAGTTCAAGAATATCAAAAGTTTTTCAACCAGTAGCTGATTAAACGATATTTTATCTATAGGTCAATACATTGCACTTCCTTGCTTGAGTTCAAATGGGTATTGTTAAGAATATAAGGTGTACAAAATTCCAAGAAAAATTCATTCGCACGTACTGAAGTCAAACCATTGGTTTTTGCATTCTACGTTTGGATAAAAGTTTAATGTCTAAAATAAAACTTCTTTTCGGACTTTTAGACACTAAAATCAACTGGACCCACAAACTACTTTTCATTTCAATTGTAAATGTATAAGAAAAAGTCGACCATGTACCTCGGTGGCTCAGTTGCCTGAGTGTTTGCAAGGTTAATGAGAGGTTCTGGGTTCTAGTCCTGGTCCGGTAATAGTGCTTGCACGAAAGGCGAGAGGCCCTGGGTTCGAGTTCCTGTCGGGCCCGACCGAGACTCAACACAGAACCTCTTGCTCTCCGTGCGAACACTCTGCCAACTAAGCTACCGAGCCACATGGTCTAATGCCCTCACCGGGACTAGAACCCAGGGCTTCTCGCTTACCGTGCGGGCATTCTGCTTACTGAATTACCGAGCCACATGGTCGACATGGCTGACAATTATCATAAATGTTTTTATAATTGTTGTTGTTATTACTATTACTGTTGTTGCTATTGCTGGTGCTGTTACTGTTCGAACTATCATCCATTTGGTCTGAAAGCGACTGCAATTACTCATTCGCCTTTTCATTTTTCTCATATATAAGCAATCGAAAGTACTACGAAAGGCAGCAATTCATTGAAGAATTGGGTTATATCGCTAAAATTGTGCCGCGACATGACAAAACCAACTGCACAATGTATGTGGCATGTGCGCCCAGCAAAGACACAGATAAGCCTGGGTATCCGCCCAGTCTGATCAGAGTTTTTGCTGTGCGCTTAAAGAGTAGCCAAGGCCTTAACCTGCCTCAATGTCGACAGCAAGGCCTTTGCTCAGACTAGGTGGATGCCCAGGTTTATCTGAGGTTTTGCATTGCGCACGTGCCACTTTGTTTGTTTTCTCGTGTCGCGGCTCAAATAAAGAGACGAACCAACTATCTATATGCGCATATATGGAACAACTGATTCCAAACTACTGATATATTACCTGAACCGGAAGAATATTGCCAGGGAAAGCAGCAACATAAGAAGTGACAGGGAAAATCCACCAATAAATATGTAAATATACTTGATTTCTTCCTCGAACTGAAAGTAAGAATAAAATCTGTCCGTTTATAGTGCTTAACTATGAAGATAATATGTGTACCAACACACAAACAGCCGGTCAAATTGTGTAGACACATATCAGAGTGCTCTTACAAAGGCACCCTAATTTTGATTTGCATTGTCTGCCAGTTTGGCAAGCAAACTATCGGTATGATTTTTTTGTTTCTAGATATGCTATTATTGGTTTAGGTGTCCAAGAATGTAAGGCAACTATAGTCATAACTCTTAAACGTGAAAATGAATGCGTACAATTTCAGGGAAAGCAAATCTGTCATTTGCATTTTTGCACCCTTCTTCATAGGGATCGAATTATACAGGAGAGAATATACTCGCTGACGATCAAATTCATTTCTTTAAAAATAGACACCATTTAAGACGGCTTCATGTCCTGGGAAGCAAACAGAACTCCTTATTGTAAATTGGCGGTTAATTATAGAAGCGTACGCATATTCCTTAGCAGAACAGAGCAGACTATAACAGAATATGTTTTATATACAATATTTGGTTGAGGTGTCAAAAAAGACAATTGTGGAGTGTAAATCATTTTATCATATGACGTCGCATATGAGAGTGTAATAAAGTCATGCATTAAAAACAACATTCCATTAGTGGATTAAATATGCAAATTACGTTGTAACGTTATGCGTTGACGTCCATAAAACGTCGCGTTTTCTAATGGCGAAATCGTGACGTTTTAGTGCAAAATTTGCTAATAAAATGCAATTTTAGTGTCATATGATTAATGGAATCTTGCATTCGTGCTCCTGTATTATTCAATTTATTAAACTCGTTGGTGAAAAAGATAAGATGCTCGGCAGAGCCTCGCATCCTATCTTTTTCCCAAATTCGTTTAATGAATTACATAATACATGAGCACTCATGTAAGATCCTTTTTATAACCTAAAGCGAAGTTATACACTTTCAGCGAAAGCAACTCTGCTTCAGTTCAGTTCAGTTCAATTCTCTTATCGACGTTACCCAAGTGGCTCAACGGTACTTAACCATAGTTGCAATCTGCCATTTTCATGTTTGCATTTCTTCTCCAGAGTTTTTAAATTTTTAAAGGAATTAATCTGCGCACGGAGGCGGAAATTGTTTCCTTTAAGACAAATCCCATTTTTAGAGGGTTCTTGTCCAGGGAAGCAAACAGAAAGTTGCGAAAATGTTCCCTTTAATACATTGGCGTTTAAGCACAGATACATGTACCCGTATGCTTTGGTAAGCTATCGGTGTTTTTTTTCCTTTCAATATATAATAATTATTTTAGGTCTCAAAGAAGTTAGGGTAGGGCATGTATGGGGCATTTAACGAAATAAAATGGATACACTTGCATGGACGTGAACTCATATACCTGAAATGAGCCGTGACCTAACAAAACCAACAAAGTGCACCAAGCGAGGACACAGATTAGCCTGAACTTCCGACAAGTCTGCTCAGAGTCTTTGTTGTTGGCATGGAGGTAGCTTAGATACAAGCGCACATGTCACTTTGTTGGTTTTGTCGTGTCGCGGACCAAATGCATGCTTCGCAAAATGTACAATATCTGAAGAATGTATAGTTTTAAATTTCTAATCTTAAACAACGAAATGACAAAATTTTACATTTTCAGAAAAGATTAGCATGACTTCCCCTGTTCGGCAGATTAAATTAATCCGCCGAACAGGGAAAGTCATGAGTTTGGGGCGCAAAACCAAACTTTATTCGCTATGATTATGTGTACCTTTCTAA
Organism: Ctena decussata; assembly: GCA_963989385.1. Lineage (NCBI taxonomy): Eukaryota > Metazoa > Mollusca > Bivalvia > Lucinida > Lucinidae > Ctena > Ctena decussata. Next base: position 11,839,968 of record OZ022512.1, read on the forward strand.
TGAGCATGTCGACGCTTTGCATTTGGGCTTTAAGGTTCTAACTATGCTCTCTTCCTGTCTGCATGAGCTATGCACAATTCAGCGAAACAAATACTCTGATTAGGTAGGACGGACGTGCAGACTGATCAGCTATGGCAATACGCAAGTATCAGACTCTACTTGTCATTGATTCGATCGTTCTGAATAAAGGCGGCGTTAGATGTCGACGTAAGTTTTTGGAGTTAGCTCAACATTAATAAGCCGATAATATTAGAGTTTTTAGCAGCTTCGATTCAAGAGAGATTTTCTATTTTGCCCTTCTAGACGACACAACAAATATAAAGAGATTCTATATATATTCGAACAAACACTAAATATTTACCTCAAGGTATAATTTTTGAGGGGTGTTCCGAATCCAACTATAATTAAAGTTCAGACATTTGCAAAATGAAATTTAAAAACGTCATTCAAAAAAAGTTCACAATGGCGGTAAAAACAAAAAAGGCGTTTTTACTTAAATCATTAACGAGTTAACGAGGGGGCCTTACCGTATCTGCTCCGACCAAGCATTGGGAATAGTTTGCTCTGCGATCAGACCAGGTTCCGTTCACTGTACACTCCCTGTAGGCAAATGCTGCAAAGGGAGAAAAAATACATGAACTGTTCGCCCAGTGAATGCTAGGATTAGCCTGGACATTCGATCAGACTAGGCGGATACCAGGCTGATATGCGTCCTTCCTGGGGTCATATGCCACTTTGTTGGTTTTGTCGTGCCGTGGCTCATTTGTTCTTGTGGTAAAGTCCTTTTCAGTGGAGACTATTCGTTGAATTGACTGTCTGGCGACGACAATTCGTTCGTTGATAAAACGGAAGTTGTTAAAAGAAAGGTGACATTTCTATGTCAGATACTGTTTAGTAAAGTATTTCTTTGGATCATGGCATGTAATGATTATAAGGTCTAGCGTATTTATGTTAACATGAACTGACAATTCTTCCTCTCTAATCCCAACGAACATTTTGACAAAGACTACACTTGCCAAGATGTTGTCTTATATATAAGTTCATAATATTCATTGGATCAAATTGATTGAGAAAACTTGTTGTGTAAGGCTTATATTATCAGTGAAATTCTCAAATACCATTTCTGAACACATGTTGTCAGATTCAGATGACACTGATAACTGAACAACGGCACGACAAAACCAAATAAGTGGCATTTGCGCCCAGTGAAAATTCAGATCAGCTTGGGCATCCATCCAGTCTAATCAGAGTCAAAAGGTTTCATATACCAGTGGTCACCAAATTAGTTTTCCATTGTAAAAATGGTGGAAAATGTGGTGTACCCATACACCTTATGGTCTTATTTTGAAGCATCATCAAAATATCGTGTTCCCTTGCAAGGATAATATTAATACCTTACAACCTCGGGACAAAAAAAAAATAAAGAATTTAACACAGCAGGAACAAGACAATTTGCTGCGCTCGTTGAAGCAAGATAATATGATTCCTCAAGTTCATAATAGGTACCCGTAAAATATCACAATTTTTTGAGGCATTAAAACAAAATAACAAAATGATTAAACTATAATAATTCATATCCCTACCAGGGTTTCGTAAGCAAATAAGAAATTCCACTCTAGCGTCAAGCTTTACCAAACTGATAGCCAAGCTATGACGCCGCTATATACATAAAAAACATGTTTGTGCAGAATATTTACGTTGAAGTAACAGAACTCCACCAAGATATCTATTGTGTACTTACATTTTACATGCATATGAATCGAATAGAGTTGTCTTACTTAGTGATTCATTCGCAGACGACTGAACTTTTCATTTCTAAGTAGGAATAGAATTGAAACGCGACATGAAAAAAAATGGGCATGAGCGCCAAGCAAAAAACTCAGATCAGCCTCGAAATCCATCCAGTCTAGTTATTTGTCTTTGTTGCCGGCATGAGGTTATCGTAGACCCTTAGCTACCCATCGAGCGCACAGCGATGAATCTGGTCAGGCTGGGCGGCTGCCCAGGCTGATCTGAGTCCTCGCTGGGCACAAATGCCACTTTGCAGCTCTTATCAATTGTGCTTTTCCAAGTGTTGTAGTTGAACACTCACCGTTGTTATCGAAGACCTCAATGTCTGGGCAATGTATCGTTGCGTGCGTCCCGGGTAAAGTATCTGGCCAGCAGCCACCAAAGCTGTCTATCGTTCTGTTGCAATATACACCATCTGAAACATACATACAGGTCACATAAAATTCTATATGTTTTAATCATCTTTGAAGCATTCAAGAAGGGATATTTATCATATGACGTCGTATCTGAGAGTGTAATAAAGCCATGCATTAAAAACGATAATCATCTATTGGATTAAATATGCAAATTACGTCGTAACGTTATGCGTTGACGGCCATAAAAACGTCGCGTTTTCTAGTGCCGAAATCGTGACGATTTTGTGCAAAATTTATTAATAAAATCCGATTTTAGTGTCATATGATAAATAGAATCTTGCATTCGTGCTCCTGTGTCATTGAATTTATTAAACTCGTTGGGGAAAACCGATAAGATGCTCGGCATAGCCTCGCATCTTATCATTTTCCCCAACTCGTTTAATAAATTTGATAATACAGGAGCACTCAATGACATGTAAGATCCTCTATTTATTTATCTGAAATTAAAATGAACGAAAATCGTACCCTGGCCTGATGCTACTAATAATAATCTATTCCTGAAATTACACGTTTCTTCCTTGCCACCCCCGTATTGAAAAAACACGCTTGCATGGCAGGTTTAGTTTTGCAAGGCATAAAGCGGTTGGCCATAAACCTCTGTCTCCGTAACTGAGCGAAAGTTTACATTATTGTTTTAAAGATTGTGATTTTATTTTCACTGTGAATGATTATTACTCGTTTCAATTTGCGTCGAACTGAATATTTAAAATGTGTGTGTGCATATTCATGTCTGTTGAAGTTTGTTGTATTTATGCACAGTTCCTCTATGTTGGATTTGGTATATCAGATGTTTTCGAAAAAGTACAGTAAAATTGTGTTTTTTTGCGATTCTTTCTTCTTATTCCGTCGGTGTCGCCTAGGTCCAGATCCATACCACCACGTACTGGTGGGGCTCTGGATAACTGGTGGGGCTGGAAGGTGTTGATGTGTATGTTCGTGTGGTAGAGAGGGGGAGGGAAACAATGACATACACTCAAGAGAATAAAAACGCTACACCGAGATTTTGAATTTTAGAGCTGTTATAATAAAACCAGGATGCTAGTTATTATATATGATGATACATATATCACATGACTTCCATTCATTCTTCGTTTATCGGGATATTCTACGTCTGATTTGTGACGTCACATATGGCGTCATTTTTATAATGAGGTTATGACTGTTTGTGCACACTTTCCCAGGGCTGAAAAATTCTACGAAATTCAATACGCCGGATGATTTACATTCCAAAAGACCAGACATTTTGAACCCAGCCTTGATAGTTTATTGATCAAAGGATGTTTTTTTTAGATTTGCCTCGCCACCTTTTTGTTGGTTGATAATGATGAAAACACAAAATCCTTATTTTGCCAAAAGATTTTACGTATAGTTAAAATGGGATATAATCAGTCATACTGCTGATTTCCGTTTTGTCAGGAAATGAAAATTAGAATTGATTCCGTAAACGTCAAAAATAAGTGACGTTAACGTAGGCTGATAGCGACATTATCCGTAAAGACATGATCTTCTTTTAATTTTGGTATCATTCAAACAAAGACTGATTTGATTAGTAAGCATTTTTTTGTAAATTAAAATACCCGTTGTTGCTATCTAACACTTCAAACAGTATCCCACGTTTTTTCCATTGAAAAAGTGTAGCGTTTCCATTTCTCTTGAGTGTATGTAATTAGGGATCAAGTTTAGGAGAATTTTTGATAATTAATGTCATTTTTGCCTTGAAAAGATGTTGTAATATTTCATTAGAATCGCCTCGACAAGGCGATTCTAATGAGATCTCACAACATATATTTTAATCTAACTACATGGAAAAATGACCTCAAACTGTCATCGGATACTCCTTGTCATATTATACATAACACAGAGGCCCAGATGGCGGGGCTGAAGCCCCAAGCACACTCTATTTATCTGGGGCTTTCGCAGGCGGTTGTGCGTTGTGATTAGGGCCTTCCTGTATATCTTTATTTATATTTGAACGGCAAAACCTACAAAGTGGCATGTGCGCCTAGTGAAAAAGTCAGATCAGCCTGGGTATCCACCTACGCTGATCAGAGTCGTCGCAGTCCGAATGGGGAATGGGGGTAGCTTAGACCCTTAGCTGCTTCCCTTTAAGCGCATGGCGAAGACTGTGGTCATACTGGGCGCCTCCAAAACTGATCCTAGTCTTCACTGGGCACATATTCCATTTTGTTGGTCTTGCCGTGTCGTGGTTCAAATTATCTAGTTTAGAATGTTTCTTCTTCATATTTTTGATAATCTAAAATACGGGAATAATATTTGAAACTCATTTCTACCAATTCAAATTCATTTTATCTGTTTATCAATCCTGAAAGCCAGTGATTAAAAAATGCTCAGCTGCGTCGCCATACGAAATTTCGCTTACCCGTAGAGATATTAGAGTGTCCACAAACTCACTTCCGTCGTGTTGTATTCAGAAACAAGTGATAAAATAATTTTAGCCCCAGACGTTCCTACTACAAGACGCTTTATTGAAAGCCTAGATCGGTTCTGCAGGTATAGAATATCAAAGTGTATTTAATTATAAAAACTATCTACAAAGACACGTTGGAGAATCAAAATCAATAAAGTTTCCAAAACGGTATCTAGCTTTATTGAAATTCTACTTATAATATAATCAGTTGGTCAAATTTCTGCTTTTTCACGTGCACCGTGTCTCCTAACGTTTTCAAGTATTTCTGGGAAACTAAAATCACTCCGAACACTACCATATACGGCATGTTGAACAAGAAATAATCTGAACAGACTGAGTCTTTTTAATTTATATCTGCCTTACCCACTCTTGTTTATGTGTGTTGCAACACAAAGCAGGAGCTCAAATTGATAACTGAGCCGCAACACGACAAAACCAACAATGTGGTTGTGCGCCCAGCGTAGACTCAGATAAGCCTGTGCATCCGCCCAGTCTGATCAGAGCCTTCGCTGTCCGCACGGAGGTAGCTAAGACCTTAGCTACCCTTTAAGTGCTTAGCGAAGAGTCTGATCAGAATGGCGGATGTCCAGTTTGATCTGAGTATGCACTGAGCGCACAACCACTTTGACATTTTAAAGCTTCCGCTTTAACTCTCGAGCCTATGCTTGAACACAATTATGTATGCCATGTGCACAATAAGTGTAGACACAACAATCACGGGTTCTTACTCAAATCTATGTTTAAAAATCACTATCATAGGTTTATGGTTTTCTATTCAGGGTTTCATAAACCTTTAATTGTAAATTTGAAACCTGTGTTTAAACTCAAAACGCGTGAGTGAGAACTGTTATGTTTGTAAATTACAATCACGAGTGTTTTATGCAAACCGGTGTTTTTTTATTTTATTTTTTTATTATTATTATTATTGCTATTATTATCATTATTATTATTGTTTAATTTTGTTTATTTGCATAATGTCTAACAATTCATGAAAAAGACACAGTAATTAATATATCAATACATGTATACAGATTGAATTCGAAAAAGCCAAATTCATTAAATTTATATGAAAACGTCTCCCTTTAACAATCATTGTGGAGAATAAACGACTTGTGATCAAGGTCACTATCATATAATAGTAATCGGCTCTACCAATATTACCATCATAGGCTTATTGTTTTCTAACATGGGTTTTTTAAACTGTGATTGTAAAATTAGAAACCTCTTGTGACACTAAAGAAACACATTTCAATGGTCATTTAATAGTATCTGCATACATACTTAGGCATGAATGAAACAGAATTGCAAGTGCAATGCAAAAACGCTTTGTGACAGTATGTCAATGATCCGATTTCAGGGTGACTGAAATGTCAGAGTTTTCACTTAAATTTGAGAAATAAAATTTAAAGTATTAGGGATAATGTTTGTTGTCGTTATTTTTCTTTTCGTCCCTGTTTTATTGGAACGATAGTAATGAAATCGTAACATCTTTTTTAATTTGAAAGGGAACTGTAATATCAATTGAGCTGCGACACGAGAAAACAAACAAAGTGGTTGTGCGCCCAGCGCAGACTCCGATTAGCTTGGGCATCTGCCCAGTCTGATCAGAGTGGTTCGCTGTCCGCATGGAGTTAGATCCTTAGCCATCCTTTAAGCGCTTGGGGAAGAGTCTAATCAAACTTGGAGGACGGCCAGGCTGATATAAGTCTGCGCTGGGCCCACAACCACATTGTCGGTTTTCTCGCGTCGCGGCCCACACGTACTCTGAGTTATATATCGACCGTATCTGCAAAGACAAAAGTCGTATTGCTGTGATATCGCAATTCCGTAGTAAACACAAGTTTAGAATAAATGGAAATTTGAATAAATTTAGCCTATGAAATCAGCAAGAAACAAGAACAATATTTGCATTCTGCTCGTAAAAATTTATAAAGGTCGCCTTAGGAAACAAAGAACACGGTCAAGCACAGAATCCGAAGTAACCAGCGCCCCAAGCACGGAAACAAAGTATATAAAATGGATTTCTGTTATTTGATTTATTTCTTAATGTAGTTCCAAATACCGTACAGAAACTTGGATTTATATGACTGATATCATTAGAATTAAACCATTCTGAACTGTGTTACGGGCCAACTCTCCTACCTTCCATTATCTACAATAGTAGATTTGCGCATAGCGTTGCAATATATTCAAGCTCTGACAACTGCGTAAGGGAGTTCACTCTTTGGCTCAGTGGTTAGAGCACTGGACTCTAACCCGGGAGTCCCGTGTTCGAATCCCAGCAAACAACTGGAAATTTTCAGCTACGCTTTGGTCCGTTTGTTGCGGCAGTAATGTCGTAAGATGGGGGCTCGTCCGGGATAGGACATTATAAGCCAAAATGGCTTTCAGTCATCATAACTGATGACTTCCTTGAAGTGGGGGAGTGTTACGGGCCAACCCTCCTACCTTCCATTATCTACAATAGAAGATTTGCGCATAGCGTTGCAATATATTCAATCTCTGACAACCGTCAGGGAGTTAACTCTTTGACTCAGTGGTTAGAGCACTGGACTCTCACCTGGGAGTTCCGGGCTCGAATCCCAGCAAAAGACTGGAAATGTTTTAGCTATGCTTTGGTCCGTTTGTTGCGGCAGTAATGTCGTAAGAACTGTAAAACTTTTTCTTTGCGTTCTTCTTTAAACAAAGGGACCGGTCGGGTCGGGTGTTGGTGCTGGGAAACTTTCAGTGCCAAGGCGTCCTTCCAATCTGGAAAATGGTAGGGCAAGGGCCTACTGTGCTTGCAGTAGGTTCTGTCGGGGTTGTTTGGATAACATCTATCTATCTATCTATCTATCTATCTATCTATCTATCTATCTATGAGACGCCTCTCTATAGACTCTATCTATCTATGAGACGCCTCTCTATAGACTGAAATACTGTTTCAACGGGCCGTTAAACGCAAAACAACCAACAAACCAATCCTCAGACAAAGCAAACATAAAGTGACAATGTCCATATAGAAGAGTGTATTTGAGTGTACTTGAAAGTATCGTAACTTTATTGTTGAGCTTCTGATGGTACGGCCGATACACGCTTATAAGATACAATATTTGTACGGCTGTGAGGCTATGAGTACATGTACCTTTCCCACAATTACTCCGAAATTGTTACTCAATTATTTTTAATCCAGATTTATGTGATGTGGTGTCTCTTCCAAAACCATAAAATATCCGGATCTGTCTTATTGGGTGGATCTAGATTTTCAGAGTTGTTTTGGCGGTGAAATTCCATCTTATAATCAAGGAAAGACGGCATAAGAGCTTGAAAAAGCAATTTGTAACAGAGATGACATATCTTTTCAAATGCCTCTTTTATCCGGGATCCAATTTAAAGCAAAAACTGAAACTCACAGGTTTCAATGAATGAATTGGAAGAAAAACTTGTCGATATGTTCAAAATTAAAAAAATCATAATAGCCGCGACACGAGAAAACCAACAATGTGGCTGTGCGCCCAGCGAAGACTTGGATCAGCTTGGGCATCCACCCAGTTTGATTAGACTCTTTGCTAAGCGCTTAAAGGGTACCGAAGGGACTAAGCTACATTCATGCGGACAGCGAAGACTCTGATCAGACTGGGCGGATGCCCAGGCTGATCTGAGTCTGCGCTGGACGCACGACCACATTGTTGGTTTTCTCGTGTCGTGGCTCATATTTGGTTTTAGTAGCAAAGACATTATATATAAACTTTTATAAACCGTTTGAACCATATGTATTTTTTGCAGCAGGGTCTACGGGTATCACTTAATACATAATAAATCCTTTTCACGTAACTTAGGCCGGTCATAGTAACCAAAGCATATGTTTGATACAATTCATTTTGCAAGTCATTAAAATGTATGTGTTTTGCTGTACGGTTAATATTGACTGCAAGCATCATCTGAATAAACGGAAATTGGTGTATATATTATTTAAATGTACCCAAACCCGGTAGCCTGACTGCGTTAGCAAGTCTATTATGTGGCAAGACGAATTTGGGTGTACACATTTCCAGTCTAATACCGTTAACATGGCCGCATGACACAGTTTCTCTGCAACGAAATGCTGTGTAAATGAACCTGCCTTGACGGGTTATCTGCATTATTCTATTCTATTCTATTCTATCCAATAACCTTACTAGGTCGTTGGGGCACCACAGCTGACTTCAAAACAATCCCTTTCCACCTTGTCCTGTCTTCAGCTGCCCTAGTTGAGCTGGCAAAATCCATTCCAGTCCACTCCTTGATATTGTCTTCCCACGTCTTCCTCTGTCTACCTCTTCTTCTTTTTCCTTTCACTGTGCCCTGAAGAATTGTCTTTGCTAAACCAGAAGACCTTGAGACGTGGCCAAACCACCTTAGTTTCCGTTTCTTGACCAGCGTCAGGAGTTCATCATATTCTCCAATGGCTGCTTGGATCTTCCTGCGAACCTCCTCATTGGTTATATGGTCCTTGTACGAAATGTTCAGTAACCTTCGGTAGCATCTCATCTCAAAGGCCTGCGTTCTTTTCTCTAACTCTGCTGTCAAGGTCCATGATTCACAGGCATACAGAAATATGGAAATGACAAGGGAGCGCATAAGTGTCACCTTTGATCCAAGAGATATGTTGTTATCTCTCCAAATTGGTTTCAGCTTGGCATCTGCATTAAGGAGCAATATTTGTGCTAATAAATGAATTACATTAATACTGATTTACAATGTACATATTTGCAATACTTCTGGAAGGATAAATTCCTGTCATATAACTTTATAAACACTGTACACTTCTGACAATTCCCCATTAGAGTTAACACCATATGAGCCGCGACACGAGAAAACCAACAAAGTGGTTGTGCGCCCAGCACAGACTCAGATAGGCCTGGACATCCGCCCAGTCAGATCAGAGTCTTCGCTTTGCGCTTAAAGGGTAGCTAAGGTTCTAAACTACCTCCATGCGAACAGCGAAGACTCTGATCAGACTGGGCGGATGCCCAGGCTGATCTGCCTCTGCGCTGGGCGCATAACCACTTTGTTGGTTTTCTCACGTCGCGGCTCATATGATATTGGAATTGCGAGTTACAAAAGTGCGTGGGAACTGTTTTTAAGCAGCTAGCACAAGTTAACAAATTCTTTCTCTATTTGGAACTCAATTTCAAAGAACCATAGAAATTTTTTGAATGCACTAAACAAATTGTCTATTCAGCTTGCCAAATCGCTATATAATCAAGGCGCGATTCAATTCAGCTAGCATCGAACAAACAAGCAACTTCGCGTGAAAAAAAAATATATAAAAGCAAAGTATGATTACGTAGTGTTTTTATATGTTTATGACATAGAACTGTTAGATATAGTTGTTTGTTTGCTTTTTAATGGGCTGAATGTTTACTTCTCTCCAATCTGATGGGATGGACTATCAACTTTGGAAAGCTTAACGTTTGTTAACAGGACTTGCATGCCAGCATCATCTCAGAAAATAACAGGATTATTATAATTCAAGAATGTACCACATTTTAAATGCCGTAGGATGCATTTGCTACCATTTTAAAGCGAATGGGCACATCTCTGTTTTCCGACAGTTTGTTGAAGGGGGACATTTTTTATGACTTTCTGTTTGCTACCCACGAAGACGTAGTCCTTCAAAAAATCGAGTCAACACTTAAAGGAAAAAAAAGCTCCTAGGACCCTCGGTGCAAACTCTTTCCTTTAATAGTCGAACCTGAGTGAGACGGGGGACAAAAATGTAAATGGCAGAGTTTCATCCCCTGAAGGTTTATCCATTCACCATAAAAATGACGCCATGCTTTATTACCCTTTAGACTCCAATAACAGGAATGTACGCATTCACCCGAGGCAAAACAGGAAGATACAATCCAAAATCAGCTCGACGCTAGTTACAATTAAAAACAAATAACAATAAATAAATAAATGAATAAATAAATAAAATAAACAAACAAAACATTGTTTTAACCAGCAGCTTTATTACCACGTATTCTTAAATAGTTTTTATATTCATTATTGCGAATGGTGGCACTTTCAGGGGACGCAAATCTGCTATTTCCATTTCTGTACCCCTTAACAAAGGGGTCAACTCTTGAAATACAGAATTTGCTCTAAAGAGAAATACTTTACTTTAAGAGTAGACTTTATTTTGAAAGGGTTGTGTTTCCCTTGGAAGCAAACAAGAAGTCGAAAAATGGTTTCCCATTGTCAAACTGAGAAAAAGAAAGAAAACAAAACATTGAGTTGTATCTAATGGTCTTTATAGATTCAAAAGGAATTACTTTCTGTAGAAATGAACACAGACTCAAAAACGACATGAACAGAAAAAAATCGAACTCTGTACGGTTCATTGATTGATTGATTTATTGCTTAACGTCCACGGTAAACAGCAATGGTCATATCGGGACGGTCAGTTAACCTAACCATCCTATTTCTGGGCTGGCTTAGACCTCCTAAGCGGTTAACCAGTACTAAGTGCACATACTTTCGCCAGTAATTGACAACTGCCCTTCTTGAATCAGCGGAAGGGGAAACGAAAGTATGTGACCACACCGGGTTTCGAATCCCAGGACCTCTGAATTAGGAGTCAGGTGCCCTACCGATTGCGCTACGCGGCCCGGCGAATTCTGTACGGTATAATATGTACGGTATATACCATTTCTTGACCTATTACCTTGTGAAGTCTGCATCTACTCGACCCCATTCATTCTCCAAAAAAGTAAGAGTACTTGTAATACAGAGAATGTATTTCAACTGTTTGTAATGGACAGGGGTTTAAAGCTGCTTCTAACATGCATACACTGCAGAAAACTGTGTGTATGTGTACAAGAACACTTTGTATTTACGCTGATCGAAATTAATGTTTTCACTGTTTGAACAATGAAATTATTGTTTTCTTTCATTTGTTAAAAAATGCGCTTTTATATTTAATTCTGCCTTAGATTTGAAATAACGGGTGCTCATAGAAATTTTCCCGCAAGTGAAAAGTTGTATCGCCGACGTCACATATTGTGCTGCCGTAACGTGTTCATGCACGCTACGTTAGATTGACTGTAGCTGCTTGTGCCATAATATTTTTATTTTTCACATTTTTTTTTTCAATGCCGATTTCTTTCGATTGTTTATAACAAAGTATTATTTTGTGTAGTTTGCAACATTCTCAACAAAACCAAATTCGTGCAAAACGATCCGCTTGAAAAGGTAAGACTTCTGATTTCAAAACTGGTGACTCGTACAAAACAACTTAATAGCATATTTACTGTAAACAAAAAGCCCAAAAGAAACAGAAAACGTATGTTTCAGTGTTGGATCTCCGATTGACATTTTCGCTATTCGTGACAATACAGTAATTGCTCTTGAGGCTCATTTATGTAAGTAGGTGAGGCTGACCAGATTTACTGGTGCATGTATTAGCGCCATTATTTCCATTAGCACTGGGACATATTCACAATTAGAATTTCAATTTTGATTATTTGCCTTATAAATAACGTGCATGCATGTAACAAAAGGACGAAAGTATATACTAGTCGTAGTTTTTTAAGTACATCCGACGGATATATTAATTAGCATTGACAGTACATGTATAATACAATACTTTCAATTGCTGAATAGTGATAATTTGCTGAAACATATTTTGAAACAGAAACTGCTTTGGAAATTCGCATATCCTAAACAATGAAAATCAGTAATAAGCTATCAATTTGTGACCTGTGTTTGGTATGTTTAAACTTTCTATCAACTCTTTCCCTATCGTCAGTATTTGTCAAAAGAACACTTCAAAGTACGTCTTCATTAACAAGTAATGTACATAACAAAAGGATGAAAGTAAAGTATAAGTCTTAGGTTTTTTAGTTTCTATAAGTCTAAGATTTGTTAGTTTCAATCATATCAAAAGGCCATAGTAATTTACATAAACACACAGCATCCATAATAACAAACTGATTTCAATCATTGTGCAGTAATGATTAATCCTTAAAGGTACTTTTGAACAGAAACCTTCAGGGAGTTTTATATATCCAAAACAGTGAACAAAAAATAATCAGCTAATCCCTTTGGCCTGAGTTTGGCATGTTTAAACTTTCTATCAACTCTTTCCTTATCGCCAGTATTTGTCAAAAGAACACTTCAAAGTACGTCTTCATTAACAAGAATAAAAGCATCATTTATCCGGGTAGCATTCATAGCTTTCAAGAATTACTCGATGTTAGTTACTTTCATACTGCCAGAAAAAAAGATTCAAAGCCATTGTGTTATTTCTAGTGGCATGAAAGAAAAGTTTTTTTCCCTTCATGATTGTCAAGCGAAGTCAGAGTCCCTAGGTACGAGATTTATTTTGATTATTTTCTTGATAGGTAATGTACATAACAAAAGGATGAAAGTAACGTATAAGTCTTAGGTTTTTTAGTTTCTATAAGTCTAAGAGTTGTTAGTGAATATAAAAAATATCAAAAGGCCATAGTAATTTACAGAAACACAGCATCCATAATTACAAACTGATTTCAAGCATTGTGCCGTAATGATTAATCCTTACGGGTACTTTTGAACAAAAACCTTCAGGGAGTTTTATATATCCAAAACAGTGAACAAAAATAATCAGCTAATCTCTTTGGCCTGAGTTTGGCATGTTTAAACTTTCTTTCAACTCTTTCCCAATCGTAAGTATTTGTCAAGAGAAAACTTCAAAGTACGTCTTCATTAACAAGAATAAAAACATCATTTAACCGAGCAGCATTCATCTGTTTCAAGAATTATTCGATGCTGGTTACCTTCATACTGCCAGAAAAAAGATTCAAAGACAATATATGATTATTAGTGGTATGAAAGAAAAGTTGTAAGTCACTTCATGATTGCCAAGCGAGGCCAGAGTCCCAAGGTTCGAAATTAAGTTTGATTTTTTTCTTGATAAGAAATGTACATTACAAAAGGATGAAAGTAACATACAAGACGTCTAGGTTTCTTAGTTTCAATCCCACAAAATAAAACATATCAAAAGGCAATGTTAATTAACAGTAACATCGCATCTGTATAAATAACACACTGCTTTGAAGCATTGTGCAGTGATAATTAGTCCTTACTGGTATTTTGCCAAAAGAAAACACCCTATGGGAATTTTATATATCCTCAACAATGAACAAACATAATAAACTATCATACCTATGTTCTAAGTTTAATATGTCTAACCTCTGAATCAACTCTTTCCAAATTATAACTATTTGTGTATGTCTTAATTAACCAGAATGAAAAACATTATTTGAAAAGACAGCATTCAAATGTCTCAAGAAAGACTCGATGTGCATACAGCCAGAAACAAAGGTACCAAAGCCAATTTGTTTTAAGAGAAGATGTTTGTCCAGTTGTGATTGTTAAACAAGAGCACAGTCGTTGGGCAAACGCCGATGTTCAGCGCAAACACAAACAGCCACCCTGATTCCACTTTCAGGAGAACTGGATTTTGGTTGGTCACATGTCATCGCATATTTTCATTTAATTAATGCTTGAATTTGTTTTGATAAAATTTCAGCAAACTAGAACATTGGTCTTCCAAGCTATGAAAACACTGAAAACCTTCCAGGGAGTGCCACACTTAATTATTGGAGTTTCCTTGGTACTTAAAAGAAGTGTACCAGTAGTTCAATGTGAAACCAAACAAAAATTGACGCACAGGTAGATAATCAACAAAGCAACCACCGCACTTTTCTCTTCGTAAAGTGATGGCGATTCTATACAGTACATTTTACAAACGTTGACACTCGTAGTTACCAAACCATGAACTACGAGAAAAGACACTGCGGCCTGTCGCCACAAAACGGTACAAAACCAATCAACACAAGAACACGGTTAGTGGAAAACTAATACATCAATTGGGTCTTTAAACATGTTTCATCACCATGTGTTTTCATACTGATCTTAATTTACATAGCTGTTCATCTTGCATAGCGGTTCTTTAACTTAATATGTGCATCGGCATAGGAAACACATCAATCAAGTCAGAACTTCACGTAAAAGTACCGTTAACACCTAAAAATTGGGGTACTGGTACATCCAATATGATGAATAAAACTGTCCTTAAATTGGAAAGTTTGAGTTTTCAATGCATTAATGCGACTAAAAGATGTAGATGCCTAGGCAAACAGTGCAGACCCAGATCAGACTGCTGCGTGAGTGGGTCTGCACTGTTTGCTCAGACCTATATGTTCCAACATTTAGCATTCTTATAGTGATGCTGATAGCCAGGGCTTAAGAGAAAGACTAGTTAAGCCGCGGGGGTCCGGTTCAAAGAAATGCCATCATGTACAAACTCACTCGTAAAATGTCTTAAATCGGGGCTCTTTTTATATGCTTTTTGGATTAAGGAATGTTCAAAACGTTTAAAATTCGTTCCTCGAAGAGTAGACCTATCTTTCATAGAATTTCGTAACATACAAAAGCAAATAGGAATTCCCAAAAAATGTCCTTCTTAAAAAAAAAAACTTGTGGAAAAACATGGAGGTGTACCGATACAGTTCGAAAAACGTAAAAGTTCAAATCAACCCTCCTTCTATCTATATTACTTTGTATTTGTTAAACTGCACGTCAAAACAGGTTCGTTAAACTGGAGCACCGGTGTTGCCCCTTAATGTTTATCTTACAGCAACTAGAGGGGCAAATTCTCTCCTTTAAGAATTGATACAACTTTTCAAGGAAAACATTTGCTCCTAGAGGTGCAAACTACTACTGTGAAGGGAGACAAAGATGAAAATGACAGCGGTGCATCCTATGAAGGCCTACCCATTCACTTTAAAAAAAAGTATCACACTATTTAAAGACAAAGACCGGGTTTCATATGATATTGTCTATAATAAATTCCGCTAGAAAGCGTTTATTCTGAACTCTCTGAAAAACAGGATATAATCAACATGGTTTAAATGATATATTTGTTTTTTATTAGTATAGTTTGTGTCGCAGAGCCACTCCTTCAGAATTTCTGTAGTTTGCGTTTATGATATCTTTATTATAAGCCTAACATTGGGACCGAAATAATTTCCAGCATGGTAGATACAGACCAGGCTGCTAAAAACAGTCTTATCAGGGTCCATACATTTTGAATTGTGTCTAAGCCTTGGGCATATTACCATATGTATAATAAACATATTCGAGTTTTAGAATAATCTCAAAATTTTGCTCCGCTTTGGCAAAAGTTTGGACAATAACGGTAGTCATTTGTTATTAAGATGTTAACAGGCTGTCACGCGTATTTGCTTTATCCGATGATTTTATTCCGAAGAACATTCACCATTGCGCCTCTGTTATACAAGAAGTGCCAATATTAATTTCAGAAATCCTTAGGAGTGTGATATATTTCGCTCTCATGGTAGCAATACTTTGTTCAGAGCTTGTTTATGTAAGTCCGACGACAGAAATTACTGTTTTGATGCATATTCAAACTGTTCATGCATGCTTGCCAAAAGCTTTAATTATACACAGTATTTTCGGGGCTTGCATGTTCTAAGATGTATTGGGTAAAGACGGGTAAATTCGGACTGCGGGTAAACTCGGACAGTGACATTGTTTCCTTTATGTGTCAGTTGTTTGGAATTAAAACAGAATTAACTGGGCAAACAGGGACAATCCTGATGAGACAGCTCATTATGAGCCGTCTCATCTGGATTTTCACTGTTTGCAATGGTATGTCCGACATAACCCATGCTGCTTCACATCCATCCTTCTTCGGCTATTTATATAAAATGAAATGTTTTCTTCATCATTTTCTATTTGCTTTCCTAGACGACACTGACCTTCCAATAGGGCATCTACTCATGCAGGAAAATTATGAACGTGTATTATTTTCAGACAGAAATGAAAGCGCTAAGCTCAAAGCAATTTAATATGGTAATGCGCATCATATCATAAAACCTTATGCAGATATTAAGTGGTCCCAAAACGACTTACATCTTTGTGTCAGTTGCACACACTGCAACTGCCAAATTCAAAATTTATTCATTTTTGCAACTAGAAGTAGTTAAATCTCATTCTAGATATTTATCTACATTATTCAAATGCCAGTATAAATGCTTATATTTACTGACGGAATATAATATACTGCTCAAAATAAGTAAGGGATATTAAGACATTTAAGAAAACAGAATTAAGAAAAATAAGTAAATGAATATTAAACTGTAATAATTCATAAAACAAATATTCATGGAGACCTTCAAAATCAATATTGATCCGTATGAGCATGTCACATGACCTAGAGTAAATTGAAAGTAGACGAAGGGTTGACACCAAAATTTCACACGAATGCAGCATCGCACTGACTAATCATTTTTATGCAAACTTTATTAAGACAGACTCCTAATGCCTCAGTTTATATGATGCAGATACATTTTCATGCGGTTTTATCACAGGACGAAATGGTAGGCGTAAACAATGCCATTGCGAGGTGAATTGTCTCACCGTTGGTGACTTTTGCAAGGGCGCTACACCTTAGATAACACAGAAAAAACTATCAAAGTGGGTGTTTTCAGTTTGGAAAACAATGAAAAATTTAAGTATTTACAGAATCTTAGGATCTAAAAGAATTTTCTTCGCCGATGAGAAATTGAAGTGTAGACCCCGTAGTCCTTTAAGTGTTGCTCTAGGTCACGTGACCTGCTGTGACTATTTCTGTTTTAGCTGAATATTGTCAGTTGAATAGTGCTCTATTAATATACAATAATTATTTAACCGAGCCATTATTATTTATTTTGTACTCGCTTCTATGTCAAAAATCCCCTACTTTTTGTGAGCAGTATAGTTCTACATCTGATAAAGTGGTGCTTGACAGGGATTGTTTTTTGGAATAAAATTTAAACATACTGTTTCAAATTATTTTCTTAAAAGACTATGAAATTTTATTCGAAATTAAAATATTAAATTGCGGATGTTATACATATTGTTTTCATTTTCTTTGGTTTTGAAATTCAGATACTGTAGCTGCACCTGTTATAATATTAGCGTCATATTTTATCTTTTTCTCCATCTCGTTTAATAAATTAAATAACACATGCGCAATCGTGTCTGATCCTTTCATAACTAATACTGTGACAAATATTAAACAAGGATCTTTAAAACAATAAAGCATTTATATTACACGTGAGACTTTACCGTCTTATTAGGCTGACATTTGCGGTGCTGCAAGGCACATTATATGTTTATTTTATTTTGGACAAAAAAACTTACCGTGTCTATCAGCAATTTGTCTTATAGCAGGGCAGAAGACTTCTTGGAACCAACGGTTGTAACATTATTGGTAAGAACTCGCTCCTTTATTCTCGATTTATGAGCAAACCATCCATTGATTAGGTATTATCACGGCAGCCTCACAGAATTCTTGTTTTATGTGTGAAGTATTTCGATAAATAATGGAGTAAATGGCTGTTCCGAGTAGGTTTAGTTAGAAACAGATAGAAACAGAATGATATAGATTAATTTAGCCACCCTTTAATAAGTGCAAGTGTAGATTCTTTAACTCTAATTTCATATGCGTTTATTTACATGATTAAAATATACGTCAGTTTAAAGGTAGGTTCCTGTACTTTGGAAATCATCATAATCTTGATGAACTTTCATCCAAGTTGTTGGAAAGCACTTATAAAAGGGAATTAATAAGTTTCACTAAAAAGTTTAAATCAAAAGAATATTAGAAAAGTTGTTTTGCAAGGGATTTCCTAACTCTGCTTCGCACACCTGTTAGCGCTATTTTTAGTTCGCGCCAAAAATAGATAACGCAGCTGATGTCATGCTGCAATGCATTTTGGGATAGTTTTAACCCATCCGCCCTGTCAGGACCTCTAGGAGAGCTCACGTCAAGGGAAAATTGACCTTTGGAGAATGGCATCAGAAATCGCGCACTAATAGACATAATAAACAAATTTATTTTTAGAACTGGAATCCAACGAAAGAAAATAAAGCAAAGGGGAAAACGACTATTTTCTTCAACATCTGACAAGTTTTTCAGTAGCAACAAATTCAGAAAAATAAGAGAATTCAATACTGCTCAGAAAAAGACGAAATTATTTTGTGGACATAATTGACATCGCTAGCACAGGAACCTACCTTTAATGGCAATATCAATATCTACTTGTTTAGTATATGTATGATGGTTGCACCAGTTTTCGTGGTATTAACGTTTATTCGCAACATAAAAACTGTGTGATAAACAAAGATCACAAACTGATAGCCTGTGTGCATATAAAAATATGTGTTAAGTAATATGTAGCTTACATTTCATGCCCGCATGTCTCCATGTTTTCAAAATTGATCAAATCGAAACAGATGCTCAACTGGATCAGCTCTCCGAAACTGCCCCAGTTTTCGGGGTTCGTTAAAGAACTCGCCTTCAAAATACATAAGCTGTAGATGTTTCTGATAGCAACTGCCTTCGGGAGACCTGCAGTTCTTTAGCATGTAGAAACGGTCGTTGAATTATCAGAAAAAAATTCATATTTGAATTAATCGCCGTGTCATGTTAGTCGGTACTTTCCATAAACATTGCAGTGTTTCCAATATGGCCGCTTCCACGGTCACCAACGAAGACGTCATGGATGACGTCAAAACTAACGTGCTCCCGCGCGTCAATTAGTGTATGATAAAACATGCTGATTCAACTTTCATTTTGCAAAAGTAATCGTCTGTAGACGTCCTCGGCAAAAGGAGAGGTATTATCTATTAGAATACCCCGAATTCTGGAGCACCCCGAAAACAGGTACATCGACCATATATCTATTCTGTTGTTATCTTGTCTTCGATAAACATTTCTTTCATGTTCTAAGATTTGAAAATTAATGTGGATATACCTTTCTCTCTCTCAAATATCAGACAAGAGTACCCCTTCTAGAGCTGTCTGAGTATTTTCCTTTCTTGACCTGCCGTCTCAGCCTAGGCTCTGAAAGTAGCCTCAGTCTGTCAGTTATTGCTATATGTAAGTACAGCCCAATCATGTTACACTTTCAACAAAAATTCACTTGCCGCCTGTCATGCAAATTGCATACAAACTATGAAACTGACAGCCAGCACTGAGCATAAAATGTCTCTGTAGATGCCTGATTAACTGCTAGTCATGTAAAATGCATGCACAAGGTGAAATTAACAATAGATTTTTTAAAAGAAAATTAAATTTGCTTGGCGTATATATACTGAACAAAAAAAAAAGAAACGTTACTGCATTTTCAGTGCACGTTTTCAAGACTTTGCCAATTTTATTTTATATCTAACTGACAAAAAATATCCGTCTTTCAGTCAATGAACAGGCCCGGATCCAGACCACCACGTACTGGTGGGACTCTGGATAACTGGTGGGGCTGGGAGGTACCGAGATGCTTATGTGTGGAGGGGGTGGAGGCTTGAAAATATATGACATAATTAGGGATCAGTTTTATGAGGATTTTTGATAATGTATTTTTTTTCTTGAAATATATGTTGTGTAATCTCATTAGAATCGCCTCGCCGAGGCGGTTCTAATGAGATGTCACAACATATATTTTTATCTATCTGCATGGATTTAAATTATCTCAAATTCTCATCAGATACTCTTTATTATCTGGGGGCCTATATATTATACATAACACAGAGACCCAGATGGCGGGGCTGAAGCCCCAAAGCCCACCCCCTGGATGGGGGGCTGATGAATATCGCAACATAAGCTGCGAGTTTATCGTCTCCAGATCAGTTTCATTCAATGCGGGGTAAGAATTTGAAAGCGCTATTTTGAGGTACTTTTGAAGACCCGTTGTTCACTCAAGTTATCAGCTCATGTGACCAAGTCACTTCCGAGACGTTTATCAGACACTAGTTGTTACAAAAACGGTCCAATTTGTCGCTTCGTAAGGGTTGCTCAGTGAAGCACAAGTCTTGGAAAATCGCTTTCCATGACACTTGTCTCTGACTTTCATGCTATGCACTGAAACCCCCATAGACAGTGCAAGGTGATATACCATGGACAGTTAACCAGTTTGATCAAGATTTTTCATAATGAACTATTGTTTGGAGAAGCTGGAATAAGATCCATGGATTAAACTTGAAAATTTTATTGAAACGTACTGGTTAATCGGAGTAATTGATTTGCTATACTTTTTATTGCAAGGAAGACAATTTCAAAGACACGGAAAATTTAACACCTTATTTCTTTGAGCTGCTGGTTAAATGTCATAAGGCTCCTAAGCTTTTGTTTCTGTTGAAAATATTGTCTTTAAATAGTAATAGTTACTGAGAAGTAGGAAATTTTGCGACTGCTTATTTTGAGAATTTGGAGAACTTTCCCGAAGTTTCGACTTCATATATCATTGGAGTAGTACTGATCAAGGCTAAATAAATTTCGTGTTAATTGAGAATTTCGCGATAGTATTAACTTTCGCGATGTTTCCTACTTTCAGTTTCTTCTTTTTTCTTTACCCTGTTATCGCATATCTTATTTTGTGCCATAACATTCCAAAGCTTCGTATTCCTTTTATTTACGTACGTTCAAATTTGTCTGTTGTTTTGTTTCGTTTTGTTTTCTGTATTCTTTCTTACAACGTTTCTTTGTATATTTGGTGTTTTCTTTTCTAAGTTCCTTCGCTACAGTCTGTTTTCTTTCTATATGTGTCCTTGCATAGCAAAGTTACTGTCTCCTCAAGTAATTCGCAAGTATAATCACTTTCGTATTATGGCGTTTTTTGCCTTCGTATTCGTGCCCTTGAAGTTTTTTCGTGCACTCGTTGATTGTATAACATAGTATGTCTGTTGATTTGAACATTTACAGGGCACGAATTGGAATGCACCGCTTTCGCTTATTTAAAATTAAAGGACTTGAAAAGTTTGATGAATTTGAAACATTGGTATTTCTGTCTTTAATATTATATCAAGCTGGAGACATAGAAAAAATCCTGGGCCACAATCTGTAGACTCCAATGAGACTTCATCTTCCTCTTCGTCCTACTTCCCAGTTTTTCAAGGAAATTTTTCCATGGTACATTACAATGTTCAAAGTTTGCAACATAAAATCGATATATTAGAACCTGAATTATCAACCTTTGATCTTGTATCTCTTACCGAAACGTGGTTAAATGATTCGATTTTAAGTGATGATCTTTCATTTAACGACTTTCAAACTCCATTTGGGCGTGACCGAATTGGTGATAGTCACGGTGGTATAATTGTTTATGTAAAAAATGATATCCCTTGTAAGCGCAGACAAGATCTAGAACTACTCAATATCGAAAGTGTTTGGCTGGAACTTAATATTAAAAATAGAAAATTACTTGTAGGTACATCTTATAGACCACCTAGTTCATCTCCTCAAGTCCTCATTGATATTGAAAATTCTATTGGTTTAGCAGTTGATACGGGCATAACAGATATTGTAATAACAGGAGACTTTAATTTAAATATGATAAACCCCGAATCTGAGAAAAAAGTATTAGATATATGTAAGCAATACAATCTTCACCAGTTAATAAATGAACCCACGCATTTCACGGAATTTTCCTCTACTCTAATTGACTTAATAATGGTAAGTAATGTGTAAAGTATAGAAATGTTTGGGGTTGGAGAACCTTTTCTGATGCAAGATGTAAGGTATCACTGCCCTGTTTATAGTATTTTTAACTTAAAGAAACCAATTACTAAATCATTTAAACGTAAAATTTGGCTGTATGAAAAAGGAAATTATGACGAACTTCGTAATAAGGTATCAGACTTTGATTGGAATAATGTTCATAATGAAGATGTAAACCAGTATGCACTAAATTTTTTCTAATAACTCCTAGAAATAGCCTCCGAGTGTATACCATCTAAATCCATTACCTCTACACCACAAGATTTACCATGGATGAACAAAAATATAAGAAAGTTAATGAGAAAAAGAAATCGTTTGTATAAAAAGTATAAAGCTAATAAAAGTCCTGAAAAATATAATTCTTATAAGAAAATTAGAAATGAGGTAACACAACTTTTGCGTAATGCTAAAAAAGACTTTATTGATTGCCTAGCATTCAAACTTAAAAATACAAACCTGAGCAGTAAAGACTATTGGAAAACACTCAAATCTTCTATAAAGCCGACTCAAAATACATCAATTCCTCCTTTATTCCATGATGGTGTTTACTATTCTGAAAGTTTGGACAAAGCTAATATTCTAAATGACTTTTTGTAGCCCAAACAGTTCTAGATGATCAGAATGCAACTATTCCTGACATAGATAACCAAGATAATGCTGTCTTAGATAACATATCAATTACACCCGCTGAAGTTAAATCTGTTTGCACTCTTTGAAATTAGGAAAATCGTCTGGCCCTGATACTATAAATTACAGGATCCTTAAGGAGCTAGCTACCCCTCTGTCCCAGCCCTTATGTGATCTAATTAATTCTTCCTTAACAAAATGTGTTTGTCCTAGTACATGGAAAGAAGCTAACGTTTCACCACTATTTAAAAAAGATAACCCATCTTTAACCATAAATTATAGACCTATATCTTTACTTAATACAATAGGTAAAGTAATGGAAAAAATAATACATAAGCATATTTTCAACTTCTTCAAAGAGCAAAATGTTATTACTTGCTTACAATCAGGATTTGTCCCGGGAGATTCTACTACTAATCAGCTTGTTGAAATTTATAATGTATTTTGTAAAGCTCTAGATGAGGGAAAGGAAGTAAGGGCAATATTTTGTGATGTAAGTAAAGCTTTTGATCGTGTCTGGCATAGGGGGCTTCTGTTTAAACTAAATAATGTGGGAATTAACGGGTGTCTTTTACAATGGTTGTCCAGTTATCTTTCCGGTAGGAAACAACGGGTCGTTATACCAGGAGTAAGTTCTGATTGGGCGTATATTCAAGCCGGGGTTCCTCAATGCTCTATTTTAGGTCCTCTTTTATTTTTATTATATATAAATGACATTGTAGTTAATATTAATGCTAATGTGAGATTGTTTGCTGATGATACGAGTTTATATCTTATAGTAGATGACCCAAACGAAACAGCTAATATCCTTAATAATGATTTGGAAACTATTCATAAGTGGGCTGAAACTTGGCTAGTTAAATTCAATCTTTCAAAGTCTGTATCCCTGCTTTTGTCAAGAAAAACTATCGCAAATATACACCCGCCTATAGAAAAAATAAGGAACATATTAAAGAAGTTACACATCACAAACATTTAGGCTTATTTCTTTCGAATGATGGTACATGGCACGAACATATAGACTACATTACCTCTATAGCATGGCAACGATTAAATATTATGAGAAAGTTAAAAGTTTTACTCGATAGAGAATCTCTTCAAATAATATGTACTTCTTTTATCCGACCCATTCTGGAATATTCGGATATCGTTTGGGTTAATATCACACAGTATGAAGTAAATGCAATACAAAAAATTCAGAACGAAGCAGCTAGGGTAGTAACAGGGGCAAGCAAATTATTTTTACTTGATATGTTAAATCGCGAAACAGGCTGGGAATCACTACAAGTTAGAAGATCAAATCACAAACTATGTATGTTTTATAAAATGAAAAATAATCTTTCTCCCACTTATCTATCTTCACTAATACCAGAATCTTTTGAAGGCACAACATATAATTTGCGCGATTCACAAAATATTAGACCGATATTAATAAGAACGCAGTTGTATTATAAATCTTTTCTCCCTTCATCTATAAGAGACTGGAATGAGCTCCCGGTAGAAGTTCGAAATTCAACCTCTCTGATCAGTTTTAAATCTCAGCTAAACAAAGATGTCCATAAAATCCCTAAATACTATTATACTGGCAATAGATTCCTACAGTTACAACATACAAGATTACGGACAGGGTGTAGCTCTTTAAACCAACATCTTTTTTTTGAAAAACATAATTGATGACCCACTTTGTGTTTGCGGCTCAGTTGAGTCTACAAAACACTACTTATTCGACTGTGTTAGATATCAGCATATTCGTACCGACATGATAAATTGTGTTTCTCTTTATTGTACCCCAAGTCTGAATGTCTTGCTTTCAGGAGACAGTCATCTCGACAACCATACACACGGAAGGATTTTCCTTGCGGTTCAAAGGTTTATAGATGAAAGTAGGCGTTTTCATGCTTGAGGAGCTTTTTACTTTTTACTTTCTCATTCTATATGTTTTTCTTACTCATCTATGTGACTTATATCCCAGCAGGCACGTGACGTCAGTGACGTCGTACTGACGGCGCATCGACGTCAATGTGACGTCATTTTGACGTTATGTGCCTGCTGGGACACTTTTAGTTCATTATTACCAGGTTCGTATACTCCGATCTTTTTTTAAGGTTTTCAGGGTCGACCGAGCGGAATATGTACTCGGACATGTCCACGGCGCATACACTTTCGAACTTAGAATTAAGCCACCGTCATTCATTGAAAGATTGGAAACAATGAAAATCGGAGTATATCGTAATCCTGATATAACATTTCTTTAGTGCAATTGTTCAATATGTTTGTTGATAAACATGCAGTACATTGCTAGTATGCTATCAATACCAACTTGATGTTTATCTTTCTCTCTCTCTCTCTCTCTCTCTCTCTCTCTCTCTCTCTCGTTTTTTTTTTCCCTTTGGGTTTGAAAACATTTTGTATTATTATAGTAGGTTAATAGCTTTAGATTGTAACTTACTTAACACCTTAAAATATATCTTGCAATTTGACTATACAGGAGACCGATTTATATAAGCCTGTGGCTTCTTTCTGAATCCTACTTGTGTACTTTATGATTGTATTTGTGTTATGTGGTAGTATTTACAAATAAACTATGTTGAAACCAAGGTTCATAGGATTTCTTATCGGCGGTTACAAGGCAAATCCGAAAGTGCAAAAATTTAAGCGCTTGCGCATCGAGCGTTTCACATTCTCTATGGTGTTTTCAGTCAAAGTGGAATAGTTCTGTAACAAATAATGCAAATCGAACACCGATTACTTACAGATTCTGTTTTATAAAAGGGTCAGAAAGATAGTCAGCGAAGGTGTAAACAGTAATTTAAGACCTCAGTAAAAAGTCGTATGCTCGTTTTCAGATACTTTAAGCTTCTGCTTGACAAGCCTAGCATGAGACTTAGTTATCTTTACACTAACATGAGATTTCCTTGTCTCGTACTCAACCCCATCATAGATTCTATAAGTGAGATTCATTGACAAGACACCATGCAGCGAGTCCTATGACATATCGCCTATGAAAACATTTTGGCTACTGCCGCGACGTCACATCAAAAGTGTCTGTTTAAACTTTGATGCTGTAGATACTGACAAAAATAGAACAGATCCTGAATATGCATGCCGTGCACTGAGATGTATACGAACTAAAATAATACAAGCAATATGTCGTGATATTAAGATCAAATGGAAATTTATATCAACCTAAAATATCGTCTGATTACTGACGCAGGTGTGAGAGGACTACAATGTGGCTTGCACGTTTCCTTGAATGACAGTACAATAGACAGTAAATGAGGTACCGACTGTGAAAACATAAAAGGATGTCAGTTGCAAAGGAAACACATTAATTACCCTGTCAGCGTACCTTCCCATGTGGGCTGATTAGGCCTGCTGCCTACGGTGAATAGGTACAATTTCAAAAGAAGCAACTTCGCCATTTTTTAAATTTTTGACTCCCTTCTCAATGAAGTCAACTCTTTAAGGATCGAAATTGCTCCTCTGTCCTTAAATAGTAAACCCTGTTACCCCTCCAGGGAAGTAAACAAGAAGTCACGAAAGTTAATCCCCTTTGAAAAACTGGCTGTAAAAAATGGGCGTGTGTGCATACACATAAAATTATCCCAAAGGGAACACAACGTTGAACCAATGTCGAATCAACATTGAATCATCTTTTCAACCCTATGTGCCTACTGGAATATAGCGTTTCATATCTGAATCTCTCAGGGAACATTGGTTTGCTCCTTCGATGACACACTAACATGGACACAAGAGTTATAATAAAATTCAATTCTAATTTTTTTTTTATATTTTGCAAATGTTTGTCATCTGCCAGAGGGAACGAAGGTGGCAAAAGTGTCAAAACATAGGTGGGAAGTATAGGCCGTTTGCTGAAAAGTGGAGGGAAAATTTTGGTTTAATTTCATCTTTACTCAACGAATTTTCTTGAAACTTTACATACCTTATTCTATTACCCATACGAACTCAAGGAAGGAATTTCATGATTTTTTTGGCTTTTAAATAAAACCTTACTTTATTAATTATTACCTTTTTGACCCATAAATGTAAAACAACCATTGTTATTACTACAGTTATTATATAATAGTACTATAACTCGTTCACAAAGTGTCATGTGGTCTGAAATGTGGTCACTTACCACCTGGTAAATAAGAAGCTTAGGTAATAATGGACCAATCACTGAAAAGGACTTTCTTAGATTATTCTCCTTGAAAGGGAGTAGATATCCATGTAAGAGTGGTATATAAATAGTCAAATATGCACCAACCAAGCGTAAAACTTCAAAGATAGAAGCATTTTCCCACATGTTGATCTGACACATTTTTGTTTAAACGTCAAAAAATTCTGTATTTCTTGGCAGAAGTTCCTATGGGTACTTGACCTAGGTACGCAAAGTTTCAAGAAAATTCGCTGAGTTGTAATGAAATTGAATCAAAGTTTTACCCTGCAATTTTCAGCAAACGGCCCATATGTTTTTATAGAGCAAACATTGCAATAAAAAAAGGACAGGTATTTTTCGGACCATAACATTATTACTGGCATTAACTATAGTCGAGTAACTGACTATATTTTCGTTTTACACTCTTGCTGTACGTATTTTATTTGAATGTTTGTTTTGTATTTCTGTATTGAAAAGTTTTAAAAGAAGTAGTTGGTTACGGTTAACTTATAAAAGAAGGGGTCATTAGAATACATTGCAATTAATTCAGGCTTGTCTAATCACATATTTGTGAGAGTTTGCTGTTCTGAACAGGGCTAATGAAACGGTGATCATGACATGACGTGATTCATCTAAGGCAGGTTTGAAACATAGTACAGTATATAGCTATACCTAAACGAGATTTTCGTCAATAGAAAATAGAGCGTACCTGTTTCTAAAGGCGGTGTTTTAATCAACTTCTTCGTACAAGTATCTATCGCTTCGTCAAACATTTGCTGAAGTCTAGGATGCATTGTCCGAGGGGCAGTAAATCTGACTGTTGTTGGTGGGACATAATTCAAAGGCAAAGTTGCGTTATCCGTATTATACATCATAGCAGACAAACGAAAACTGTGAAAGTAGAAACTAAATATTCCTACTTTGAGCACTCATTTCTATATATAAGTTTGTTATATAGTTTTTTATCTCATTAAGAAAAGGATAAGTGCAGAAGTAAGTTCGTGTTGAGCGACAGTATATACAAAACTATGGGTAGAATGTGTGTATTCCTGTAATATCAAGCATAACATGATGCAGTTATAGCGGGTATTATAGTTCTTCCTCCAAGATGTCATATGATAATGCATTTACCCGCACCAACTAAACCAATAAGAGAATAACGTCAGACTAATAATGCCAGCTGTCGGAGACACGTACATATAACTCTAAATCCTTTCATCCGCTTATAGTTCCGCTAATTGACAAATTCTATATTATCGTGTTTTTGATCCTATATTTACTCTGCTCACATTTTGTTACAAGCTTCCACTCACGACAATAACATCCGATAGATGCCAGAACAGTTGTGACTTGATCTCTTAGGCACTGCTTTACAAATAGCAGTAGAGTGGTATTGGATTGGATACGAGGGAAGCCTGTTTCTACAATTGAGCCGCGACACGACAAGACCAACAAAGTGGCACGAGCGCCCAGCGAGACTCAGATATGCCTGGGCATCCACCCAGTCTGAAAAGAGTCTTCGCTTTCCTATATGAAGGTAGCTTAAACCCTGCGCTACCCTTTAAAAGCAAAGCGTAGACTCTGATCAGACTGAGTGGATGAACAGGCTGATCTTAGTCTCGCTGGGCCACATACCACTTTGTTGGTTTGTTGTGTTACAGCTCAAATATGACTGAAACAGCTGACACAATAACCAAATTGTACCTTCAGTGGACCTAAACATTCTTTATAATCTAATTTGTGCTTGTTCGTTGACCTCCATCAGTGACTAGGAGGGCAAGTCTTTCCTTTTGACTGATTCCCAATCTTTATTCTGTGTAATTCTCTTGTTCTGAGTTCTATGTAGCTTTGTGGTTTATAGCCCGGGACGCTTAATGTTTTAAAGTCTTCTCTTGCTGTTTGTCTTCGTTTCTGCGATTGATTCAACATTCTGATAACCTTGGTTTGGGAAGAGGGAGCTGGTCTTTGTGTTTCACGTCCATTTGTTTTTGCGCGTGTGTGTTCGAATGTGTTTTTCTTGCTCTTTGTGTCTAGGGTTGGTTGCTGTTTGTGATTGTGGCATACGCTGGACCTTAAATAAAATTACAGAGATGCTTTCCTGAAAGCATAGTCATTCAACTTAAGTGTTTATATATGTTCTGAATAGTTAGATTCTTTGGAAGCAAGGAATACACCAAAAGAATTGAAAATAGCAGACTCGGTTTAACTGAGTCTGTTCATAATCAGTAATGAAATGTACGCAACTGTTCACGCCCCCTAGCACCTGCTTAAGCAGAACTATATTTCCAAAATGACCCTAAATGAACTCATGAGCCCAAATGACAAGAGAGTATCTAGAAAGAAATCTGCTTTTTGAGGAAACTGCTTCTGACCAGCTAACGTTGTTTGTGAAAGTAACCTGATATAAGATACACATTAAATGAGCCGCGACACGACAAAACCAACAATGTGGTTTATGCGCCCAGCGCAGACTCAGATCAGCCTGGGCATCCGTCCAGTTTGATCAGACTCATCGTAAAATAATCAAAGGGTAGCTAAGGGTCTAAGCTACCGCCATGCGGACAGCGAAGACTTTGATCAGACTGGGCGGATGCCCAGGCTGATCTGAGTCTGCGCTGGGCGCACAACCACAATGTTGATTTTGTCGTGTCGCGGCTCAAATTGTTGTTAGATAATTCATATCATAACTATGGCTCTCTGCCTGGTAAAACAAGAAAGTTTCATTTGTCTTTATGGCCAGATGGTAAATCTTTCCTCCCATCCGTTAGGTGGAGCTTTATGTTTTATAAATAATGTAAATTCTCGGACTATTCTGAAATGTATTAGGTTCAAACAATTATGATGAGAGTTATGTTTCATTATTACAAAGAAGAAAAGAAAACTGCCAGCAAGCTGACACTGTCAATCATATGTAACTATACGAATCTAGTATGTAACAAATTGATAATACAATACCCTACGTTTGGTTCTAGACGTATTGTCGGATGAAATTTTAACTAACATTCGTTTATTGAACATCATAACGCCTTCCCGTTCCATTTGATTATACCCCCGGAATACGAAGTATGCCAAGGGGTATATAGTTTTCGTCTTTCCGTCCGTTCGTCTGCCTTTCCTTCCGTTAGTCCCTCCGTCCGTATGTTAGTTAACATTTGCGTTAAATTTTTGCGTTAAGTTTTTTATTTTGCTTCTGTTGACTGGAACTTGTTCCTTGATACTTTGTATTTTAGTAAAGGATGGATACTAATAAATTTGCATCATCTAGATGCTGCTGCTGGTTTAAGGTCAAGGTCACAGACTTTGAAATTTGTACAATAGCTGCGTTAAAGTTTTGTGTTAAGCTTCTGCTTTTGCTCTGTGTTTCTGAAAGCCTTAACTGTAACTTGTTTATATGTGCCTTGTATTAGTACACGATAGATATATATTAGTTTGCATCACCTTCATGCTGCTGCTGGCCTAAGGTCAAGGTCACAGACTTACAAATTTGTATACCAGTTGTGTTAAAGTTTCATGTTGTATTTTACATGCTTATATTTTGAATACACTTGAATAGAACATTTTGCAATGCTACAAGGTTTATTTCTTGGTTGAAACAGATTTAGTTGACTTTGAAATTTGTATACTCTTTGCGTTTAACTTTTAAGTTAAGTTGTATTTGTTCCTTATAGTTTCAGTATATTTCAATGGAACCTTTTGGCATTTGTCTATAGGCCTTTCACTGGGTTCTTTATATATTGTCCGCCTGTCTATCTGTTTGTTAACATTTGCTTTAAAGCTTTACACTAAGTGTGTTTTTTAAGCAGTGGCGCTGGCCGGAGGTATACGCAGCCCCTGCTCCCTTGCTCTAGTTTTATATGTACTTCTGAACATTTATATGTACGCATGGATTTTCCAGCTCAACCGAAGAAAAAATCTTTGTGTGCCTATGCACTTGCTTTTTACCAATGAAACTTCTATACTATCTGATATAATTTATATTTAATATAGAGTTATGAGCCTTTGATATTCTTTAAAACGTGTGTTTACTACGTGGAGGTAAGCTGTTGTTAACAATACAGTATTGTACGTCTGTCTAAAATGGTCCACAAATGTGTTGCAAGTGACCTCGAATATGAACCAAAATATAGAGCGTCATACAAAATCAAATAGTTTGTTCGGATGCTACAAATCGATTAGTGTGAATCTGGTAAGTATTGATTTTAAGACGGTAAATTTCGAGTCCATTCACACTTCGCTATTCATATAACAACTCATTAGGCATTAGCCCAAGCAGGGTAATTTCTTGTAAACACGCAATGAGATAATACGACAAAAAGATAACATAAATGTCAAATGGAAAATATACTTCCATTCCGATAAGTTTAAAGTAGATAATAGCGATATAAACAATCAGGCCAGACAATAACGTGCTATGTTACATTTTGTATTTTCATGTTTTACAGATATTGCGAAAATCGTTCAAGAAAGGTGTGGCTTTTAAGACTGTTAGATTATCGCTTAAAATTTGTATCTCCTCCTGGCGTTGATTTTATTGTGGGTCCAGAAATCTATATTTTATCAAATTTGACTGTATTATTCAGATCAGCTAATATAATACTAATACTGTTAAGAGCCATCCAACCAGGACATCTGATTGTGGACTAAATAGCGGTCTTACATGTACACTAAACGGAACATGGTCACGGAGTCTTTCCTAAATAGAGCTCTCTGAAGTCAATAGATTTGTGAATGAAAACCGATTCCTTTCCGGAAATTATTTGGTAATTTTCACGACTTTTGAAGCGTAATTGGTGTTTCATTCATTGAATTAGCAAACCTCTTTGCACAACACAACTTTGACAGACACCAATGTCAGTCAGGGGTTTACTGCCTTGCATATTTGACAATTTCATCGGAAAGAATATCATTGCCAGCCATTTTGAAATTGCGCCTTAATTTGAACTATTTTATATCCATCATATAGACATGACACAATCAGATCTTTACAGGAATAATAATTAAGGATTTAATAACAAGCTTATAGCTTACATACATCGTTTGCTAATTACGCCTTCTACCCAAACTACGTCCTTAAATAACATGACAAAGCTGCTAGAGATTAACAGATGTATGCTTTGCGGATTCGACTATTCATAAGCATTGGATAAATCCTTTTTCTAATTTCTGAATTTTCTCTGGTTTAGTTGTTTGTTTTGTTTATCAATTGAGCCGCGACATGACCAAACCAACAAAGTTGCATGTACGCCCAGCCTAGACTCATATTAGCCTGGGCATCCGCCAACTCTGATCAGAATCTTTGCTGTGCGTTTAAAAGGTAGCTGAGGGTCTAAGCTAGCTCCATGCGGACAGCGAAGACTCTGATCAGACTGGTTGTGCGCCCAGGCTGATCTCAGCCTGCGCTGGGCGCGCGACCACATTGTTGGTTTTCTCTTGTCGCGGCTCAAATATGGCTGTAATGAGTTCTTTTCATTGAAAGTGTAAACATTAAATGAAATGTAACTAACAGTCATCTCTGTTAGCATTTTGACATGATAAAACCGAATGAAGATATAAATGCAATACAAATTGAAAACCATAATCTACTGTTAAGCGTCATTGGTTTTTTAGAGTCAGACATGTTACTTTAAAACCTTTGCAGCTTCTCTAAAGTGCAATAAATGAGGAGGAACACAAGAATTTAGCTATTACGAGTGGGCTGTACAATGGCGAAGCACCATTCTTTGTCTCTTGGTATTCTACATATTGCGTCGCATGAAACCTGACAAAAGTCAGTAAAATAAGAATTCAGAATAAACGCCTGCATGAAATATTGTTCCTCCAATGGATTCAAATAATCGTTTGCCTGACAAATGTTCTTTTGATGAGTTTTCCTACAATTAGCGTAGTGACCTTTCTTTTGATGAGGATGCAAAATAAAAAGGGCTCATACAGAGATCTGTCGACATTAAGAGAACAACATCTAGCGATGTTAGTTTCAATGTTAGGTCAAGTGTGGATTAAATCGTCAGCTGTATAGTTTCATCATCCAGGTTTGATGAGCAGCGTGTTAATTTTAACTTCAATATATCGCTGAATGTGCACTCAGGATGAATTTTTTACTGTTTCTGGTATTTTTAGCCTTCAATCCAAAGCCGAAATTAAAACGGTTTTATTTAAGATGTTTAAAATAAATTGTAGTTTGAAAATGTGAATGTAAAGTAAAAAGATGGGCAATGATCAGGAATTACTACAATCAAATCCCACATTCCGCTCTCAAAACCAATAGGGACAGAAGCACATACACACAGTAAACCTCGGTGAAAAATGTTTTAAATTCATAAAAGTTGAATGTCTCAAAATTTTGGACATACGTATTCTATCTTACCCTAAAAAATAAAGCATTTTTTGGACTGCGAAATTCAGCTAGGGAGAGGAAATGCGGGATGGTTGTGAGGGAAGTAATGCAACATTACATTAGTCCTTCCTGTGCGCTTTCCGGGTAGCTAAGGGTTTAGTTTGACTCAATGCCGACAGCAAAGACTTTGATCAGACTGGCTGGCATTGATGCATAGGCTGATGGGGGCCTTCGCGTGACGTACATGCCACTTTGTTGGTTTTGTCGCGTCGCGGCGCGGCGCGTTTGTTTTTAAGAACAGGCTCAGTTATACCGAGTCTGATATCGTCGTTTCTCTGATACGGACCTTGCTTTTAGAGCATCTCCAGTCAAAATCTATTCGATTTGTTATATAAATCAAGTGCATTGAAGTCAAGTTTAAAATCATCTAATGTATATATGCAAATTTGTTTATGACATATTTAGACAGAGATCAGTGATCATTACACCAATTTCAAAAAAAATAGACATATTTGGAAATTTATAAAGTGCGTCTTGACAGTTTTACACATAAACACCAGATGTAAAATTATGTATTAAAATGAAATGTTTATGCAGTCTAATGCAAATAAGCCATTGCAACGAATCTTTCGTTTTACTTACACTCAAAGTGGTATCATTTTCTTTAAACTTAACTGCAGCGGAGTTTCGATTTCTGCTTTCAAGTTTGTCTTTCTAGCGTTACGAGGTAACGAGCTACATGATGTTAACTTTAGAATTTTTTAATGGAGACGTCAAAGTTAAGCATTGTAGAATAATATTTTTTCTAGACTAGTCAGAGCATTGTGTCACGT
The DNA here is from genome assembly GCA_963989385.1 of Ctena decussata. NCBI lineage: Eukaryota > Metazoa > Mollusca > Bivalvia > Lucinida > Lucinidae > Ctena > Ctena decussata. The sequence continues at coordinate 11,874,110 of OZ022512.1, forward strand.
TCCTAACTTAAAACTAGGAGTGCTTTATAGGGCTGTTTTCTCTAGTGATTGTGCAGGCTCTTTAGAAGAGACGAACAGACTCGCAGAAACCAAATTGGACGGATACAAACTTCCATTTTTCCTCACTAAAAGCATTCGCAGGTGAAAAAAATTCCGTTGTGGATACTCAGATTTGATTGTTTTATTCTGACAAATTCAAATTGACAATTTTATTTTCCTCTTTATCATTATTATGATACCTTTATTACTATTATTGATGTTATTAATATAATGATAATAATGGTAATACTAATTCAATTTGGATTAAGTACGATTCTGTGTATTCCCCACATCTGGAGATGTGATTGAAATGAACGAATACAAACCACAAACACCGGAAAAAGAAGAAGAAGAAAGGAGAAACTAAACAGTCTGATAATATACATTCGCAGACAGAACTGTACGTCAACGAAACAAACGGCATAAGCCCTAAAATGCATAAACACATAAAACATTTGTTTTATTGTTTACCTATTTTTTTTTTTTATGATTTCTGCTGGCTTGGTTTAAATTATAGTTTATTTGTATAAACATATATTACAGAACAGAAATAACAAAAATTACAGTATCATCTATGTTATACAAATGGGATTCAGAAGGAAGTCATTAGACTTATACAAGTCTGTATCCCATTGTATCAATCTGCTGGCTTGATCCTTAAACCACTAAACAAAACAGAAAGCAAAGTAGACAGTTATGAAGGTGTCCAAAATGCTTGAAATACTAAACACAGGAACACTTTTAAACACTTTAAACTCACCGTAAAATGAAAGGTGACTTTAAAATGCCATCCTTAACAGAATTACATTGAACCTCAAGATGCTACACTGTATGTGAATTGTTTCGAAAGTTGGAAAGGTACTGTCTAATGAATGGAAAAAAGACAGCCATTTGTCCAACACTTTCTTTGACGTTGAGCGCATGAACATACAAAACTCGCTAGAAATAATTACTGAGATTCTGATGTGGGCTAATTTTTAACGGCGCGAGAATCTGATTTTGGCACAGATAATAGTTAGTGTCGTCGGCATTAATTTTGTGAATGATCGTAACGTTACTTTATTTATAACATTACTTCTTGCGTGCAAGAGATTATGGATTTGGCACTCTAAATCCCTTTGCAACATTTAGGCCCGATTTCATGTCGAACTTAGTAAAGGATTAGTATTCGGAGCACCAAAAGTTTACATAGCGCCTTACGGTAGAGTAAACCACAGACTAGTTAATCTGAGATAAAACTGTTATGTTAAATTGGGCCTTACAGATGAATAATAGGCACGGATCGTGGAGTAAAAATGCTGTTAAATCCTGAAGCGCTAATTGCTGACAGCATGCTCCCTTCTGTTATTCCAAAAAGATATTTTTTGTCTTCAGGACCGAATATCATCCAACTTGGCGCACTTAATTTGTTGAATAATTTAGTACCGCCAATTTTCTTTCTCACACTGATAGAAAATATTTGTGTTATTCGTTTGTGATGGTATCATCACAGTGGCGCTAAAAGAATATTTCAACCCAATATATCGAGAATCTCATTTTATTGGTTGTGCAACATGTTTTCAAGATATTTTGATCACTGGGTAATTTTCGAACCATGATTTTGTGAAATTCGATCCATTGCAGCAGCTGAAAAGTACCTAGGTTTGAATTATTATTAATTTATATCGAAGTGTATTGTGCGTAAGTATTGATCTGGCACTCATGAATATTCCGTTCATCTCCGTAAATTAATTCACGGTGTCCGATTACGAACGGATAAAAGTAGCGTCAGTATGTACAGTTATTATTAAACAGAAAATAAAAAGAACATCACTTTATCAAGTGGCACAGTGGCTAAGGCATTGAGCTTTTAATCGAAGAGTTATGGGTTCGAATCTCCCAACTGTCTTTTTTTATATATATATTTTTACGTATATTTTTTTCTTTGCGTAAAAACAGCAGGTAATCTTGCCATGCTTGACATAAAATTTTAATGTTTCAGCTATTATTTTGGTTGGTTGCTTGGTTGGTTGTCTTGGGTTTAGCGGCCCTTTGAGACAGTACTTCATTCTATATCGGGCCGTCTTTCAAAGATAGGGAGAAAGAAAAGATGATAGGCGAGAGAAAAAAGTCCAAAAAAGCCCCACCCGCACCTACTGCATGCACAGTAGCTCTTTGTCGCACTATCAGCCAAACTAATATAGCAGCCAGGCACTGAAAGTGACACAGCACCATCGCCAGACCCGACTACCCCCTTCAACTACTGAACGAGATGTACTGTTTTTCTTCTACTATCTATTTTTTTTCTACCTAAACGAGAGAAAAACGTTTAAATTATTAAGTCAAAATATGCATTTTCATTCCTGATATTAAAAATAAAGACAAAAAGTAAAAAATGAGATAAGTAAAAACGATTACTGCCAGATTCGATCTTGCGATATCTGTATCGGTAGTCAGAAGTCTTCACCACCATACTACGGCGTCAGCTTCTAACAGTTGACTCTATTATATTCGTGTAGCAGTATTTTCCGGATAAATCATCGCTAAAACTAACGAAAACCTCCGAGTGTAATGACGGAATTAAATGAGTGCCAGGTCAATCCTTATCAACAATAGATATTGGAATTGAGAAACATTACCATCTGTGGATACATTTTATATTGGTTTATCCAGTTTTATTAGGTTTTGCTTTGTAAATATGAGAAACAGAAACAGGTGTTTCAAAACGTTTACACTGTAGACAAAACAGTGTTCTGAAACTTTGATCCATCATATGGAAATATACATGTATCAGACGCTGAAAAGTTCTATTGCATGCAAAACAAAGAGAGTGTTGGGGTCTCAATAGCTTTGTTCTTTATAAAATGTCAAAATAAGATAAATCGTTATTGTATAAGCTATCCGTAAAACAAAGGCAAATAGACGTCAAACCACTATTCGTCATAGAATAAAAATGCTTTCATATAAGTGCCATCACATAGACCATACTCTATTCTTTGATACAGCTACTCGCTAATCTACGAAAAACAGGGTTTGTGAATGTTTTTTTTTTTAGATGAATACCACATTTCATTTTCGAGATATAAGCCAGTGACAGAACTTTTTGGACGACCCTAGTATGACCAATAGACGTCAACTACTACTGTTCAAAGAATGAAAACGCTTTGTCATATGACGTCGTATCTGAGAGTGTAATAAAGACATGCATTAAAAACGATAATCCACTAGTGGATTAAATATGCAAATTACGTCGTAATGTTATGTACTGACGTCCATATAAACGTCGCGTTTTCTAATGGCGAAATCGTGACGTTTTAGTGCAAAATTTGCTAATAAAATGCGATTTCAGTGTCATATGATAAATATTATCTTGCATTCGTGTTCATGTATTATTGAATTATTAAACTCGTTAGGGAAAACGATAAGATGCTCGGAAAGCCTCGCATCTTATCTTTTCCCCAACTCGTTTAATAAATTCAATAATACATGTGCACTCATGTAAGATCCTCTATTTATATAATTGCCATCAGTACTCTGCTGCTTTGGTACAGTTACTCGCTAAGCTGTGGCCAGTAGACGTCAACCACTACTCTTCATAGTATGAAAACGCTTTCATATAATTGCCATCACATGGACTATACGCTAATGCTTTGATACAGCTACTCACTAAACTATGACCAATAGACGTCTAAGACTACTCATCATAAAATAAAAACGCTTTCAAACAATTGCCATTACAAAGACTATACTCTACTTTTTTGATACAGACAGAAAAAAAAGGGTTAACGCCATGCATTTTCATCTTAAAACGCATATAGCCAGATTTGCTGCTACTTTAAACTTTAAAAAGTGGATACAACAAATAACATTTTATGTATTTTCGAGATTTGCAATAGAACGAGGTAAACTGATATATAGAGGATCTTACACTCGTGGTCATTTCATATGAAGTTTGTGAAACAAGCCTTTGGAGAGTTTCATTTATTTCATATGAAATGACCACGAGTGTAAGATTCTGTTTATCATATGACACTTTAAAATGGGATTATGTGGCCTTCAAAATGAACATTATTTCAATATGAAGGCACATTGCTGACACGGTCGTTGTTAATGACATTACATATACGCGCCAAAGTGTTATTACACGTGTGGTAATGCGGTTTTTATGACACGACGCTATCCACTGAATAACAGCGACGTCATATGATAAATATATTTTTATGTATATCATTACAGATAAAAAACATAATGAGTGTCAGCACTTTTTTATAAATTATGCTTTGATTAATGCTAAATAAAATAAAATAAAACAAATGAAATAGCAGGGTTTAAATTTCATGATATCTTATGAAAAATATATGAATGGGCAATGATCAGGAATTAATACAATCAAATCCCACATTCCGCTCTCAAAACCAATAGGGAAAGAAGCACATACACTTAGAAAGTGACACAAGTTTACGAAAGACACTCACAGTAAACCGAATGAGCAGCTCTTTCCCAAACAGATGGTTATTCAGCTACCCCAAAAAAACAGCATCAACATCTATTTTTACTTATTTTTATTTTAGTTACAAAACAAAACAAAACAAAACAGAAGGCAGATTGGGCAGCAATACGGGTGCCAAAACCACAAGAGACCATAGAGAAGCGGACACAGCACAATATAGCATCAAAGAACCGCAACAGAAGTACCGCCTTGGAACGGTCAGCAAAAGATTACTGGGGGCTTAAACATGTTTTACTGGGCCCAAACCTCGCCCTCTGCTTCTGCAGTGGTTTGAAACATTAAGTTAGCTGTTTGGTCCGCATGAAGGTTTCCTAATTCATCAATGAATCATCACCGGAAACAAAGAAATCATGGATAAGGCCTATAATAAATCTGAAATGACGACTCATCGGAAAGAACGTATTGCGACACCAGGAGACCCCTTGGAAGTCAGACAACACCACTGAAATATCGGGGCAAAAGAAAACTATCAGTTGAACCCCGAATAACTAAACAACAGACAAGGCAAACTCCGGCCCCAATCAACTAAATTAAGTACCTTTATGTCGGGCCGATAAATTAAGTAACTTTATGAGTCTGATGCCTGACCAACCGGCGTGCAATTAAAGAGGGAAGCAAAGTGTTGAACCATAACTGGGTTAACCACTAAACATGCAGACTGTAGCATTACATTTATATTATATCAAATAAGTTTGTAACGAACGATAATTTTCCTGAACGAAAGAATTTAGAAAATGCTTTTCGAAGTTTATGATATCTATAGCCCTGTTGGAGAAGCTTAGCAGTAACAATTTTATTACGGGCATTGACGTCAGTCACATGCTAGACACTCTAGCAAACCAAATAAGTTGAGAAATGTAAACCCCGTAAGATATCTTATAAATACATTTAATTGGTTCTTGTTGCAATGCAAAGTTTGTCTAAAATATGTGTACCTGTTTCTAAAGGCGGCGTATCGCCTAGCCTCTTTCTGCAGGTTGATTTGGCTACCTCGAACATCTGTTGAAGTCTAGGATGAATGGTTCGAGTAGCTTTCCATGTTGCCGTTGTCGTTGTCATATTGTCCACTAATAAAGTTGTATTGTCTGTCAAATTCATTTTCAACGAAGAATTGAAAGTGTACTAAAGGGCACTAATTATTTCCTCAACACAAATCTTGCATTCTGCGAGTAGTCTATTAAACTTTATATATATTTTGTATCTTACCCAGTTCAACTAAAAAAATATCCAATTTACAAATAAACTGGTTCACTATATTTAATGCATTTTCGCTTAAAGGCTTAGTGCATACTTTATTCAGCGTCAGAGACATACCCATATTTTGTATTCGTCCAAATATACAGTTCCATTAACTTAAATGCTAAATCACAAAACCATTACTTTTAATCACTCAAAGACGAACAAGAGCAAAATAATAGCAAAGTGTCTTCTGTTTGCGACATTTGCTTGATTGTAAGTCTTTGTAGTTCTTGTACTTCCACGAATAAACTGACACTATTAAATTGTTCTTGTTCTAATATTTGTTAAGTTATAACTTGGTTACAAGCCCCAAATCACGACAATAGCATCCGATTGCTGTCAGAAACACTTGCGACTCGTTCTCACAGGCACTGGCTTTATCAATAAACTAGACTGTCTGTTGCTATTGGCCTGGCAATGACAGGAAAACTAAAGCTATAAATACGTATCTGACGACTATAGAGTCAATGAAGATTCTGTATACTTATAGCCATATAGACCCTTGATATAATAGTAGTCAAACGAATACAAATACAATGACAATAAACACAAAAAATAAAATAATAACACAGTCAAATTCAAATGAGTTACGTTATATTCAAGCAAATGATGGACAGCGAAGTTCAAAACTAGTTGAATATACACTACAGCTCACAACAAATTAGCTATACTATGCAACATATATTTAGCAAATTTTTATATTTTGCAATTTTTCTGATTACTGAAGAGTAACATTGACCGAAATTAAATTGAATTGAAAGGAACCATATTTCGGGCTTAGGATACCATGGGATTACAGAAGCCATCTTTAAAAACGATATTGGGGAAAAGCGATAAGCGCGGAAGGGGTCATTAGCCGAAATTCGCACCCATTGAAAAGCAACATAAAAATGGTAAGCATGTGATTTTTTGTACGGTATTTCTCAACATTTTCATCCTCAGTTTTCTTGTCAAAGCTATTGATTGTGTAAAAGATATGGTTAAGCTTAACAACTGATGAAGCTTCGCATGCGCCATTGACGTTAAAACGTGTTAATTATGTCCAATGTGCAGGGATTCACGGGTGCTTCAGTTCAATGCAGAATCAAAACCCGAGAAAAAACAATAGGCTAAAATTAAAGGTCACACCATGATTAATTTAACTTTGAAATTTCTTCATTGAAGTGTAACGTAACTGTGAGAAAATGATGACGTTAGTCTGAGACATTTGACTTATGCTCAGTAACCGGGAAGAACTTTCTTTCTGAATTGTTTACATTATTATATTAGTAGCTACCGAACAATCATACACTCAAAAGGAATTCAAGAAATACCGATTAGAAACAAGTTTTTAAGACGATAACGTAAAATCAAGGGAAAACGTCAAAGTTTCGAACTTTGTAAACCTCATACTCGTAGCATATTCAAATGTTTTAGAGCGTTTTCCTTCATTTTAACAGCAAACCAGCCGCCTCATTATAGTTGTGGCTTTTGTACATGATCATAAATGTGGTTCAGATACAATGGTCATAAAAACTGACGTCACGATAGTTCGACGCTACAATTGAGCAATCTTAATTCTTTTACCTGCCTGTCTATCTCCAATGATCGGCCTTTATATCTTTATGCAGAAAAGTGACAATAAAATCCTAATATGGTGGATCTGACACATACAAAAAGATTGCGATATTTATTGTGCATAGTATATATCTGTGCATTTTGCAACTGACGAACTCTTTGTCTTCCTTCGCAACACCTCTCTTTGAGATATCAGTAGTTTGAGAAAACGGGTGTTGAAATTTAACTAAAAATAGGATATGTGTCCAATCTATATACTTTGATGTAAAAGGTTACTTTGAGATATTAGTGTTCGAGATATCGAAAGCTGACTGTATATAATTGCTTTAAAAGCTATAAAGAACTATTTACATATTAAGAAAGCAAAATCAAACAGGAAGCATGTGAAAAAGGCATTCAATCACTCTTTGTAGAATTGACCCATTTATACCTGGTGGGCTCTACTGTCCTTAAGTCCATTCGTCAATTAAGGGGTGTTTGTTTTAGTTTCTTACATTTTTATTTTATTTTATGGAGAAATACCAATTTGTCTTATGCAAGAAGTGTACACCCTGATCAGACGCCGCGTTTTGCGACGTCTAATCTGTGTCTGCACTGTTTTGGCTATGTCCCTTTTATGGGACACGAGACATTAATGGGTTAACGGCTGCAGGGACGGGTCTGTATGTGTTGTTATTAAATAGGTGCTGAAAGTGACTGAATACACTTAAAGCTACTGTTAGAGCCGGCTCTAGCATTTTCACATTTTTGCCTTCCTATTCATTACGGTTACCAATGAAAGGAACAACAAAAGCAATTTATTTTTTAACTCATCTGAGCCTTGAGGCTTATAGTATAGCCAGGCTTATGTTGTCCGTCCGTCTGTCGTCCGTCAACATTTTCAAACATGGACTGATGATTGACTTGCAATTTTACTTCCTTTTAAACATAGTTTCAGTCAAATCAGAACGATGAGAGGGTAAAAATAAAAGACTGTATGCAATGGAATCCTGTTTACGATTGAAAAGATTTCCGCCTCGGGGAATCGATCTCGGGACGGCTATATCAACAGGCCAGCTCTTAACCAACTGAGCTACTGCGGCTCTCCATTTTCAAATGTGTCCTCTGAAGCCACTGGACCGATTAAAGCGGTATTTCATGTGAAGATTCCTTCCACAGTGGAACGGAAGTTATAGGTCTTATTCAAATTTTAAGAACACGTCTGATGCGTAACCGACAAGATCACTTTCCGCTAAGGTTGACTGCCCATTTTAGCACAATCTAAATTCTGCTACAGCTGACTGCTTGCTGATATAACACCTTATCATGAAAGCTTTAACATTAACAGAAGCCATCTCTGCAGCAGATGCCATGTAAACATAAATTAAGTTGAGTTTACCTTCACTGATTTGACTGTCATCAATTTGGCACAAAGGTGCTTGCAGAATGGGAAATACTACTGTGGTCCATGAAAAGTCTGGCCTTGGTCTATAGCGTTTGCTCAGACATTCCTGTGCCAATATTTAGTGAGGTGGTGCAAGTTTATAGATCATTTTGGATAATTTATTTGCTTGTAAGACCAAATTCGTACCTGTGTCTATATATCACATTGAGTGAAAATCTAAATATATGCATGTACATGGTAAACAGAAAAAATGAATAAGATGAAGAGGAAAAGATATCAGAATCAAATTATGTCTATACATTGAGATTTATTAATAAGCATCAGTTCTGAAAAAGCATAAACTGTCATGTTGAAAGCTAGTCAACAAGTTATTATACTTTATAAGCTGTCTCTCAAGTTCTTGTATTGCTTATATACGTTAAATTCAAGGTCTTCTGAATAGCTGTTTTTCGGTCCAGTTTCCACAAATGTCTGGTTTTAGTTAAAAAAACAGTTTCAAATATTTCAACAGCAGAGTATTAGCATTTGAATCATGAAGTTCAGAATTTGTTCTGTTCCATGCTTTCATTTTAAGGAGTCATAGGATGGCTTCTAAGCATGTATTTACGCACAACTAGCCAGGTAAGAGATTTTGAACAGTGCTCTGATTGCACATGCATAGTATGCTAAATCATACAGGTGTGACATCCCTTATTCAGTGCAATAAAACCTTACCAGCACTGAACTAGAAAGTGCAAACAGTATTTAAAATTCGTAGAAGACCTATAGTTCAGATGGCTTTGGTCCAAACACATTAACTTTTTGACAGCTCATTGAATTTCATAACTTAACCATTTCATCAGGTACCTAAATCTAAGAGGTCACGATTCCTAAGTCTTGGTTCCAAATTGTTCGCATTTAAATACAATAATACAATAGTTTTGTGCCGTCGTTTTAACGAAAGGGGTTTTCAGATATGGAGGTCAACTGATCTTATCCTGACCCGTTTTATTCACTTAAGAAACAGCTCGTGATTGGAGCGCAGTCTGTGCGTCAAAGGAAGAAAAGGCTCTTGCTGCACATCGGTAGCGTGATTAAGACAATTTAGATTAAATAAACTAAAGCGAATGTTTAAAATATCCAGGTAGAAACCAAGAAAATGCTACAATCGCATATACTTGCCTTTTAAGAGGAAACATAAGAACCGAGAAGTATATAATTGATTGAAATGCAATAAGAGATTTTATAAAAGAACAATCGGCTTTCTCCTCCCCAATGAGGTTATATCAGTGTTAGGACAGGACTGTACCATAAATTGATGAGCAACGTATTGTCTTTCGGTCCTGGCCTTTTAATACTAGTTCAGTCGTTTTGAGCCGATCAACAGGTGAAAATGAAGGACTCTGTGCAGTGAAGCCCTGAACACGGTTGAAAAGAATTCTGCTTTCAACGGGATTCGAATCCGGGCAGCTAGCTTAGCGGGCCAGAGTTTAACTACTGAGCTATTGCGGCTCACAGGACTGCACACAGATGACAACAACGCATCATTAAGGTTATAATGTTAAAAGCCCTTGGTTGAGTATCTATAATGCACTACAAAGAATGGGCCACCTCAGAGCCAACCCCACCCAACTCCCACCACATTCTCGCCCCATATCTGTCAAAAGTAAAAAAATAAACACCACTGCGGAGATCGGAGATGGGGGAGAGGGAAGGTAAAATCGATTTTTTTACAAGTGCTTAATGGTCACCCTGGCGGCCGATTATCAGCATTCCAGTGTGGAACTTAATGTTTAAATATTCCGTGCTATATTTAAGAAATGTCGTCAGTTTTTCTATCCTATGGAATTCTCTTTGAACAACATAAGATTCAAGCACACATGGGATCACTTTTGTTCATGCCAGACAATTTGCATTGTTTGTACTGTTGTAACCTCTAGTGGTCATTGCAAATAGTGCAAATTAAACAGCTGTAAAGATAACAAAATAGGTAGTTTGATTTCATCAAACATATTTCATATTGGTACAGCTTAAATATAAGTAAGTTGTCACAATTTCGTTTTCCTACACGATATTTTTTTTTTGTTTATAAATATTCATCGTTTTTCATCCAGATTTTAAAGTTGGTCGTATTTCAAATTCTGAGACAACGAAATTGACATTCAAATGGGAGCTGGGAGACGGTAAGAAATGTCATATAGATGACATATTTTATTTCGTTTATGAAATAACGTGAATCTACCAGTGTGTGTATATATGATAGTGTATAACAATCTTGTACTTGTATTGTTTTAAATTGGAATTCCGAGTATTTCAGCACGTATGGATTGGCAGAGCAGGTTCACCAAAAACTAACAGGGTCATTTTCTTACAGCGCGCAAATGATATAATATGACAGAGAGATAACATAACTGTCTAAGTGCTTCCATTCAGAGAAATTTAACTTTGTGTTATAGCAATAAATATGAGTTAGGTCAGACGGTATAATGTAACGCTACATATTTTATTTCGTTTTCTTCAGCAGGTTCAAAGCCTGACACGATGTGACCCGCCATTTCTACAAAGGCAAATAGCTTCGTAATTTCTTTAACGCTATCTTTGATGACTAGGCCTTCCAAAATTGAAAAAGAACAAAAAAAACTGGGATAACATTAAGAGCAGCAATATACTCCTCAAAGGAACAAATATTTCTTTTCAGAGAAATAATCAATGAAATGGGTAACAATTTCTTCTCAGTCAAAATTATCTCCCCTGGAAGTTTTCCCATTTTGCTTGTAACGAGTAAATGCCTCTGATACCGTTGTCCTATTGCTAAGTCATTCGTCTATATGCTGCGTCCAAAATCTATGATAAGCGTGACGTTTTTATGATTAAGTAAATTTTCCTTTTGTTGATGGTGACGTTCCCTGTTTTACCTCTTACAGGACTTATTCTGTTAGCATGAGTGACTAGGCATATGACTGACGTTTATACCTGTTAACAAATTAACTGCCAATTTCTGCATACTTCCTGTCCGATTGAAAATGAGGCTTCTACTGTGAGGACAAGATTTTTGCAATAGTAGCAAAGGTCTTTAATTTCCAAGTTATTAGCCATCGACTCAATCTCAAAAAAAGAAAATTCATTTCGTATTATTTACACTTTGCCCATAGTAAAATTTTCCTTGGGCTTCATTGTTAATCGGTTAACTACCTTGGAGGGTTTAGGCCTACAGCGTTTGACAAAATCGGAGACCTATAAGCATTTAAAGCTTAATTCCTTTGGGGGAAAAACAATTCTATCTGAAAATACCAAACGATTTTTCATTCATTTCCATTTTTAACCCGTTTGTATGCCTGAAAAGTCGGGAACTATCCAAAATAGTCAATGATTAATAAAAGTAAAAACACTGTTGAGGCGGTCATTTTTGAAAACGATACCTGCTGAAAGTTACCCGATGAATAACGTACCAAACGCGCTTTCTTTAATTCGTCAAAACAAATTCTGTTCTTCAGTCTGAATTTTAATTAAAAGTTTCAAAAGTGCTGAGTCGTCATGGAAAAGGATCGAAAAGCTTGTTGTAGGAAAATTCCGAGTATTGATACAACGTTAATGTAAACTTCTCTAAAGATTGTGTCCGCCAATCAAGCTATTGGCATTATAATAGAGCCACAAAGTTTCAACAAAATGCATTGAAAATCGTTGCAGGCAAATTTTATCCAATTCCAAGTCCTTTTGTTCGTTTTACTACGTGTGTATTCTTTATTTATGTTACTTTTCCTGTTTGGTTTCGCGGGTGGGATTTGAAATTGTATTGAAAAAGTTCCTAGTAAGTACCCTTTTAATTTAAAGAGTAAATACACTTCAGGAACTGACTGAATCAGATCCCAAACCCTATCCCCAACATCAACGGGAAAGATTGACAAAGACATCCCAACAAACAATAAATTACAAGTAATAAGCCGAGTGAGCAGCTCTTTCCCAAATAGGTGGCACCTCAGCTATCTTTACTGAACTAAATAATTTAGACCAACAGAACGGTTAAAATGAAAACACAATAAGTTAAACAGCACCGAACATAAAACAAATGCAACCGCAACGAGTGCCGCCTTGGAGCGGTCAGTTATAACTACTGGGGGTTTAAACCGGTTTTACTGGACCCAAACCTTCACCCTCACCCTCCGCCGCGGTGCACACAATTAGTTGGTAGTTCGGCTCGTATGGAGGTCCCCTAAGTCATCAGTGAGTCATCACGGGCAACAATTAAAATCAAGAAAAGGCTGTGATGCAGCAAGGATGAGAACTCGACAGCCAAAACGTGTTGAGACACCTGGAGCTCCCTGAGGCGTCAGCCACACCACTGGAACACTGGAGCAAAAGAAGACTACCAGTTGAACCCCGGTGGGCCAAGAAACAGACAAACATCCGGCCCCAACCAACTATTATATGTTGGGGTTATCATAGAGTCTGAATCCCGACCCACCGGCGTGCAATTATAGAGGACAGCAAAGTTGTTAACCGTGGTTGGGTTAACCACTAAGCATGCAGACTGTCGCATTACATCTATGTTATAGCCAATGTGTTCAATTTTCTAAAATTGATCAGGAAATTCTCTTTTCCCTAGGATTTTGCGTAATTTATATACTAAGTCGCCATAGAATTCAGGTTCCGATGGGCCTTGTTGCAAAAGTGACCTTAACCCTGAATTATATTTAGAAACCAATTCAGAGTGTCTACCATAAAATTTAGAAAAAGCTTTCCGAAGTTTATGATACCGATGCCCCTGCTGTAAAAGTTTGGCAGTCAAATTTTTATTACGAGCACTGAAATCAGACAAATGACTAGACGCCCTAGCGAAGCGAATATGTTGAGAAATGTAAACACCATAAGAAGTGGTGCGGGGAACATCACCATCCAAAAACTGAAAATTAACAATGTCGAAATCAAAATCACCGCGTTTGTCATAAGTTTTTGATTAAACAAATCCGTCTAAAATTGATAAATGGAAATCCAAAAATGGGGCCTCGGTTTCAAAAGTATTTGCTTTATTTAACTGCAATTTGGCAGGATAAATCTGATAAATCTTAAACCATTCCTTCAAAACAAGGATTGTTAATAATTAAATGGTCGTCCAAGTATCTAGACTTTGATTTGAATGCTTCAATGACATGAGCATGTATCACCAGAAAGAGACATCATAAAGTCTCTTTTATAGTAAAATAAAAACAATTCCGCTACAAGAGGAGCGCAGTTAGTACCCATCGGAATTCCTACAATTTGTCTGTGTAAATTAGTACCAAATCTGATGAAAATGCTATCTAGAAGATATACTAAAGCATCACAAACATTTTGGCAAGACCGAATTTTAAATGGTCATCGGAAATAACCTTTGTATCTAATTTGGAAATTCCTGTGAATCTTCAGCTACATGTTCGGCATGAACATAAATAACAATGTCCTTGATCGTAAATTGTCAAGTTTGATTAAATTGATGAGGGAATTTTGTCGACAAACAGTGTTATGTTCCGTTGATTTGGCTAATTACCATAAACGGAGTATTGTTGTACACCACTTTTCATTGTCACTCTCCCATCGCCTTGGTATGGCTGAAACTCTGTTGTAAATGACATTAAATCAAAAGTCAGCCATCCAGTCATCGCTATTTACCCTACTTAAGCACAGAATAGGCGAAGAATATTAACGACTATTACAGGTTCACTTGATATCATATGCTGGCCAAATAGCTTAGTTCGACAAGATAAACCTTGAGATATAAACCGTGGCGGGAGAAGATTAAATACAAACAAATCCATTATTCAGAACAGCGTGTTTCCTGTTGTCTAGGCGTTCAAGTAATTGCATAACACGAAGCTTGACACACAGTCTGAATATACAATTAACGTGCCTGAAATAGAATTTGAAGAGCTTTAAAACGTCATATTTTTTTCTTAATATTTCTAATCGTTATTTGATAGTGGTATGTTTTCTATGAAATTTTGACTATCCTCTTTTATTTAAATCACACTTATAGGAGAACAAATTGAATTGACTTTCATAAAGCTCTGCTTTAAACTTTCCGTTTACATCGTGAAGAGTATACCGCTTAGGTAGATGCTCCAGCTCTCGAAAACTTTTCTACATGAAAATAAACTGTACCACCCTACAGGCTGACAGAAATGGGAAAGAAAATTCGGGTAAAGTAAGTTTACCAATGTCTGTTCGTGTTTACTTACTCGAATGGTTGTTATATGCTACATTAACCAAGGTGTTTTCGGCCAGCTGGCGCTTCAAAGCCATTTTCACTCCGGAAATTTAATACTGGTGTTTTGTGTTTTAATCATCTTTCTGATTGTTTGTTTTGTCTTCTCTCCTGTTTGACTCTAACAAGGTTGAAAACAGTCATCTCTCGATATATCAGAGTCGAAGCTCATATGAAAATACTGATATCTAGAAGTATTTCAGGTCTCGGTAAATCTTAATTGAGATACCAGTAGCTAGAGATAATAGGAGTTGAAATCTAAAAGAAAATTGAAATGTTTACGAACGGTATTCTTGATATAAGACGATACTTTAAGCTATCAGTGTTCGAGTTAACGAGAGTCGACTTTATGTTATTTACGTAGCGGGGGGGGGGGGGGGGGGGGGCGGGGCTGAAGGCATGGATAGGTGGCTCCAATCTTCATTTAGCTACTTAGCTACTGCGTGTGTAGTCTTACATTTAGTGCTGCGACTTGTGGTTTGGCGTTGTGGGTGACTGTATACTTTTTAAGTGCATGTATTTTGGTGTTTACTAATTAGAGCTGCTTTCCTACAATCGAACGACAGACTCTACAATACTTAAAGCATCGCGATTATAAATACTTTTATCGACAGGAAAGAAGAAATTTATAAGTAATTGCATCGCTGGTCGTCCCCAGGCGGCACTGCTGTTTCGGTTCTTCTTAGTTGTTTAATGTGTTGCTTGTTGCTATATCTGTTGTTGATACATTGTACGTGATTTTAAGACTAGTCCCGGTAACCACTTACACGGGAAATGGCTGTCCACCTGGCTGACGCTGGTGTTGTTTTTATGATGACGCATTTTGTGATATATTTTCTCCACATGGTGTCTTTGATGGTATCTGGTACTGAATTGTGTACGTTCCCTGAGAATTATCCAATTTACTATATTAATGATTCTTTGATATTAACAGACGAACTGTTGCTCATAGTATTGGTTTAACTGCCCGTACTTTAAAGCACAAATCGAAGTAGATTATACATGTTTATTTCGTATTCTTTAATTTCATAATCCTTCGAAATCATCTACATTCTACCCAAAGTTCAAACAGTGCACTTTTGACAATGTGGCTTCTTGGGATATCTTTGTCAATTTTTCCCTTTGATGTTGGGGATAGGGTTTGGGATCTGAATCAGTCAGTTCCTAAAGTGTAGTTACCCTTTAAATTTTCATAATTCCATGATAGTTTTAGACTTTTTATAAATTTACTTAGATCGCAGAGACAAATTGATGCGCTAATATCCCAGGTTCTGCAGCTAAATTGTTTTTATTATCTTTATACATAAAGTATAATTTTTTCGAAAAGCTCTTGAGTGTTCTCTAATGTCGAATTTCTCAGAACGGGCTAAATGATTCTAACAGAAAATACGAACTACTTACAACCGCCATACACCACTAGTTACAGTCAATCCAAGGTGCACATGCCTACCTCTAACGTGCACGGGCACACCTTGAACATCTCTTGTCACCTCCAGCAATCAAAGCAAAACATGCCGAGTGAAAAAAACATCAAGAGTCCAGGTCTTTGAAAATAAAAGGATGAACAGTCGCGATGAGTTAAAACAATCAGATGCCATTACGGCCCTAAAAACAGAAGAGAAAGAAGTGTGTACATCCATTGACAAAAGCTGACGAAAGACACACGCAAGGTAAATCAAACGAACAGCTCTTTCCCAGACAGATGCTCATTCAGCTATCCCACTTGAAAACATATCAATATCATTTTTGACCTATTTTATGTGGCCACCTGTATAGCTGCCCGCTTTGCTTTGCGTAATGTTTTACAATAAAGAAAGAAAATAGGTAAAAATTGTTGTTAAATGTTTTCCGAATAGTTTTTTAGTTTGTCGTGTGGTACACGTGGTTTTGTTACGTTGAACCATTGCGGAAACTAAGTGCGAGGTTTGGGTCCGGTAAAATATGTTTAAGCCCCCCCCCCCCCCCCAGTAATATTTTGTTGACCGTTCCAAGGCGGTACTACTGTTGCGGTTCCTTGATGTTATATTGTGCTCTGTCCGCTTGTCTATGGTCTCTGGCGGTTTGGTCACCTGTATTGCTGCCCAGTCTGCCTTCTGTTTTATTTTGTTTTGTAACTAAAATAAAAAAAAGTAAACATAGATGTTGATGCTGTTATTGGGGTAGCTGAATGACCATCTGTTTGGGAAAAAGCTGCTCATTCAGTTTACAGTGCGTGTCTTTCGTATACTTGTGTCACTTTCTGTGTGTATGTGCTTCTTTCCCTATTGGTTTTGAGAGCGGAATGTGCGATTTGATTGTATTAATTCCTGATCATTGCCCATCTTTTTATTTTATATATCAAATTAAAAAACAAAACAAAAAAACAACAGAAAGCAAAGTGAACAGCTATACAGGTGATCATACTGCTAAAAGACAACAGACAAAGGAACATAAAAAACGTAGTCTGGCCCATGTTCCTACTTCTGTATGTATTCTCTGCTCTTGAAGGAACTTTTTTAGATTTTAATTGTACCTCACTGCACCTGGTGTTGTGCCGTGTGGCGGCCGTAAAAAGTCTCCCCGTACATCATCCATAGTGCAGATTATATTTTATTTATATCCTTTGAGATCAGAGGATAGATTCTGAGAAATCTAAAATTTGAGATCGATTTAGACTATTATTCTAGATCATCGTCTTTTATACAATTTGGATCCTTTTGAAATCAATCAGTCTTTGAAGCGACTGCCCAATTAAAATTAAGAAATTACTGTATGCTTTTTCCTGGTTTCGTCACCAGATATTGTCAGGGTCACAGACGAGGCTTTATTAGCCGAAACTACGTAGTCTGGCCCATGTTCCTACTTCTGTATGTATTCTCTGCTCTTGAAGGAACTTTTTTAGATTTTAATTATGACATAAATCTTTCGACTGGTTTGTAATTTGTCGAAATATAATTGTTTACTGTAAACTACAAGCAGGCATTTCCTTATTGTTTAAAAAAAAAACAATGAAATTGATATAAAATCTCAATATCGGATTTAACTTTGTTCACAATATGAAATTCGCTGAAGGTATCATCAAGCGGGTAGTCAGTGCTTTAATGCTGATTCAGGTATTTCAGCACCAGTGTCAGTAACTGAATACAAGCCGCGACACGAGAAAATCAACATAGTGGTTGTGCGCTAAAGGCAGACTCAGATCAGCCTGGGCATCCACCCATTCTGATTAGAGTCTTCCCTAAGCGCTCACAGGGTAGCTAAGGGTCTAAGCTATCTTCATGCGGGCAGCAAAGACTCTGATCAGACTGGACGGATGCGCTGGGCGCACAACCACTTCGTTGGTTTTCTTGCGGCGCGGCTCATTACTTACTGAAAATAATCTTATTAACCTGTTTCTGTATTGTAAACTGTTCTGAAACCAAAATTGATCTAAGTGTCATAGCCACATGAGTCTTAGCGGAGTTTGGCTTTCATTTTTAGCGCGCCTTTGCGAAGCAAAAGAGAGCTTTTGCTGTATCCCTGGCGTAGTAGTCCGAGTATTCCACAGCGTTTGCGTTCACGATCCTGTTCGTGTTTCCTCGCGTTCGCGTCACCGTCTTAGATTTGCTTAACCAGTATAAACCATTTGTACTTTGGTCTTTTTCTAACAAAGTATAAGGACTATAGTAAATAAACTTCGCACACCTTTTGTATCATCATATGATCACCCTAATACATGCGCAATTTATGACCTTGACCCTCTTGTCATGGTGTCATGTTTGGTAAATGTATTTTAAGCATTTGTGTTTCAGTCCGTTTCGCAGTAGCTATAAGCGTCAGAGTCATGATAATTGGTCAGCACTTGCATCTGGCTGAGAGCATCTGAGTGTAACCAATCGTGTAGGACAGTGACCAACTTTTTTTCCCCTTTATTGATTTTGTTTTATGATATTTCTCAACTCCTGTATAGATTAAAGTCATGAAACTTTGCACACACGTACATATGGACAAGATCATTTCAGCAGCATTATTCATTTCTGGATTTGACATTTTTTTTTTTTTTGCTTCATTGATTTTAGGATACGCATGACTAATTTTATGATTTTTATCATTTTCTAGATGGGATAGGGCCATAATCTTGGCACATAGATACATACGGACATATCCATTTAACCCTCCCCCCTCCCCCACCCCAATCCATTTATGTATTTGACCTATAGTTTCGCTTCATTGACATGGATATTTCTCGGTTCCTATATGGGTTAGAGCCATGCTACATATGGCTAAACCAATTTAACACCATCATCGATGTATGGAATTGGCCTATATTTTTGCCGCATTGACTTTATGATACCCTTCACTTACTTTATGATATTTCTTAGTCCTTATATGGGTTAGAGCCATGAACCCTGGTACATACATATGTAAATAGACAAGAACATTTTAACATCGCCATCTGTACATGGATTTGATCTATATATTTTATGCTTCACTAACTCCATCATATTTATCAGTCGCTATATTGATGACAGTCATTATAATATGCACACAAATACATCTTGGGAAAGTGTGTGTATGGTTGGGAGGGGGGCAGGGCAAGGCAACAATCGTTGTGAGAGGCAAGCTCTAGTTAGGCGCGCTTTGTTGTCTTCTGATAATTCTTGTTTAGCTTATATTTGGTGTGTTGTGGTTTTTCATTACTGACCGTTCCAAGGCGGTAGTTCTGTTGTGGTTCTTTGTTGCCTGTTTTTGGTGTCAGAGTTTCTGTGATGTTTTACCTTATGTATGTTATTATTATTTTTGGTTCGGTTTGGGTTGCTGAGTGGCCATCTTTTGGGAACAAGCTGCTCACTCGGTTGGCCATATGTTCTCTGTATCTTGATTATTTGTACTCTTAGTTGTTTCCAACTATGGTTTGAGGGCTGGATTTGGATTTTGATTGTTTCAGTTCCTGGTCTTTGCATACTTTTTACTTTTGCTGCGTAAACCATCTCCTTCCTGATTCTCTTGCCTGTCGACTTTCTAGGGCCAAGTCTGAGATGTCTTGTGGGGGACACTACGCTCAGGACACGATTTAATTCGAAGGTGTCTCTATCCTGGCCCGGAGGTTATAAAACTTGATTACATTCTCAAACTCAAAATAAAGCACATTGATTGGCTGCTTCGGGGCATGTGCTTGCAAGCAGCCAATCAGAGCGTTTTATTTTGAGGTTGAGATTATTCTCAAGTTTTATAACCTCGAACACTGATGTTTGCGGCTGCTCTCTGTCTAGCGGACTACCTCAGCAAGTGTGGGTCGGAGTTGGATTTTGGTTGCCTATTGAGACCTGCCCATCGTCGGCAGATTCCGTATCAAACTTTTGGGTCAGTGACACCGAAGAAACCAAGCTGGTACAAAACGTTGAATCAACATTGAATTAACCTTGAATCGGGTTTGTTAAAATGTTGATACAATGAAATGTGCCCAGTGGGCAATGAATAAAGTAATGCACATCAGTCGACCTAAATTTAGTATGCATAATAAATTAAGAATTCAGTGGTTAAATGCTTGTGTAACATGCAATTCAATGACGGAACAGCTTCACTGAAGTGTTTTGTCGGCTTTTCGGAATGGCCAAGGTATAGGTTTACTACACTCATGTGCATTGTATGAATACAAAATCACAGGTGTGCAATTACCTGCATACATAAGGTATGATTTCACTTATAAGACCACCAACCTGTGTGCAATAAACAGTACATTTCTGTGCGGATTACTGAACGAACAAATTACATGAGTAATATATATGGTAATGGAAATGGTAATATGTAGGAGAAATGAGGTTCCTGGTCATTGTCGATGTAGTTTTACTATGATTTAACTATGGCATTTATTAGCAGAGTTTATTCTAATGATAGAATATACTGACCTAATACTGTTACGTATAAAAGTAAACAGGTATTTCCAAAGCCTAGTTTTACTGCATAGTAACTGAACGGTCAAAGTGACATTTTTATGTGCCATGCAAAACAAACAATAACACACGTTTCTACACAACCTGGCGTTTCTAAAAAAATATGGTATGTTTATGTACAAGAAAACAATAAATAATGACCAGCTGGAAAACCTTGTATATCTCGGCTAATTTGTGAAACACTGTAATATTGTAATTAAATAAGCTGATACAAAATACTTTGAAAATATTTTGGATATTCTTTCCAACTGAGGTCACAATTGACACTCTAGCTCGGCAAAAATATTGCTAAAACAGCATAACATTATAATCTAAATGTAATCAGTCTGTTTATGTGTAGCAATACATGTGGAACCAAATTACTCATGTCCCTTGCTGCTCTGGTTTCAAAAGTAGATTCTCATTTTTAGTGGAACGTCGTTACGGATGCGTTTTGAGCCGTGGTAGCTTATAACAAAATAAAGATTTAAAACCGGTTTGCATGTTGGTTTGGTTTTTGGTTTTGGTGTAAAGAGCAATGAAACCAAAGCTGTGTGTGTAGTAAGGAAATTGCTGAAGAATAAACTATACTTAAGCATGTGTTCGATCCATGATGATCTTCAGCACTCAGAGAAAGGCCCTCCACAGGTTACTGACACTGAGAGAGATCGTATTACATGATCGCTTTGGCACGTATTCTGGAACAACATTGCTTATAAAACTAAAAAGAGCAGTATTTGGGGCAATAATGAATTTCCTTCTTACTTTTTTTTTGGTGATGTTGCCATTTGCAAATGACCTCCGGCCGTGTCGTTGCATAATTGATGTATGGCGTTAAACAAACGCTTTTATATAAAAAGTGTTTCTGGACAGTCTAAGTTTCCGTGCGGTGTGATCAGAGTTTCTTGTCTAAATCAACACTATTTTGGATACAGAGGTACCTGTGTTGTGAAAAGCGCATATTGATCTAGATTTGCGCTTTTCGGACTAAGTAAGGCACATCTTCTTTAAAAGAGCTATTCATGACCCTACTCATATCAATATTATATAAGATAGAACTAAGAAACAAACAGAGCTGTCCATGACCCTACTCGTATCAACATTATATTAGACAGAGCTGAGGAACATTTATTTATCCTTTTATTTATTTAATTTTTTGTTTATAGTGTCATTTTGCTCGACACAATGATCTGGTTACTGCTTAGTGAGTATTTCTGAATACATTATTGCTGAAGTAGGGAACCTCCATACGAACCGAGCTACCAACTAATTGTGTGCACCGCGGCGGAGGGTGAGGGTGAAGATTTGGACCCAGTAAAACCGGTTTAAACCCCCAGTAGTTATTACTGACCGTCCCAAGGCAGCACTTTTGTTGCGGTTGCATTTGTTTCATGTTCGGTGCTGTTTAATTTATTGTGTTCTCATGTTAACGCTTTTATAATGAAAATAGAAAATAGGTAAAAATAGTTGTTAAATGTTTTTCCTATAATTTGCTTAGTCTGTTGTAATCCTTCTGTTGGTCTAAATTATTTTGTTCAGTAAAGATAGCTGAGTTGCCACCTATTTTGGAAAGAGCTGCTGACTCGGCTTATCACTTTTAATTTATTGTTTGTTGGAATGTCTTTGCCAATCTTTCCCTTTGATTTTGGGGATAGGGTTTGGTATCTGATTCAGTCAGTTCCTGAAGTGTAGTTACTCTTTAGATTTACAAGAAATAAAGAGCAGTAAAAAATGCATAATTTAAGTTGAATACTTTTAGTTGATACCTGTACACATAAACATACGTGTGCTATCATTATGACATCTGTTCAACCTGTCCAGTAACCATTCTAGCTTCTACAAATAGGTTGCCAAAATATAGCAAAACTATTCCAATCATGAATATGAGTCAAGTAGCTCCGACTGTTAATAGCTTGCGTGAGCTTAGTTTGAGGTTATTTACAAGACTTAAGGACAGGAATGGTACTATATAAGGAAGCTTAACTCCAGCAGTGCCATTCTGTCTCTTGATAACACAGTGACAACATCTCCAATCAGCCGATGGAATTCTTATGCCTTGTAATTCTGGTCCACTAATTTACTGATTAAATTGGCACACCTTTTCACACAGGTAACATATGCTGTTGCTGGGAACCAGACCCTCGTCGGATAAGGCTTGTCTTTAAGTACACACATTCCAGGTTTGAAAAAGATAAATTGGCGGGGGTCCTACAACTCCAACAGTTCTTTTACTTCAAACCATACAAAATCACATAATAATTATGCTTTGCATACTGTCCGAGTCGAATAGCATGGTTAAACACTGATAGGCAAAAGAAAGAACATATGTACATGTTTTGAATGTCCGACACACGAAAAACCTACAAATTGGTTGTGCACCCAGCGCAGACTCATATCAGCCTGGGCATCCGCCCATGGAGGTAGCTTTGGTCCTAAGCTACCCTTTAAGCGCTTTGCGGAGAAATAGAATCTATCATTGGTCTCCGAAGCGGACAGGGAAATCCCAACCCGGGGGCGGACGGGGTGTGTTGGAAACGAGGCATTTCAAGCATAATTCCTTTGAAAAAAGAAAGAAAAAAAAAACAAAAATCTATTTGAAAGTACAAACGGCTTTCTTTCGTTTCCGTTTTTAACCGTTTCCATGCCTAAAAAGTCGGGATCCATCCAAAATAGTCAATGATCAAAGTAAAAACAAGGTTTGGGCGCCGTCATTTTGAAAACGATACCAGCTGACGTCACGTGATGAATAACGTCATACGCGCGCTTACTTTAATTTCACCAAGAAAAATTCTGTTCTTCAATCTGAATTTTAATCAAAAATTTCAAAATTGCTGATTCGTCAAGGAAAAAAATGAAAAAGCTTGTTGTAGGAAAATGCTGAGTAAGCATACAACGTTGATGTATTACCTCTCTAAAGATGCTGTCCGCCAATCAATTTTATAAGGAACTTGCGCTAAATAGAAGCTATTGGAATTGTAAAAGAGTCACAAAGTTTCAACAAGGTGCATAGAAAATCGTAGCAGATAATTTTTTATAAAATTCCAAGTCGTTTTGTTCGTATTGGTTTACAACTTGTGTTTTGTTTATTCATGTTACTTTTCCAGTTTGATTTGGTGGAGTATGGCTGAAATACCGTTGAAATGGATATAAAATCGCAAGTCAACCATCAAGCCATCGCTCATTATCCTACCTAGCACAAAATGTCCCTAATAAGGCGAAGAATATTAACGGCTATTAAAGGTCCACTTGATATCATATGCAGGCCAAATAGCTTACATCGACAAGATAAACCTTGAGATATAAACCGTGGCGCAAGAAGATTAAATACAAACAAATCCATTATTCAGAACAGCGTGTTTCCTATTGTCTAGGCGTTCAAGTAATTGCATAACAAGAAGCTTTACACACAGACTGAATATACAATTAACGTGCCTGAAATAGGATTTGAAGGCTTTTAAATGCCATATGATTTTTTTCCTAATATTATTCATCGTTATTTGAAAGAGCTAAATGATTGTAACCATGGTGTTTTCGACTAGCTAGCACGTCAAAGTCATATTTCTTTACTAGCCGTCCCAAGGCGGCAGTTCTGTTTTGGTTCTTCTTAGTTGCTGTATGTGTTGTTAATTGCTTTGTCTGTTATTTATATATTGTTTGTGATGTTCAGGCAAGCCCGTTGACCACCTACATAGGAAATGGCTGTTGACATGGCTGCCGCTGGTGTTGTCTTTGGTGGTATCTAATTTTGTCTTTTCTCTTCCACACAAGGTGTCTAGCGTGGGAACTGGGATTGAATTGTGTCAGTTCCTGAGAATTCTCCTTTTTACTTTTCACTCGGTTGATTTAATACTTGTGTTTTGTATTTTAATCATCTTTCTCATTGTTTCGATTGTCTACGTTCCTTTTCGTCTCTGAAAAGTTGTTGATTACAGTCAGTTCGCGATATATGACAGTCGAAGCTCATATAAAAGTACTGCGATCTTGCAAATATTCTGGTCTCGGAAAATTTGAAATGTGTCCGAACTATATTCTTTGATATAAGCGGATACTTTACGCTATCAGTGTTCGATGTAACGAGAGTCGACTATATGTTGTTTACGTAAGGGGTTGGGGCAGGAAGAGGCGGCTCCAATCTTCATTTAGCAATCGCGTGTGTCGTCTTACATTTAGTGCTTCGGCATGCGGTTTGGCGTTGTGTTTGACTCTATACTTTTGAGTACATGTGTTTTAATGCTTACTAATCTGGAGCAGCTCTATATTAAAATCGAACGACAGACACCTAAATAACCAAAGCGTGCGATAATGAAATTGAGCCACGACACAAGAAAAACCAACAAAGTGGTTTTGAGCCCAGCGCAGACTCAGATCAGTATATCGGCAGCAAAGAGGAAATTCCTCAATAAGTTCATTGCTGGCCGTCCCAAGGCGTCACTTCTGTTTTGGTTCTTCTTGGTTGTTTTATGTGTTGATTGTTGCTATCATGTTTGTTATTGATACATTATATGTGATGTTAAGTCTAACCCGGTGACCACCTACATGGGAAATGGCTGTTCACCTGGTTGCCGCTGATGATGTTTTTGGTAATGACTAATTTTGTGAGGCCTTTGTCCCATATGGTGTCTTTGATCCGATATGGTACTGAATCGTGTTCGTTCCTGAGAATTATCCTATTTACTAAATTAATGATATTCTGATATCAACAAACAAAAAGTGTTGCTCAGAGTATTAGTGCAAATTCCTCGCACTTTAAAGCTAATAAACGCGGTAACAAATCTAAGTAGATTACACTTGTATATGTCGAATTCGCTAATTTCATAATCCTTCGAAATGATATATAAGCTACCCAAAGTTCAAATGCACTTTAGACAATGCGGCTTCATTATTCTACGGAAGTTTCAGACTTGTTATAAATTTACTTAGATCGCAGAAACACATCGATGAACTGATATGCCAGTTTTTGCAATTAAGGTAGTCCAATACTGAATCACTCTGTATTGCATTTGTCCAAACAAAACAGAGTAAATTCTCGTTCAACCTTGGGGTATCTTACCACTAGATATTCATGAACAGCCTCTTAGGGGGAGAAGCTGCAGGCAATTAGAGAATGGTTAGAATTAGTCAAGTAACTAAATGTAAACAACCGTTGAATAAAATAACAGACCTAGATGAAAAAAATTAGATTGCAACATTGATTTTTTGCTCTAAACCACTGAAGTATCAGATAGTTTTATTAATTTACCCAGTACTACAATGACGCACCAAATTTACTGCACGCGATGGGGTCACGTGTTCTAGTTATAATAGCAGCCTCCGGAGCAGGGAAACGTGTTTCTTTCTTCTTCTTCTTTAAACCATCGGCTAGAGCAGTTCTTCAAAATGCGGTATTAATTTCGAGTTTTCTAGTGACTTGCTTAAATATTCATTATAATTGCAGATAATGTTTTTTTTATGACAGATTCAGAAATTAATTTTCTATCCCGTATGACTTAGGCGAAATTGCCTATATGCAAATACAATTTTTTTTGAAAAGCTGCGCTAACTTCAGTTTATGCTAATTATCGAACCACGTTACAACATTAAATATTCGCCTTTGCTAAATTCAGCGCTGAATAAAAACATTTTGTCACGTTTTGGTGTATTATTTTCAACACGCCACCACCATATACTACCACCATCCGATAAATAAGCGTATTGAACATGTGTATATAACATGAGCAGTACCACCTTTTAGTAACAACATTAAAAATCGAGCTTGTCGATTTCTTAAATTTGGATATTTCTTAGTCCTTATATGGGTTAGAGCCATGAACCCTGGCACACACATATGTACACGGACAAGAACATTTTAACATCGCCATCTGTACATGGATTTGATCTATATAATTTATGCTTCACTAACTCCATCATATGTATCAGTCGCTATATGGATGGCAGTCATTATAATATGCACTCACATACAAACATACATCTGGGGAACGTTTGTGTATGGTGGGGAGGGGGTGGGGGGCAAGGCCACAATCGTTGTGAGAGGCAAGCTTCCGTTAGGCGCGCTTTGTTGTCTTCTGATAATTCTTGTTTAGCTTATATTTGGTTTGTTGTGGGGTTTTGCTGCGCAATCAATCTCCTTCCTGATTTCCTTGCCTGTCGACTTTCTCGAGCCAAGTCTGAGGTGGTTTTGTGGGGAACACTACGCTCACGACACGACTTAATTGGTCGGAAGCATGCTCGGAAGCAGCCAATCAGTGTGCTTTATTTTGAGTTATAGAATATACTCACGTTTTGTACCTGCGGGCCAGGATTAAGATACCTACCAATTAAATTGTGTCGTGAGCGTAGTGTTCCCCACAAAACCACCTCAGACTTGGCTCGAGAAAGGCAGCCAATCAGTGTGCTTTATTTTAAGTTTGAGATTATTTTCAAGTTTTATAATCTCGAATCCTGGTGTTTGCGGCTGCTCTGTGTCTCGCGGACTACGTCAGAAAGTATGAGTCGGAGATGCATTTCAGTTGAGACCTGCCCATCGTCGGCAGTTTCTGTATCAAATTTTAGGGTCAGTTACACCGAAGAACTCAGCAGGCACCCCACGTTGAATCAACATTAATTGAACCTTGATTCAACGCTATGGTGTGGCATTGAATCAAGGTTCAGTCAATGTTGATTCATAGTTATGTGCCCAATGGGAGTTGAATAAAGAAATGCACATCGGTCGAATTAAAAATTTGGTATGCATAATTAATCACGAATTTCCAGTGGTTAAATCCTTGGTAAATTCCTGTGTAGACTTCTGAGCGAAAACCTGCATGAGTAATGTATGGCCTTGTAAATGGAGAAAATGGAAGAAACATGAGGCTCCTTAAACAATAACATTTGTTGTGAAAACTTTATTCTTACCATAGAATATACTGACCAAATGCTTATACATATAAAAATAAACAGGTACATCCAAAGTTTGGTTTTACTGCCTTATAATTGAAAGGTCTAAATAACACCTTTATTATATGCAAAGAAACGTTTCTACACAACCTGGCGTTTCTAAAAAATTACGGTATGTTTATGTACAAAAAACAATAAAGAATTAGTAGTTGAAAAACCTGAATAACTAAGCTGATACAACGTACTCTAAAAATGTTTTGGATTTCGTTACTAACTGACGTAATGATTTTGACACTCTGGCTCGGGCAAAAAAAGATTGGGAAAGCATAATTTTATATTCTAAATGTATTCAGTCTCTTCATTTAAAGCAATACATGTGGAACAAAATCACTCATGTCCCATGCTGTACTGGCCCAGAAGTTATAAAACTTGAGTACAGTCTCAAACTCAAAATAAAGCACACTGATTAGCTGCTTCCGAGTACATGCTCGGAGGCAGCCAATCAGTGTGCTTTATTTTGAGTTTGAGATTTTTCTCAAGTTTTATAACCTCCAACCCTGGTTTCAAACGTGCGCTTGATAAGCAGATTTTTATTGAAAGTGCAGCTGCGTTGCGAGCACGTTTTGAATTTTAGCATTTTATAGCAAAATGAAATTTTAAAACCATTTTGCATTTTGCTTTTGTTTTGTGAATAAAAAAGCAATGAAACCTAGGCTGTGCTCATAGTAAGGAAATTGTTGAAGATTCAACGATACTTAAGCATGTCTTCGATCCATGACGATCTTTAGCACCCAGAGAAGGACACTCCACTGGTTACTGACACTGAGAGTTATCGTACTACATGATCACTTTGGCACGTATCTAGAACAACACTGCCTATAAAAATAAATAGAGCAGTATTTGGGCTATAACAAGGTTAGTGTTGTTGCCGTTTGCAAATTATCTCCGGCCGTGTCAATGCATAATTGACGTATGGCATTAAAACAAACGCTTTTTAGAAAAAAATAGTGTTTCTGGGCAGCCTTAGCTACCATGCGATGTGAACAGAGTTTCCTGTCTGAGTCAACAATATTAGGAATACAGGGGTAGCTGTGTTGTGCGAAGCGCATATTGATATAGATCTTCGCTTTTTGGACTAAGTAAGGCACAGACTCTTAAAGACAGCTATATGACCTACTCGTAGTTATCAACATTATATAAGACAGAACATGGAACCATTTCTCCATTCATTGTTTTGTGTTTTAGTGTCATTTTGTTTGACACAATGATCTGGCAACTGCTTAGTCAGTATTTATGAGAGAACTGTTACTGAAAAAAGTAAAAAGTATGCAAAGACCAGGAACTGAAACAATCAAAATCAAAATCCAGCCCTCAAACCATAGTTGGAAACAACTAAGATTACAAATAATCAAGATACAGAGAACATATGGCCAACCGAGTGAGCAGCTTGTTCCCAAAAGGTGGCCACTCAGCAACCCAAACCGAACCAAAAAGACTTAGAAGAAAGAAAGAGCGGAAAAATGCTAATTTAAGTCATATAATTTTAGGTGATACCTGTACACATGAACATACGTTTGTTATTCCATTTTCACCGAGACAGTAAACATTCGTGCTTCTGCAAATAGGTTGCTAAACTATAACAAAGCTATTCCACTCAGCTGAGTCAAGTAGCTCTTTTAGAAGTACAAAATGTGTGAGCTTAGTTTGGGGTTATTTACAAGTAAAATCATCTAGGTTTGTAAAAGATAAACTAGCGAAGATTCCACACGTCCAATATTTCTTTTCCTTCAAAGCAGAAAATATAGTCACATGTTTTACATACTATCCGAGTTAAATAGTATTGTTACATACTCAGACGCAAAAGTTAGAACGTACCTACACGTTTTTAATGTCTATATTTATCATTGCTAAGGTCAGTTGTATTGCATGATCTTCAGTCAAGGTACAATCATAGGGTTTACTATAGCAAAATTATTGTATTGTGTTAAAACTTTCTGATGTGTTTTGTATACAAGCCACAACGTTTGTGTCATAACAACCCCGGTGCAGACAGAAGTCTCGGAAGTGGATTTTTACAGGCCGGCCATTCAAAGGGGTTTGTGACTAGCTATATGAAACACACTAGAGTCGCTCCTGATTGGCAACGAGATCTTTACATGAGCCGCGACGCAACAAAACCAACAATGTGGTTGTGCGCCCAGCGCCGACTCAGATCAGCCTGGGCATCCTCCAAATTTTATTAGACTCTTCGTTAAGTGCTCAAAGGGTAGTTTAGGGCCTAAACTACATCCATGCGGACAGCGAAGACTCTGATCAGACTGGGCGGATGCCCAGGCTGATCTGAGTCTGCGCTGGGCGCACAACCACATTGTTGGTTTTCTCACGTCGCGGCTCACATTATTTTGCCTTGGTGTATATTTTGACTATCGGTCGTATCTACAGAAGTTTGGATTTGCAGTTTCCATGTGGAGTTGGAACTGAGAACTTTTATCATGCATGATTTTGCACAATTCTCTACATCAAAGATTGACCCAAAGCGTTGTGCATCATAATAATGCATGTACCGTACATGTTAATATTTACCTAGCATATATACTTAACCTATGTGAAAACCGGCATTCTAACTGGTTTAAAGTCATGTGTAAACTTGAATGAAAATAAGGCAATGCCATTGATTTGACGCCCTAGTCAATAAGGCATTGCCATTGAATCGACGTCCTATATGTCAAATAGGGTGTCAAATTAATGGCAATGCCTTATTTTCATATAATTTGTATGCCTTTCTCCTGTTTAGGCGTAAAAAATAGCTGGGTTTCCACTAACATGCTGAAAAAAACATCTGGTCGGTAGGTAGGAAAAACTTGTTTTATTCTTTTATTTTTTCTCCCGAAAAAAATTAGGTCGGAACTGTATTTTTATGTGTTGTTTTTTTGTTTTGTTTTTTGTTGTTTTTTTTGTACATCTATTTTGTGGTCTTTTGTTGATTAAATTTTATTTTTGAGACTTGCACTGTATATGATAATTCATCTTAGATGCTCGAAAAAATCAAATCTGTATTTTGGAAGGTACTAAATGCCAAAAACTACAAAAAGTAGTGAAAAACCGAAATTAATATGGGAAATGCAAAGACGAAACTGGGTAGGATAGGGTCGGAAATTGAAAATGGTAGGGTCGGTGTTTTAATTTTTATTTATTTTTTTTATTTATTTTTTCTTGATAAAAATAGCAGAGTCGGGGGGTCTGAAGCAGGGTTTGTCGGGTTAGCGGAAACACGGCTATTATTTTAGGCCTTATTGTAAAACGGTACATGTATAACTATTTGATTCTGCAGTTCAAGAAAGAAACGATATGTTGACCTATATCCCGTTTAAACTTTATTTCAAGACAGGATCGCTAATGATGAAATTTTAAGTGTATGGCTTCATGTGCGCAGTTTGGACTGTTTTGTTGTGCATATCGCTCAGAAAATAAGTATGCTTGGTAAATTTTAAAAGGCAACTGTTGAACGTTAGACCAGCCAGGTTGCGCAAGTGGACATATGTATTTCACATAATATAAATCTATAATTAAACATGCCTTAAGGGGTTACCAAAGAGGTACATAAAAACTGGCTGCCTAAGGCAGGTGATCACGTAATATGGATCATTTACTCTGTATTTTGGTTCAGAAACCCCATAAAGGTGGCTGCTTAAGACAGGTGACCCCTTAATAGTGTGACATTGGGAGACATGTTTGGCTGTATTTATGAAAATGAAAACCAAATAACTTCTAGTTAATTCTAAGGATATCGCACGACGCTTCATGCGGCTACTGCAGGGAATCTAAATTCTTGATGGACGATAAATTCATCAAAAACTTAGTTAAGCCTTACATCAGAATAGAGGTAGTCTTCAACAAAAGTGATTATCTTCACAAAAGGTAAATTTTTCTTTAAAACCACATATCACACTTATTGCACCACACTTCGTCGAGGCAATAATTCATTTGAAAAATATAAGATAAGGATGACAAAATACAATAACTTATCGCTGCATGACGCTGCGATTGCAAGTTTGCTTTTACAACAGATCAATTTGTCTGTTATCTGTCTAAGTCTTTATATGACAAGTCATATGCGCAATAAGATTTCAAATCGAGGTTCTGAAATTCAAACTAAGAAATCAGCTTCAAACCTCCGATTCAAATTTCAATCGTAGTTTTCATGTTTTTAGTCCTAGGTTTCAAATTTTCAAAACCAGGATTTGAGAGATGAATTTAATTTCAGTAAGTATGATTTAAACTTTCAAATGCCAGTTTTAAAATAATTACTCCTTGAAAATTATAAATTGCACAAGCACTTTGAAATGATCACTTTGAATACATTTAAATCTAAGTTTCCAAATGAGCCGTGACACGACAGAACCAGCGAAGTGGTATGTGCTTCCAGCGAAGACTCAGATCAGCCTTGGCATCTGTCCAGTCTTACCAGCGTCTTTGATGTCGCTTGAAATGTAGCTAAGGGTCTAAGCTACCTCCATGACAACAGCAAAGACTCAGATTCCCAGACTGATCTGAGTCTTCGAGGGCGCACATGCCACTTTGTTTGTTTTGTCGTGTCGATAACTAACTGGAAGTCCTAAACCTGAAGTGTGGTTTGAGACAGTTCGGGGACGTAAATTTGAACCTTGGTTTTGGATCCAGTAAAACTATTTAAAGCCCCACCTCCAACCTCTCCTGCCGGTAATCTATAACTGACCGTTGTAAGCGGTACATCTGCTGTGTTCCTCAATGTTACAGGAGCGGCGATAGTGTAGTGAATAACACAAAACACGCTGGACTACTAATCTAGGGATCGCAAGAAAGGCCCCCTCCCCAACCCCCCCCCCCCCCCCCCCCCCCCCACCCTCCGCTTCTCCGTTTTTTTTTCGGATGACATTTTAAACGCAGGTCCCGTCTAGCAATTTGGTCACCCGAATAGCTGCCCATT
This sequence comes from Ctena decussata, assembly GCA_963989385.1. Taxonomy (NCBI): domain Eukaryota; kingdom Metazoa; phylum Mollusca; class Bivalvia; order Lucinida; family Lucinidae; genus Ctena; species Ctena decussata. The sequence goes on from OZ022512.1 coordinate 11,906,765, forward strand.
TTCCTTTATGTTTTGTTTTGTAATTTCAAATAGTAAACGGGTAAAAAAAGATGTTTCTGCAGTTTTCAATTAGAGTAGCTAAAGAAGTAACTGTTTTGGAAATAGAGGCTCTTACATGAGTGTTCATGTATAATTGAATTTATTAAACGAGTTGGGGAAAATGATAAGATGCGAGGCTTTGCCGAGCATCTTATCATTTTCACCAACGAGTTTAATAAATTCAATAAAAGCCTCGCATCTTATCATTTTCCCCAACTCGTTTAATAAATTCAATAATACAGGAGCACGAATGCAAGATTCTATTTATCATATGACACTAAAATCGCATTTTATTTGCAAAGGACCTGGTATGATAAGGCCCATATTTGGCCCCCAGAAAACTCATTTTTCAAAAGTTCTATTTCGATAACTAAAATGCATTCATAGGAAAGTTCTAACCTAAAATGCAACAGCAAATACAAAATCAACCAGTTCTTGCATAAAATACTTGTGTTTTTAATCTTGAACATACCCATACCCTCAGTCGATTCTGGAGAAATTGACGAAATTGGTAGCATTTGCCGCTTTCAAAATATATGAGCCCGGCCTCCAGCACATTTTATATTTTATATGTAGACATAATTTTGATAAATTTACATGCCATGAAAATATTAAATGTGCTGGAGACCGGGCTCTATGTTTATTTTTAACTTTTTGTTACCAAACTGGCAGCGTTTGGAACATTTTCTCTGTTGTCTCAACACAAAAATGCCCATATCTCTGCTCCTAAACAAAATAAACATATGTTGTGGGTATTCATTTTCTTAGTTAGAACACAAGGAATAATTTGGTACACATTTCATTTTGATCTGTTGGAAATTTTTGGTTAGCGTCTCTGGACTTGCAAACTGGAGTGGGTGGGGTACCTTGATAGGCCTTGTGCAGTGCACAGGTAATTAGCCTTGGTACCCAACGTATAAGCATTTCATCAAAAGCCTATTATCAAGAGCTTTCAAAAGCTATTGTAAATGACTTGTTTCTTTAAAGGAAAAATTATTAAACTCAGTTTTCTTGCAATTTTCCTTCATATTATTGAACCAACATAGGCATGTCAGAAATCATATTATTCTGAGAATTAACAAAAATGAAACATATTATTTCTGTTTGTTCCCATACGCACAAATGATAAGCGACAGAAACCATGCAATTTTAAGAGAATTTGAATGGGGGCCAAAAATGGCCCTTATCATATCAGGTCCTTTTGCACTAAAACGTCACGATTTCGCCAGTAGAAAACGCGACGTTTTATGGACATCAACCATAACGTTACGACGTAATTTACATAGTTAATCCACTAGTGGATTATCGGTTTTAATGCATGACTTTACTACACTCTAAGATGCGACGTCATATGATAAAGAGCTGTTCATTAGGTTTACCGTGCGTGGCTTTCGTAAACTTTTGTCAGTTTGTGTGTGCTTCTTTCTTTCACGTTTTGAGGGCGGGATGTGGGATATGGTTGTATAAGTTCCTGTTCATTGGCTATCTTTTTATTTTTAAACTAAGTCTGGTTTTAGGAAAATATCTTTTCAAAACTTGATTTTGAAAAGAAGAATCCTTGGATTGAAAATCTGAAAAACAGATTATGAAGCAAACCTTAATTCGAAGTATTTGAACCTAGAATAAAGCACATATTGGGCATATGGCTCGCCATACTTTAAGTTGACATAAAAATTTAGATGCGTTTGAAGAAGACCGACAAATTATGATACATTTTGCAGCGGCAAGTCCACGATCTGTTGAACGATATGAAAACAAATTAGTGAAGTGTAGTAAATCAGGGGAATCCTCTGAGCGCAGCCTGATCAGAGTCTTCGCTGTCCGCATGGGGATAGCTTAGACCCTTAGCTACTTTTTAAGCGCTTAGCAAAAAGTCTGATCAGACTGGGCGGATGTCCAGGCTGATCTCAGTCTGCGCTGGGGGCACAACCACTTTGTTGGTTTTCTCGTGTCGCGGCTCATATGTTAATGTATGGATGGATCGATGACATGCGATATTACGTCCTTTTGACAGTTTTTCAGTTATATCAGGAAGATGGGTGGGTGTTATTGAAAGGCTGTGTGCAGTGGAACCATGTATGTATACATATCTTCGAGTCGCCCGAGGAATACCTGGGTATTGCTCGAATTTACCCAAGTAACTATGCCAAACGTTTTCTAAAAACATTGTAAATCACGTGCCCATTATAAGCTCTATGCACAAATTCTATCCGGATTTCCGTGGATATGCGGTAAACGTTGTAATTTTTGTTAATCTTAGCATCCGACTGAGATCTACCTTTTAAGAGGAGCAGTTGCTAAAGTTTTCAATATCGATTACTCCTGTCAGTGACACAATCATTTGTTATGTCGAAACCTTTATTGCGAATATCAAGACAGGCTGTTTTATGGCTACAACTATTTTATTTTTATATTGCAAAATCACAGCGTGACAGCAATTATCAAGCTATTGTGTTTACTATTTTGTTCCGGTAATAATTTTAGAAAACGGACAAGAAGCAGCAATAAACCATCCCTATTTTGCCTCAAAAACAGTACAGTAGCACTATATAATCCTATAAGTTTTAATTACGAAATGAAGTTGACAGGCTATATGCCAATCCTGTTTAAAATTAATTGCCTTTGATATGATTCTAAGGGCAAGAAGGTTACGTGAGTTAAAGAAAGTAAAGTAAGGGACCGACCATTTGATATTCTGGTGGGAGGGGGGGGGCGGGGGGTAGGGGGAGGGGGATGAGGGGCTAGTATATTTTTCCCGTCTTTGGATATGCAAGAAAAAATAAATTGGATCATATGGGGATTAAACGAACAATCTGGCCTCAAAAATAAGTGAAAAATATAACCTGGCTCCACCCAAAATTTAAAAAAAATAGTCTGCAGATAATTCCATTTGAATTGAGATTTTAACATGTCGCTATCTGGTTGGCTTAACGAATCCCCATATCTATAGTCAAGTTTTATTATCTATAATCGTTTTACACAAGCAGCCCCCCCCCCTCTCCCTCCCCCAGGGCCATGTGCATACATTTACAAAGAAATCCAATACAACATTCACATACAGGTATTATTGATATGCCGCATTACTAAGTAAATATTGCTACTAAAGCTGAATGGCAAAAGAGTCACTTGCTTATGGGACACAATGCCATTATGGCAAAATAAACACTCGAACAGGCAAAATTCCTTTAAAAAAGCCCGTATTTCTCTTATCGCCATCCCTATTTATTCTTTATTGTTTCCAGTCGTAAGATTGCCATTAAAATTGAGAAATTGCTTTCAAATTGGCTTCGGGGGGGGGGGGGGGGGCGTTGTCCCCACACCCTTAGCAAAAGACTTTTAGCCATTTATTAACTTGCATTCATTTATAATGTGACTCTATCAATAAGTATTTATCAAACTTTCATAAGTGCAAATAAAAGCATGTTTTGGCATATGATTGGGCTAGAAAAAAAACTTAAATTCCTAATGTTATAATATATATAGCCATAAAACATTGCGAAAATAGCCCTATTTTATGGTCAAAATAACCTCCAGAATATCAAATAGTCGGTCCCTAAACCGTTTGTTTTGGTTTGGTAGGGCTCTCTTGTTTAGGTTCGGCCAGAACCTCGCCTTCAACGGGTAACTCCGTTATCTAAACTCGGTAGCACTCCACTCGGCCGCTACAAACTTCAGGTTTTGTGGCTTTACTTTAATGTCTTACGTCATTTTTTTCAAAAGGGATGATTTTCGTGCCGTCAGCAAGACTATGATTAAAAGTTACAACATACCGTAATCGACCTTATTAGCGCCCTGTGCGCTTAACTTTTTCAAAATGGCGGCAAATACTTGTAGTAAACTTTCTCTCATATAAGCGCACATTTTAATAGGTTATTATATATTGAAGGGAACTAATTTAAAGGTAAAGCATCAGAGAAAAGCTGCTTATAAGCAGCTTTTCTCTACTGCTTAACCTTTAAATTCGTATGGATATACATGTAGAAGGATAGAGAAGATTTAGAAGTAAAAACTTAAATTTTCTATTGCATTTTCAGTTCTTGTAAACGAGAAAACAAAGGGATAAACCAGTAAAAATATGTGCATTAATAGTCCTATGCCTCACAAATTGCCACGGCGTGCGCTTATAGAGGCATGTGCGCTAATTAGGTAGAATACGGTAGCTAATCGCACATTATTTTCCCTAATTGTCCCAAAATCGTCGTATAAGCTACTATTGTTTTTGCCTAAGCTTTGGAAACATCGTTTTCGTAAACTGGTCCAATATCTTCATCCAGATTTTTTTTATCAAAATGAGCCGCGACACGAGAAAACCAACAATGTGGTTGTGCGCCCAGGCCAGACTCAGATCAGCCTGAGTATCCGCTCAGTCCGATCAGACTCTTCGCTAAGCGCTTAAAGGATAGCTAAGGGTCTAAGCTACCTTCATGCGGACAGCGGGGACTCTGATCAGACTGGGCGGATGCCCAGGCTGATCTGAGTCTGCGCTGGGCGCACAACCACATTGTTGGTTTTGTCGTGTCGCGGCTCATATCAATGCCTATATTTTATCTATGATCGACATGTCTAGTGCCTACATACTCTATTACATAAAAGACGAGATAGGCTTGCAATTTGTGCTGACCAAGTAAAACAATTGTTGATATTGTCTTCCAACCTCTTCTTCTGTCTACCTCTTCTTCTTTTTCCTTTCAATGTGCCCTGAAGAATTGTCTTTGCTAAACTAGAAGACCTTGAGACGTGGCCAAACCACCTTAGTTTCCGTTTCTTGACCAGCGTAAGGAGTTCATCATATTCTCCAATGGCTGCTTGGATCTTCCTGCGAACCTCCTCATTGGTTATATGGTCCTTGTACGAAATGTTCAGTAACCTTCGGTAGCATCTCATCTCAAAGGCCTGCGTTCTTTTCTCTAACTCTGCTGCCAAGGTCCATGATTCACAGGCAAGCAGAAATATGGAAATGACAAGGGAGCGCATAAGTTTCACCTTTGATCCAAGAGATATATTGTTATCTCTCCAAATTGGTTTCAGCTTAGTAAGAGCTGAAGTGGCTTGTGCAATCCTTGAGAGAACCTCCTGTTTTGAGCCATCATCTGAGACAACTGCTCCAAGGTATTTGAAGCTGCTTACGGTACCCAGCTTCTGCTCTTTTACCTTGATCTCCCTCTGGATGCCGTCTGCGCTGTTCGTCATCAGTTTGGTCTTCTCAACACTGATCTCCATCTTATACCGTGTGCAGGTTTGGTCGAGACTTTCAACTAGAGCGGATGCCCAGGCTGATCTGAGTCTGCGCTGGGCGCACAACCACATTGTTGGTTTTGTCGTGTCGCGGCTCATATCAATGCCTATATTTTATCTATGATCGACATGTCTAGTGCCTACTTACTCTATTACATTAAAGACGAGATAGGCTTGCAATTTGTGCTGACCAAGTAAAACAATAGAATCAAGAAATTTAAGCCAATGCAAAGAGCGGCGTGTTTACTCTCATTCCAAACGACAATATTATACTGCTTATGGTATCAGACAAATTATATCCCCAGCTGTGAAGAAAATTGATCTAATTTTCTTTCTTAAATAACAATTATTAAGTTGGAATTACACTCCGTGCTTTGTCTGGCCGGGTTCAGCCTAATGAATGTAGAGGCTAGAATAAAAACCTTAGAGAGTTCCTTCAAGAGCGGAAAATACATTCAGAAGAATGAACATGGGCCAGACTACAACGTTTCGGCTAGTAGTTGTGATACTGGGTCCGGTTGCTAAAAACAGAAGCCTTCGATAGTTATAGAGACGTTAAAATTACAAAACTATTGATTGTACAAAAAAAAAGAAAATGTTTTTTTTTTTTATTTCTTTCTTTTTTTTTGCCTAAAAATGTGTTGTACATTTTCTATTGTATTTACTTGCACAGCTAACAGCTAAAGCTCCTCTAATTTCTTGTTCAGCAGAACTATAGGAGCACACTTGATCATAATTGAGCCGCGACACGAGAAAACCAACAAAGTGTTTGTGCGCCCAGCGCAGACTCAGATCAGCCTGGGCATCTGCCAAATCTGATCAGAGCCTTCGCTGTCCGCATGGAAGTAGCTTAGACCCTTAGCTACCCTTTGAGCACTTAACGAAGAGTTTGATCAAGCTGGGCATGAATGCCCATGCTTATCTGAGTCTGCGCTGGGCGCACAACCACATTGTTGGTTTTGTCGTGTCGTGGCTCAATTTGTACTTGAAGACTAAACCTATTCTTGACTAACGACTTCATAAAGCTAACGATGCTTTAAACAACATGGCCCTGGTCTGCCTAGGCGGTTTTCCTGATGTGGTCCCATTTTGTTGGACCGAGTGTGTCTGTTATCATAATGTGCAGATCTCTCTCTCTCTCTCTCTCTCTCTCTCTCTCTCTCTCTCTCTCTCTCTCTGTTTTGAATTGTTTCTTCTTTATGATTCTGACCTTTTTCTGGTAGCTTACTTGTTTATGTGACACTAAAGCGATAGATGGTGGTATTGTTTTTATCCTATTCATCCGTATGCCCATCAATTTTACCTTCCCTCCGTGTCTAAAATATGAGTGTAATGAACTCTTTCCGTGGTCAAGCAATCAGTTTGAAGCTTCTCGAAGTTTGAAGTTTGACACCCGTTTCGGGACGTCTTGAGTCGGGCCCACCTTGGTTTAACTGGTAGGTTTCTTATGCTCCAGAATTTCAATGTTCCTATTTCTGTGAGTCCTCATGTGTCGTGCTGGTTGTCGCTTTGGTTGTTTTGATATACAGTTTGTAATGGTAGGGCTAACCCTGATATTAAAATTGCAAATATGCTATGTATATTATTAATATATTGTTTATGATGTTCAGGCTAGCCCGTTGACCATCTAGATGGGTGTTCACAAGGCTGCTGTTGTTGTTTTTCGCGGTGACCAATTTTGTGTTGTCTCTTTCCCACATGGCGTCTTGGGTTGGATCTGGGATTGATCTTAGTCAGGTCCTGAGAATGTTCTTCCTTACTTTATATCAGATTATAATAAAAGCGTATTAAGGATATGCATGTGGCTTTTCGACGAAGGAAAACACTGTGACATACTGCATCTTCAGTTTAAAATGTTTAGAGGTTAGTCTTTCATATTCTATTCTATTCTATCCCATAACCTTATTAGGTCGTTGGGGCACCACAGATGACTTCCAAACAATCCCTTTCCACCTTGTCCTGTCTTCAGCTGCCCTAGTGCAGCTGGCAAAATCCATTCCTGTCCACTCCTTGATATTGTCTTCCAACCTCTTCTTCTGTCTACCTCTTCTTCTTTTTCCTTTCAATGTGCCCTGAAGAATTGTCTTTGCTAAACTAGAAGACCTTGAGACGTGGCCAAACCACCTTAGTTTCCGTTTCTTGACCAGCGTAAGGAGTTCATCATATTCTCCAATGGCTGCTTGGATCTTCCTGCGAACCTCCTCATTGGTTATATGGTCCTTGTACGAAATGTTCAGTAACCTTCGGTAGCATCTCATCTCAAAGGCCTGCGTTCTTTTCTCTAACTCTGCTGCCAAGGTCCATGATTCACAGGCAAGCAGAAATATGGAAATGACAAGGGAGCGCATAAGTTTCACCTTTGATCCAAGAGATATATTGTTATCTCTCCAAATTGGTTTCAGCTTAGTAAGAGCTGAAGTGGCTTGTGCAATCCTTGAGAGAACCTCCTGTTTTGAGCCATCATCTGAGACAACTGCTCCAAGGTATTTGAAGCTGCTTACGGTACCCAGCTTCTGCTCTTTTACCTTGATCTCCCTCTGGATGCCGTCTGCGCTGTTCGTCATCAGTTTGGTCTTCTCAACACTGATCTCCATCTTATACCTTGTGCAGGTTTGGTCGAGACTTTCAACTAGAGCGGATGCCCAGGCTGATCTGAGTCTGCGCTGGGCGCACAACCACATTGTTGGTTTTGTCGTGTCGCGGCTCATATCAATGCCTATATTTTATCTATGATCGACATGTCTAGTGCCTACTTACTCTATTACATTAAAGACGAGATAGGCTTGCAATTTGTGCTGACCAAGTAAAACAATAGAATCAAGAAATTTAAGCCAATGCAAAGAGCGGCGTGTTTACTCTCATTCCAAACGACAATATTATACTGCTTATGGTATCAGACAAATTATATCCCCAGCTGTGAAGAAAATTGATCTAATTTTCTTTCTTAAATAACAATTATTAAGTTGGAATTGCACTCCGTGCTTTGTCTGCCGGGTTCAGCCTAATGAATGTAGCGGCTAGAATAAAAACCTTAGAGAGTTCCTTCAAGAGCGGAAAATACATTCAGAAGAATGAACATGGGCCAGACTACAACGTTTCGGCTAGTAGTTGTGATACTGGGTCCGGTTGCTAAAAACAGAAGCCTTCGATAGTTATAGAGACGTTAAAATTACAAAACTATTGATTGTACAAAAAAAAAGAAAATGTTTTTTTTTTTTATTTCTTTCTTTTTTTTTGCCTAAAAATGTGTTGTACATTTTCTATTGTATTTACTTGCACAGCTAACAGCTAAAGCTCCTCTAATTTCTTGTTCAGCAGAACTATAGGAACACACTTGATCATAATTGAGCCGCGACACGAGAAAACCAACAAAGTGTTTGTGCGCCCAGCGCAGACTCAGATCAGCCTGGGCCTCTGCCAAATCTGATCAGAGCCTTCGCTGTCCGCATGGAAGTAGCTTAGACCCTTAGCTACCCTTTGAGCACTTAACGAAGAGTTTGATCAAGCTGGGCATGAATGCCCATGCTTATCTGAGTCTGCGCTGGGCGCACAACCACATTGTTGGTTTTGTCGTGTCGTGGCTCAATTTGTACTTGAAGACTAAACCTATTCTTGACTAACGACTTCATAAAGCTAACGATGCTTTAAACAACATGGCCCTGGTCTGCCTAGGCGGTTTTCCTGATGTGGTCCCATTTTGTTGGACCGAGTGTGTCTGTTATCATAATGTGCAGATCTCTCTCTCTCTCTCTCTCTCTCTCTCTGTTTTGAATTGTTTCTTCTTTATGATTCTGACCTTTTTCTGGTAGCTTACTTGTTTATGTGACACTAAAGCGATAGACGGTGGTATTGTTTTTATCCTATTCATCCGTATGCCCATCAATTTTACCTTCCCTCCGTGTCTAAAATATGAGTGTAATGAACTCTTTCCGTGGTCAAGCAATCAGTTTGTTGCTTCTAGAAGTTTGAAGTTTGACACCCGTTTCGGGACGTCTTGAGTCGGGCCCACCTTGGTTTAACTGGTAGGTTTCTTATGCTCCAGAATTTCAATGTTCCTATTTCTGTGAGTCCTCATGTGTCGTGCTGGTTGTCGCTTTGGTTGTTTTGATATACAGTTTGTAATGGTAGGGCTAACCCTGATATTAAAATTGCAAATATGCTATGTATATTATTAATATATTGTTTATGATGTTCAGGCTAGCCCGTTGACCATCTAGATGGGTGTTCACAAGGCTGCTGTTGTTGTTTTTCGCGGTGACCAATTTTGTGTTGTCTCTTTCCCACATGGCGTCTTGGGTTGGATCTGGGATTGATCTTAGTCAGGTCCTGAGAATGTTCTTCCTTACTTTATATCAGATTATAATAAAAGCGTATTAAGGATATGCATGTGGCTTTTCGACGAAGGAAAACACTGTGACATACTGCATCTTCAGTTTAAAATGTTTAGAGGTTAGTCTTTCATATTCTATTCTATTCTATCCCATAACCTTATTAGGTCGTTGGGGCACCACAGATGACTTCCAAACAATCCCTTTCCACCTTGTCCTGTCTTCAGCTGCCCTAGTGGAGCTGGCAAAATCCATTCCTGTCCACTCCTTGATATTGTCTTCCAACCTCTTCTTCTGTCTACCTCTTCTTCTTTTTCCTTTCAATGTGCCCTGAAGAATTGTCTTTGCTAAACTAGAAGACCTTGAGACGTGGCCAAACCACCTTAGTTTCCGTTTCTTGACCAGCGTAAGGAGTTCATCATATTCTCCAATGGCTGCTTGGATCTTCCTGTGAACCTCCTCATTGGTTATATGGTCCTTGTACGAAATGTTCAGTAACCTTCGGTAGCATCTCATCTCAAAGGCCTGCGTTCTTTTCTCTAACTCTGCTGCCAAGGTCCATGATTCACAGGCAAGCAGAAATATGGAAATGACAAGGGAGCGCATAAGTTTCACCTTTGATCCAAGAGATATATTGTTATCTCTCCAAATTGGTTTCAGCTTAGTAAGAGCTGAAGTGGCTTGTGCAATCCTTGAGAGAACCTCCTGTTTTGAGCCATCATCTGAGACAACTGCTCCAAGGTATTTGAAGCTGCTTACGGTACCCAGCTTCTGCTCTTTTACCTTGATCTCCCTCTGGATGCCGTCTGCGCTGTTCGTCATCAGTTTGGTCTTCAAAACACTGATCTCCATCTTATACCTTGTGCAGGTTTGGTCGAGACTTTCAACTAGAGCGGATGCCCAGGCTGATCTGAGTCTGCGCTGGGCGCACAACCACATTGTTGGTTTTGTCGTGTCGCGGCTCATATCAATGCCTATATTTTATCTATGATCGACATGTCTAGTGCCTACTTACTCTATTACATTAAAGACGAGATAGGCTTGCAATTTGTGCTGACCAAGTAAAACAATAGAATCAAGAAATTTAAGCCAATGCAAAGAGCGGCGTGTTTACTCTCATTCCAAACGACAATATTATACTGCTTATGGTATCAGACAAATTATATCCCCAGCTGTGAAGAAAATTGATCTAATTTTCTTTCTTAAATAACAATTATTAAGTTGGAATTGCACTCCGTGCTTTGTCTGGCCGGGTTCAGCCTAATGAATGTAGAGGCTAGAATAAAAACCTTAGAGAGTTCCTTCAAGAGCGGAAAATACATTCAGAAGAATGAACATGGGCCAGACTACAACGTTTCGGCTAGTAGTTGTGATACTGGGTCCGGTTGCTAAAAACAGAAGCCTTCGATAGTTATAGAGACGATAAAATTACAAAACTATTGATTGTACAAAAAAAAAGAAAATGTTTTTTTTTTTTTTTTCTTTGTTTCTTTTTTTTTTGCCTAAAAATGTGTTGTACATTTTCTATTGTATTTACTTGCACAGCTAACAGCTAAAGCTCCTCTAATTTCTTGTTCAGCAGAACTATAGGAGCACACTTGATCATAATTGAGCCGCGACACGAGAAAACCAACAAAGTGTTTGTGCGCCCAGCGCAGACTCAGATCAGCCTGGGCATCTGCCAAATCTGATCAGAGCCTTCGCTGTCCGCATGGAAGTAGCTTAGACCCTTAGCTACCCTTTGAGCACTTAACGAAGAGTTTGATCATGCTGGGCATGAATGCCCATGCTTATCTGAGTCTGCGCTGGGCGCACAACCACATTGTTGGTTTTGTCGTGTCGTGGCTCAATTTGTACTTGAAGACTAAACCTATTCTTGACTAACGACTTCATAAAGCTAACGATGCTTTAAACAACATGGCCCTGGTCTGCCTAGGCGGTTTTCCTGATGTGGTCCCATTTTGTTGGACCGAGTGTGTCTGTTATCATAATGTGCAGATCTCTCTTTCTCTCTCTCTCTCTCTCTCTCTCTCTCTCACTCTCTCTCTCTTTCTCTCTCTGTTTTGAATTGTTTCTTCTTTATGATTCTGACCTTTTTCTGGTAGCTTACTTGTTTATGTGACACTAAAGCGATAGATGGTGGTATTGTTTTTATCCTATTCATCCGTATGCCCATCAATTTTACCTTCCCTCCGTGTCTAAAATATGAGTGTAATGATCTCTTTCCGTGGTCAAGCAATCAGTTTGAAGCTTCTCGAAGTTTGAAGTTTGACACCCGTTTCGGGACGTCTTGAGCCGGGCCCACCTTGGTTTAACTGGTAGGTTTCTTATGCTCCAGAATTTCAATGTTCCTATTTCTCTGAGTCCTCATGTGTCGTGCTGGTTGTCGCTTTGGTTGTTTTGATATACAGTTTGTAATGGTAGGGCTAACCCTGATATTAAAATTGCAAATATGCTATGTATATTATTAATATATTGTTTATGATGTTCAGGCTAGCCCGTTGACCATCTAGATGGGTGTTCACAAGGCTGCTGTTGTTGTTTTTCGCGGTGACCAATTTTGTGTTGTCTCTTTCCAACATGGCGTCTTGGGTTGGATCTTGGATTGATCTTAGTCAGGTCCTGAGAATGTTCTTCCTTACTTTATATCAGATTATAATAAAAGCGTATTAAGGATATGCATGTGGCTTTTCGACGAAGGAAAACACTGTGACATACTGCATCTTCAGTTTAAAATGTTTAGAGGTTAGTCTTTCATATTCTATTCTATTCTATCCCATAACCTTATTAGGTCGTTGGGGCACCACAGATGACTTCCAAACAATCCCTTTCCACCTTGTCCTGTCTTCAGCTGCCCTAGTGGAGCTGGCAAAATCCATTCCTGTCCACTCCTTGATATTGTCTTCCAACCTCTTCTTCTGTCTACCTCTTCTTCTTTTTCCTTTCAATGTGCCCTGAAGAATTGTCTTTGCTAAACTAGAAGACCTTGAGACGTGGCCAAACCACCTTAGTTTCCGTTTCTTGACCAGCGTAAGGAGTTCATCATATTCTCCAATGGCTGCTTGGATCTTCCTGCGAACCTCCTCATTGGTTATATGGTCCTTGTACGAAATGTTCAGTAACCTTCGGTAGCATCTCATCTCAAAGGCCTGCGTTCTTTTCTCTAACTCTGCTGCCAAGGTAAATGATTCACAGGCAAGCAGAAATATGGAAATGACAAGGGAGCGCATAAGTTTCACCTTTGATCCAAGAGATATATTGTTATCTCTCCAAATTGGTTTCAGCTTAGTAAGAGCTGAAGTGGCTTGTGCAATCCTTGAGAGAACCTCCTGTTTTGAGCCATCATCTGAGACAACTGCTCCAAGGTATTTGAAGCTGCTTACGGTACCCAGCTTCTGCTCTTTTACCTTGATCTCCCTCTGGATGCCGTCTGCGCTGTTCGTCATCAGTTTGGTCTTCTCAACACTGATCTCCATCTTATACCTTGTGCAGGTTTGGTCGAGACTTTCAACTAGAGCGGATGCACAGGCTGATCTGAGTCTGCGCTGGGCGCACAACCACATTGTTGGTTTTGTCGTGTCGCGGCTCATATCAATGCCTATATTTTATCTATGATCGACATGTCTAGTGCCTACATACTCTATTACATTAAAGACGAGATAGGCTTGCAATTTGTGCTGACCAAGTAAAACAATAGAATCAAGAAATTTAAGCCAATGCAAAGAGCGGCGTGTTTACTCTCATTCCAAACGACAATATTATACTGCTTATGGTATCAGACAAATTATATCCCCAGCTGTGAAGAAAATTGATCTAATTTTCTTTCTTAAATAACAATTATTAAGTTGGAATTGCACTCCGTGCTTTGTCTGGCCGGGTTCAGCCTAATGAATGTAGAGGCTAGAATAAAAACCTTAGAGAGTTCCTTCAAGAGCGGAAAATACATTCAGAAGAATGAACATGGGCCAGACTACAAAGTTTTGGCTAGTAGTTGTGATACTGGGTCCGGTTGCTAAAAACAGAAGACTTCGATAGTTATAGAGACGTTAAAATTAGAAAACTATTGATTGTACAAAAAAAAGAAAATGTTTTTTTTTTTTTTTTTTTTCTTTCCTTTTTTTTGCCTAAAAATGTGTTGTACATTTTCTATTGTATTTACTTGCACAGCTAACAGCTAAAGCTCCTCTAATTTCTTGTTCAGCAGAACTATAGGAGCACACTTGATCATAATTGAGCCGCGACACGAGAAAACCAACAAAGTGTTTGTGCGCCCAGCGCAGACTCAGATCAGCCTGGGCATCTGCCAAATCTGATCAGAGCCTTCGCTGTCCGCATGGAAGTAGCTTAGACCCTTAGCTACCCTTTGAGCACTTAACGAAGAGTTTGATCAAGCTGGGCATGAATGCCCATGCTTATCTGAGTCTGCGCTGGGCGCACAACCACATTGTTGGTTTTGTCGTGTCGTGGCTCAATTTGTACTTGAAGACTAAACCTATTCTGGACTAACGACTTCATAAAGCTAACGATGCTTTAAACAACATGGCCCTGGTCTGCCTAGGCGGTTTTCATAATGTGGTCCCATTTTGTTGGACCGAGTGTGTCTGTTATCATAATGTGCAGATCTCTCTCTCTCTCTCTCTCTCTCTCTCTCTCTGTTTTGAATTGTTTCTTCTTGATGATTCTCACCTTTTTCTGGTAGCTTACTTGTTTATGTGACACTAAAGCGATAGACGGTGGTATTGTTTTTATCCTATTCATCCGTATGCCCATCAATTTTACCTTCCCTCCGTGTCTAAAATATGAGTGTAATGAACTCTTTCCGTGGTCAAGCAATCAGTTTGAAGCTTCTCGAAGTTTGAAGTTTGACACCCGTTTCGGGACGTCTTGAGTCGGACCCACCGTGGTTTAACTGGTAGGTTTCTTATGCTCCAGAATTTCAATGTTCCTATTTCTGTGAGTCCTCATGTGTCGTGCTGGTTGTCGCTTTGGTTGTTTTGATATACAGTTTGTAATGGTAGGGCTAACCCTGATATTAAAATTGCAAATATGCTATGTATATTATTAATATATTGTTTATGATGTTCAGGCTAGCCCGTTGACCATCTAGATGGGTGTTCACAAGGCTTCTGTTGTTGTTTTTCGCGGTGACCAATTTTGTGTTGTCTCTTTCCCACATGGCGTCTTGGGTTGGATCTGGGATTGATCTTAGTCAGGTCCTGAGAATGTTCTTCCTTACTTTATATCAGATTATTATAAAAGCGTATTAAGGATATGCATGTGGCTTTTCGACGAAGGAAAACACTGTGACATACTGCATCTTCAGTTTAAAATGTTTAGAGGTTAGTCTTTCATATTCTATTCTATTCTATCCCATAACCTTATTAGGTCGTTGGGGCACCACAGATGACTTCCAAACAATCCCTTTCCACCTTGTCCTGTCTTCAGCTGCCCTAGTGGAGCTGGCAAAATCCATTCCTGTCCACTCCTTGATATTGTCTTCCAACCTCTTCTTCTGTCTACCTCTTCTTCTTTTTCCTTTCAATGTGCCCTGAAGAATTGTCTTTGCTAAACTAGAAGACCTTGAGACGTGGCCAAACCACCTTAGTTTCCGTTTCTTGACCAGCGTAAGGAGTTCATCATATTCTCCAATGGCTGCTTGGATCTTCCTGCGAACCTCCTCATTGGTTATATGGTCCTTGTACGAAATGTTCAGTAACCTTCGGTAGCATCTCATCTCAAAGGCCTGCGTTCTTTTCTCTAACTCTGCTGCCAAGGTCCATGATTCACAGGCAAGCAGAAATATGGAAATGACAAGGGAGCGCATAAGTTTCACCTTTGATCCAAGAGATATATTGTTATCTCTCCAAATTGGTTTCAGCTTAGTAAGAGCTGAAGTGGCTTGTGCAATCCTTGAGAGAACCTCCTGTTTTGAGCCATCATCTGAGACAACTGCTCCAAGGTATTTGAAGCTGCTTACGGTACCCAGCTTCTGCTCTTTTACCTTGATCTCCCTCTGGATGCCGTCTGCGCTGTTCGTCATCAGTTTGGTCTTCAAAACACTGATCTCCATCTTATACCTTGTGCAGGTTTGGTCGAGACTTTCAACTAGAGCGGATGCCCAGGCTGATCTGAGTCTGCGCTGGGCGCACAACCACATTGTTGGTTTTGTCGTGTCGCGGCTCATATCAATGCCTATATTTTATCTATGATCGACATGTCTAGTGCCTACTTACTCTATTACATTAAAGACGAGATAGGCTTGCAATTTGTGCTGACCAAGTAAAACAATAGAATCAAGAAATTTAAGCCAATGCAAAGAGCGGCGTGTTTACTCTCATTCCAAACGACAATATTATACTGCTTATGGTATCAGACAAATTATATCCCCAGCTGTGAAGAAAATTGATCTAATTTTCTTTCTTAAATAACAATTATTAAGTTGGAATTGCACTCCGTGCTTTGTCTGGCCGGGTTCAGCCTAATGAATGTAGAGGCTAGAATAAAAACCTTAGAGAGTTCCTTCAAGAGCGGAAAATACATTCAGAAGAATGAACATGGGCCAGACTACAAAGTTCCGGCTAGTAGTTGTGATACTGGGTCCGGTTGCTAAAAACAGAAGCCTTCCATAGTTATAGAGACGTTAAAATTACAAAACTTTGATTGTACAAAAAAAAAGAAAATGTTTTTTTTTTTTTTTCTTTCTTTCTTTTTTTTTTGCCTAAAAATGTGTTGTACATTTTCTATTGTATTTACTTGCACAGCTAACAGCTAAAGCTCCTCTAATTTCTTGTTCAGCAGAACTATAGGAGCACACTTGATCATAATTGAGCCGCGACACGAGAAAACCAACAAAGTGTTTGTGCGCCCAGCGCAGACTCAGATCAGCCTGGGCATCTGCCAAATCTGATCAGAGCCTTCGCTGTCCGCATGGAAGTAGCTTAGACCCTTAGCTACCCTTTGAGCACTTAACGAAGAGTTTGATCAAGCTGGGCATGAATGCCCATGCTTATCTGAGTCTGCGCTGGGCGCACAACCACATTGTTGGTTTTGTCGTGTCGTGGCTCAATTTGTACTTGAAGACTAAACCTATTCTGGACTAACGACTTCATAAAGCTAACGATGCTTTAAACAACATGGCCCTGGTCTGCCTAGGCGGTTTTCCTGATGTGGTCCCATTTTGTTGGACCGAGTGTGTCTGTTATCATAATGTGCAGATCTCTCTTTCTCTCTCTCTCTCTCTCTCTCTCTCTCTCTCTCTCTGTTTTGAATTGTTTCTTCTTTATGATTCTGACCTTTTTCTGGTAGCTTACTTGTTTATGTGACACTAAAGCGATAGACGGTGGTATTGTTTTTATCCTATTCATCCGTATGCCCATCAATTTTACCTTCCCTCCGTGTCTAAAATATGAGTGTAATGAACTTTTTCCGTGGTCAAGCAATCAGTTTGAAGCTTCTCGAAGTTTGAGTTTGACACCCGTTTCGGGACGTCTTGAGTCGGGCCCACCGTGGTTTAACTGGTAGGTTTCTTATGCTCCAGAATTTCAATGTTACTATTTCTGTGAGTCCTCATGTGTCGTGCTGGTTGTCGCTTTGGTTGTTTTGATATACAGTTTGTAGTGGTAGGGCTAACCCTGATATTAAAATTGCAAATATGCTATGTATATTATTAATATATTGTTTATGATGTTCAGGCTAGCCCGTTGACCATCTAGATGGGTGTTCACAAGGCTGCTGTTGTTGTTTTTCGCGGTGACCAATTTTGTGTTGTCTCTTTCCCACATGGCGTCTTGGGTTGGATCTGGGATTGATCTTAGTCAGGTCCTGAGAATGTTCTTCCTTACTTTATATCAGATTATAATAAAAGCGTATTAAGGATATGCATGTGGCTTTTCGACGAAGGAAAACACTGTGACATACTGCATCTTCAGTTTAAAATGTTTAGAGGTTAGTCTTTCATATTCTATTCTATTCTATCCCATAACCTTATTAGGTCGTTGGGGCACCACAGATGACTTCCAAACAATCCCTTTCCACCTTGTCCTGTCTTCAGCTGCCCTAGTGGAGCTGGCAAAATCCATTCCTGTCCACTCCTTGATATTGTCTTCCAACCTCTTCTTCTGTCTACCTCTTCTTCTTTTTCCTTTCAATGTGCCCTGAAGAATTGTCTTTGCTAAACTAGAAGACCTTGAGACGTGGCCAAACCACCTTAGTTTCCGTTTCTTGACCAGCGTAAGGAGTTCATTATATTCTCCAATGGCTGCTTGGATCTTCCTGCGAACCTCCTCATTGGTTATATGGTCCTTGTACGAAATGTTCAGTAACCTTCGGTAGCATCTCATCTCAAAGGCCTGCGTTCTTTTCTCTAACTCTGCTGCCAAGGTAAATGATTCACAGGCAAGCAGAAATATGGAAATGACAAGGGAGCGCATAAGTTTCACCTTTGATCCAAGAGATATATTGTTATCTCTCCAAATTGGTTTCAGCTTAGTAAGAGCTGAAGTGGCTTGTGCAATCCTTGAGAGAACCTCCTGTTTTGAGCCATCATCTGAGACAACTGCTCCAAGGTATTTGAAGCTGCTTACGGTACCCAGCTTCTGCTCTTTTACCTTGATCTCCCTCTGGATGCCGTCTGCGCTGTTCGTCATCAGTTTGGTCTTCAAAACACTGATCTCCATCTTATACCTTGTGCAGGTTTGGTCGAGACTTTCAACTAGAGCTTCCAGTTCCTGGTCTTCCTCAGCTAGAGCATCTATGTCATCGGCAAACCGCAGATTGGTAATGTTTCTGCCGCCTATGCTAACCTTTCCTTCATGTTCTTCCAGAGCATCAGACATGATCCGTTCGAGAAAAATGTTGAAGAGGGTGGGAGACAGAAGACATCCTTGTCTTACTCCAACTGTTGTTCTGAACCATTCTTCTGTGCTGCCATTTATCAGGACTGCACTTGTAGCCTTGTCGTATAGCTGCTCAATGGTGCGAACTAGATTTGCACTGATATTGTACATCCGCATGGTGGCCCATAAGGCTGCATGCCATACCCTGTCAAAGGCTTTTTTGAAATCAATGAAGACATGGTACAGATTCTGCTGATGTTGGAGATACTTTTCACACAGGATTCAAAGGTTGAAGATTTGTTCTGTGGTGCTCCTTCCCGCTCGGAACCCAGCCTGTTCCTCAGCGATTATCTCCTCGGCTTGTGGTTTAAGCCTGTTCAAGATGACTTTCAGCATGACTTTGCTTGAATGACTGATGAGGCTGATGGTTCTGTAGTACGGCAGAGCTGTAGGTTGCCTTTTTTAGGGAGCGTAATAATCAGCGGCTGAGTCCAAGGGGTAGGCAATTCTCCTGTTCTCCAGATCCTATTACAAATATCTGTTGAAACATCACTCATGGTCTCCCCGCCAGCTTGAACAAGTTCTGCTGGTATATTATCAACTTCGACAGATTTACCCTTCTTTAGTGCTGCTACTGCAATCTCAACTTCCTCACGAAGGATCGGTTGTTGATCTTCTTCTGGGGGCTGATTGCAGTCCAGAACCCCATTGTCACCGTAAGTCTCATGGTTGTATAGTTCTGAGCAATATTCTGTCCATCTGCTGAGAGTCTCTTGTACCTCTGTAAGACTTGTCCTGGATAGTTGTGGATCTACCCTGTTTCTCTGAAGTTAGATCCTTCACAAGCTGGTATGCTTTCTTGCTGTTGTTTTTGTTCAAGCAAGTTTCACTCTCCTCGCACTGACTAGCTATCCACTCCTCCTTCGTTTTCTTCACTGCCTTCTGAATCCTCTTGTTTGCTTCCCTGTATTCTTCTGCTCCTCCTGCTTCATACCTCTTCTTCTTTAAATTTCTCCTCTCATCACAGAGGTCGAGAACATCTCTGGTGACCCAGGACTTTTTCCTGCGACGTTCCTTCCCAAGTATCTCACTGGCTGCCTCAGTCACTACTGTGTTGTAGGTGGTAATCATGGTATCTATGTCCATGTCATCATCCCTCAGACCAATGAGTGGTGCAAATTTCCCACCTATTGTTGCTTGAAAAGTGCATGCCACATCTGGGGCCCTTAGGTTCTCAAGATCAAGTTTTAGTCTAGGCTGTGTTGGCTTTCTAGCCTTCCTCAGACGAACTCGGAAGGTCATCATCACCAGGTCATGGTCACTTCCTATGTCTGTTCCAGGAAAACTCCTTGTCCTATGGATGTTGACTCCTGATCGGAAGTGCTTCCTCACCAAGATGTAATTAATCAGATTGTGGTGTTTCCCATCTGGACTGTGCCATGTCCATCTTCGTGATGGTTTGTGAGGGCCAAGGGTGTCCGTCAATACTAGGCTGTTACAGGTTGCAAACTCTAGAAGTCTGAGACCTCTCTCATTTGTCTCGGCATTGCAGTAGGGTCCACAAACATTTCCCAAGTCTCCCTGTGCATCCTTTCCAACTTTAGCATTCCAATCCCCTTGTACAACCAGAATGTCCTTCTTGGGTGTTTGGTCTATGATTTCCTGGAGTTGCTGGTAGTCTTTCAGACTGGGTAGAAAACTGGTACATCAACCTCCTCAACAGTCTTCACATGATCTGTATGTAACTCTGCAAAGGTGCATTTGAGTCATGTAAAGGTTATTTTCTAACTTAGACAGTTAAGTTCTCTTTCATTAAACTTCATACGCAATTATTAACCGATGAGCTTGAAACACTGCCTGCAAAAAATCATTTTGACGAAGTTATGTCGTTCACTTTCAGATTGGATGAATAGGCTGAGAAATGCTGGTTGGGGGAGGGGTTGGTGTTTGGCACAGGCCGCTTGGATATCACACTTATTCTGTTGTTGTGTGTTTTCCTTATATCATTCGCTGCCGTAGATTTAAATAGAAGACATTTATAGCTACGTTAGGGCCAAGTCTCACTGTCACGTTTTGAGGGCTAGGTTGTCCTACGTTTGGCAAAACACGTATCCCGTTTTGTAAGTTTTGTTGCATTTGTTTTATGTTCGGTGCTGTTTGGTTTATTGTGTTATCATTTTAACCCTTCTGTAATAAAAATTGAAAATAGGTAAAAAATAGTTGTTAAATGTTTTTCGTATAAGTTGCTTAGTCTGTTGTAACCCTTCTATTGGTTTAAATTATTTAGTTTGGTAAAGATAGCTGAGTTGCCACCTATTTGGGAAAGAGCTGCTGACTCGGCTTATCATTTGTAATGTATTATTTGTTGGGATGTCTTTGTCAATCTTTCCCTTTGATGTTGGGGATTGGGTTTGGGATCTGATTCAGTCAGTTCCTGAAGTGTAGTTACTCTTTAAATTTAGGTGTTACTACGTTTCTAGTACGTTTCCAATACGTTTAACTACGATTTACTTCGTACTACCCGGTTATCGAACGGCTTAGTGCCACGCTTTCAGAAGGGATGAGATCAGTTTACTTATCTACTACGATCCCGTACGTTTTACTAGGGACTACTACGTAGTGTCCGCGATAACTACGATCCCGTACGGTTTACTAGGGACTACTACGTAGTGTCCGCGATAACTACCTAGTGAAAGTGAAGTTTGAGTAGGTACCGCAAAAGATTCTAAACCGTAATAAAATCAAAACATCACAAAACGTACTAAGATGTGGGAAAGCGTATATAATGCATAGAAGTACGTAGAGGACTTTCATGTATGGCTACGTACGTTTCATCTACGTTCTAGTGCGTGTAAACTTCGTTTCAATACGTTTTTACTACGCACATATTAAGTACTTCGAAATGTTACGTTTCAGTTGAATTTTCAATTTAAACGTAGCTAGGCCACGTATGTAGCTGTATATATCCGTACATAATACGCATTCAATACGTAATCACTACGTTTTAATAAGCATGTTCCCGTTTTGGTACGCTTTAAATACGTAGAAAAACCTAGTTCTCAATAGTTGACAGTGAGACTGAGGCTTAGATGACCTCTAGGTTACTCTTGTTAGGTTTTTGTACGTATTTAATGCGTTTCTGCTACGTTTTATTACGTTTCGACCACTTTTACTACGAAATGCTACGTTTTTCTAGGTATACCGTACGTATATCAAAATGCCATGTTTGAATTAAACTGTCTAAATCAAATGTAACTAGGCCACGTATATAGTTATATTTACATACGTATTCACTACGTTTTACAACCTATACTGCCGTTTTGCCACGTTCCAGAAACGTAGTAAAACATAGGCATCAGTACGTGACAGTGAGCCTGTGGCCTAACACCTTTACAGACCATCGCTGCACGTGTATGAATGAATCCAAAGCTATCGTTCGTTTAACTCACAATCTTGCCACTCGTTTGTTTATACTCTGACGGACCTCGTGATGTTCTGCCATAGCGAACTAAGTTAACTAAGGCGCAAGGCGTGTTTAGGAGAGAGTCGGGTAACTTCGGACAGCGGGTAAATTCGGACAGCGACATTGTTTCCTTTATATTTCAGTTGTTTTGGAACTAAAACAAAACTAACTAGCAAAACTGTGAAAATCCTGATGAGACGTCTCATCCGGAGTTTTACTGTTTGCAATGGTATGTCCGAAATTACCACCCTGTCCGAAGTTACCCGACTCTACCCTACTTTTATGCAAGCATGCCGAGTTTTACCGACGTAGCTTACTTGGTAACATTTTCTTAGTGCAAATCAACTAAAGAGATCAGACACATACTTCTCACAATTGAGGGAAAACAATGTCTGAGGTCTAACTTGTTTATATTGATTTACCCTAGGGGCTACTGGAAAAAGGATGTGTCACTTACAGTAAATGAATATTTGTAGAATATGAGAAAGCTACAAACTGGAGTTGAAGTGCGACCTAATTATATTCTGGCCTTTCTATAAAAAGTAAAATGTTGACATGAATTAGATACATAAATGTAAGCAAAAGTAGTTTCGTCAGTAAATTATGATTATCGAAATTTCTTGTCACTATGTTAACTGTAAATTCTGTTCTGCTAGCTCTATGCCAAGTCAGATTGAAAAAGAAAACATAATTTAGATAAATGGGTACATTTTCAGGTAAGCAATTGTAACATTCTGAGATTTGGCTCCTGTCTTAGTCGAAATGTGGTTTGGTGATTCGATGGTGCTGGGTATAACTTACAGTGCCGGGACGTCCTACTGATTTGAATAAAAATAGGGCAAGGGCCTACTGTGCTTGCAGTGGGTGCGGCTGGGGGCTTGTTTCGAGTTTTTTATCTCGTCTATCATTTCTCTCTTCTTTCTCCCTCTCTTTGGGAGACGACCCGATATAGACTGAAATATTGTCTCAAAAGGCCGTTTAACCCAAAACAACCAACCAACTAACTTGTTAAGCTGGCGAAAAAAAACATGGAGATATATCCATATACCTCATATAGGCATCATTGTTGTCGACTCCGGTCTGCTCTGACCAGAGCAGACCGGAGTCGATTACAATGATGGCTGCTGTAGCATAGCAACCATGCTATACCTGTTGCTACCTGACAGATCCATCACAATCACTGACGCTGTTGGTCGTTATAAAGCTATGGGCTTAGGCATTTCTGCAAGGTATAGCCGTCGTTGTATAAGGCATGCTCCCCTACTCCGCAAAATGTCCAATCTCCTGCAAAATGTGTGCCTTGCTCTGCAAAGTATGCCCTTCCTGCAAAATGTGTCCCTTGCTCTGCAAAGTATGCCCTTCATCTGCAATGCATGTCCGTTACTACTGGGATTAAAACAGAGCCCGTGTATATCATTAATCCAATCTGTTGACAATTTAGACTAATGTATTGTGTGCAGCAACCGTTGTGGTTTGTATATCTTAGTTGGATTTGTGAGTGTTTTCTTTTAATTTTCGATGTGAGTTGCAGAGGCATGCTAGGTCAGTCCATTGCGTAATGAACAGTAATGGCTGAGCGCATCGGAACAAAAGTGCATGGGCACGAATGTATACCGAGACGCCTCTTAAAGAAGCAATCAAGATCTCCATTTGAGCCGCGACGCGAGAAAACCAACAATGTGGTTGTGCGCCCTGTGCAGACTCAGATCATCATGGGCATTCACCAAGCTTGACCACACTCTTCGTTAAGTGCTCAAAGGGTAGCTAAGGGTATAAGCTACCTCCATGCGGACAGCGAAGACTCTGATCAGACTGGGCGGATGCCCAGGCTGATCTGAGTCTGCGCTGGGCGCCCAACCACATTGTTGGTTTTGTCGTGTCGCGGCTCATTTATGTTATTGCGATAGAAGCCTTGTTCAAATGTTCAGCTATTTGATATGTTTCTCAAATACTTAACGTAATCATTGTAGAAGGGTGCGCGTTAAATAGTGACCTGTACTATATTTTTTCATGGACGATGAAGTGATTAGCGGGATTTACATTACAACTCAGACGAGCATGTTTCACGTCACTGTTCTGCATATAAGGTTTGGCCACAGAAACTATTACGTCAATACCAGATGCCTCATAGGACATTGGGTAATTACACTATGTTTTTTTTTCTGATACCATATATAACTTAGCAATCAAGCGAGTTTGATACTAAATAGCGTTTATAGAAATGCAAGACTTTCCAAATTAAACTGCAAAGCTCCAGACAAAACTCTATTAGAAATTCTGACGAAAGTTTAATTTGAACTTAAAATGGAACCGTTTTTAATCCTGTTACTGTCATAAGCTGTGTCTTAAGAGTGTTTGGTTTATTACGATCTATATTATATTGTAGCATACAGAAAATACAAACTTAACCGGTCTCTAAGAAAATAATCACTCAGATCAAGTCAGCCTGTGAATTTGGGCAGCAGTTGGTATTATACTATTCAACAGCTAATTATCAAAAGCCTTTTGCACATGCCCTTGTACACGGGTTATATTTCACAAACCCAAACAGATATTCAGGATCATTAGTGATTCAATTACATTCGGAAAAAAAGGTTCATAGAAGACAATAAATACGTACCCACTTGGCGGAGCTCAGATTCAAAACAATGAGAGTTACGGCTACTGCTCCGAGCTATACAGAGTCAGTGGTCCGGCCCATGCTCCTTCTTCTGAATCTGTTCTCTGCTCTTGAAGGAACTCTTTAAGATTTTAATTTTACTGAATACGCCTTTACATGCATGACCCGTCGGATAGGTTGTGGAAATAATCACTATATGGATCGTACGATATCGACATTTGCAAACACTCCTATTATATTATCATTATAAAACACATATCGGTTCGTTGTATGTTTGAAAATACACACACACGCATGCACATCAATTATCGGTAGCACTTGCATGACTGCTGTACACCTTAAACCTGGTCGACTGAAGTAATTGATAAATTTCATGTTGTTCTGTATAGTTTGTTCTGATTCTATTTCAGTTAGCTTCATTAAGGATATCACTTTCAGTTTATTTGGCTTGATGAAATTTGTAAAAAAAAATGGCAAAGCTCTGCTTTGGAGTCAAAAACAGAATTAAATTCCCTATTGTTTTGATCTTTTCTTATATGAATATAAATTCTTAGAACATACGGTTTTGTTCACCAAATACACATCCTCAGGCTGTTACTTTATATCTACTTGCTATAAATCCGTTTCTACCAGATGCTAACTCACTCATTACCACAGCATACTGTTGAAGCAAAAAGCAAATCGATTCGGATTGAGTCGTTGCTTATTCTGATCTGACTATAAATTGTTCTCACATTATGTAAGGCATTTTGTTGTCCTGACATATAATGCAACAATCTCAAAATAAAATGATGTTACTGGAATATACATAGCTTCTTACATGCAACATTTGTCGATGTTAAATGTCGGCCCTTATTAACAGCAAATACTGAGACTCCGAGATAATTATCCATATTTTGCTACTACTGCAAGTAATATTATTAGATCTTTTCACTTTGCCTTTTCGATGCCTCCAAAGAATCCATCTAGTTTGAACATACGTATCTCCGCTACAGCAGGTTAACCACTTCTGTATGGCGGCCGAAAAAATAAAATATCCCCTTACATGTACTTCTTTCTACTGATGTTTGTCCTGCCGTTTCTCTGTTATCATAAGCCCAATTAAAGGCACTATGAAGATGTACATGTATTTCTGTTCAGTAGGCCCGAGAAGTGTAACACATTAAATCAATTTTCAGATTGTGTTTCTTGCTTCAAAATGATTGTCCTTTTAAGAGTTTAGTCATTCAGCACAGACTGGTCAAAACATATCACGAAGCTTTTTACCATTTCTTGACAACTTTAAACATCATATCATCAATTATCGCCATGATTTTTCAAGATAAGCCAATGTTATTTGCAGCACTGGTTTCATAAATTCATTGTGACAGGCATTGTGACGATACTTACTTCTGGGCGGGAAAGGCTTCTACTTGCGTACAATATTAAATTCCTTGTATATCCAGGGTAGTCATTTTTAATACCGTAAACGTATATGTTACCTCATTTTTGAAATAATTCAAATATTAATATGGAGTTGCGTGTCCTTGCAATCTCATTGGGTATTATTTCAATTTTTATTGAAATCACTACAGCTTGCCATTTAAATTGCTGGAAAAAATTGCACACAATTTTGTTCAAGCTCTTATGAACAGAATTTCGGTAAAAGGCAACTAATGTAAGGCAGCTAATTCTTACAAAAATAATGTCTCCCGTTTTATCTGCGGGTCGGGGAGCCTGTGCTTAAATGACAAAATTTCTCCATCAAAGAGAACAAAATTTCTCCATTAAAGAGAAAAGCCATTTCTTGCAGATTTCTCGTCATTTCGAAAGCCTTCTACATAAAAGCAATCAAAAAGTCCCGATGACGTAACTTTGACATCAATATGAATTCTTAGTTGCCGTGGTAACAGATCTATTGCGTCATTGATATTGGAGCATGGCAAACAGTGTAAACCGTGCTCCGTCAATTTCAATAAAGATAGCTGAGTTGCCACCTATTTGGGAAAGAGCTGCTGACTCGGCTTATCACTTGTAATTTATTGTTTGTTGGGATGTCTTTGTCTATCTTTCACTTTGATGTTGGGGATAGGGTTTGGGATCTGATTCAGTCAGTTCCTGAAGTGTAGTTACTCTTAAAATTACAAACTGAAATTCTTTCATCAGAGACTTCAGATGTTCTCAAACAAAATTTATTCTCAAGTCATTTAATTCCGTGTTTTAGATGAGTAAATTCAAGGCTCTATGTGTCTGAATTAAAGGTTTTTACAAAATCTGTCTTCTCCAACCGTTTACAAAGAATCTATATGAAACCTTCTACAGGTGTAGCATTCCACTGTCAGGATCGAGATCCGAAACATCCTTTCTAGGAAACGGAACAGACCACCAAAGATGGCGGAGCGGTAAATACACGCTAGGTAGGTGCTTAGTTACACATTGGCCAAACGAGCCATATCAGGGAACGAAGAATACATTTCTCTATATAAAACATGCAGTGGTGTGGCGAAAAATATACACATTCGCTTGGATCGACGTATTTCCAAGTATTGTTATTGTTTAATTTCAATTTCTTGTGATGACCCAAATATTTTCTTGACTTTCCTATGAAACGTCATTTATATTTTCTTATGATTTTTATAAAATACGATGCCCAATTCAGTTCTGTCCCAGACCGTGTTTAAATATCTTGGCTGGATTTTGATACATATTAAGTTGTATTAGCCGTGTAATTTGCACTTGTCACCGGAACATACTCTCTAGTTCAACACAAAGTATGCCTCTGTATGTAGCGAATATGTTCTGATGGCAAGTGCAAATTACACGGCTAATAAAAATAAATATTTCTCAAACTCCAACCAAGAGATTTAAACATGGTTTTCGGGGTCTGGGACCGAATTGAAATGGTAGTCGTATGTTGTAAAAATAATAAGAAAATATAAATGACGTTTCATAGGAAAGTCAAGATAATATTTGGGTCACCTCTAAAAATCAAAACAAAATTATAACAATACTTGGAAATACGTCGATCCAAACGAATGTGTATATTTTGCGACACATCACTGCCTGTTTTATATAGAAAAATGTATTTTTCTTTCCCCATTATGGCTCGTTTGACTGATGCGTATGATATACAGTCAGAAAATTTGATGAAACTAAGCACCTACCTAGCGTGTGTTAACCACTCCGCCATCTTCGGTGGTCTGTTCATTTCAAATGGTCCGCAAATAAAAAAAAGTAACTTGATGTTGTACTAGAATATTTCACGTAAAAATGTAGAAGGATAAGCATACGCGTTAAACAATGACCTATACCATCTATTTGAAAGATAATGGAGTGATTAGATGAATTTTCATTACAACTCAGACGAATATGTTGCACGTCACTGTTCTGTACTTGAGGTTTGGCCACAGAAAGTATTACGTCAATGCCAGATTTCTCATAGGACATAGAGGCCCTTCTGATACCATATATATCTTTGCAATTAAGAGTGTGTGATAGTGCGAAGCGTTCTCATAGAAATTCTACGCTTTCCAAATTAAAGTGCAAAACCCCAGACAAAACTCTATTAAGAAATTATACCGAAAGTTAAATTTGGACTAACCACGAAACAAGTTTTAATTCTTTTATCCTTATAAGCTATGCCTTAAGGGTGTTTGGTTTGTATTACGTCTACCCTTTAGATCTGTTATATCTCATTGCATATAGAAAGTGCAAGCACTTCTCTGAGATAACTATTACTCAGGTAAGGTCAGCCTGCACATCTGCACAGCTGTTGAAATTATGCTATTCAACAGCCACATGCTCTTGTGTACGACTTCTTTATAATAAACTTCATCGGTTAATCCGGCTCAGGATCATAGCCTATTCAAGAATGTACGCAAACAAGTGTATAGTAAAGCATACATATGTAACCATTTGGTGGGATTCCAACCTAGAACGGCTGCGGCTACTACGCGAAAAGCAGCTCTACTGAATGCGTCTCTACATGACAATATCTATACATGACCCATCGGTCAGGCTGTGCAAACTAGTCACTATCGGGATCACATGATGCCATGACTTGGAAATCCTTGTATTATGTTGACCTTTTTAGCTCGCCTGAACGAAAGTTCAGGAAGAGCTATTGTTGTCACCCTGGCGTCGGCGTCCGCGTCAGCGTCCGCGTCCGCGTCCACGTCCGCGTCAGCGTCAGCGTCCGCGTCGGCGTCCGGATTGGATGTTTTGGTTAAAGTTTTTTAAAGACCTATATCTCCTTAACCCATTTATGGATTCTTTTGATACTTGCACTGTGGTTAGATATTGGTCCAAAGTTTAACAGGGTACCACCCCCACCCCACTCCGTGACCTTGATGTCAAGGTCATGGACTTTGAAAATTTGGATTTTTTTAAACTGGATGTTTTGGTTAAAGTTTTATAAAGCCCAATATCTCCTTAACCCATGGATGGATTCCTTTGATACTTGTACAGTAGTTAGATATTGGTCTAAAGTTTTCCAGGGTACTACCCCCACCCCCCTCAGTGACCTTGATGTCAAGGGCATGGACTTAGAAAATTGTCTTTTTATTTTTTCAATGTACTGGTTAAAGTTTTTTAAAGACACATATCTCATGTACCCATAGATGAATTCTTTTTATATTTGCACTGTAGTTAGGTATTAGTCCAAAGTTTTACACAGTACTACCCCAACCCCGCTCAGTGACCTTGATGTCAAGGTCAGGGACTTAGGAAATTTGGTCTTTATTAAAGTTTTCTAATTGCATACTGATTCATAATGCTTGGCAGAGATTTAGTTTACACTTGAACTGATGTTAGACACTTTTTTGAGTTTTTACAAAACACTATATACTTACCCCACTACCCCACTGGATGACCTTGAAGTCAAGGTTATTGACTTTGAAATTTGGTTAAAGTTTTATATTTATGAAGACATAATTTCACAGTGCCACAATGGACTCAGTTGATACTTTTACATGTACTTGGACTGATGTTAGATACTGGTTCAAGGTTTGATACCCCTAGCCCCCCCTCCCACCCCCAGCCCCCCCCCCCCCCACCCCTTCCCCACTCCTCCCCCTACCCCCTTAGTTCTTTGACCTCAAGCTCATGGACTTTGAAATTTCATGTGATTTTTTTTATTTTAATTTTACTTTAAGACATTTCTAAGATAGCTTTTGTTTATAAATGTGTTGTCATTATGGACATGCTTGCCTGAAGTTTTATGCATAGCAGTCCACACCGCCATAGTGACTGTGTGATGGGCAAGCACCTATTCAGGCGAGCTATGCTGTCAGGCGACAGCTCTTGTTCTACATCGGTTCCTGTTTGTTTAAAAAAGGAACGCACGAATGCACGTACACACACACACACACACACACACACACACACACACACACATCCCTCATCTGTAGTACGTGCATTTTAACTTGTTCCATCGAAGAAATTCATAAATGCTAAGATTGCTTTATATACGCAGTTCGGATTCTTTTTCAGCTAGCTGAATAAAGGGTATTACTTTCAGTTTATTTGGCTTGATCCAAGTTTTGAAAAACTAAAATTCTCAATCGTATTGGTATTTACTTATATGAATATAAATTCATTCTTGGAACATTCATTTTTGTTCACCAAATACACGGCCGCTAGCATTTAATTTATTTCTACTAAAATATTGTTATATAAACGTATCCACCAGACGCTAACTCATTACACGGCTTAGGGTGTTGAAGCAAAACTTGTAGACTCAGATCAGATCGCCTAGTTGCACGGGCTGGTCCGAATCTAAATTGTTTCCACATTGTGTACGGCATTTTTTGTCATGGCATGCCTCATTCATTGTAAAATTCTCAAAAGGAAATGATTATGCTGGAATATAGAGTTGCATTTGTTTTATGTTCGGTGCTGTTTAACTTATTGTGTTTTCATTTTAACCCTTCATTCAGTTCAGTAAAGATAGCTGAGTTGCCACCTATTTGGGAAAGAGCTGCTGACTCGGCTTATCACTTGTAGTTTATTGTTTGTTAAAATGGCTTTGTCAATCTTTCCCTTTGATGTTGGGGATAGGGTTTGGGATCTGATTCAGTCAGTTCCTGAAGTGTAGTTACTCTTTAAATTAGCATCTGTTGTTCTAAAATGTCTGCAACTTTCTTATTCCTGGGAATAATTATCCGTATTGTTCGAATAATGCAGTTTATTTTATTTAAGAAATAGATTCTTGCGTACATTAATTTGTTGTCTAATATAACTGGTTGGAGGTACGTCGTGAAGTGGCTATATTACGAGCGCGAAGAGCGAGTGATATATTCGCTGACGACTGACCGACAAACGGTGATATATTGGGCAAAAATCGCTTGTTAACAAGAATTCATTTTGATTCTAACACGCAAGAAACGACAAAATGCAAGTGTTTCCTTCAGATCTTTCCAGTTTTCCGCCATGATAACATCAAGAAAATCCGCCAACAACTTTGACTGTAATATAGACATTTACATTTATTTCGTAAGTTTTGATGCAAGAAAACGACGTTTCACCGTCTGTCCTCATGGAAATGAAAATTGACGTCACCAAACGAATTAAAATGACATTCGAATTGCGCTAAATAACGTCACACTAGTCCGCCAAGTGATTTGTTATGCAATATATCACTAGATTTTACCATTGGCTACATTGGCGACCAGTATTAGAATAGATCCTTACAACTGACCTGTTCCTTGATTCCAAAGAATTAATCCATTCGGAATGTACCTTGGCTACATTTGGTGTTAATTGCTGCTGTCATAACCTAAATCTACTTCTCTGTACTAAAATGGGTTATCGCTGATACTCTGATATTACTCGCCTAATAAACAGCATTTAACAAAACGAATTTTAGCGGGCTTGAGCAGAGTAACACTTTATATATAGCTCAACCAAACTGAGTCCGCTAGATTACTTCCTTTGCGTGATTTTTGCTTCCAAATGATCTATCTTATTAAAGTTTCTTCTTCGTTGTTTCATATATTGTTTGTTGTTTTGTCTGTATTGATATATTATCTGGTTCTCCGGCATTGGGGTCACTACTTAATACTGATTTAAAGTTTCTTCTTGGTTGTTTCATGTATTGTTTGTTGTTTTGTCTGTATTGATGTATTATCTGGTTCTCCGGCATTGGAGTCACTACTTAATACTGATTTAAAGTAACCTTATTCAAGTTAACGTATATCTGGTAAAAATTCTAAATTATTTTGAAAGTAAGGCTGACTTATTATTGCGACATGAATCTTAGCGGGGGTTTGGCTTCCATTCTTTTGAGTTGTTTGGCTTATTGCGGGTTCTTGCTGCACCGGACATCTCTTTCCTGATGCCCTTATCTGTCGCCTTTCTCGAGATGAAGAGATTGGGGTGGCAAGATTGAGGACGCCTGCGCTCGCGAGTTAAACCGTAGGTGTCTTTTACCTGACGTCTGCAGCTAATGTGTCCCGCGGAATGTGACAGTAAGTGTGGCTCGGAGAGGGATGCGCGTTGCCTGCCGAGACCTGCCCATTTTCTCTTTTCTTTCAAACTTTTGGGGTTAAGCGACACTGAAGGAGTTAAATACAGAAACGCGTGTCTGTCGCAATACGTTTTAATATATATTTTGGCGTAAAGGCTATCCCGGTGACCACCTACCATGGAAATGGCTGTTCACCTGGCTGCCGCTGTTAATGTGTAATTTTGCGGTGTCTTTTCCCACGTGGTGTCTTGGATGGGATCTGGAATTTAATTGTATCAGTTACTGAGATTTTGTCTATATCCTTTTGGTCATTAAGCACAGACAAATGCAATTCTATTAAATTTCATTCAATTTGGTTATTATTCAATTAACCATGATTATCGACAGCGTTTACAAAACGTGGTTAAAGGATTCGTGCCAACGTCATATCATCAGTTTCCAAGTTTGCATTCGCACGAATTAAACCATCTGATTTCATAAAGCCATTGTTTTAGGCAGTACAACTTTATTTCCGTCCAGGACAGGCAAGGCGTATACTTGCAGATGATATTACATTCATTGTTGTCTTCAATACCATAAGCCTTCTACGTTACCTCTTTAACTTTTTGTGAATAATTTAAACTTTCAATATGTGTATACGAGTCATAATTTTGACAAGACACTGTGCACTGAATTAAGGTGAATGGAAATGACGCGATTTTCTGCCTCAAGCAGACAATTCATTACTTGCAGACTAGCCCCCGCTTAAGAAGCCTTCTTCGTACATGAAAGCAAACAGTAAGTCACACTAGCTATTTCCGTTTGTACAATGACAGACAAGCATTGGTTGAAACCGTACACCTTAAAGACTCAAAATGCAAAACGCTTTAGTCGATTAAATTCAAGGCTTCTGGTGTAATCGAAAATTCGCGAAGACAAGTCTGAGACAAAATCTGCATAAACATGAATGGGTATATCTTTTTATAAACATGAATGGGTATTTTTTATATCCATTCTTACTTCCTGTTTACTTCCCTGGAAAACATAGCCCTTTCAAAATGGGTTCTAGTCTTTTGAAAGAAAGAACTAACTCCTAAAGAACAATTTTTTCCTTAGATTTTTTAAAAGTCGGTATCCTTTATTAAAGCATAGAATACTCTCCTCGAGAAGCTTTAAAGTATAGAGTTTTCTCCTGAAGGGGCATTAAAGCATTTGATTTTCTAGTGGAGGTGCATTAAAGCATTGGATTTTGTAGTGGAGGAGCATTAAGGCATAATGTTTTCTCCTGGAGGAGCATTACCATAGACCTTTCTGGCGGAGGAGCATTAAAGCATAGAATTTTCTACTGTATGAGCATTAAAGCATAGAATTTAATTGTCTACGAGAAGAGCATAAGCATAGAATTTTCGATAAGAGGAGCATGAAACCATGGGATTTTCTACGGGAGCAGCTAAGTCGTTCCTTTCATGCCAACAGAAAAAGGTGGCAAAATAAAAATTACAGAGATGCATGCCTTGCCGTTCACCTAAAATCAATTGCAAATAATGCATGTCAAACATCGCCTGTACCAGACACTGAACTTTGTCTCGGTTTGCTTATGCATTCAGATGGATTTCTCACGACGCCCCTCATATTGTATCAGACTCAATCATGGCTCCTTCTGAGCCTGTTTAGACAGGCAATTATACTTCAGTTTGTTTATCTATATAAATAAAACCTCCATTGTGTTTGTATTTATCAGTCGCGTAGACAATTCTCCACCGATCGTCTATTCACGACTACCGTAAAATACTAAAAATAGTGACACCTAAATTAATTACCGTAACTGTCCAAAACGTCGTACAGCAAGGGCGTAGCTACGTATACGGCAAATACGCAAGTGCGTATTGAAATTTTGTCAAAATTGACAAAATTTCAAAACGCACCTGCATATTTGCATGCTGAAATTTTACAAATTAGACAAGATTTCAATACCAATTACCAAAGTGGCTGAAATACTAGCTTTCCTTTCAAGTAGTAGAGCATAAACATGGTTGTGCGTATCATGAAATTGCCCCTAGTTAGGCCCCTATACAGTTTGGGTTTACAAAGCAGAAATGCGTTCAAAAGATCCAGATGAAATGGGAAACTGTGCAGACCCAAGTCAGACTGCTCCTTTTGGGGCTCCAAAAGGAGCAGTCTGACATTGGTCTGCACAGTTGTCTTAGATTTATCTGTCCCAATTTGACATTTTACGGTACGTGAAATTGACAGATTGTATCTTTTTTATCCAATATTTCTTGAACGTTCACATGTGTATTTGCTTTCGAGAAAGGAAAAGAAATGCCTATTCAAACATATCCATACATTTGAATATGAAGAAAGGCTAATGTGCTTTCTCAACTGGTGCCAACCTTAGCTTGCTGTGAAACTCCCTCTGTGCGAGGTCAATGAGATTATTTATCTTTTAATCATCATTCTATTAATTCAGAATCAAATGAAATATATACACACCATTAATATTACAGACATTCAGCTCTGTCAATTTCACGTTTCCCTACGTTTTCGATCGCGGTCAACTCTTAAAACAAAGAATTTGCTCTTCCAGCAGCAAACTCTTTCGTTCGTAAAAGAATAGATTCCTATTTGGAAGATCTGGTCATTCATGGAAGCAAACAATAAGTTATTAAAGTTTTTTTTTTTGTTTTTGTTTTGTTTTTGTTTTTGTAAAATTGGCGGAATAAACCTCAAACCTAATTTTAATTTAAAGAGTTAGTAAAAAGAGTATCTTAAGAATTGATTATAAACGCTTGTAATGCTGATGGTAAGTATACCGGTGAGGTCAAAACGTATTAACACCAATAAATTTGATTAAATGGGACCCTTTATTAAGCATCAAAAGTGTCTTACACTATCAATTGGGGACACGACTGTGTGACATAGAAATGATCATATTTATCAGACAGACGTTGTGTGGCTAGTGTCGTTTGAATGACAAATTGAAGACTTTTCTGTCCGGATTTTTGACAGTTTCACGACTTAATGACTAGCATCGCTATTTCAATCAGTTTTCGAATAAATTGCAGAAAAAGAGTTCCGCTGAAGCCGATTACAAGAGGCATGGACAGTGTTATCAACATTACATTATTGCTTAGAATTATACTCAGTTAAATCAAGTCTGCTTTTTTCGTGTCTTTGATGTGTTCTTAGCTTCCAGAGGAGCTTAATTTGTAATTATTTTTAACTTCACTTCTGCTGCGATACGTGCCTCCAGGCGGCCGTAAAAGCCTTCACGCTCTTCATTATATAACCTGTCCTTTTGGGATCATCGGGCGCATTCGGAGTCAGTTTGAAAGAAGCCGGTGCTAGAATGTGTGGGCAGTGTTGTAACATTATATTACTGCACAGGAACAGTTGAGCCGAGTCTGCTTCTTTCGATTCACCGATGCCTTTTTTAATATCTTATATATAGCATAATAGTAACTTAGTCTGGTGTACTGTATCACGTCAAGTGTATGAGCTTACACCATCGGATCATCCGGGACGCTTGCGTGGAAGGACATTCGATGGTATGAGCTCATCCACGAGACGTGATACAACACGCCAGATCAAGTTACTGTTATTAACAATCTGTTTATTATATACCTTAGGGAACAGCCAACCACTCAAACTTACCAGCGCTAATGCATCAACCCGGATTCGAAAATGTGCGGCAGAGGTATATAGCTAGCCGTGATACAAATGCTATCGATCGGGACGCGCCTTTCGACGTCCCGTTTCTCTGGTATCGTTTCTACGATGCACGTTAAAATTGACGCGCCTAGGGCTGGAACTCAAACAGAGCCTCGTTCTAAGAGATAGTGATACGGATTCAGAAAACGTCAGTTTGATACGGCTTTCTTCCCAATTATTTAATCGACTGCCCAATTAATATCAAGAAATTACAGTATGCTTTTCTCTGGTATCGTCACCAGATATTGTCAGGGTCACTGATGAGGCGTTATTAGCCGAAACTACGTAGTCTGGCTCACATTCTCTGCTCTTGAAGGAGCTCTTTAAGAGTTTAATTTTACTACATTGCAGCTGGTGTTGTGCCGTGTGAAGGCCGTAAAACGTCTCTTCGTACATCATCCATAGTGAGAATCATATTTTATTTTGCCCTTTGAGATCAAAGGATATATTCTGAGAAATCTAGAATTCGAGGTTGGTTTAGACTCTTATTCTAGATCATCGTCTTTTTGATATTAATCAGTCTTTGAATCGACTGCCCAATTAATATTGAGAAATTACAGTATGCTTTTCTCTGGTCGTCACTAGATATTGTCAGGGTCACTGACGAGGCTTTATTAGCCGAAAGCCCGTGGTCTGGCCCATGTTCCTTTTTCTTAATGTATTCTCTGCTCTTGAAGGAGCTCTTTAAGATTTTAATTTCTGTATCAGATGGCCAGCAAACCGGCAGTTTAATGAGTGTATCATCGATAGGTATATAACAAATTGTTATATTATATATTATCATTATATTGCTTGATACACACAGAAAGCATGCTGCTTTCTGATTATATTAAAGAGAAGCAGATGAGAAAATTAACACATACTGACGCATAATCACGTATTTATTCTACATAATATGTGTTTATGGAAAAGTACTTAAGACAATGCTTAAAGAATGAAAATAATACTTATTCTGATACACTACTACCACGAATACGAATACTTATGATGATAATAACAGTGATACATGTAAACCACAAATGTGGCCAGAAAACCGGTGATAAGATCTGACAATGGTCATTCAGCTATATACAAACATCAAGACGAAGCACGAACTGTAATTACAATTGAATAATTGGTATTTGGTAAAAACATAATACATCTAGTTTCCCCATAGCTTGAGATTAATTCCGTCTGATACCATAAGATCTAATTGCAGAGGTGGGTGCAATACAAAATATATATGAGCCGCGACACGACAAAACCAACAAAGTGGCATGTGTGCCCAGTGAAGACTCAGATCGACTGGGTATCCACCCAGTCTGATCAGAGTCCTTGCTATGCATTTACATGATAGCTAAGAGCCTAAGTTATCCCCATGCGGACAGGAAAGACTCTTATCAGACTGGTCTGAGTTTTCGCTGTGCGCACATTCCACTTTGTCGGTATTCTCGTGTCCCGGCTCATATGATGTACTCAATGCAATTAATTCTGCAAGTTGACGCCTATAGAGTATGCAAAACGTATCCAATATTTTCAGCTGGCCAATAAAAGTTTGTATTTATTTCTGTGACAAATATGCTACACAAGGTTTTCTGATAAATTTTAACAAATTACATACTTGAAGTAATCAATTTGTAAAACTTGCATTTCAAATTGCATGAAGTATATGTTACCATAAATTTACAAATCAACAGACAAAAAAAAGTTTGTATTTTAACTCGCACATGGCCTATTATTGCGCAGTTGATACTGTTTTGGGCCATATCATACTGGAATTTAAAAAAAATAGAATTTTCCTGGAAAATTAGCTACAAGAGGTTCTGGTTTATTTTGGTGTTTGTGTTTGTTTTTTGTTTTTTAATTATTATTATCATTATGTTCCTCATTTCCGAAGATCTCTGAAAGTATTAGTGGGAACTAAATGAAACTTCACACATTAATAGAGTACGATAAGGGGAAGTGCAATGCACAAGAACAGTGACCCTATCACAAATATTTACGAAGTTAGCTCCCTTTCCAGTTTTTTAGCTCACCTGAGCCAGCGGCTCCGGGGGAGCTTATAGGATGGTAAGGCTCCGTCGTTCGTCGTCGTCCGTCCGTCGTCCGTCCGTGGTCCGTCCACAATTTCAAATGACTTCTCCTCTGAAACCGCTGCACCAATTGTAACCAAATTTCATATGTGGCCTCCAGAGGAAGAGGGAACGAAAAATTGTTCAAATGGTCTTGGTCACATGACCAACATGGCCGTCATGCCCATATAGGTAAAAACCTTTAAAAATCTTCTTCTCCAAAACCAATAGGCCAATGGCCTTGAAACTTAGTATTTAGCATCAGGGACGTGAGTACTACCAAGATTGTTAAAATTATGACCTTGGGTTGACCTTGACCTTTTTCACGGTAAGGCCAATTTGCTTCCTTGTGCTTTTGTATGGCAAAGTGCTAGAACATAAGATATCTTGGAAACTGTTGAATATTTTGGGCTAAAAATTGGTATCTACAGTCATCTTAATGAGTACATGAAGCTTTGTGAGTACAAGAGGTCAATGTCATTCTTTGACCTTTGACCCAGGACTCTGATGTTTTGACAATTTCAAATAACCTCCTCAAAAGCCACTGGACCATTTGTTACCATATTTCATATAGAGCCTCCAGGGGTTGAGGGAACAAAAATCTATTCATACGGTCCAGGTCACAGGACCAACATTGCTGCATATGGTAAAAACTTTTCAGAGTCTTCTTCTCCAGAACCAATAGACCAATGGCCTTAAAACTTGGCACGTAGCATTGAGTACTCGAGTACTACCAATATTGTTCAAATTGTGGCCTTGTGTTGACCTTGACCTTTCTTATGGCAAGGTCAAATAAAGAAAAATGCTAGAACATAAGATTTCTTGAAAAGTTTTGAAGATTAAGGCCTAAAATTGGTATACACAGTCATCTTATTGAGTACATGAAGATTTTTAGCTCACTTGGCCCGAAGGGCCATAGTGAGCTATTGTCATACCAGTGCGTCCGGCGTGCGTCGTCCCTTGCGTCGTCCGTCAACACATAAAAACAAAATTTCAAACATCTTCTTCTGTAAAACTACTGGACCCATGGTTCTCAAATTTCACATGGAGCATGACCTGACTCCAGGGCTCAAATTGTAAAATTAGGTTAGGTTGAAAATCCAAGATGGCCACCGTTACTAAAAATAGTAAAACCAACAAAATCAACTTCTTCTCCAGAACCAATGGGTATATTTGTCTGAATTTTGGCATGAAAGATCAGTAAAAGTAAAAAGTATGCAAAGTAAAAAGTATGCAAAGACCAGGAACTGAAACAATCAAAATCCAAATCCAGCCCTCAAACCGTAGTTGGAAACAACTAAGATTACAAATAATCAAGATACAGAGAACATATGGCCAACCGAGTGAGCAGCTTGTTCCCAAAAGGTGGCCACTCAGCAACCCAAACCGAACCAAAATAATAAGAACATACATAAGGTAAAACATCACAGAAACTCTGACACCAAAAACAGGCAACAGAGAACCACAACAGAACTACCGCCTTGGAACGGTCAGTAATGAATTACTGGGGGGCTTAAATCCATTTTACAGGCCCAACCTCACCCTCAGTATCTGAAGTGGTACAAAATATTTAGTTGGTTGTTCGGTTCGCATGATAACCCTCTAACTCGTCAATGAATCATCACGGTAAACACATAAATCAAATTTCAACACCATGAAGAAGCAAAGACGAGGACTCAACAGATACAACGGGCCGTCTGACAGGTGGAGATCCCTGTCCTGCCAAACAACCCCACTGGAAATCTGAAGCAGAAGAAGGTCTCCAGTTGAGCCCCGGTGGACCAAGCAACAGACAAAAAGGCTCCGGTCCCAACCAACTAAAATATATAGCTTTAGGTCGGGGCCATCATAGAGTCTGACGCCCGATCCCCCGGTGTGCAATTAAAGAGTGCAGCAAAGTTATCAACCGTGATTGGGTTAATCACTAAGCATGCAGACTGTCGCATAACATTTAAATTATAGCCAATACGTTTGTGACGTATTATTATTTTTCGGAACTGATCAGAAAAATCAGTCCTACCCTTAATCTTTTTGAATTTGTATACTTAGTCACCATAAAATTCTGGTTCCGATAGGCCTTGGTGTAAAAGAAATTTTAATCCGACATCAAATTTTGAAACCAGTAAAACCCTGGTATTTAAAATTATAAAATTGAAAAAAAATCTGTAGCGGAGTTTTGTCACAGTGACCTACTTTCTGTTTACGAGTGTAATTTTGCTCAAATGCCAATGTCAAAAAATGACTTATTCAAACAACTTCAAACAACATCTTCTCTCAAACCACTAAACCCATGGGTCTCAAATTTCACGTGGAGCATGACCAGACTGCAGGTTTTCGAAATTGTAAAATTGGGTAGGGTCATGAATCCAAGATGGCCGCCGTTACTAAAAATAGCAAAAACAACCAAATCAACTAAGTCTCCAGAACCAATTGGTATATTTGGTTGAAAGTTTGCGCGGAACATTAATGGGACCTTGGAATTAAAAATTGTAAAAAATTAAAAAAAAAATTAATAGCAGAATAAGGTCATAGTGACCTACTTAGCGTTTACAAGACCGATTTTGCTCAGATGTCAATATCTCAAGAAAACGCAATCAATTCTGGTCAGATTTGGTCAGAAATGGTCCTTGAATAGAATAATTTCAATTTTGTGCCAGTTAACTATCCAAGATGGCCACCATGGGGGCTGTTACTAAAAATAGCACAAACATAAAATGACAGTTACTCAAAAACACTTGAATGGAATTGGACCAATTTTGTTTCAGAATGTTCCTTGCATGAAGCTGTTTCGAATAATTGCAATTTGGTATTCCAAGATGGGCGCCATCTGCCGTTACTAAAAATAGCACAAAAAATGACAATTACTCAAGAACCCTTGAATGGAATTGGACCAATTCTTTGTCAGAATGTTCCTTGCATGAAGCTGTTTCGATTTGTTGCAATTTGGCATTCCAAGATGGCCGCCATCTGGCGTTACTAAAAATAGCACAAAACATGAAAATGACAATATATCAGTAAATGCTGAATGGATTTTGGCGAGATTTGTGGCAAAATGATTCTTGCATTGAGATGTTTCAAAAATAACTAACTTTGGACCAGTCATATTGGCCTCTGTTACTAAAAATAGAAAAATGTGAAAATTAGAAAATCTCAATGGAATTGGACTACTTTTGTGTCAGAATGGTCCTTTCATTAAGCGTTTTCGATCTTTTGCATTTTGGCATTCCAAGATGGCCGCCATCTGCCGTTACTAAAAATAACACAAAACATGAAAATGACAATATCTCAGTAACCGCTGAATGGATTTAGACAAAATTTGTGGCAAATGATTCTTGCTTTGAGATGTTTCAAACATTAACAAATATAGACCCGTCAAGTTGGCCTCTGTTACTTAAAATATCAAAATATAAAAGTTAGCAATTCAATGGAACTGGACTAATTTTGTGTCAAAATGGTCCTTGCATGAAAGCCTTTTGATTTTTTTCTCCACTTTGGCATTCCAAGATGGCCGCCATCTGCCATTACTAAAAATAGCACAAAACATGAAACTGACAATATCTCAGTAACCCCTGAATGGAATTTGATGAAATTTGTAGCAAAATGATTTTTGCATTGAGGTTGTTTCAAAACTTAATGTATAAAGACCAGGCAAGTTGGCCTCTGTTACTTAAAGTAGCAAAATGTGAAGATGAGAAAATCTCAGAGGAATTGGACCAATTTTGTATCAGCATGGTCCCGTTGCACAAGAGCTAGGTGAACGATATCAGGCCCATTTGGGCCTCTTGTTTTCTCAATATTTTGCTTGTCCGGAGCATATCTCTGAAAGTATAAGGGGGAACCAAATGAAACGTCAACCATTGATAGAGGACAATGAGAGAAATTGCAGTGCACAAGAATCGTAACTCTGTCACAAGTATTTACGAAGCTAACTCCCTTTCCATTTTTTTTTTCAATATGTTCTTGTCCGGAGCATATCTCCAAAAGTATTAATGGAAACTAAATGAAAATTCATACATTGATAGGGGACATTGAGAGGAAGTGCAGTGCACTAAGACCTGTCACAAGTATTTACGGAGTTAGCTTCCTTTCCAGTTTTTGTTTTCGAAATGAAGCTTGTTTGGTGCATATCTCCAAAAGTTTTAAAGGGAACTTAATGGAACTTCCTACATTGCAAGAGTGTAATAAGAGAAAAGGCAGAGTACAAGAACCATAACCCTGTCTGAAGTATATATTAAGTTAGCTCCCTTCCTATTATTTTGTACGCCGGAGCATACCACTGAAAGTATAAAAGGGAACTTAATGAAACACACTGATAGAGGGCAATGAGTGAAAGTGCAGACAAGAACCATTACCCTGTCATAAGTAATTACAGAGTCAGCTCCCTTCTTAAGTTTTGCTTTGTTTTGCTTGGCCGGAGTATATCTTTGGAAGTTTTGAAGGAAACTAAATGTATGAAACTTTACACATTGATAG
This sequence comes from Ctena decussata, assembly GCA_963989385.1. Lineage (NCBI taxonomy): Eukaryota > Metazoa > Mollusca > Bivalvia > Lucinida > Lucinidae > Ctena > Ctena decussata. The sequence goes on from OZ022512.1 coordinate 11,948,942, forward strand.
AGGGCAATTGAAGGAAGTCCAGAGCTTAAGAACTATAAACCTACCCTTCACCAGGATACCCATTTCTCTATTTGAAGCCTTCGGGGAGCATCTATCGGTTCCACCGATTTTTTATTTTATTTTCTTAACATTTTTACTCACACGCCTGTTCTGATTACTGCCTTTAGGCATTTGTAAAACATTGCACACTACAATTCATCGAAGCACGAGTATTAAACGACATTTGAGCTGCGACACGAAAAAAAAAACAGCAATGTAGCTTTGCGCCTAACGAGGACTCAGAACAGCCTATATATCTGCCCAGGTTTAATCGTTCAGCGAATACTCTGATCAGGCAATGAGGGTGCCCAGGCTGAACTGAGTCTTCGCTGGGCGCAGATGCCACTTTGTTGATTTAGTCGTGCCGCGGTTTATTTATGAGCCGCGACACGAGAAAACCAACAATGTGGTTGTGCACCCAGCGCAGAGGCAGATCAGCCTGGGCCTCTGTCCAGTTTGAGCAGACTCTTTGTTAGGTGCTCAAAGGGTAGCTAAGGGTCTAAGCTACCTCCAGGCGGACAGCGAAGACTCTGATCAGACTGGGCGGATGCCCAGGCTGATCTGAGTCTGCGCTGGCCGCACAACCACATTGTTGGTTTTCTCGTGTCGCGGCTCATATTAATACAAACGTAACTCTACCAAATTTAGTGCGACCGACGCACGTTTCTGTATTTAACTTCTTTTTACATTTTATAGACATAAACCCTACAAGGCCCTCATAAGAATATCGTTGCAGAGAAAATGACACCCCACCCACTTTTTAGGGCAAGAAAATTCCTTCAAAATGGCATCAGCATCCATGCTCTACTCAAGAGAAGGACAATTTTTGACACCTTAAGCTTACAGACTTACCTAGACGGCTTAAAGATAATAACTGTCAGCTGCTATTGAATACTGCCAGCCGTTTAAATTTTCTGCTTTCCTTTCGAGAAAATGAGCACTATCATTTTGACACTTAAATTTCGAGCTTTATTAACGAAGCTATAGTGTCGCATTCATGCCGCGCAGCGATTGGATGGTTTTTGAGGTTGCAAATAAATTAACATTTTACTTTCCTGACACATGCTCAAAGCGGGGAAATGATTCCTGTGTTTGAGGAGGCATAAAGAATTTTTTGCCCAAGATGCAATCCTTACCCCAAATACTAGCATTTTGTCCACTGCCAAAAGTGCGAAACAGTGAATGGCAATCTTTAGGTGAATGAATATTCTTTCAGGGGAAACAGCTCCACCAGTTTCATTTTTGCCATTCGTTATATTAGAAAAGAATTTGCATCCCTAGAGACGATCCCATTTTGGGGCTATGTTATCCAGGAAATCAAATAGAAAGATGTTTCCCTTTGTAAAAGTGACGAAACACTTAGAGGTACATCCATTTACCTTAAGTGGCTTGTCCTTTGTGAGTAAGGCCGTCTCTGTCTGTATGTATGTTTTATTTAGCAATATTATTGTTGCTTTTACACTTATGCATATTCGTCGCCTTTTTCATACTATTAAACTTAGAGCAGTCATAGGATCTGACTATAGCCCCGCCGTGTGCTTTAGTAATGCCCTGTCAAGAACCAGAGCAAAAAATATCGAATCCAGCTAGCCAGCAGACTGAGTCATGAGAAAATGAGTTAAGATAAGAACGAAAGCCAGGATCCTGATTCTCAATCATACATTTCTACATGTCATTACTCATATGTTTACCGAGTTTGAGCAGCGTAAATTGAATAGTTGCACAAAAAAAAACTGTCACACAAATTTTCAATATGAGAAACATGTGACAAAATAGTCAACGTGTGAAAATGAAAAGAGAGAAATGTGGATAAATAAAGGAAGAAAAGAGGCAATGAGTCCGAATCTCAATCCCACAATACCATATAATACATGTTTTAAATTGGAAAGTTCTAGCTTGCATATTCCCTGAGATTACTGTGACACAACTTTGCCTCGAAAAGACAGAAAAATTGACAATAAAGAGAAGAATAAAAGCCCGGAGCTTATTCTCAATCGAACGATACAGCAATGCATTGTTCGTATGTTTACCAAGTTAGAAGGTTCTAGTTTCAACAGTTCTTGAGAAAACTGCGACACATTTTTTTTAATTATGGTGCGAGATAGGAAGAGACAGAAAGAACGGATACAAAAGAAAGAATATAAGCAATGAGTCTAATGCTCAAAATTACGATACAACTACTCTTTCTATATATGTATGCCAAGTTGCAATCTTCTAGCTTGCACACTTCCTCAGAAAAGTTTGACACAAAGACAGAAAAATGGACAAAAAAGGAAGAATAAAAGCAACCAGCCCAATTCTCAATCTCACGATACAACAACTCCTTTCCCATATGTTCGCCAATGTCAAAGATTCTAGCTTCAATAGTTCTTGAGTAAAGTGTGACACAAAATTTCATATATTTTTTACGGAATAACGGACAGACAAAATCCAGTAAAGCCCTACTTTTACAATCGAGGTTATACTTATAGAGAACAGTCACACCAATACTAAAACATCGACAAGAATGACATAAGCTGCGTTTATATCTACTCATGAAGGTGAAACTTGTTGTTACGTTAAAGTATGATCTGATTTCTTTTAGGGAACGGCCATTATTTATCAGCTGGAGGGGGGGTGGAGGAGTTTAGGGGGTCGCAAGTTGAAAACCTGTTATGCTGGGGGGTCAGAATTGTTTGTGGACTGATGCTGGGGGGTCATGAAATGATATACTCACTTGTACTTTTAGATTGCCAATATCGTTTGGCTCCCCCTGTATACATTTTTGTACTCGCCTATCCTTTCTGCAGTATACCTTGCAATAAAAAAAATCAAAACACACATAAACATAAACACACACACTGCTGTATGATATGCTAAAGGTCACAATGACCTCGTGGGATTCAATATTTGGATCCTATAATCATGCGTCCGGTGCACTAACACTTTGCCCGTAACTCCACCACAGAGCATGGTCTTTGGAAAATTGTAGGGATGCATAAATTGACTGTAATTACAGTCTGCATGTTCATACTGATACACTAAGTAATGATACAATGTATATGCAATTTTTTCATGTTTCTGATGAAAGGTTCTTTTTTCCTTTGCTATGTGTGTTTGTGTGTGAAAGTGGGGGTACGGGGGAATAGGGGATATATGTTTCTGTTGAATATTTTATTATTTTTGCTGAAGTAGGGGTGGGGGTCAGAATTTTATTTTCCATGTTGGGGGGTTGGAGGGGGGGGGGGGGGGGGGGGGGGGGTCGGACGAAAAAATCGCAAGTCGTTTGTTGGTTCATGAAAAAAAATCCTCCAACCCCTACCCCGCCCCCCCCAGCTGATAAATAATGACCGCTCCCTTATTTTTTTTCTGGTAGTATATATAGACTGACATAAGTTAAGTACCACCTTAGCAACGGGAACACAGAACATAACTATGTGAACTGCGAGGTTTATCACAGAATATCGTGATAAACAGGCCGGAGGATGCCTATAATGACCTTTTACTATCCACCAGCAAAATGTTTTATTTTCAGCTGATGGTTAGTCTATAGTATCTGCTATACTAAAGCAATAAAGGTTATGCTAAATAAGAGCTACTTGTGGAAAAATTGGATAATAAATGTGGGTGGGGTAAATCAGTATGAACCAGGGATGTCATATTGTAAGCTATATTTCACGTTCAAATTATGGCAGTCATACACATTCCTTTGTAAATTAAGGAAGTGTCTTTAGTGAAATGAATTCTAAATTTCTATCCTTCAAAGTAGTGTTATGTCGGAAGTATCTCTTTTAGCGTCAGTAATGGATTCAATATATACTATTCTATTTTTGGAAGCGATGAATGAATATAAAGCTTAAACGTGTTTACCATTTGAAGAGTAAAAAATGTTGATAAAGATTTGCTGACCTTGGCCTTGGTTTCAAGGTCACTGTTAGACTTATAAAAGTCAAGTAAAAGTCAATTTTGACCACTGTCTACACATCAGCTCCTAAATTCGTATGAAATTCTGACTTACTTGGTCTAAATTAAAAACTACGAAGAGTATGTGTTCTCTGCTCTTAAAGTGTAATTTGACTTCACTGCAGCTGGTGTTGTGCCGTGAGGCGGCCGTAGAACGTCTCCCCATACATCATCCATAGTGCAGATTATATTTTATTTTTGCCTTTTGAGATCAGAGGATATATTCTAAAAAAAAAAAAACAGAAATTATTGATTGGTTTAGACTTTTAATCTTTTCCAGCGTTTTTATTCAATTGGACCCTTTTTGTTTCTTATCATTCTTTGAATCGACTGTCTTATTAAAATTAAGAAAATACAGCATGCTTCTCTCTGGCTTTCGTCGACAGATATTATCAGAATCACTGATGAGGCTTGAATAGCCGAAACTTCGACGTATGTCCCATGTATCTTCTTTTGAACGTGTTTCTGCTCTTGGAGGTACTATTTAAGATTTTAATTAGAGCACTGGTTGTGATTTAATGGCTTTGACATTATCTTCAAGATCAAGGTGAAGGTAAGAATAAACAGAGTTTAATCACAGATTTTACACAACCAGTCAGCAGAAATGTACCGAGAACCCATGTTTCCATTTGAAAACGGAAACATACATATTTGTTCCTTTTATCCAGAAGATAATCCTATTTTACCGAAGTCGCCCTTTCCTGATTTCGCCAGAACTAATAACCTCTGTCAGTTTTGAATAGTGCATCTGGGGCCGTATTTATAAAACGACTTAAGTCGTTGCTATGCTGTTGCTAAGGCTAAATGTCTATGAAGGAGATTGCCTACAACTATGAAATTTGCTCTGGAGGAACAGTCTTTGTAAGACTGTTCCTCCAGAGCAAATTTCAAAGTTGTAGGGAATCTTCTTTATAGAAATAGAGCCTTAGCAACAGCATAGCAACCACTTAAGTCGTTTTATAAATACCGCCCCTGGTCTCTTAACGCTTCCGGCAATTATCGTTGGTCTTGATGATGGTATTGTTTCTCAGACATACAGCCGACCATACTCAACCGTGGTAAAGCCAGATTTTTTTTAAACAATGTGGTCACGATTGACTGCTTTTTACATGAATTATTTCCCTTTATCAATTAAATTCATTGTATCCATGGAAAGGCTTGTCTCCACAACTTCTCTTACAGCTTTCCTCCGACTTTTTACCAACTTTGTAGCTAAAAAAAATTACTAAGATAACGACATGTCACATGTGGCTGGACGGTTGGTATTTGGCCTTTCATCCATTTAATTATATTTCAACGGGAAATTCGAGATAAATTTATCGAAATCAGGCGAGAAAGGATTTGTGGAATCTAATAGTGGACTTTATTTTCGAGTCAAAATCAGGTGCTGGATATAAACATCAACGGGATATTTTCATATTTCATAGCTAAGCATCAGGAGTTAGGATATTGCGAAGCTCGTTTGGGGACGATATAATTTTGTACGAATTCATTACTTATTATTCGATCAATCCTGGTTATAAATGCATATCCAATTATTATAACATCGGTATTTTGCATTTCGGACGGAAGTATTACGGTAGACACCAGATCGAAATGAGCCGCGACACGACAAAACCAACAATGTGGTTGTGCGCCCAGCACAGACTCAGATCAGCCTGGGCATCCGTCAAGTCTGATCAGAGTCTTCGCTGTCCGCATGAAGATAGCTCAGACCCTTAGCTACCCTTTGAGACTTTAATGAAGAGTCTAATCAAAATGAGTGGATGCCCAGGCTGATCTGAGTCTGCACCGGGCGCACTACCACATTGTTGGTTTTCTCGTGTCGCGGCTCAAATATGTTTAGGTAATACGGCAAAACTTGCTCAGTATACAATTAAATGGCCATTTGTCACCTCGAAAGTTCCCAAATGGGATTTACGAGACGATAAGCTGATCAATGAACACTTTGTATCTAAATGATTAGCAGCAAGTACGATTTGTCAAACTGACAAACTAAGCTATCACGTGGCGATTCTTTGTGTGCAGTATTACAATAGTTCCTGTTGGGATCACGTTATTTTGACGATTCGGGTACTGAATGTACTAGACTTCGTGTTATCGACATTGCTGAATGCAAATACGTTTCTAGTATTGCGATTACTGCTTACTAACTTTTTTATAGTTTAATAAAACTGGTGTTATATCAGCAAGTAATAGGTATATTCTGTTTATACTCAAATGCAAACAGGCTTCCCTTTCTTTTTCCTTCTCGAATTGGTGAGAGATATCAGATTTTTACTGGCTTATTCTTAATTGTTATCCTGCACGAGAGTTTCCCTCGAGTTCGTACATAATCACAGCGTATACATTTTCATTATGTTTTTTTTTCCTATTTTTATTATTTTGTCATGTATTTTAATTTGATTATAATTAAATTTCTTTACAAATTTTTAAGGTCTACTGTAAAATGGAACACCATGTTTTACGCAGGCGAATATTCATTCATTTGCACTTTTTCATTCATACACGCCTACAAATAGAGCAAAATAATAAATTTACGAAATTGCTTGAAATAACACTCGTCTGTCTGGTAAAGCGTAATATCTCCTCAGCGTGTGCATAACATATAACGAAATATATATTCTTACACTGGCGGAAAAGTGGAAAAGATGAAGGATACCTTCTCTTTTTCGTCGTTTTTTGTGTTAGAATAAAAATAGGTTCTTACGACCAACTGAGTCGTTGCCCAGTATATCACTGGTTGCAGGTCAGTCGTCAGTGAATATATTACTCGCGCTTTGCGCTCATGATTCGCGCGAGTGATATATTCACTGATGACTCACCTCCAACCAGTGATATATTAAACAACAAATCACTGTTAGCATGGAATTCTATTCATTAATTACTATTCTATTCTATTCTTTCCCATAACCTTACTTGGTCGTTGGGCACCACAGATGACTTCCAAACAATCCCTTCACACCTTGTCCTGTTTTCAGCTGCCCTAGTTGAGTTGGCAAAATCCATTCCTGTCCACTCTTTAATATTGTCTTCCCATCTCTTCTTCAGTCTGCCTCTTCTTCTTTTTCCTTTCACTGTGCCCTGTACAGTCGTCTTTGCTAAACCAGAAGACATTGAGACGTGGCTAAACCACCTACGTTTTCGTTTCTCGACCAGCGTTGGGAGTTCATCATATCTCCAATGGCTGCTTGGATCTTTCTGCGAACTTCCTCATTGGTTATATAGTCCTTGTACGAAATGTTCAGCTACCTTCGGTAACATCTCATCTCAAAGGCTTGCGTTCGTTTCCTTACGTCTGCTGTTAAGCTCCAAGATTCACAGGCATACAGAAATATGGAAATGACAAGGGAGCGCATAAGTTTTACCTTTGATCCAAGAGATATGTTGATTTAAACTTTATTTTATTTGCACAAACATTAATACATTTATGCACATTACTAAGCATAGTATTTTATGCAAATGGGATTCAGAAGAAAGTCAAACAATTTTTTTCAAATCTGTATCCCAGATAGAGAGAGAGATATGTTGTTATCTCTCCAAATTGGAATCAGCTTGGTAAGAGATGAAATGGCTTGTGCGATCCTTGAGAGAACCTCCTGTTTCGAGCCATCATCTGAGACAACTGCTCCAAGGTATTTGAGTCTTGTTACGATACCCAGCTTCTGCCCTTTTATCTTGATCTCCTTCAGGTTGCCATCTGCGCTGTTTGTCATCAGTTTGGTCTTCTCAGCACTGATCTCCATCTTATACCTTGTGCAGGTTTGGTCGAGACTTTCAACTAGGGCGTCTAGTTCCTGCTCTTCCTCAGCTAGACAGCCTTTCCGACATGTTCTTCCAGAGCATCAGACATGACCCGTTCGAGAAAAATTTTGAAGAGGGTGGGTGACAGAAAACATCCTTGTCTTACTCTAACTAATGTTCTAAACCATTCTCCTGTGCTGCCATTCATCAGGAATGCACTTTAATCCTTGTCGTATAGCTGCTCAAGTGTGCAAACTAGATTTTTACTGATAGTGTACTTCCGCATGGTGGCCAATAAGGCTGCATGCCATACCCTGTCAAAGGTTGTTTTTTTTAAACCAATGAAGACATGGCACAGATTTTGCTGATGTTGGAGATACATTTCACACAGGTTTTTAAAGTTGAAGATCTGTTCTGTGGTGCTCCTTCCCGCTCGAAACCCTGCCTGTTCCTCAGTGATTATCTCTTCGGCTTGTGGTTTAAGCCTGTTCATGATTTCTTCAGCATGGCTTTGCTTGAATGACTGATGAGGCTGATGGTTCTGTAGTTCTGGCAGAACTGTATGTTGCCCTTTTTAGGGAGTGTAAAATCAGCGACTGAGTCCATGAGGTAAGCCATTCTCACGTTCTCCTGATCCTGTCACAGATATCTGTTAAAACATCAGTCCTGGTCTCCCCGCTACCTTGAACAAGTTCTGCTGGTGTATTATCAACTGCTGCAGACTTCCCCTTCTTTAGTGCTGCTACTGCAATCTCAACTTCCTCACGAAGGATCGGTTGTTGATCTTCTTCTGGGGGCTAATTGCAGTCCAGAACCGCATTGTCACCGTAAGTCTCATGGTTGTATGGTTCTGAGCAATATCCTGTCCATCTGCTGAGAATTTCTGGTTCCTCTGTAATGCATTTTCCACACCTGTTGTGGATAGTTGTGGATCTATCCTGTTTCTCTGAAGTTAGATCCTTCACCAGCTGGTATGCTTTCTTACTGCTGTTTTTGTTCCAGCAACTTTCGATCTCCTCGCACTAATTACCTATTCAGTCCTCTTTCGCTTTCTTCACTGCCTTATGAATCCTGTAGTTTGCTTCCCTGTATTCTTTTGCTCTTCCTGCTTAATACCGCTTCTTGTTCAAGGGACCTCTGACAGTATCAATGCATATTTGCCCATTTTTCGACAAATTACTGCACCTTCCTCGGGCAGCAAAAGTTGAAATATTTGGCATTAATATGTAGGCTTGTGTACTATAAAGACGTTTTAACAGTGATTTTGAAAAATTATCATGCCTCTAGACTTACATAGCCCAATTTTATCAAGAGGGGTATGTGAATTTTTCAGTCTCTGAAAATAAGTCCATTTATTTGGTTTTCTAAGATATTGAAATCTTAATTGATAACTATGCTAAAACTGACGTACCCACTACTGTTACTGATATTATGCAATATTTTTTCAGTACTAAGGACTTTAGCGTATTTTTAGATATAAAGGGTGTAAGTACCCCACCCACTTTTTCAGTTTTTCAGCTGTAGACTATCTTTTCCCCCCGTGCCTCAGCAAGCCACTCACATATAATGTGTATTATGATAGACTAAGTACACACATACATGCAAAGTGGCTAGCTGAGGCACGGGGGGAAAAGTATCTTTAAAAAACTTTTCCTGTTTCCATTACGTTTAATTACAAAATTTGGCTTTTTCCACCAAAAATTGAAGTCCATGTGCAAAATAATCAGAAATTAAATTCATGGCCAGTTAGGGGAAGTTGAGAGCAACAAATTTCAAGAGAAATTCTTCGGTATATCAAAAATTTAATTTTGACTATTTTTATAGGCAAATTAACATTACAACCGTCAGAGGTCCTTTCTCCTCTCATCACAGAGGTCAAGAACATCTCTGGTGGCCCAGGGATTTTTCCTGTGACGTTCTTTCCCAAGTATCTCACTGGCTGCATCAGTCACTACTGTATTGTGTGTGGTAATCGTGGTATCTATGTCCATGAGTGGTGCAAATTTCCCACCTATTGATGCTTGAAAGTGCCAGCCTCATCTAGGGCCCTTAACTTCTCAAGATCAAACTTCAGTCTTGGCTGGGTTGGCTTTCTAGCCTTCTTCAGACGAACTCGGAAGACATATCATCACCAGGTCATGGTCGCTTCCCATGTCTCTGAGGCCAGCTGGGAAACTTGAAGAGCTGAATCGTGCAATGGACAGGTTTCACTGGAACAGACGGGGGTTCTATGAGATGCGCTGGAAAAACTTTGGTGAGATGTCAACAGATGACAGGCACAAGTTTAATTTCAGTGGAGAAGAGACAAAAATGAGTATGGGGTTGAATTTCTTGTGCATAAGGACATTGTGAGTGCTGTCTTTGGATGCCAACCAGTCTCCAGCAGACTGATTTCAATCCGCCTGAGAGCAGCTCCTTTCAACATCACCATTAAACAGGTTTATGCACCGTCATCTGGGCATGACGACAATGAGGTAAAACATCTTTACCTGCAACTCCATAAAATCATAGACCAAACACCCAAGAAGGACATTCTGCATGTACAAGGGGATTGGAATGCTAAAGATGGAAAGGATGCACAGGCAGACTGGCGAAACGTTTATGGACCCTACTGCAATGTCGAGACAAATGAGAGAGGTCTCAGACTTCTAGAGTTTGCAACCTGTAACAGCTTAGTACTGGCCTTCACAATTCATGAAGAATATGGACATGGCACAGCCCAGATGGGAAGCATCACAATCAGATTGATTACATCTTGGTGAGAAAGCGCTTCTGATCATCCATAAGACAAGGAGCTATCCTGGAGCAGACATAGGAAGCGACCATGACTTGGTGATGATATCCTTCCGTCCATATTAATTGCAGACAAAGCAACACAAACCCGTTTGCATATACAGCAAAAGCCATTACCCAGCATTATAAAACCTAACAATATTGTACAGCAACACAGTATCGATTACATTTTTACACAACACTTGATTTACTGGAAACATGTCTGCTCATTTGAAATGCCATGAGCCACGACAGGACAAAACCAACAAAGTGGCATGTGCATATCAGCCCTAGCATCCGCCAAGTCTGAAGAAATTCTGTGCTGTTCGCTTAAAGGGTGGCTAACTCCATTCCTACAGTGAAGACTCTGATCAGACTTAGCGGAAATCCAGGCTGATCTGAGTCTTTGCTGGGCGAACATGCATCTTTGCAGATTATGTCGTGTCGCGGCTCAAAAATGATTAGATGTAATAGCAGTTACCAAAACAAATTTATGTATTGAGACAGATGGGTCTGAGAAAAGAGTGAAGACCCAGATGAGACTCCTTAAGGAGCTATCTGATCAGGGTGTATTCTGTTCGCCATTCCATTAGCATCTTTTGGACGCTCCACTGCTTTGTAAATAGAGAATACCATGTTAGTGTCTTTTGATATCAAGTTTATCAGGCGAGACCAGAAACAGCGTAGGAATGGCGAGGCTTGCCGAGCCATCCGACGTGTTTCTGGTCGAGCCTGATAAACTTGATATCAAAAGGCACTTACGTGGTTTTCTATTTATCATGCATCATTAGAAGATCTTAAGGCGTAAAGAGCGGCAACAAGTGATAAGCAAACGCAGTTTTTTTTTTCGAACTTGCTGACGTTGCGAATGCGTTATGACGTAAGTCGGTGACGTCAATTAACCAATCGAACGCTGATATCACAGCCAACGTCAGTGTGTAGCCAATCGTCTTCAGAGATCGCTTCTAAAGGCATGACCTGATAACATTCGCGCAAGCGCAGTTCTACAGTGACATGATATCACATCATGTTATCATACCCCTGTTATCAAGTGAATGTTGCAGCATATGCATGATAAAAAGAAATTGCTACATTTATGGACAATTACGATAGATATTTTGGGTGTCCGTAGTTTCTTTACGGGTAATACCAGTTATGAAGACATAAGCTTTACATAGTTTCAATAATATCACACTTAAACATTGCGCACATAGACATGCAGCAAAAACCTTTTTTCAACTCGTTCTGGTTGGCATAAGATATTAGTTGGAATATATAAATCTCCATTTCCTGAGGGTTTATTCAACAAGCTCAATTTGAAATTCGTAAAAAGTTTTAAATAGGATTTTTATGATGCATTAACTTTCAGTACACCAATCTGATACAGACAACGATTCCAATTATAGATATGACACTTTATTTCCATTTATATACAAAGGTCACTAAAAGCTCATTTACGTTAATTTTAGTCAAACCTACACTTGCGGCCATAAGTTAACTTTTCCCAAAAGGGCACAAAACGTTAAACAACGTTGTAGTCCCCCTGTTTCATCTGTGAGAGTGGCACTGTGGAAAAAGAATGCCAACAAACTTTCGAACTGGGTCATTCTACTTATTTCCTGGCTTGACTTCAAAACAATTTAAAGATTACCCTTTACCAAGATTAACGTGCGCGTAAAACTGTTTTTACCACCTATTGATATAAATGTATTACTGACTTTTCCAAGGTGGTGCTTTTGTTGTGATCTATGTCTTCCCTGGGCACACATGCCAGTGTCTGGTTTTTTCGTGTCGCAGCTCATATTATGGTCGAAGTGCTCGTCGTGATATTTCAATCGCAAAAAGGTGAATTCGCACTAAGATAAAAAATAGATAGGATCTCTATTACCAGACTTGCAAGTCTTCCAGATGAAATGTATTAGCTGGAATTTTGCTTCAACATAAAATGTTTGGACTTTTTGTGCAACGTCGCTTGCATAATTGAAAGCATATAATTTACCACAGACGAATTACCAAATTAGACTGACCTTGCCATCTGACACGTCGTGTCAACAACCTTCAGGCAGTCTTTATTCTGCTGGTATGAATTTGTCACTGGTGTCTGCAGATAAATCAGTATCTATGGGAAATTTAATCAGACACACGCATTTTTCTGAATTAGGTTGTCAGGACGTTATTACTGGAGATTTATTGCTAGCAAGGGTTAGCATTCCTAAAATATGATACAGTTGTATTTTTTGTGACAAAACTTCAAAAGTTATGAAACAATCAGTTAAAGGGCCAAGTGCACGAAGGTTGTTAATTCATTTGTTTTTCTTTGAGACAAAAACTATAAGAAAAAAAAACACATGAAATACATTTTCCCATTTTCCTTCAAAGTTTATTATTTGCAAAAACAAAAAAGAATGGTACCAAATATTATTATTTGTGTGTACCAATTATTATGATGAAATATGAAACTTGGACAACTTTTGTATTCACCAGTTTACTGCAACACCTGAGTTATTTCTAAAGATATTACTGAAAGAAAGTGGCTAAGTCTACTCGATTTGTAACTTACTCATAATCTTGCAGAAAATTAAAAAGGAAAATCTTTTCATCTATTATGGTTAAACCATAATAGTTAAAACGATTTACCTTTATGAATGTCAGACCTTTTTAACGGCAAAGTGAAATATGGGAAAATGCTTTAGCATAAGAATTCATGGAACATTTTTAAAGCTTTTGACACAAGATTGTTCAAATGATGACCTTCAAGGCTTGGATTGACCTTGTCATTTTATGACAAGGCCAAATTTGCTTTTGATGCTTTTATATGGGAAAGACTTTAAGGAACTTGTAGAGTTTTTGGTGCAAAATTTGGTAATTACAGTCAATAAAATGAGTACATGAACATTTTTGAGTAAAAGAGGTCGAGGTCTTTGTTTGACCTTTAACCAATGTCTCTCATATTTTGACAATTATAGGATCAGCTTTGTTCAAATGATGGCCCTACTTTGGCCATCGACATTTTCACACAGGTGAGCGATTAAGGGACGCATGGCCCTCTTGTTAACGAAATGAGTTGGCTTGAAAGCTTTGTAGAAGATGACCCAAGAAATTTAAAATGGTATGCCTTTATTGCCATAAGAACAACAATGCTACTTTGATTAACTTCAGAAAAATGAATAAATAAAAATCTAAAAAAGTTCCTTCAAAACAGTAGCGTATTTCACGAGGATCATAACTGTGCAGTTCCATAAACTCTGGGCCAGAATTTTAGTGGAGATGTCTTTTTACGACATGTGGACTGACAGACGGATGGACAAACGGATGAATTAACGGAATGTAGGGACGGCGGACGGTGATAGAGTACAACAGCTTACACTCAGCTATTTATGCTCAATTAAGCTAAAAGGAATCGCTGTAATATTTACAAAAATAGACAACTTTTTGCCCTGACCCTTTCAATAAGTATACATTTTGTTGTGCTGCAAAGTCTTACAAAACTCAGATTTGAATGTTGACCAATCGATGGCCCACTTCAACTCGAACTAAAGTTCCTACCATAGTAGTATTTTTGGGCATGCGCACTCGAATTGCCAGTCGAACGCCAAAGCTGCTACAATAGTAGATTGTCATTGAAACGGAAATAAATACTTGCATTTCATTGCCTTTTCCGTGCATGTCGTCTTTAAAAACGATTATTTTATAGATTAAATGATAAAATGTGCTCTAAAATAATGGAAAAAGAAACAACTCAGTAAAACAAATACTTGTTGTACTCCCACACAACGCGAGAGTCTTCAGCGGCCGCCACCTTGCAACAAGAGTAACGGCGGTCCAGACCGCGGTTGATCTTTTGTAAGTTCATGACGTCATTTTAGTAGCTACCATGGCACTTTGATTGTAACTTTAGTTAATATAGTAGCTACTACAGTCCGAGTAGAAGTGGGCCAATATAGTAGCAACAACAGAATGGATTTAAAAGTTAGTAGGAAAATTCTCAGGAACTGACACAATACAATTCAATCCCAGATCCCACCCAAGACACCATGTGGGAAAAAAGACAACATGAAAATAGTCACTACCAAGGACATAATCAGTGGCAGCCATGTGAACATCAATTTCACATGTAGGTGGTCACCGGGCTAGCCTTAACATCACAAACAATATAGCAATAACAGACGTAGCAACAAACAACACATGCAACAACTATGAAGACGAAGAAAACAAAATTGCCGCCTTGGGACGGCCAGTTATGAAATAACTGGGGCCGTATTCATAAAACGACTTAAGTAGTTGCTATGCTGTTGCTAAGGCTAAATTTCTTTGAAGGAGATTCCCTACAACTATGAAATTTGCTCTGGAGGAACAGTCTTACAAAGACTGTTCCTCTAGAGCAAATTTCATAGTTGAAGGTAATCTCCTTTATAGATGTTTAGCCTTAGCAACAGCATAGCAACCACTTAAGTGGCTTTATGAATACGGCCCCTGGGCTTAAACCAATCTGAGTGAAAGTTGCGATAGAACGGGAATAGTAAGTAACATGTAAACCACAGAATAATTGACCCAAAAGAAATATTTAGATACACAGACCCAAAACAGAGGTATGATCAGGTGCTCGCGAGTTGTAAGCACCAGCTGCCTATTATAATACACCAATCATATCTATGCAACCGTGGGATAAGTCAGTGAAAATGAAAATCCGGTAACTGAAAATCATACTATGTTTCAGGTTGGGCCATCAGATCGGAAATGTTTAGAAACGGCCACATCGTTGGAATAAACGAGCTTACGGTGTCTCCTAGAGTATAACCCAAGTGTTGGCACAAGTTTCGCTTTGTTATACACCTTTCCTATAAATCGATATAGTCGCGCACGAGTTATCTACCCAAGTAGACTGTGACGTCATCTATAGGATATCCCATATAATTCAATACAACTGCAAGCTCACATAACATGCATAAAGCAGACGTTTTGTAAAGGTAAACTGCAAAAAAATCATTGAAAGACCAAATTAAAGTATAATTGTCCCGTTTTCATGTAACATTTTTATTTATATATATTTTTATTTATTTATTTTAATATCATGAGAATCCCGACAAGTCGCTCTTGATTTTTATGACCCCTTTCATCGACGCCGTGTTTTAACACCCCGGCAATACATTCACGTCTGTTCAATACAAAAAAGCTACATTTCGTATAACTAAGTTTCGTAAATCTGAAAAGTTATTTCCATTTTTCCGACATTCAGATAGTAACTACGTATTATTACCGGACCACGTACCGTACAGATTATAGCGCTGATATTTATAGTTCCTTGTGCGATACACGGATTTTAAAACATCAGCATCCAGACAGTTTTCCGTAATTTTTAACCCAAGGTTGAATTTATATTATTTTTCCCATCTCTTACTTATCTTCGGTATTATTTATTTGATCGTTTCCATTTCACGGTAGGTGTTCTTAAAGCTGCCTTCCGAACACGTGTCTAGGTGTAATACACAATCATGGGTGTTTGTTTATTGCGGCAATGCGCGCAATTCCGTGATTACACAAACGAATTCCGTGTCAGCACACTTCGTTGTCATTTTTAGCGTGTGTCTGCTTATAATCAGCTAATCGTTCGTTTTGTATCTTTTGTAATATCGGCCTGAACATCTTCCGTTATTTTCTTTCTTTTCCTTATGTTTTGGAAGCTGTACTGGTGATACATACTCTTTCGATTACGGTAATTGGCCCGAAATTTTAGTGGGAAATCTTTTAGTTTTGTGTCAAATTCCCAAAAGCTATAAGTTATAAAGCTTATTTTCCGACAAAGTAAGAGCTAAATATAGTTGGAACAAAATAGTCGTGTTAATCTTAACCGTTGAATGCTAGTTTTGAATATACGGAAAACCGGCATTTATTTGGTTACACAATGAAAAACAATATCCTATCCTATAGATGACGTCATAGGAGTTGCAAGGGACAAAACTCGAACAGACTCTGAATTATAGGAAAGGTGTATAGACCTATGACTACAATTTACTGGTGCGTAGCTCACCTTTATCAACAAAGTCTTGGTATTTGAAACAGGCTCTGCATTGCGGACTAACTGAGATTCATAAACTCCATAATATGCAGGTACCGAAGAAATATTGTTACCTAAAAATGGAAAGTTAACTATGGGAAATTTGAGGCTGTTCATCCTGTCATAAAGTATAGTAACGACCTTTCCATTGTCAATCTAGGTAAGAGGAAGATAAACTAGACTTTCTAATATCATTAATTTCAAGATCACCTTGACAGATGTGTCGTAAACTCCGAAATATTTAAATTATATAGAGAAATCACCATGTATGTATCTGTAGGTGAAATTGAATTGATGTCCAAGGGGTTTTCTACCTGCTTTAAGGAGCCCCTGTATGAACTCCACGATGTTATGACACCTCGAATATCATAAAAACATGAACGCTTGTTATTGCGTCATTATCAATTCCTGGAAAACATCACCATTATACTCATAGATTTTAAACAAAACATTTCATCCAGCTGGTAATTATAAGACAAATTTCATTTTCGCAGAAAACAATAAGATGATCTACATCTTCGCAGCAATCACCCCCTTCCCCCTCCCTGATATTTTTCAGTCTTATTGTCATGTAACCTAACACCATATGACATTTTCATTGACAATGTATAGGCCTGAACATAATAAGATCTAATTGAGCCTAATTAAAACCTGAGAGGAAAGAGGGTTTGAATTAAATCGTCTTATTCCAATTTTAGCGTTATTTTGCGGAACGATTGTAAGGTAATTGGCATTTGATTTTGACCTACATTGCTAGAGACTCTAAGTCAATGGGATGCCTTTGAATTATTTATAAAATGAAATAAGCCATTACAAAGGAATGTCTTGAGCGCTACTGAAGATGTAATGACCAGAGCCCATGGATTGGTCGCCACTTGTGCAGATCGAAAACATTAGCAGACTAGTATCTGTGTGCCTGCTGGTTAAATGTTTCATCAAAGTGACATACGCATAAAGGAAAAAATATTTTCCAGGGATAGACAATGTTCCAGTCTCTTATAAGAAAAGAAACGAGTATACATGATCTCATTTGCAGATATTTTCATACACCAAAAAATGGATTTTCTTTACACCTGATGTAGTTGACAGACATTTTTACAAAAATATCAAACCACGGTTGTTGCAATCTGTAGTTATCGATATGACATTAATGATCAGGGGCGGTATTCATAAAACAACTTAAGTCGTTACTATGCTGTTGCTAAGGCTAAATTTCTTAGAAGGAGATTCCCTACAACTATGAAATTTGCTCTGGAGGAACAGTCTTTGTAAGACTGTTCCTCCAGAACAAATTTCATAGTTGTATGGAATCTCCTTTATAGATATTTAGCCTTAGCAACAGCATAGCAACGACTTAAGTGGCTTTATGAATACGGCCCCAGATGCAAAATATCAAGGGTTAACGTGTAATGGAACTGTTCTTAGACTAGCTGTTAGTCCCGATTATGAGATTTATCAACACGGTATCGCCTTTTTAGGTAAGAAAATATTTTCTGGAGTATGTTTACGTAAGTTTAAATAAATCTAAATCAGTAGCTCCGACTGAACCACAAAACTTTCTTTTAAGGACCTATCACTTTAATGTTGCGAGTGAAGTAAAATGTTTCGGTCATTAATTTTATCGTTTTAGAGCTTTTACATATCATGTCTATAGCCATAGCATATTTTGACGTAATTGCTGACAATGACTTTTGAACGACTCTTAAGAATATATATATTCAAGATTCTATAAATGATGATTTTTCTGTATTTGCCAAGACTATGGGTTTGCATGTCTTAGTATCAATAAATACACATACTAGGAGGACACTTGAAACTTTCAAGAGCCAAATAAAAATCATAAAAATTAACTTTTGGAAACTGTCTGTTCCTTTGTTATTCGGGGTCAAACTGATGGGTTTTTTTTGCTCCGGTATTTCAGTGGTGTTGTTTGACATCCCAGGGGTCTCCTGGTGTTGCAATAAGTTATTACCGTCGAGTCCTCATCTCTCCTCATCATAGGTCTTATACGTGATTTGTTTGTTTCCGTGGATGTTTCCTTGATGGGTTAGGAAACCTTCATGCGGACCAAACAGCTTACTAAATGTTTCGTACCACTGCAGAAGCAGAGGGCGAGGTTTGGTACCACTAAAACATGTTTAAGCCCACCCCGAGTAATCTTTTGCTGACCGTTCCAAGGCGGTACTTCTGTCGTCGTTCCTAGATGTTACATTGTGCTATGTCTGGTTATTTGTGTTCTTTGGCGGTTTTGTCACCTGTTTTGCTACCCAATCTGCCTTTTGTTTTGTAAGTTAAAGATGAAATAGATAAAAATACTTGTCGATGTTGATGCTGTTTTTGAGTAGGGTAGCTGAATGACCACCTTTTTGGGAAAGAGCTGCTCATTCGGTTTACTGTTTTCGTGAACTTGTGCCAATTTTTCCGTGTGGTTGTGCTTCTTTCCCTATTGGTTTTGAGAGCGGGAAGTGGGATTTGATTGTATTAATTCCTGATCATTGCCTATCTTTTTACGTTAGCCTTGTCTTTCTTTAACGCCCTACTGAGCTTACCAAACAAGCAGGATTAAAACCAAAAAACCAAAAAGAGGGATAAAATTTTTAATAAAACGACAAATAAGAAAAGGGAGATAAAGAGGAAAGATATGTAGAAAATAAAGAAGAAAAATATATCCACGCGCATTGGTAGCCTAACCCCTGCGCAGTGCCATCTGACGCCATGAGAAAAATAAGCGTCATATGTTAAAAAGCTAATTATATCTGCATTTTTATTTAACTCATCACGGTAATAAGTCAAATTTTAGGGTCAAATAATCAAACCTTTCCCCTTTTCCAGCGATTTTCTTGACTCCTACGGCCGTTGAAAGAATATATGATAAAAACCTTAAAAGTTTTCCTCTTCAAAGCCGATATGTCAATGGCCTTGAAATTTTGTATGAAGCAGTGTAGACTAAGGCCATTTAGAAGTGTTCAAATGATGGATCTGCATTGACCTTTGCCTAATTTACAGCAAGGTTAACATTGGCTCGATATGCTTTTATATAGAAAAAATCTTAAACAGCGGATTTCTCAGAAACTGTTGAAGTCTAAGATGTAGAAATTTATTATGTACGAGGGGTGATCAAAAATACGTAGACGTTTACTGTGGGGTACAGGTAATGCAATTATACTAATTTTCTCATACCGCAGAAAAGTTCGATATTTCAGCTATCGAATGTGAAGTTTTGAAGAAACGTCAATGGAAAATAAGCAATTTCTTCGATTTTATATAAGGTAGGTACAGCTACTGCGGAGCATCAAATTAATGACGTTTGAACTTAGTCCCATTTTGAAATTGCTGTAGTTCATTTGTTTCTCTAATGTCACAAACTGATTTGTCATAATTTTGACCAACTTTAGGCACATTCGCATGCAATTTGATATTTTTGAAGACATTCAAAGCTTAATCTTCTCATTTTATTGGTTCATAAATCCAAGCCGAACTTTTGCTTTCAGTATCATTCCAACGTATATTACCTTTGCGGTGCATGTCTAAATGCAGGTCTATAACTCTCAAATCAGTGCCAACATCAAACAAAACTATCAAACAAGGATCAAAGACTATTAAAGATTATTTAAAACATTTCTATGATTGTGCCTTTTTTCTTTTTTTTCTGTTTTCCTTTTGCAACTACATAGAAAATCTGGAGCTTGCACTAAATACACGGTATCATATTTGACGTCAATTTGTCGCCCTTGTATGACTCACAGACCATATTTTAAGCTGCTTATGCCAGCATAACAATTATTGTTAACGTCAATATTTCCCTCACAGTGAAAAGCGAAATAGCATACCAAGTATCAAGTGTTTTACTCCGCTGCAAATTTTAAACATAGCCAAAGATAATACAAAACATTCGAACTAATACGGAAAACTTTTACCGTGCTCTGCAGAACCGACAGAAGGTTACTATGACGAACCATACAGACAACTTCCCAAAGTTGGACCGTTGAATTAAATACCTCACTGGATAAACGGCAGATAAATCTGTGTTTACTGCGAATAAAATGGGTTTTCTATTAATATTAAAATTTCTACAGTAAAAGTCCACGTATTTTATCATCCCTCGTAGTAAACTAAAAGTAAAAAGTATGCAAAGACCAGGAACTGAAACAATCAAAATCCAAATCCAGCCCTCAAACCATAGTTGGAAACAACTAAGATTACAAATAATCAAGATACAGAGAACATATGGCCAACCGAGTGAGCAGCTTGTTCCCAAAAGGTGGCCACTCAGCAACCCAAACCGAACCAAATATAATAAGAACATACATAAGGTAAAACATCACAGAAACTCTGACACCAAAAACAGGCAACAGAGAACCACAACAGAACTACCGCCTTGGAACGGTCAGTAATGAATTACTGGGGGGGGGGGGGGGGGGGGGGGGGGCTTAAATCGATTTTACAGGCCCAACCTCACCCTCAGTATCTGAAGTGGTACAAAACATTTAGTTGGTTGTTCGGTTCGCATGATAACCCTCTAACTCGTCAATGAATCATCACGGTAAACACATAAATCAAATTTCAACACCTTAAGAAGCAAAGACGAGGGCTCATCAGATACAACGGGCCGTCTGGCAGGTGGAGATCCCTGTCCTGCCAAACAACCCCACTGGAAATCTGAAGCAAAAGAAGGTCACCAGTTGAGCCTCGGTGGACCAAGCAACAGACAAAAAGGCTCCGGTCCCAATCAACTAAAATATATAGCTTTAGGTCGGGGCCATCATAAGTTGATGTAAGAAGTTGATTACGTTATCTTTTTAAAGGTCAGGTTCATTCTTTGACCTTTGTTCAAGGTCATTGAGATTTTAAAACTGTAACACATCCTCCTCTAAAGCCACTGGGCCGATTGCAGCCATATTTCATGCGGAGCCTCCTTGGGTTAAGGGAATAAAACTTGTTCAAATAATTTTGGTCACATGACCAAGATGGCCGACATGCCCATATATGGTAAAACCATTTCAAAATCTTTTTCTCCAGAATCGAAAAGCCAATTCCATTGAACATTTGTGTGTTGGTAGGGAATTCGGGCCCTATATTTGTTCAAATGATGACCCTGCGCTGACGTTGGCTTATTTTATGGTAAGTTTAAATTTTGTTTGTTATGCTTTTACAGTATGACCGAAACTTATTGAGAATTGCATTTTTCATATGTTAATCCTAGTTGTTTTAGTAAATCAATTGCCTTTTAAATATTAACAAATGAATGTAATAAATAATTTCTAGCTATACTAATTTGTTTTACTGGCATTTTCAGAGATATATACCTATTTGTTTGACACAAAATTAAGTTTAAAATTGCAAAATCAGATGGATTTTCAAGAGAGTTTCAGATGTATGAGGACCATTCAAGAGGTCTTGCAAACCCCGTGATGACTGTTTTATTAATTGAAGTAGGATAATCAAATTGGAGCACAAACATAATATAATATACATAATATACACACATAAAATATACATATGTTCTAAAGTCGTACACGTGACATTCCTTTTCCAGAAATGGGAGGATTTTGAATGCAAAGGTGTAAGCGATACCGCGGTGGTGAAATTGCACAAACACGACGTCTTTTACAAGAGCTGTGTGTGTGTGGGGGGGGGGGGCAGAGAAAATTTCGATAAATATAATATTTTATTATTCCTTCAAATACAAGAATGCGTGTTCTCAAATGATTGTCCCATATTATATTTAAGAACTTATATAAGAGACAGTTATATATACACATTACCAAATGAATGTGGTCGCTAGGCAATAAAAGAATATTACAGAATTTTAGCAAATTTCTAGATTTGGACATTTGCCTCTGGTTTTTTAGAAGGCTATAAGAGATATAAAACAAGGCCTGAAGCTTAAATTTTCTTTAATTTTAACATTTCAGCATCTCGGGGAATACTTTTTGATAACAAATACATGGCACTGAGTTTAGGAGTCACTTTATCTGCTGTAAATGCATCTTCTAGAAATACCCATTTTATATTATATTGTAGCTGCCCGAAAACATGGAGATCTTCCTTTGAACAATGATCTTGACTGACGGTAATATCTTATCTTTGGTACAGTGTCCCAAATACTTCAGTGTTACTTTTCGTGTCTCCCAGCAAATTTCGGATTTTTACAAGCTTCTGAACTGGGGGATCTCCAACAAACACTGGAAGTCGCCGCTGCACCCATAATGTTAGTATTCTTCAGTTGCCTAGCAACGGCATTTGCATCATCGTGACGTTTCTGGAAATTGTTGACTGGAAAGAAGGGAAGATGCAATTGAGGAATGTTGATTGTTTGACTCGCTTTTGATTATCGTTTGCCTGAAACTTGACCGTTTGCAATACTTATTGGGTGACCCTCGTATGTATCATTCAATACTGCTTCAAGCTAACATATTCTGGTATCTGTCAATAGCATGTTGACCATGGTTGTTTAGTGTAATAAAATATTTAAGTATCGATGTTGGTAGCTAAGATATTAAAGCCATTGAAAATTGGGTTTGGCGCATTGATGGTAAAACCTCATAAATATTGGGCTCTGCTATATACTCTGAACGGAATATTGAAGAAAAGTGATCTCATTTTGTGCTATCATAAAGCATATAAATAAGTAGTGTTTGCAACTGTATAGTTATACTCGTCATTATTACTTTTCATTCAGTGACTACATCTAGCTGCCTACCCTGCTGAAAAATTACCATTTTCTCAGAATGTGGTGAAAATCTGTGAATCTCGCTGTTTCTTAGGGCGAAATACAGGGTGTCTCAAAAAAACGTACACCTTTTTTTAACTTGCTGTAACTCCTTTATTTCTGGAGGAAACTTTTCAAAGTTTTCTGTGATAGTAGCAAGTTGATACCTCTTTGCACCAAAGATGCTTTAGTAAAAGGTGGCGCTGCTTAAAGGAAGTGATGTCATAATATTGTAAGCTTTTACTTGATATCATTTCCTGAATTCCGCAATGTTGAAAGTGTAAACTGAATCTGCAAACTGGCCGCAAGTAAAATAAAATCTAACTTTCATAGAATTCCAAGAATGTTTTCTTGGGCAGAAGGATTTAAACAATCCACATATCAATATTATGAATAGTTCAAAGAACTTGATGATGAAATGGTCTGTTCATAGTGAAAACGGACATCTAGCAGAGAAATTGCAGACAGACACAATGTTATCTTCATGTTCATTACAACTGGATCAAAATGTCAAAATATTGGAAGTCGTTCAGCTATATGAACATTAAGGGAAATTGGCAAAATGTTATTCAGTACTTTGCATTCCCAGTTTTTTACTCATTTTTTAAAATAATTTAGCTGGACTGCCACTTGCCTTTTCCCTTCTAAACTCTTTAGTTTAGCCACGAACAACTTATTTTTTAACATTACATAACAGCTCATTTGACTACCAGGTTTTTCCTTTTTCTTATTTATTCAGACTTGCTCCATTATTTGAGATATTTTAAATCATTTTTCCCCGAAAATACAGATCTGAGAACACCCTGAAGTTATGGTCGTTTCCATTTAATGCCATTGTGTGTTTCCACATTGCGGATGACAAATATAATGCCATAAAAGCAATTTGGCGCCATTATTACGTCACTTTCTGTTGAAGTACTGCTTTATATAGAATCTTCATTATAGCAAAGGACTATTATTTTGCTACAACCATACAAAATTTTGAAGAGATTCCTTGATAAATCAAGGAGTTACAGCAATTTCAAAAAATGTCTTTTTTTTAAACACCCTGTAGTTTCTTATAAGATAGAGGTTATATCATATATAGTTGCTATTTCTACAGCAGTGTTGTTTCTGTATCTACAAAAGTAATTTTAAACATTTTTTCTTTATTTAGCATTTTTGTAGACGTTTATTTCGAATTTCCTCTTATTTTGTAATTGGCTATTTATGCTTGGCTGATGAAAAGGATGATAATGCACGTCATATAGACTGCTGACAAATATCAAAGCCATCACATTGTAGTACTGTAATGAATGTCCCAACAACATGTCAAATCAATTTCATTCATTTCATATGAAGCTAGAAAAATATTGGCTGAAATCTGGTTTATTTGAAGTGATCTTGGCATATGAAAAGTTGGGATAAGTTTGCACTTGCATGAAGAACAGATGTAATAGTTAAATTTCTTTATTTTCAATACATTATTTATACTTCCTTTGGCAATAAAAGAACCAGCCCAGTGTGAACCTTATACTAGCTCATACTCCGTACCCATCAACCGGTCCTACAGAGTTACTTAGAGTTAGTATTTTGGATCCTCAGCCAATCTGCCGTTTCAGAAATTTGCACTGCTAGCATAGCACATCGTACACTGACACACCGTAAGAAATGTGCAAGCCGTAAGGCGAGTCGGAAGTCGGATTCTATAAGTGACAGTGCAATGCTATGTCCTAGCGAGGTCTTACAACTCCTTGCAGCTCCAGGTTTGTTGTTTGTGGACTTACAGCGCTGCAAGTTCACGCGCTCCATCCTCGTAAGAGGAGTGGAAGATCCCTGCAGAGATCTGGTCCTGACTGGCAGAGTATGTTGTAAGAACTTACAATCCTGCACACCAGGTTAGCCGTGCTCACCGTAAGATGAGGGAAAAGAATCCTCGACTATAAGAAGGATTCCCCTGACTGGCAGATATTGTAAGCTGCAGGCACCTAGCAGACTGGGCAGAAGAAATGCAAGTGTAACCATATTGCACATATACTAGTTACTTGGGGGGTAAAATGGGTCAATTTTAGCAAGAAATTGACCATATTCCCCAAAGACGAGACAGGTGTGAAAGAAGTTCACAACTGGGTCGATCCCCCAAGTAAGAAAGGAAGTGAAAAAGGAAAGGTATGGACACCACCATATGTATCTGAAGAGGGATTCACAAGAAAAAATAAAAATTATATAGATACTGCAGCGTTAGAGTTATGCTCAAACTGGTTATCTCTGATACATTAAATGTCAATCGCTGCTTTACATAAAAAGGTATATTCAGAATTATTTGTACTTTAAAGACCTGTAATGGCTATGTATTACCAAACAGATTCTTTAGTACCATATGAAACTGCATGTCAGAAAAAACAAAAAGCAATATACAAAATTGAGAACTCTGTATCTCAAATAGCATATTTCGGAGTAGCAGAGCCGGCCACGACAAAACCAGTCAAACTGGAAAACGTGTGTCCATTTGCCAGTGCTAAGCACCCCTTTCCTGAAATGTTGGACCTCATTTCACTTTATGTTCAATCACACGCGCTTCGTCGAACTGACCATTAGTTATTTTCAAGCGTAAGCGTCCTATCACCGATAAAAATGTATTTTAATTAGATGTTATACCACATACATGGTCTTTACTTCTATCCATCTTATTATAGTAATCATTGTACAATAAACAGGGTCGTTTTTTAGCTTCACGTGTACATTCAAAGCTAAGAATTGGTTAACAGTTTTCATATTTACTATCAAAATGCGCTTTAAATTTAAATCTGCATTAACCGTAACTGTTCAGTTTTGTATTTTTCATTCAATAATAATAGTTTATAATAGGAAAACTTGTCCGAGGAATGCACAAGAGGTGGATGCTAAATAAAGCAAATCCCATACTTCGGATCTTCGACACCGTAGTAGGTTCAAGAGACCTTGCAAAACAGGCAGGATCCCTCACAAGACGTGAATTCTTAAGCTGGATCGACTGAACATCCGCATGCCACATTTTGTGCATATCATAAGATCACCAGTTTGCAACCCCATAACATGCTCAGGAGCACACATGCATGCTGTATAAAAGTATGGAGAACAATCTGTTCAGAGTCTGAACAAATGATCCTCCAAACAAGACGAAACAGCCGAGGTCTGCACCATGCATGTTACAGGCAAAAATGTATGAATTAATGTCCCTGAACAATTGGATGACCTTTTACTGGCGATATTACTAGGCACATGAACAAGCCTGATTTAACAAGTCCTTATCATATGCACTGTACAAAAATAGTGAATTCTGTAAAGCCCGATGTGTTGGTGATGTTTGAGCCAGTTGAGCAGCTCTTGCGCCCTTCATATTGGACCGCAGGCATCAGAAACACCTGAAACTATAAAAAAATTTATATAAAACGGTGATACACAACAAAAAAGATTGCATACCGCTTGGACCAGATCAGCTGTCGCACAGGTCAGGCGTCCGCTCTTAACCCAGCCGATGTGACACCAATGAGCTAGTCGTATTCCCCTGACCAACCACGGTTAGAAATGTTTGCTGCCAGTAGAATGCACACAGATCAACCAATGATAAATATCAAAAGTCTGCGCAATGCTGAATAGCTATCTGAAATGATGTCATTGTGCAGTAATTGCGCTGCGTACCAACGCAGTGCTATTTGTGATGAGTTTGGGAAGGCGTTGGGTGTAGATTTGTTTTATTGATTATTGCTATAAGCGACTTAAAAGGTGAACTTTCATGCATAATTTATCACTAAAATTTCGGATATGACATAAAATAACCTGACACAAAACATTAAAAAATCTTTTTTTCGTTATTTATTGGCTTAGTTTTTCATATTTTGGGATAAAAACATGGAACTATTTTTCTGTCCCAAATGTCGAAAGGATCATCGGCTATGACAAATGCAATGGATTGTGGCAAATAAATAAGTTATATGACTTTTTCATTTTTTGCACTTTGAGTGTTAATCAAAAGTAAGCGTTTAGCCTTTAGGGAACTGGGTATAAATAAGAATTAATTAGAGTGAAAGAAAAGTTTTATAGCATATACCTATCGTCTTTAACTAAAGTATCCTTTCGATTTCTCGAGGGTAGTCTTTTCATATATGACCTACAAGATTTGAGGTCATCGACATTTTATAAATCCCCAGCGAAGAAAACCGAACATAACCGCGCGATGGTATCAGCTATTGCGTAACTGCCTTATTTTTAGAATCAAGTTATCCATATCATTACCGCTGATAGACCTGATATTAGGACACGAACAGGTAACGTGCGTGTCTTTTATATATCCATCCATAGTTGATCTAGTCTCATTCTACCCCAGCTAATAATCATTTTGGCACTTTAATAACTATTTTATAGTTTTGATTTTAATTACAAAATGATTACAGTTTTGATTTAAACATTTCTAAACAGCCGAAGAAACTAGATCTAAATATTCACGCAATATAAATTATAGTGTAGGGCATAGTTGAAAATCTGGAATGGAATAGATAAGCTAATCTATTCCTCGATTTCCTTTCGTTGACTGGGCGGTGGTGCTGTTAGAGGCTTGCCATTCAATGTCAAAATCGAGCAGTCCACATGAAAAATTGGTAAAGTAGCATGCTCATGAGTTGTTACGCCTAACTGGCAGATTAAAAATGCACGGTAAACGCTATCGGTCATCGCTAATGATAAACAGTTTCCATACAGGCACACTACGTCGAAACGACGTCGGAGGAACGACGATGCACCGTTATGACGCTTTATTGACGTGTTAACAAAGTTATTCCGATGTCATAACGTTGCGTCGACGTTGTCACAACGTTGTTTAGACGCTAACTGTATGCTGGGGTGATAGAAAAGAAAAAGAATATTGTTGTGCGATGTCCGATCGTTCCGTGCCTTTTGTAAAGGTGAGCTTTGTTCTGTGCGAGTGAGCATAAAAATCATTACCGCATTATACCTTTTTATAAAATATACTCGTCGAAGGTAAGGTCAGAAATAAGCACCGCCCAGTCAACGAAAGGAAATCGAGGAATACATTCCATTGGCTACAAACCAGCGAGCACATGATGTCGATAATACGTCATATTGGCGTTGATGCGACGTCATCACGACAGTACGACGCCATGTGCCTACTGGGAATATGCCCCAAGAGTCTTTAGGATGGAATTTATCCCCTCTGACTATAACAGTGACATCCACATCCATGGAATCAAATGAAGTAGTTGGCCCTGCCAGTCCCCCATTCCACTCAATGATACCAGATTTTTAAAGATCAATGCCATTTTTTCCGAAATTTGATACAATACTTTTTTACAAATCAGGCTGCAAAGTGAAAAATGGGTAACCGTTATGGTGTCAATGTAGAGCCATTCTACCTGTGCACAAACTTAAGATGGAATGAAAATGGATGACTAGCGATTTTACGTCCTTTCTAACAGTATTTCAGTCATATCAGGACGATGGATGGGTGATAATGGAAGGCTGTGTGCAATGGAACCCCGTTTATGATTGAAAAGATTCCCGCTTACAGCGGGTCTCGATTTCGGGACTGCTAGATCAGCGCGCCCGCGCTTAACCTACTGAGCTACCGGGGCCCTGCAAAAGCTTTACTAACATCACAAACTTAGTATAACAGAAGTGAGGGTATGGTCGCATCTTGCCACCGATGCTAATCTGATTCCTCTCAGTTCCGTAGTAACATAAAAAATATCTAGATTTTTCCTTTTGGATAAATCACGGTTTTATCTTTTAATAGTTTTCGCAGTGAGAATGCGCAGAAGTCCCCCTACGAAATTCTGTAGATTAAACAGCAATATTCCTCGATTTCCTTTCGTTGACTGGGCGTTGCTTATTTCAGACCTTACCTTCGACGAGTATATTATATAAAAAGGTATAATGCGGTAATGATTTTTATGCTCACTCGCACAGAACAAAGCTCACCTTTACAAAAGGCACGGAATGATCGGAGATCGCACAACAATATTCTTTTTCTTTTCTATCACCCCAGCATACCGACAACGTCTAAACAACGTTGTGACAACGTCGACGCAAAGTTATGACATCGGAATAACTTTGTATACACGTCAATAAAGCGTCATAACGGTGCATCGACGTTCCTCCGACGTCGTTTCGACGTAGTGTGCCTGTATGGAAACTGTTTATCATTAGCGATGACCGATAGCGTTTACCGTGCATTTTTAATCTGCCAGTTAGGCGTAACAACTCATGAGCATGCTACTTCACCAATTTTTCATGTGGACTGCTCGATTTTGACATTGAATGGCAAGCCTCTAACAGCACCGCCCAGTCAACGAAAGGAAATCGAGGAATAAAAGTGCGTCAAAATCGGTCAAACGACTGCATGCTCAAAATCAACCTCAGATGTATGACGCGGGACTGCTTCAATCACATGACTGTTGTTAGGAAGAACGACATAAATAAAGATGGCCGCGACCGAGTAAATAATGGAAAAAAGAAACAAATGCTTTTTCTGTCTCAACATCGGTAACTGGCTTTTTTTGCTAACAGTTCAGAGCAAAAAAAAATGAATGCCCCTGCAATAAGTGAAAAGGTTGCAGGCCGGGAATTAATTATCGTTCGTAGGCATAGAGAACTACGTCTTCGTCTGATATATCTACTTGTTTCGGCGAGCAAAATGTTGCATTTTGCAACATACCTCTACGCCGTACATGACTCCGAGGCCTGATTCATGGAACTGGCCAAGCGTTGTTCCGATTGTTTTATGCTGTGTGGTATTAAATACATGTTTTGATTTCATTCACAGCCGCGATTAACGTTTTAAAAGATCGCTACTTTAATTCTTTGATACTTCGATACCTTCTTTTATACCGAGTTACTAAAAATTGGATTATCAAGTCTAAATTATTGTTTTCCGCAGCGCTT
This sequence comes from Ctena decussata, assembly GCA_963989385.1. NCBI lineage: Eukaryota > Metazoa > Mollusca > Bivalvia > Lucinida > Lucinidae > Ctena > Ctena decussata. Next base: position 11,979,121 of record OZ022512.1, read on the forward strand.
TCCCATTTGCTCTATACTAGAGCAACTTTTTACTTGTATGCAACTGTATTCTGCAAAGCAGAGTATTGCAGTGCGATTGGAATAGCCAACCGTCAGATTGTCTAAATCCCTGCGGTGTGTTTTGCAAGGCACTGCTGCAGTGCGCCACCTCACTTGTGGTGGGGTCAGTGAGGTCCCAGACTGGCAAGTCGTGTAATACAGGCATCCGTGGCTGGCCGGGAAGTCAGTAAATATGAAGTTTGGCGGAAAGGTCATTTTTACCAAGTATAGACAAGCACTAAAGTCACTGCCAGCAAATAACAGCCCTATAGATCAAAGTGATTTCTTTGTTGCTGCATAAAAATCATGCTCAGATTTTTAGATAATAAACTGTTTGCTGCACTGCAGTTAGAACACGCTATGCACTTGGACAACTGAACGTACCATATTATCTTAATGATTTTTTTTTTATTATTTTATTATTATTTATATGATTGACTTTGTACTCGCTTGCTTTAAATAGGTACATATGCCATACGAGAAGATTTTAAAACCGCAAGCTATCAGAAGCAGCCAGATCCGGCCCCCACGGTTCGAGCACGCATGTCTGTCCAAATACTTAGGTTTATGCCACCACATATAGTTTTTATTTTCAAATAACATTACAACAAGGTGAGAGTAAATTACTGTGACAGGTCGTTGATTGTGGAACCTTGCAGATAATACAGCTGGTGACAATATGTCAGTCGATTGAAGCTTGAAAGGAAAATAAAAACAAATCAAATAATATAACTGTGAATGAAATTTGCCAGCAATTCATCCTATTTACACAAAACATCTGGGCAGGAAGGTCTAAAAAGCCGCAAATACATACAAAAATTGGCACCATGCATACCAGAACTGAATTCTCCAGTATATTGTATACACAAAATTATTGTGATTATTTGAAAGCTCAAGCACAACCTGAGCACGGCCATCAGACCGCATAAAGACCGCTTAAAGAGATATACACACACACAATATTTTGACGGCCAACCAATCGAATACAGAATAAACTGCTGCAAACAATTACATACACAAAACTAATGCAACAAGAGACCCCAACCAGTGCCCTTTCAAATCAGACTGCTCTAAAGAGCATATACACACACTATTTTGACCGGCCAAGCACACTGGGAATATTCCAAGAACAGACTGCTACAATTAAATATATACACAAAAACGGACAGAGAGGCATTAGCAATTCTGGGTACAACCTCAACAGACTGCTACACAACACAAACAGCATACGCAGAGAAGACTGCTACAATGAATTATCCTTGGCAACGTCTATTGAAGGTAAACCCTAACAACCTGTGCACAAACCAAATAAGTCTGCTCTAAAGAGCTGTTATTTCGAACAATATTTTGACAGGAATATCCAGAACAGACTGCTGCAATGAATGTCATTCACAAACTAGTATGACAGTGAAGCTGTAACAACCATGCACAACTAGATCAGACTGCTCTGAAGAGTCACAATATGTGTCAGGCAAGCAAGCTGTGCATACCCAGAAAAACTGCTGCAAAGCATATCATACCCAAAATTATAGTGGCAGGTAAGCCACAGCAAACCTGTGTACAACCAGATCAGACTACTCTCAAGGGTTTCATACTAAAACAATATCATGTCAAGCCAAGCAAACTATATACCCAGAAAAGACTGTTCCAATAACTAAATATCGTACACAAATCTATTGTGACAGGGAAGCCCAAGCAAACCTGTGTAACTAGATCAGACTGCTGAAATGAGCTGCATATACATACACAAATTATTGTGACTGGAAGCCCTGGTAAATTTGTATACACACATTCTACTGTTTTCAAGACTAAACCAAACTGTGCACACACAGATCAGACTGCTGACTGGGCTGGCAGTGCATGTCAGTCATCTAAAGCTGACAAAGTAAAGCCTGTAATATGGTACATTTTATAAGATCTTTATGTTAACTCTGAGTAACATATAAACAAATAATCCAGACCATAACACACTGTTGTTTTCTAAAAAAAAATCAGAGAACATTTTATATGGTAAATCTGCAAATTAACCGCATTAAATTGTCTTGTACTCTAAAATTGTCTTGTACTTTGCTAAATAATAGAAATAATTTGATTTCAGAAATGCCATTATGATGGGATGGCATGTACATATATTTCCTTTTCAACCCGGCTTCTATTATACATAGAGGTAACACAAGCTGTCCCTGCTGTAGACCAGACTTAAAGCAAAATCTGCAGACCATTAAAACACTCATTTTTTTTTTTTTTTTTTTTTAAGTGCATCCATTATACATATAATCAGCAATCAGAGATGACTGTTCGATGAATATAAGTGTTAATATAATATATTCCATCATATCGAGCAGAAGGGAAGATATATATTCCATCATATCGAGCAGAAGGGAAGATGTCAATGAAAAGCCTCGTGTGTGGTAGTAAGCATACAAAGAAAAACCAGTAAATTATTGTTGTGTCCAATACATTCTAATCCTGCTAAAAATAATTATAGGCCACTAACAGTAGTCAGTAGTTAGTGGTTAAGATTCCAAGTTTGAAATGCTCATGGAGATATCAGACATGCCTAACATAGCTCACTGAAATACTGATGTAAAGTCATATGATCATTATTAAATTTGATTGGATGCGAAGAAACAGCATGTAATTCTGAATTAATGCGTTTCGTATCATGCGAAATACTTAAATCTATACTTATCTTCAGATCAAGTCAGAACGTAAAGCAACAAAACAGAACAGAAGGGCCTGCGCGTTGGATGGGCAGCAGCACACTTCTCACAGCTTCTTCCTAGCGCCAGCCTAGCAATCGAGGTGGAACTTCTCTGTCCAAACCATAGCTTATAGATCACTACTCCAGTGACTTGCTGTTGCTGATAGTGTTTGTCCCATTCAGATTTAAAAGTCCTGGCCTTTGGCTGCAGACATTATATTGATGACTAGATAGATATTGATCTTGCAATAATCTTAAAATCACAATATGAAGTCCAGGACTGTCCTTTCTGTAGTTTAATACATCACATCCTTTCCCATAGTGTCTTGAAGTTGCACATAAGTTTCCACTACTCCCTGAGCAGTTTAATCTTGAACTTCACTTTGTGTCCCAATATTTTAAGGTAAGTGATACCATGTAAAACTGAATTGTAAATTTAATTACACCTTCTCAAGAATTTTCTTACAGTGCAAATTAACAAAATTAACGAATGGGTCACTCCAAAGAGAAATTAAGTAGGTAATGATACATGATACAAGAAAACGTATAATGTATTGTATTTAGTGTAAAATCACAGCTGAACAGAACAGCTTCAAATATTACACTGGCGCTTTGAAAGCTTGAGCCAACACGAATGGAAGATAACACTGCTTACAAAGGATTTCAAATGGCAAGTTGTCATCAGCTGAAATTCACTCCAAACAAACCATATTTATTCAACAACAAATAATCATAAAGAATTCTCAATAATTTTCGGTCATACTATATATGGATGCTTAAACGGTGACTTTCTCAGAAACTCTTCCAGTCCTTGATATTGTAATTGGTATATGTAGCTAACTCAATGAGCACATGAAGGAAAAATGTGACCAAAAGTCAAGAACCGAAGAGCCATCGCCCTCGAAACTTTTTATGTAGCACTTGGGACTCACTCTAGCCCTACAAATTTGTTCAAACGATGACCCTGCATTGGCCTTGACCTAATTTGAACAGGGTTAACTTTGATTTGTAATGCTTTTATGTGGAAAAAGGATTAAAGGGTGGATTTCTCAGAAACCTTTAAATTATAGAATTAAAATTTGGTAAATATGGTTAACTAAATGGATACATGAAAACAAAGGTTACCAAAAACCCAAATCATTCTTTGTTCAAGGCCACTGAGATTTTAAAAGTTATTGCACACCTCTAAATCCACTGGCTTAATTTTTTTAACAAATGAGCGAAGTGACAAAATGTGTCTGCTGACAGTAAGGTCTCATGTGACAGGACCAGTGGTTCTCTGGGTTATTTTTCGCTTCCCTTCTCAGTTTGAGCCGACTTTAAAAAAAGCATTTGCTCTCCTAGCAGCAAGTTATGTTTTAAAAAGTTGACAAATTTTAGAAGGCCTCTGTCAAACAGAGAAGCAACAGGAAGCCACGATAGTTGTTTCGTTGTTACAAAAACGCAGGAAAACACGATGTTTACCCGTACACCTTAAGTCTGCCTTAACACTCGAAAATGACATACATTCCACACAATGGAATATTCACCATCATAACATCATAGAATTGCCAGAAGAGCTATTCAGATTGAGCATCAAGGAAATGTGCTATATTATAATGAGCTGAGTTTACAGGTTGTTGATTGAGCGGGCCTGTATACTTAAGCTCACACTGAACAAAACGATTACATATCTGTTAATCAACAAAACATAATCCCTAAAATTTGTCTGCTAGTCTTAAAAGATAAGATGTAGATGTAAATTTATCAGAAGACAGTGCCCTCAATGTCTCGGAATTTAATACAGTCGCCGACTTTGATCGGCTCAATACTTTAAGACAATTAGATTAGATATTTTCATCAGCTTACACACATGAACTAAGAAGTCACTGTGCACTAATACATATAGTAACATGTAAGTAAGAGCAAAGCCAATCCAATTATATCACTTCAACTGTCGATGCTTATGTATCAGCAGAAAATGGAAAAGTCTGTTTCTTTCCATTTTTTTTTTTTTTTTTTCATTTATTTTTAGCAAAGTACCAGCTGTAGCCTCAACAAAAAATTATGATCTAATATCACATTCTGAAATATTTCCATACTCGTTGATATCGACCTCATCTACAGTTATTCAATGATGATCCTCAGCTGTTCAGTTTCGGTCCAATTAAGATAAAAATAGACAGACATATTATTATATTAACGCAAATAGACATCACAAAGGCTACTAAGTACGAAGCAATATTATACTCTCCTTTAACAGTAAGTGTAGACATACGTTTTATACCTCGACGAATACACACAGCCTTAAATTTGTTTATAGTAAACAGCACTAGGAGTTTAAGCCAGATTTCAGTGCGCCATAATTTCTGCATTACAGAGAAACTTTGACATCAAAATTCCCTGTGTCATTAACTCTTTCGGCGCCAAATTTTTCAGACGACAAATTTTCGTCTGCTCAAATCATCAGACGACAGATTTGTAATTGGAAATTTTAACAATCTAAAGACAGTTTTCATAAAATCAGGCTTTTTAAGTTCATATTTGAATGGCAAACAGTGTAGATCCTGATCAGACGGCTCTTTTAAGAGCCGGCTGATCTGGATATACGCTGTTTGCAAAGTCGCTTTGGCGCTGAAAGAGTTAATGTTGTTATTTAAATTTAAAGAGTAACTTTAATATTACGTTGGTATAGATTCATTTTTGGCTAATGGTTCCATCTTTTTCTGTAGAATAACTCTTGTCTGAAAAAAACAACAACAATAAATTGTACCTATCTTTATTTTTCAAGGAAAGGTCGGATAGGTTATTCTAAAATTTGGTGTAGCATGTTTGCAGGTTTATTTACTTTTGCTGGGAAATTTTCATAACTTGCAGGAAAGCGAACATACATGTATGTGTCCAACCTATTACAGCAATCTTTGTTGTCTTGGTATTTTTATGGTTAATTTTGTTTGTTTGTTTTTTTTTGTTTAGAAAATTGTCAGATATTTCAAAGTTTATGTAATTTATTTCAAGAGTAACAATCTGCAAATGCACTATTTTATAGAAATTCCCTGTACTCATGAATCATTGATTGATTTATTGTGTTACGTTTTTCTACACTGTATATTAGTTGAGAAAGAGCTCAGAATTACGCATATAGTTTTCCACATAGTACGAGGGGCGTTCGGAAAGTTTTGCAAATGGACTCATAACTTTGCTTTACTGAAAGCTCTGCAATTTATCTCTACAATGATCCCACACACTTTACAAAGACACCTTTCCTTATTGACTTACAACGCATTTTATTAGGATCCAGTCATACCACTGGACTAATTGCATATGTAAAATCTTTTCAGTGTTAGGCATTAAAGTGAAATGTCGTTGTAAATACAAAATAATCTTTGCCAGCTGCTTGTCCAAAAGTAAGAAGGGTGACAGCTGTTATCGAATAATTCCTTGCAGAGCAATGCGCAGTTCTTATGACGTTATTGAAATCGACGTCAACGCCATTTTTAAAGATTGGAGAGGTTTCATGTTTTCGAACAATTTGAATTTTTGACAGGTTTAAGCGGACCAAGGCAAATGCTTTTGCTGACAAGATTTTGGATGCTAACACACGTGTTTTTCTTAACAAAATCATTATAACTTTAGTAGAAAAAGATAATTTGCTACTACATAAAATACGGATAATTCATATTCACGGGACAGTATGGAACCTAGATTTTAAATATAATTTCCGCGATACTTGCAGGACAAAATTGCCTTGACATTGTCTTTAAGCTGAAAAAAAAAACATCAAGAAAATCGGTGGAACCGATGGATGCTCCCCGAAGGCTTAGAATAGGAGAATGGGTATCCTGGTGAAGGAGTGATTTTCTGTGTAAATTAAATGCAATTTAAAATGAAAAAATGATTTCTCTTCAATAGTTTTAGAGCAATGCCCTGGACATGCTTACAACTGAGAAAAAATAAGAAGGAGGTAACTCCAAAATAACTTCGGATACAGTTATGGTTCTTGTGTTCTGTACTTTCACTCACTGCTCTCTATTTTATACTTTCAGAGATATGCTCTGGACATGCAAAATACTGAAAAAAGGAAGGGAGCTAACTTTGTATATGCTTAAGACAGGATTATGGTTCTTGTGCTCTGTACTTCCTCTTATTGTCTTCCTTCAATGTATGAAGTTTCATTAAGTTCCCTTTGATACTTTTGGAGATATGCACCCGAACAATTGTGATAGAGTTATGGTTCTTGTATACTGCACTTCTTCGCACTGGCCTCTATCAATGTGTGAAGTTTCATTTAGTTCCCCCTTTATAGTTTCAGAGATATGCTCCGGACAAGCAAAATATTGAAAAAACTGGAAAGGGAGCTAACTTCGTAAATATTTGTGACAGAAGTACAGTTCTTGAGCGTTGCTCCGGACAAGCAAAGTATTGAAAAAATTGAAAGGAAGCTAACTTCGTAATTACTTGTGACAGGGTTACGGTTTTTGTGCACTGCATTTCCCCTCGTTGTCCTCTATCAATATGTGAATGTTCATTTAATTTCCCCTTATATTTTCAGAGATATGCTCCGGACAAAAGTGTGACGGACGGACAGACGGACGGTAAGAGGGACGGACAAGGCGGCAACTATATGCTCACCCTTCGGGGAGCATAAAAAATTCTGAGACTGCTCATACATGAACAACTGCATACTAAAGGAAATTTCTGAAGTGCCTTTAGGGTATACCTTTTCAAAGAAGTTAAAATGCGTTCTTTAAAACAAATACCCCGTGTTTGCAGACTTGTCGAACGCACATCGTATTTACAGACTTTCCGAACGCACCTCGTATTAATTTTAGTGGATTCTGAAGTCGGTTAAATGAAAAAAAAAAGGTAAAATGGACATAGGCCAAGCGTTACTTGAGGTTTAAAATGTGACACAAACTGCAGTCCTGTAAACAGTTTTGGAAAAATTGTATGACCACAAATAAATATATGTGTAATGCAGAACCGGGTTAGAAAATAGGACTCTAGACCCTTACAAAATGCCAAAAATATCAAGACCAAATAACAAAATAACTAGGACAATAACTCTACTAATACGAATCTGATGAAAATGAACAATGCATTAAATTTTATAAAAAATCAGCTTCCTCATAAAAATAGTTCAGTAGATATCCTTTTACCTTTAAAGAACTGCCTCTTATATACAAAAGGAAATATCTTTGTCAATAATCCATCAAGCACATATTTACTACAATCACAATAATTAACATACTAAATACAAATAGCATACATGTACCAAAATCAGTTGTATTGGTCAACTGTGCAGAAATTGGAAAATGCCAAAAATGATAAAGGGCCATAACTTTGTCTAAACTGACAAACTAAAAATCCAAACGCATATGCACATATTCAGATCATGGTGAAACCTTCTGCAGAGTTTCAAGTCAAATCGATCAAAGACGTGACAGGAGTTTCGAGGGTCATGTCTGAGATAGCAAGGGCCATAACTCTATAAAAAAATACCGAGACACAATTCAAAATGCACTTGCTCATCTTCATATCACAATAAGCCAATCAACAAACTTTCAAAACAATCCACTGAAAGATGTAAGAGGATGTGCTGTGACAATATTTCGAACGGACTGAAGAACGGATGGTAAGGCTGACAGACGGAAAGGCGGACAGCAGGACAGTCGGAAATACCGATGCACACATGTACGAAAGAGGGTCATTTCTATGCTACGGTTATAGTCCTCGCCCCCTATGTCTGGTGACAAAACAAAGAACGAAAGAAAATACTCTTATAATGAAACTAAGGAAAAGTTGGTCATGCGAGATCGACCGTGTTTGAGAAAATAATTGCTTCGTTTACAATGTGAGGCTCTTTAAGCAAATACAATAAGAATCTATTACTTGTTGTAGTCCACTTTTATAGTCGGAACTACCAAGGAATTCCATTAGCCCAATTGGTATCTATGAGGAATAGGTCAACGTAATCTACGTTTGTAACTTAATATTCTTATCAAATAAGGCCTGCTGAAGTAATAAGTGTTAACATTCAGTACAAAATTAAACAAACAATTCACTCTCTATTTAAGATCTATTTGTTGATGAAATATGTAATTACTTTTTAGACCTAATTAAAGGTATACTTATATGTTTTCCTAAACGTGGGAATGGTAGGCGTTTGCTTTAAGGAAAATAACATATTAGACTGTAGATTCGGAGTCCATCTGCACCTAGAGAGGAGACGTAAATTACTCTTCAACCAGCTCTGCTTTCTTCGAAGGACGTTAAAAGAATTTGAGCCGCGACACGAGAAAATCAACAAAGTGGATTGAGCGCCCAGCGAAGACTCAGATCAGCTTGGGCACCCAACCAGTCTTATCAGAGACTTCACTGTTCGCTTAAAGGGTAGCTATGGGTCTTAGCTAGCTCCATGAGGACAGCGGAGACTCTGATCAGCTTGGGCGGATGCCATGGCTGATCTGGGTCTTTGCTGGGTGCACATGCTACTTTGTTGGTTTTGTCGTGTCGCGGCTCATTTCTGTGGTACTTTATCTCTTCATTAATACATAGCGATGAAGTTCCGTATTGAGACAAGACAGTCCGCGAATAATCTCATGGTATTGTTGTCTGTGCAAACGTGTGTTCAATTTATAATAATATTTCATTTCACAAGTTCAAAGGCGTTTTTATCTGCAGAAGTCTATTCTGCAGAAACAGATGACACCATAAGACGAAAATGAATCTACACTCGCATAATAGTAAATACCAACATCATTGGCACACAAATATTTGATGTCAGATTTCCTCTGTCATGTAGATATTATGACACATGCAGAATTGAGGTAAGCCCCTAGTTCTTTTTACTGCTGACAGATTTAAGAGTGTGTGTGCTTCAGTCTGAAACAGTATGTCAAAGCCTACAGGCAAAGGAAAGTATTAGGTATATACCGGTATTGCTTTGTACTACAAGAGTGACAATCTACGTCATAGCGCTGTCGTTATAATCGTTTTAGCAGCATAATGAAGGCTTGGCAAACACTGAAACAACCAAATATCTAGTCAATCTGGTGCCTATAGATGCTTTGGACATAATATTACCAGAATTCACCATAAAATACTTGCTTAATCTGAAAACCCTTCACTATAGTGATCTGTACGACTCTGCCTTAATGCATGTTTATCTCAGCTGTCCACATCAAAAATTGTAGTGAGGTATTTTATAATTCCTCACCCTTAAAAGAATCATGCCCTATATATTTGGACCATATGTACATGTATATGTAAGCACCGACTCACAGTTTTATCTTGTGTTAAAATCCTGTCTGTTATATGTTACAAACGAAAATCTGTCAAAGTTTCTTCAAAATGGCCGTCGAATGATTATTTCTGTCACGCGCGCTATTACGTAGGCTGTTATTCCTGTAGTAAGTAGCCTTCGTTATGTCTTACTTACGGTCCTTGTCTAAGCAAAGTATGATAACTTGTCTATTTTTATCTTCTTAAATGGACCAAAAACTGAACAGCTGTAGATTAGCGCTGAATGGCTGTGGTTGAGGTTGATGTCAAATGAATAACAAAATATTTCAGGATGTTGTAATTATTAGGGCATGATAAATTTGTTCAAGCTACATCTGGTACCTTATTAAGAAAATGACAAATGACACGGAATATCATCTTCCTTTTTTCCTGAAACATGAGCATCGACGGTTGAATTATAATTAATTACTGAAGTACAATGTACTTATATAATTGGATTTGGTTTATACTTATTTTAACTAGGAGTATAAGTGCACAGTGACTTTTTAGTTCACGTGTGTAAGCTGATAAAAATATTTAATTCCTGATGGCCGATTCAGTATGCCCACAAATGCAACACATTCTGGAACATCTCGGGAAACTGTGTTTGGTTGATATGATAAACAACTTGATTTTTTTTTTTTTGGGGGGGGGGGGGTGGGGGGGGGTTCTGAGAATTTTCTTTAATACATATCTGTTTTAACATCATATTGGGCATATTTCCTTCTCCCTGGAAACATTAAGTCGTTTCAACCAAACTTACCATGTTCAGCCTATGTTTTTAGACAAGCAAGCATTTTAGATCGCTACTACGAAGAACAGATAAGTTACTGTTTTTACCTTTGCGTTGGCGTCAGCGCCCGTGTTTTGGTAAAATTCTTTCTTAAAGTTCCATAATCTCTTTTTTACCAATATAGATGGATTTAGCGATACTTTCTCTGATGTTAGATAATGCTCTGAGTTTTCAGAAAGTATAACTCCCACCCCATCTCCCATCACCACCCTCGGTGACCCTGGGGTCAAGGTCATAGCCTAAGAAACTATATGTCCTGGTAAATGGATGGTTTGCTCCACATATTTCTAAATAACAATATTCCCTTAACTTATGGGTGGATTTAGCTTACTTTGTCACATTTGGGAGATAAAGTCTTACATAGTACAACTCCCATCTTCTCGAAGACCACCTTTAGGTCAAGGTATTGGACTTAGAATTTCTATGTTGTTTTTTGTGATATTCTTCTTTTAAAGTTTAGATACTTTAAATACCACCCCCCACCCCCCCCACCCCACCCCACCCCCCAATCAGTTGGCATAAGGTCAACGTTATGGATTAAAAAATAATGTTGAACTTCGAAATATTTTTGGTTTTAGTTCAACGACTTATATCTCCTTAACCCATGGATGGATCTAGTTGATATGTGTACTGGTTAAATAATGGTCGTCAGGTTTACGCAGTACACCATACCACATCAGTGACCTTAAGTTCAAAGTCAAGGACTTAGATTTTTTCGTTATCCTATAAAGGCATGGTCAGAGTGTGTGGATGGGTTCAGTTGATACTTAAAACTCGTTTAGAGCCTGTTCAGATTTTTTACACAATACAGACCCAAGCCCACTAAGTGACTTTTAGATCAAATCAAGGTAACACACTTAAGTTTTACTTAATGAGATTTTGCATTCTATCTTAATCAAATCCATCTATATGTGAAGGAGATACGATCGAGCAGTTTTTTTTACTGTAAAGTTTGGCATTTAAATATACGTATACATGTATATAAAATAGAAATATTGAATACAAATGAGAAATAAACAAACACTATTACAGTAATGATTTAATATTTGCATAGAAATGAAGAAATGTAGAGCAACAATATAAAAAGATTAATAAATACCAATGAAACAACATTTAATGTTATGGCCTTAGGCAGGCATGAACTTAGGATTATTTCTGTGTAAAGTGGAGACATCAGAGATGCAATGACGGAGGACGTGCAGTTCGGATGGTCAGTGATGAATTTTGGTGAGTTTATTATTAGTGTTGACTGCAGTCATTGTTTGCGTTTAAGAGGTTTCTATAAATTGAGCAAAATTTCATAGACTGAAATTTGCGAGAGAAAAAATGAGATAACAATTGCAATATTTAAACATGACTATGGTATGGTCCCTCAGCAGTAGCTCTCTATTGGTTCCTGTTGTTTTGTCAAAAGATTCATGTTCAGAGTGGAAGTTGTAGTTTATGAATCATGATTGTTTTGCATAAATTTGTAAATACAAGAATGATCTTTACTTAGAGGTAAGTTGTAGAAAGAAATTCCGTTTTCTTTCTCAGCCTCTTTGTCCTGGTGTGAGATTAATAGAATCTATGATGAGGTTGAGGCCGAGATAAGGAAATATCAGGCTGGTTTTCAATGTATTTAGTGTCGTGTGAGGCTTGCCAAGCATCATTCTGAAATAGTCTGAAATAAGCCTGCGATTTCCTTATCGAGGTTTCAACACCATTATTGATTACTTTTTTTCTCACCCACCATATTAAACAAAATGGAATATCCAGCATCCCCACTGAATGCTCAACCTTTTGTTCCGGCCATTACTTTACTTAGCAAAAATCAAATGTATCCATTTTTCTGAACAAAATCCCAGATAATTCATTTCAGTTTATCCGTAAAAACTAATCGTTTATTTGATGCAAGAAAACTTGCCACAATTTTTTCTGATATGAGAGTTACAACAGCAAGACGACATCAAGTTAGTATTGCATGCGCAAGAGTAAGTTTTGTTTTGCAAGCTGTCCTGTGCTTTCATGACGTTAATATTTACACTTGCCACTGATTTCCCATAGGTGAACCCATTAGGGCAACTAGCTTCATACACCGATGAAGAACAATAGACCATGTGACGTTGTCGTCAAGCGACGTCGTATGTAAACAAATGTCTTGATTGGTTCTTGTAACATTCGATTGACGCCACGTCAGGGCGATGGCTGTTTAAGGTCATGGCCGAACACGTCGTTACAAACTTTTCTACGACCCATACTTTACCTTTTCTACACCAAATTACCACGAAAACGGCACAGAGAGGTTCACAAATAAAGCGTAAATATAAGAATAAAAAATTGATTTTCCAGCGTTCATCGTGTGAAGAAGCCAGTGGTCGTCGCTAAAATTATACAAGAAGCGCTTCGCGCTTCATGGAATTTTAGCTCCGCCCACTGACTTCATCACACGCTGAACGCTGCAAAATCAAATTTTTATTCTTAAATAAAACCATTTTTGTCTTAAATCAATGCAACTGGTTCTTGCAATAAGATTTTGAAATGGCTGCCTGTAAAATTATCTCCTTTGGAATTAAACATAAAGTGATTTTCAATGTGTGATAGTTTCTTCAATCTTTATCCAGATCTTACAACCTTAATTGCACGATGGTAATTGTTGAAGAAAATGCGTTATTTCAGTAGTTATGACGAATTGAATTTCCTATTGATACTGCATTGTATACTGAGTTTGGACCTCAATGATCAGAATTTAGCACTTTATTTGGGGCAATTGCACTCAGACCGGGACTTCAGAAGCAAAAGTGATTTTTACACTACATTTTGTGTAAAGACTGGCTCATTAGTGTCTGATCGTAGATCTCGATGAAACTTTTCGTGATTTTAGTCAATATAAAGCACCTTTTCGTGCGTTTAAATTCCACAGTTTTCAATGTTGTTTTTTTTGTGAGAATAGAAACCTTACCTTCTAATGTTTGAAGCATCGGTTGTTTCAACATTTACATATGAACCAAAAATGGACTGATATGCGACATAGCCAAATAATGAATAAAGCCAAATACATATTATTGCATAAATATCGGGGTCACACGCTATTAACAGGCATCTTTTAACAAACACAAAATTATGTGTTAAAAAGGCAATTCACGAGCTATAATGACCGTCTTTGCGACTTTTCGTATGCTAGTTGCCCGGCAATACTCTGTCAGTACAGAAAAAGCGGGTTCCTGCAATAACCGGCAAATTTACTAATAACACGCCTACCAATCGCTCTCATGCGAAACCACGGTTCAGAACGCCAATCCATGAGAGGAGTTTGCGGTTTTGCATGAGGGGAGCCAAAATCGTAAACAAATTTGATATCGGCACAAGGTTTGAGGTATATATTTTCTCCGAAAACTATTTATGCAAAATATAAGAATGCTATTTTGTCACATATAGATTGTTTCTTCGGCACATGAAAGGATTAGGCACATGGTCTTGCATTTTTCCAGATATGCATTTAGTACGGCGAAGCATGTGCTGAGGCTCAATCTCAGCGATATATACGTGTAGGGAAAAGTCGCATTCTCATGCTTGATTTTGAGTCTCTGACCTCGTCTGTGGCAAAGAAGTGAACAGAACTACTGTATGCGTGTATCCAAACGTTGGAAGTAAGCTTTCCGTGATGGACAGTTTAGCATATAGAAAATATGCACAAAAACTTGGCATTGTCAGCCCGGTTCCGCATGAGATAATAGAAAATATAAGGAACTTTTATGAGAAACAAAAACAGTTTCTGAACAACAATTGAATCAAAACTAACATGGACTCTGTGATATATCATTATTTTATACATTGCAGATGACTACTTCTAGACTGTTATTATTCCCCGTTTGTCTTTTTTAGGCCTTTTGCAAACCCTCTTTCAAACCCTCTTGCATGCCTTAAAGCAGATAAACGGGGATTAAAACAGCCAGAAGGTCATCTGCAATGTATAAAATAATGATATATCACAGAGTTCATGTTAGTTTTGATCCAATTATTTTTCAGAAGCTGTTTTTGTGTTTGATAAAAATTCGTTATATTTTCTATTATCTCATGCGGAACCGGGCTGACGCCGCCAAGTTTTTGTGTATATGTTCTAAAAACTAAACTGTCCAACGCAAAAAGCTTACTTTAAACGTTTGGATTCACGCATACAGTAGTTCTGTTCACTTCTTTGTGACTGAAAATGTCATGGACTCAAAATCAAGCATGAGAATGCGACTTTTCCCTACACGTATATTTCGCCGAGATTGAGCCTCAGCACATGCTTCGCCGTACTAAATGCATATCTGGAAAAATGCAAGACCATGTGCCTAATCCTTTCATGTGCCGAAGAAACAATCTGTATGTGACAAAATAGCATTCTTATATGTTGCATAAATAGTTTTCGGAGAAAATAAATACCTCAAACCTTGTGCCGCTGTTAAATTTGTTAACGATTTTGGCTCCCCTCATGCAAAACCGCAAACTCCTCTCATGGATTGGCGTTCTGAACCGTGGTTTCGCATGAGAGCGATTGGTAGGCGTGAATAAGGTGAAACAATCAACGTTGGCACTTATCAATAAACTTCGTTTTCTTTCGTTACAAGTTTTTGTCCATGAATGGCGATGTTTGATTTGCATATATTTGCATTATGGGTATAAGACTCTATTGTCAAAATATTTTCTGCCTGCAAAGGAAGCTATGAAGGTAAATAGGAACCCTTTCAGGGGAAGCAATTGCGACATTTTTATTTCAGCCACGTTTCATAATGGGAGTAAACTTTAAAAGGATAGAATTTGCTTCTCAAGGGAGCAAATCCTAGAGGAGCAAGTTCTTTCCTTTAAGGGTGGATCTGTTTTCGAACGGGTTTCAGTCTCCAGGGAAACAGAAAGGAAGTCACAAAGTGGTTCCTCTGTGTATCAATATTATCGCAAAATGCGGTGTCTCGCCAGTCTGTGCATTAGTTTAGGCCGCTGTCGCCGACTACGGCCGTGTTCACACGAGCACAGTTTCTATGTCACAGAAACTTAAACAAAGAAAGTATGACACACTTTTTGCGTTTACACGAAGAAAATTATTTGTAAAAGCAAATGTGATATAGAATCTTTGTCAAATAAACTTTGGCAATGAAATGTTTGCTGCAGTGTTCACACGATCAATTATTATTCGTCAAAGTTACCTGCAGCAATGAAACAAAATCTTTGTCACATTTTCCATGCTAATAGCTAAGTTCTCTGTTACATAATCTTTAGCAAAGTTCTCCGTTTACACGGACAAATTTAAGTCATCGGTGTAACTTTACCGTAATTGAGCCGCGACAGGAGAAAACCAACAAAGTGTTTGTGCGCCCAGCGCAGCCTCAGATCAGCCTGAACAACCACCCAGTTCGTTCATACTCTTCACTAAGCTCTTTAAGTGTATCTAAGGGTCTAAGCTACCTCCATGCGGACAGTGAAGACTCTGATGAAACTGGGCGGATGCCCAGGCTGATCTGAGTCTGCGCTGGACGCACAACCGCTTTGTTGGTTTTCTCGCGTCGCGGCTCAATTATATATTTGTCAAAGAAACATTGTCATATTTTTGGCAGTTACACGAGCACATTTTTCTGTGGCAAACCATCTTTGTCAAAGAAACTTTGCCCATGTAAACGCAGCCTACGGCACAAGAAAAGCACATACCTATGTCTAGATTTTGCAAGTCGCAGTTGAGACAAAAAGGTGAGGCAAAGTTTACGCTGCTGACATCGACAACGGCTCGGGAAAAGTAATACCGTGTCTCGCTTCTGCTAGTCGCAGGCGAGACAGAATGGCGGGAAAACATGAGGTATACCCATACACCTAATTCTATGCACTGATATGACTGCTATACACAATTACAGTGTATCGAACTTTGGTGTTGAACTGCTTTTTCTGCAGACCGACAAAGTGCATAAAACACCATCCTGAAAAAAAGAGACGAAGCATGGTAAATTCACTGAAATCGTAATAGCAATTAACACGAACGATATAGTTCAGAGCTCTAGATAAGAGGGAGTATTTGGTGATAATTAGGGATAATTTTCGCGAAATCGGCGTAAAAACATACGTTGTGACCCCTCATCTGAACCGTCTCGACGAGACGGTTCAGATGAGGGGTCACAACATATTGTTTGAATGAGAAACAAGAAAAAATATCCCTAATTATCATCAAATACGCCCTCTTATCTAGAGCTCTGTAGTTTCGTGTAGAGATATTCAGTTATTTTCATTCTTGCCCCTTTTGTAAATGGCGTCAACCAATTAATAAGAAAATTCTTTCTCTTAAAATGTAGACTCATATGGTGGCTGGTTTGTGCCATTTCGTCTTTTCGTCTTGTCGCCGCGAAAAGACGCCAGGCGAAAAGACGAAAAGACGCCATGCGAAAAGACGAAAAGACGAAAAAACGCCATGCGAAAAGACGAAAAGACGAAAAACGCCATGCGAAAAGACGAAAAGACGAAACCCGCCACGCGAAAAGACGAAATTTCAGCGCGAAAAGACGAAAAAACGCCATGCGAAAAGACGCCATTTGAAACTCTTATTTTGTCGTCGTTTCGCGTGGCGTCTTTTCGTCTTTTTGCATGGCGTTATATCGTCTTTTCGTCTTTTCGCGAGGCGTTGTTTCGTCTTTTCGTCTTTTCGCATGGCGTTATTTCGTCTTTTCGCCGCGAAAAGACGAAAAGACGCCATGCGAAAAGACGAAAAGACGAAATAACGCCAAGCGAAAAGACGAAAAGACGAAATAACGACACTGCATTTTTACTTTCTTCTCTGTAAGGGACAACACCTAAAGGAAAGACTTTGCTCCTTTAGGAGCAAATTCTTTCTTGTAAGAGCAACCCCCTTTAAGAAACGATTTCTTAATAGGGAAGAGGAAATCACAGAAGTTGTTCCCCTTTGTAAAGATGGCGGAAGGAGCATTAGCCAAAAAGAGCAGTCTGATCAGGCTCTGTTCTGTCTGCGATCAGCACGTCTTTAGAAAACTATAAACTTGTTCAAATTTTGGGTGAGCTGCAGGTTAATGTATGCCATATTCATATCATGGTTCAGTGTTTATATAAACACTTGTAACTTTTCCTCCATAATTTGTGGGAGATTAGATTGTCAACAAGGTGCTTTATCTTTTTGGTAGTTTAAGATCAAAACGAAGATATAATTATGATGAAATTGATTTGAGTATTTTTCTCCAAAACATAAGGACGGCTCATTTTCTTGTCTGTCCGTTCAGTAGAAATACCATAATGACCTTCCTCATATTAAAAAGAGGGAAAAATCAGTGGCAAAAACTGAAAACCGTGATTATTCCACTTCTCTACAGATTGCATTCTGATCAGGGTCTACACAGTTTAATCAAAAACACTTGTCTAAATATAAGTGTCTTAACTGTAATAAGAAAAGCGATTTGTACACCTTAATTGCAAAACGGTACCATACTGACCGAAAGTATTGCCGACTCCACATTAATTTTATAGTCTGTCCTTATAATTCTTATACGTCGAAAAAGAACATCAAATAACATTTCAGTGCGAACATGATCAGACTGCATCAGGATCTGTGTTTGCAGTAGTCTGATATGAGTCTTCACAGTTTACTCAGGCAAACTGTCTAAGTATATGATATCAATACAGTTATCAATTGCAGGGTATTTATGCGTCGTTATTTCGTCTTTTCGTCTTTTCGCATGGCGTCTTTTCGTCTTTTCGCGTGGCGTTATTTCGTCTTTTCGCATGGCGTCTTTTCGTATTTTCGCGGCGAAAAGACGAAATAACGCCATGCGAAAAGACGAAAAGACGAAATAACGCCACGCGAAAAGACGAAATAACGCCATGCGAAAAGACGAAAAGACGAAATATCGCCACGCGAAAAGACGATAAGACGAAATAACGCCATGCGAAAAGACGAAAGGACGCCAGGCGAAAAGACGAAAAGACGCCAAGCGAAAAGACGACAAAATAAGAGTTTCAAATGGCGTCTTTTTGCATGGCGTTTTTTCGTCTTTTCGCGCTGAAATTTCGTCTTTTCGCGTGGCGGGTTTCGTCTTTTTGTCTTTTCGCATGGCGTTATTTCGTCTTTTCGTCTTTTCGCATGGCGTTTTTTCGTCTTTTCGCATGGCGTCTTTTCGTCTTTTCGCCTGGCGTCTTTTCGCGGCGACAAGACGAAAAGACGAAATGGCACAAACCAGCCACCATAGACTCATTTTGACTGTGGGCTGTCCTTACAGACAAGCCTACAGTGCGTCGAAAATTGTCGCCCGTTGACCCAAAGGAGGCGAAACATATCCGTAGGAAGTTTAATGCTTGCATTCAAAATATACTAGTAGGCTATATTAACATATTAAGAGAGGCGCCCTTGTCGTGTGGTTAGAGACGCTCGGTTATGATGCAGAAGGTCGCGGGTTGGAATCATGGTTCGGCCAGCCAACTATAGGAAAACTCTCTCCCTTGATCCAGCGGTAAGTATGTACATTTTTCGAATCAGGGAAGGATAAGGCAGCAAATGGAGACTTTCATATGCTCAGTCTAAGGTACAATGGGTCTGTAACCTAGAACCTAAGATTTCCGCGATATTTACAGGGTAATATGAATGCTATGATTGATTTTCAAATTTTGTTTCTAATTATACAGGACACAGTTGCCTGAGGACTGTGTTTCAGTAACAATAATGAAAAAAATAAAGACTGCTCATATATGAGTTATGGCCTTCTAAACTAAAACTGGTCTAAGGATTTAGGGTATACCTCTTTCAAAAACGGTTAAAATGTGTCCTACAGAAAATATACACCGCGTTTGCAGAGTTGTCTAGACATATCAAAGCTTTATAAATGTTTGCTGTCAGAAGTTCTGTCTTTATGATGGCTACCAAATATGAAGTCACGAACAGAACTTTCTAAGCATCCCTCGTATGTAAAGGAAATCTTCGCTTACGGCTATGAGGCCAGGTATCGCTGTCCAGAAACCTCGGTTTGGAACGAGATCTTTTCCCGTGGCTTTGTTCTTAACTTTCATATAGACTGCTCCAACTATCAGGTATACTGCCAGCAGAACAAAGAAACTAAAAAAATGAAAGAAAAAAGAAACAGCTATCGCCTTTTTCCTGCACAGCTAACTGGAAATCTTTGCAAACCATGTGTGTGTAGGGGAGGGGGATTGCGGGGAGCAATAAGGGGGCGGCGGATATAGTTGTGGGAGCTTTTTATAAAGAGATTCAAATTGTGTAAAAAATCTGGTTCTGTTAGAAGAGAAATAAGTTAATTGGAAGCTATTAGGCCTGCGTCATTCTGATTCGTAAAAATCAAAAGTGCAATTTTCATTTAGCTGAATGCCTTCAAACGTTTATAGATATTTTATTAACACGTATTTGTTTTGTGAGATTTTGAAAAACGCTACAACAACTTAAAGATATGGAATCGTTTAATGTTTGCCTATGTTAGCGTAAGATTGAGAGCAATTTCATAGAAAATTATCCAAAAAAGGTGTTTTAAATCATTAGGTATTCCAATTGCCAAAGAATTCTAAGAATTGGGTCAGATATGTCTAGGCAAACAGTCAAACCAAGATCAGGGGCCGTATTCATAAAGCCACTTAGTCGTTGCAGTATGCGGTTGCTAAGGCTAAATATCTATAAAGGAAATTCCCTACAACTATGAAATTTGGTCTGGAGGAACAGTCTTTGAAAGACTGTTCCTCCAGAGCAAATTTCATAGTTGTAGGGAATCTCCTTCAAAGAAATTTAGCCTTAGCAACAGCAAAGCAACCACTCAAGTCGTTTTATGAAAACGGCCCCAGATTGCAACTAAAGGATCAGTCTGACCAGGGTCTACAAAGTTATTCATTTCATCTGCATCTTTAGGGCGCATAAAACAAAACTGTGTTTGAGCCGCAACACGACAAAACCAACAAAGTGGCATGAGCGCCCAGCGAAGACTCAGATCAGCCTAGACATCCACCCAGTCTGATCCGTAGTCTTTGCAGTGCGCTTAAAGGGTAGCTAAGGGACTAAGCTACATGTACCTTCATACCGACAGCGAAGACTATGATCAGACTGGGCGGATGCCCAGGCTGATCTGAGTAATCGCTTGGCGCACATGCCACTTTGTTAGTTTTCTCATGGCGCGGCTCATTTCATGACAATAACGGTAATTATTTCAGTGTCCGATTTTTTTTAAAAAATTTTACGGTATGCTCAATGTCGGTGTCTTTATAATACTCCAGTAGGTAAATTATGACATCAATAAAACTGCTGTTCTAGAAACGTTGAATTATCTGGTACCCATTTTTTCTGAAAAATAGCGTTTCAAGATGCTCTTATTAAACCTCAACTTGTTAAAATTAAGAAATCAATCTATTTAAATGTCAAAGCGTAAAAGTTCTGCATAAACTTTACAGGAATAATCATACTAGTGTTGAATGTATGGAATCGGCTCTAAAAGTTTAATGTCACACTTCCAAGAAATAAGCAAATTTTAGAATGAAATATAAAGTGCTAGTTCTACTCCGACGAGTGTGGTTTAAAAGTTGTACAAGAAATGCTTTCGATCATATCCCGGTACAAGTATAACTTTTTCTTCTTTTTTTTTTTTTCAATTATGATTTATTTCATTTTTTACGTACAAACTTACATTATCAGAAGTACGGACCCTGCACTGATTCCACCTCCACTCTTTAGGTGATCTGGCACAGGAACTGTACATGCTGCTGATGACGTCATTGTCATTTGCTGAAAATATAGAGGTACTCTCAGAGCTCAAAAAGAGGGGTATTGAGGAAAATTCAAATGTATATATATATATATTTATTTTTCAATGCAAACACATCTCGGGGAGACGTTTCTAATGAGGGGTCAAAGTTATTTTTTTACAGCATATTAATTTTTTCCCCTAAATTATGCCTGTAACCCCTTCTTATCCGAAGCTCGACATGTACTCTATGGACATATATGGAGCTGTTTTCTAGATCTTGGCAAATTGACAATTCTTACAGTCACCGACAAACATCGTATTCTGCCGTTGCCGTCTTCCGCTTGACACCGTCTCGCGGAAGTTGGCTCGCCAGTGTTAAGCGGAAGTTGGCTCGCCGGTGTTAAGCGGAAGTTAGCTCGCCCGTGTTAAGCGGAAGTTGGCTCACCGATGTTAAGCGGAAGTTGGCTCACCGAGTTTAAGCGAAATATTTCAATGGTAGAATATGATGGACGATATTCAGTAATTTACCACTTTTACCATTTGTCTATACACGGCACGATGATTCTATGATGAATTTTACAGTAAGATCCTCTGGAAGCAAGGAACACATCCAAGAAATGAGAATAGCAGACTCGATTTAACTGAGTCCGTTTGTGTGCAGTAATGAAATGTTATATATTTTTAATCGAGCTGTCGATACTTTCTCTATTTCCCATGTACAATTGCAGAAAGTCACTTAACTGCAATTGAAAGTACCCGGGACATGCACATTTTGCAATGACACGCATCTGTCTGCTTGAGGACTGAAAGTAGATATCTTTGCTTCTTTCAATCTGCAGTGATTCATTAAATACACGCATGAACAAAATGCGCTCCCATCACTGTTCTCGGTCCTGCCCACTGCCCATACAGACTATACTCTAACCATTCATCCAATCCAATTTTAATCAAGAAAACTTACATATAAATTTGTGCTCACTTCTCCTTGTACATCTAGAGTCGGAACTGCTGCATTAGGATCACACACTAACAGGACGTTTGAGCTTCTAAAAAGAGGAATTCATGTGAGTGATAGACACCCCTAACAACCTACGTCATTAGCAAATGACGTATTTTCGAAATTACACCACTATGATTGGGCCAGTGTTTGGAATTTTCCCATAAATCTTGTAAATTTCAAAATCTTCGAAAAGCCACTGGGCGCACCAAATACGGCAATGAAAGGACAATCTTACTACATGGAAGTCAGCTTCTGACATTCAGTTGATTTTGCAAACAATTTGACCAAACTTGCTTCAACGTAGGCTGTATTGTGATGTATTTAGTCAAAGTATTTGCGAATTCTACAACATTTTATGGAGTCACTTTCATGTGAAATATTGCCCTTTTTAGAATGCATTTGGTGCATGCAGTCTTTTCTCGAAAAGTTATCAACATAAAGAGATTTAGATTTGTTGGTCTGTTCCGAATAGATGATTGTCCGAATAGGTGTTATTTTATCAATTAGTGACGCGTCGGATGACGTAGGTTGTTGCCCTTGATAGAGCTTCGCTTGTCCGCCTGCATGGAGCTTCAGCTCGTGGATTACCAACAAACCATGCCCCATCTCAAGGGCGTAGCTACCTAAACGCAAATACGCAGGTGCGTATTGAAATTTTGTCAAATTGACAAAATTTCAACACACACCTGCGTATTTTCATGCTGAAATGTTGTTAATTGGGCATAATTTTAATGCTTACTGCCAACAGACCGAAACTTTGATATATCTTAGCGGATTAACCCCCTACCATTGCCCTCAGTGAGTATAAAGCATAATTGTGCGTACAGTGTAATTGTCCCTAGCTACGCCCCTGCATCTCATTGATACTACTCTCATAAGTGTAGATCGTGTTTGTTATATTGTTGTGCATGCTAAATGTATTTGTATTTAGAGATTGTTCACAAAGTTGTTTAAATAGATATTTCAGCGTATAAATCACGGTTGGTAATCACTTTATTCGACTATGTACAATATGCGATAACTGCGTTTGTCGGGAACAGTTCTTTTTGTTTCGGTTCTCATAATGCTGTTCTCCAGGTGACTCAGTAGATAGGTTCCGCTGAGCCACCTGGAAAACATCGTTGTTAGAATCGAAACCACCAACTGTACCCGACAAACGCAGTAATTGCGTGTTGTATACAGTTTCGCGAGTTCATTTTTTTTTTTTTTTTTTTTGTCATTTTGAGGAGAGAGAGGCTGCTTGTACAAGGTTGTGGGTTTTTATATGTCTTTCGATTCATGCTATCATTCAAACATTTATGTTCATATTAGTTGAATGGCATTCTTCAAATTGAAGATCTAGCCATATTGCAATGTCGTTTATATTAGCGGGTGACTTTTTTTTTCGCAAAACCATGTAAAGATCAGCTTTTTATGATTTTGAAAATGTCATTAGTTAATTTGAAACGCATAGTTCAACGAATATGGTGTTTAGTAATAGTCCGGGGGCATATGTAGTTCCCGTGAACATCCGTGTTAATTTTTGGCAACATATATTAACTTCATCAGTGCTGGGTACACAATGGAAAAACACATGTTGCCAATTTTTTCTAGTGACTCTTTGGCCGTAACGATCGATTATATACGTTACCTATGTGTGTTTTTTGTTAAAAATCATATAACGCCATGCAAGGCTCCTTATGTTTAATTTTTATTCTTCTTTTTTTATAGAATCATCTGCAAGTATTAGAAAATACGCCTAAGTTTATTTTTTTTATCGCTACCTATCACGAGTAGTAACGTAAATAACTTATAATTTAATAACATAGTCCATTATAATACAATTTCCAGAATTAATTTATTGTCTCTCACAGAACAATTATTGATATAATATCCTGGTGGCTCTTTAGGAAAACTGTTTACTTGGAGTTATCAGCCTTATCACCAAGTGGTAAAAGGGCTTCATGACGTGTGTTTTATACGTGACGAAACTAAGAATATTTCAAATTGTAATAAATAAAGACTTGATTAAATATGAACACGCTCACAAGGTTTCGCTGTGTTCATATTTGTTATCGCATAAACCAAAAATTTTATTGATATTATTGCCCGGCTACTAAATTTTACTATTCCCGAGACAGTAACATACGCGACATCTTAGTATGTATAGCAAAAATGCTAAAAAACTGCTAAAAAGATTTATTGTTTTAAAAAAAATTCTGCAATTATAAACCAGCATTTGATTTGTATAACGGCGCCAAATAAAGTGATAAAGTCTGTTTGATAAAAATGAAACATAATTGGCGATTGGCCGGGTACGTTAAACATCACCAGTAATCAGAAATTCAAAATATTATTGAAAACATCTGGTACATTGAATGTACAAATTGAACAAATTCAAAGACTCTAACGAAGAAATATAAGCCGATCCATGAAGAGTGAATCCACACTATAACTATTATCTAAAAAAGCTAACGCAAACATTTGCTGACAGAGGATACGTACATTCATAAGCTTATCACGTAATTTACGTGACCAACGGAAACATTATTGTCCAAGTCGAGAAACCATCCACGGGTCAAAACGTCGCACATTAGCTTATTGCATAGCTATATCTGGTCTACGTATATAGTTTATTACGTAATGTACCAGCCGGGACCTTAAGAATACAGCGTCACAGCCAATTTTATTATAAGTAGAAGGAAAAGAAAGTAAGGAATTCGTGTCACTGGCTATCACAGCAGTATAGAAATACATGTATACGCAAACATTTTTCAAAGATTATTTTTATTTCCATTTCTTATTTCTATTTTTTCCTTTTTCCTACTGATTATATACAACAGTCACTTAAAAGAATTGGTTCAGCATGAAACCTATGCTTACCTTTGATTTAACGATAAACTTATTTTATTTTATTTTTACTTTTTTATTTTCTTTTTTGCGGGACAGAGATCAACAGAGTTCTAAGCACATAACGAAATGACAAGAAAAGATAGCAGAGTATTTTGGTGTAGGATATTGCTGCTTAGTTATATCTTAGCGAATCCCAGTTGTTCTATTAAAATAATTCATTGCATCATAGTTTTACTTTGCAGCGCGATAACCAAAACAAAGAGAAGGAAAACGGAACGAGTAACGAATACAACCAATTACTGAGTAGTTTATAAATTTCTCATATCTTATATGCTCAAACAGTAATGTATTAGTTCTGAATAGAAAATAAACAAATAATACTAGTAATGCATACTAACCTTAATACCTGATTTTCAAATGATTTCATTGAATGACAATATTACTATATTGCTCAGCAATAATCACGTAAATAAACTTCTTATTTATTAAATCTGACTGCTATTCTAAATGATCCTTGTCCAAATGTCTTAAATACAGTAAGTAAATGCAGCTTTATGAGTCTGGTAATATCAACACCACAACTGAAGATATATATATATATATATATATATATATATATATTGAAAGTTGAATGATCGAATTCAAATTTGTCTTTCGTTACATGAAGCTGCTTGTGATAGTGTATCAGAACACAGACAGGAGGTGTACAGAACTACCTGACCAAATAAATCTTGGTAATATTCGTTATGAGCGATACATGTTAGTAACAGGCCGATAATAAGACACTCTGTTTCTCATAAAATCAATTTTTTTTCATTGTTACAGTGGACAATAATATGTTGCAGAGTAACCGATGGGAGCAACACAGGGTAACGTTGATAACAATTCAGTATGTAAGTTACACTCATTAGATTAACACAAACTTGCTTATGGGGCAGTAGTGTTCAAAGGGCTGTTGAATGAGAATGCAATCGACATCATAGCAACGAGGGTGTTAATAATGGTCGACTGATCCAATACTTCTGTCAACTGCCTCAGCTGACAGGCTCTTTTCCGTGTAGTTTGTCTGATTGGCACGTTCAACAGCACGGATAGGCAAATAGCTATCACCTCTGTGACAGCTCTAAATCTAGAATTGAATCACACATGCCTACTATCACATGTTTTCCTTGTCGCATGTAATTTTAAATGATGAATTTTATGATGTTGCTATAAGTCAGAGTATATGTTAAGAAAGTTCTACATGCTCCAGATGTAAAGATCTATATGCGTCTTGTGGAGTTCTTATGTGTATTAAACAGCAAGCTTTGTCATCTTAGTATAGTGATAAGTTAAATGTTCTCTGGCATCTGAAAATTGAGCCTTTGAAAACAGTTTTCTCAATGAAAAACATATCCCTGATATATTACAAACATGTAACGTAATGTTACGTTACATTGCCTTTAAAGTACAATACAACTCCATTTAATCATAGTTTAAAAACGTATAACATCGGCGTTTCTTCACGATTTGATGTATATCTGTTAACATGAGGCGTAAATATTACACTGAAGGGCTACATCATCTACAATTAACACTTATCGTCAATTTGGGAGAAATTCCTAAGAAAAAAGTTGCATTTCTTCAACTGGCAATGCAACTGCTTAATGCTATGTAGCTAATTCAAAATATACATGAAGTTTTTTGAAAGACGGGCATGATTTAATCAGAAGAGACAGAGTGTCTGTATTAAAAATGACACATTCTAAATTCATTCCAGTGATTTATTCAGATAGCGGTTGTTTATTTTATTATTCATTTTCAATTATATTTATTTTCAGTTATAGTGATATACGTTACAGGTCTTGCGTGACGGATAACTTATCTTTTTGAAAAAGACGTCAGTTTGTTTTTATATATCAAGATATTTAAAAAAAGCCATATTTATAAATTTAACTGTTCTCTACATTTCATATGTAACAGCTGGCTGCTGTAAAGGCTAAAGTTACCCACCCACTACGTTGATCAGTTTCTTAATAAAACACAGAAATATACAATTTTTGAGCTTCAAAGAGCCTGTCCTTGATGACTATGATAAAGGCATAAAATTAGAAGCAATGCCTACAGGATCTCACTTGTATTGCACATGACCCTGGTTTGTTATCCCTTGGGTAAATTACAGTTATGTAACGTAATGTTACTGTCTGGAAGCCTTTGTAATAAGCACCTATGTTATTATATTAGAGTGACTGTAAGAATAGCGCTTTTCATGCTTACACGTACCTTTTTTTAAGACATGATACAGACTTCAGTCGCCATTAGCTCTTCTTTAAAAGTGTTTTCAGAATTCTTAATAAATAAGTTACATTCTGTCTTCAGTTGATATTGCCACTGCTAACTGATATTGCCACTGCTAACTGCAACCTAACTGATTCAAGATATATCAATAAATTATTTCAAAGATAAGATGAGCATGATTCAAATACAAGTGATATCTTATGCTCATTAAGGACCACATGAATAAACTTCATTCCAATGGATTTGGTATAATTCTCATAGGTTATTCGAATTTTCGGTTACAGTTATATACGTTACAATTATATCATGACAGTTGACCAATATTTTAAGACTAAATTTTGCTTTTTGTGTATTAGAATGTTCAAAAAGGCATACTTATGACATAAAACATTTTCTACAACTCATTTGTTACAACTGGGTGTTGTATTGGGTCAGTATTACCCCACCCACTACTTTGGCCATTTTCTAGGTCAAATGGTGAAAGAAAAAATGGAAACAACCATTTTTCACCTTCTAAAAGACTGTCCTAAGTGACTATGATAAGGGCATAAAATTAACATTCATGTTCACGGGACCCCTTTTTTACGACATATGCCCCTGGACTATAACTGCTGAAAACTTCATACATTTCGTTCCGATACTTTTGCTGAGATATTAATTTTTTTCTGTTTATACTCTTATTTTTCTTATTCATTGCGCGCACTGGCCGCTTGCATGAGAGGTCTATATGATCCAGAATTATTAAGCCAGTGGTCGCTACACGAAATAGTGTGGGTTGTTACGAAATGGATCTAATCGTCCACTATGTCGTCGAGATTATTTTAATCCTGTCAATCAGTAAGGCTACAGTTTTTAGGGTAACTGTGGTAATAAAACGTTTACGGAAATTGTGACTACGTTATGCATGGGTTGTTTGTGAATACCTCTCGTGGACAGCATATTGCATGATTTTAAGGTGAATACCTGCACGAGTCTTTTGATTGTGGACAGCGTGTTGCATGATTTTAATGTGAATAGCTGCACGCTTATATTCGAGCCCCATGATTTAAATGTGAGACGCATACTATTTATACGCCTATCTTTTATTGAAAAGTTAGACGTGGCTGTTTAATTCTTATACTGAGGATGTTATATTGTTGTGTGCCCAGATTCTGAGTTTAGACCAGAACGGTAAGATTTTATTATATTTATTTAGAATAGTTTGGCTAAGAATGAAAAATGTGACTTCTGATTGATATGGTATGATTATATGTGTCGACTGATTTGATTTTGTTGACAGTGATCAGGCTGTGCATATGTCGACCAATTTTGTTTAAACTGACCATGCTGCGCATGGTATTTGTATATTAGGAAGTTTTGTAAATTACGGAAATAGTTTATATCACTGATGTTGGTTGCAAAGGTGTGCGTCTATTTGACGTCCAGTGACGTCAGTTGCATTCATGTTATTGCGACGTCAGCACTTTTATATTAGTTTCACTGGTGTCCAGTGACGTCAATCGCATTCATATTATTCATGTGACGTCAGTTGCATTCATGTTATTCATATGAAGTCAGTTGCATCATGTTATTGCGACGTCAGCACTTTTTATATTAGTTTCACGTATACGTGGCCTATAGAAGTAGATTGATTTGTAATGGAACTAATTTATATACTCGTGACGTCAATTGACGCCATAGCATGCACCGCATTAAGGTTTTTTTTCCATAAGTTATAATGGTAACATTTGGTCGTCATGCGTTTGATTTGCCTTCACTAGATGACGTCATATGGTATAACATCATTGGCGTCATGATGTCAGATCAAACGTTATGACCCCAAATGTGTTAGAAACGCTTATTCAGTTATTATATTCTATGGCAAATGGTATTACGCTTAGTTTAAAGGAATGAATTAATACATATGAGAGTTAAATTTTTGGTAAATCAATTTAATGTAGATAGGTTATTGTCTAGATTACTCATGTTTTATGTGGGATATGTCATGGTAATACCTGTTGACGTCAGTATACTTCTCGACAATGTTTGGCGTCAGATCCTTCGACGCACATGCGTGGTAGGATCTACGTTTCTTCATTGGCGGAAGTAGTAAGCACAATTTTGGCTTTACATCGTGAGCGCGAGTTGTGTCTAGTGACACGGCTGGCGTGTGCACGTTATGCTCGGCATTCGCCGAGGGCGTTGTATGGTATTTCCAAGACAGGCCCAAGTCTTACGTATTGTTATTATGTAGTTACAATGTATTAAGTGTAAGTTCGTTATTTTTAGACACATCAAGTCCGGCAGTCAGCTGTTAGGGCTTAGAGCCACGTCTCACCTGGAGATGCGATATACGTCTCCAGGTTAATACCAACCCGGGTAGAGGCAGTTACAACGCCGTTTGTGCATGGTTCCTAAGCAGAGGCGGGAAGCACAAAATGGAGGCGGAAGTGGTTAGCACAGTTTTGCCAGATTCTGTGATAAGATCTGAAGGTCACATCAAGTGTGGGACAGTGTTCGTCCACTAAGGTGTTTTAATATATATAGACTGGTCCCTGGTACGATCCAGGGAGCGACCAGTATATAATCGTGCACGTGTTAATAAGAGTTGGTGTTCCTCATGATATATGGACTGGCCCATGACATGATCCAGGGAACGACGAATTGAAGTCTACCAACATAAGGCCTTGTTTTTTTCTATGAGCTCAAACTAACGTTTTTTTGTTCTTTGTGTTTTCCTTTAGTTCATGGCGCTGAGCCGAGTACGGTGTTGACGTCAGACGGTAATCTATTTGCGTATTGTACGCAAATCGATTACATATTTGAAACAAACACCTTACTTGGGCCAACGACATGAACTGATATGTGTTGTATATTATTGTAATTGTGACAGTTGTAAATTGTATTGTTGTATATAAAATTTACATTATATATAAACTTAAAAAAATTCTAACGTTGTTAGAGTTTCCTTGTCAGTGTATTACACTAGTAGATAACCCTTTAACCGGAAGTCACCCTCCGCCGTCCTGGCGACGCATAAGGCTCTACACCCGTGTCGACCGAGTGTAAAACCTTCTGCGTAACATGGGTACAGTCAGAAAACGTTAAATATCTCCGCAAAGGTAAAACCGAGCTTAACGAAATTTGCAGCATTTACTAAAATTAAATATTAAAGAAATCCATTAAGAGCAGAGAATACATTCAGAAAAAGAAACATGGGCCAGACTACGTAGTTTCCACTAAGAATGCCTCGTCAGTGACCCTGACAATATCTGGTGACGAGACTAGAGAAAAGCATACTGAAATTTCTTATTTTTTTTATTCGGACTGACTAGTACATGTATCAAAAAGGTCCAAAATATAAAAAACGATGATCTAGAATAAGAGTCTAAACCAATCTAAAGTTTCAGATTTCTCAGAATCACCGTATGTATTTTTCAAATTTAGCTTTGTAAATCTTCCAAAAACAGGGGACGCTTACACGATTCTTTAAACACACCCAGACCGGTAGAGTACGCAATTACCGCGTTTGCCGGGTACTGTGTAAATGAGCTGCGTCACGGTAAAAGATGTCTTGCAACAGATAAAAAATACATTCATGTATAATACAAGACATCAATAATAGAGAGTAATATAGAGTACACGCTTGTTGTGTTCTTATCCCGGAAAACGTCTTAACCCAGAAATTTAGGCACTTTCCCGGAAAAGAAACCCAACACTACCACGGAAAGGTAAGCAGCTCCGAAACGCGTACTTTATATATGAAAATCCATATCTTGTGATATGAATAATTAGTACGACAAAATACCTGCACCACAAGATTTGTGAGGCGGCCTACGCTTCCCAACGGGCAAATGACGTTCAAATGACGTCGTTTCGCACGCATCAAAGTGACAAACAACGCAAGTACATACGATTTTATGTCAAGAAGTAAAGCTACTGCACTGTTAGTATAGACATGTATTCGGTTATATTGTCTTATATCTGTTACTTTAACAACATAGATATATGAGGGTACCTATAGGCTTCCATAAGGTTAGCCCAATGATAAAACGTCATTTTAGCGTACCTGACACCATCTTGACTTTTATAAGATATTTTCACATTCAGACCATCAAAGCTAAAAGCCGCTGAGTCCTGCTGTCCAATATCATAGTATAGAAATGTGCTATAGTCAAGCTGGCACGCCTACAAAATTAGAGATACGTGGTAATTCACGGCATTTTCAATACTTTTTTATATGATACTGATGAAATCACTCAGTTACTAGTCTAACAGCAGAACTCGGAATTCATGTATTCCATGTATTCAGAGCATTCCAGTCGCCGTCATGAAATAAAGTTAGCTTAGTTGAGCCGTGACACGACAAAATAAAATGGAATGCATGACTCAGATTAGCCAGCCTGACCAGAGTCTTAGCTTTGGGTGGATGCCCAGGCTGATCTGAGTCTTCGCTAGTTACGAACCACATTTGACTATATCGAAAATATAAACCCTCCCTACTCTCCCACAGAGACCCCTGACCCTGCCCCCTTATCCCAATATACACGTAAACCCCATGCTGTCAACCCTTTACAGCTGTAAACTCATCCCTGTGAACATCATGCTACAGGCAGTTCTGTGGTTATTTTGTTGAAGCGTTGGTATATTACCTCAAATAGGTAAATTTTGTGAACAATAATAAGTAAAAAAAGTTTCAAAACTAGCAAAAGAAGTACACACAACTTGATTTTCACAAGGGCTGGTCACCTAGTTAAGCGGTTGTGAATCACGTACACGTAGTTATATAGGTCATATCTAGGGGAAGCGGGGTTAAGAGGAGAGCGGGGATAGGAAGGTACATGTAGGTAGGGTCTAGGTATCTGTTTGATGCAACCACGAGACCCGAATGCCTGTTTATGTTTAACTGCTCGTAACTTTCTTATGACAGATACGCTCATTTACCCAAAACGAATATAGTCGATTTTGCAAACAGCGCTGATCAAGATATAGGCTGCCTCATCTGGATCTACACTGTTTGCCATTTAGTTTTTGAATTCTCAATATGATACAGCTTGGATGAAATATTTTTCTTAGGTTTTCCAGACGTATAGTTTGCTTCTGCTTTTTAGCGCTCTAAGGGATAATGAAGATGCATATGTGAGATATACTGGTAAAATGCGAGCCTTAGCATCGTATAGTCGGGCCCTTACGTGCGTCAGTCAACTGTGTAGACCTTACACATTACGTGCTATTGAAAGTTAAATCTTTCGGTGTCTTCAAAAAGCAGATGACAGTTATGAGAGATTTGCTAAATGAGTGATCACCTTTATTTTATTTTTTTGATGATGATGATACAGGAAGGCATACTGATGAGGTTACCCGTTTGCACAGACCGATGTCGGTCATCTTTTTGCGTCTGCTAACTTACGAGCTTTGTCAACAGATCTGACCCTGAGCAGTTGCGATTCGGTCTATGTCGGTCCGTTTAAGAGCCATCTCCAATGCCTGCCTAAACATTTGCCTGGCACTGAGCGTACAAAAGCGTCTCTTAGACTGACTGGTATAGGTTTGTCAGGACTGGTAAGAATCAGATATATGTATAGAGTGAATAATGAGGCTGACCATGATAAAAGGGTCTATAGGCATGTGAGAAAACCTTAATCCAGCCGGCGTGGCTCCACAGACAAATCCAAGTAGAGCTAGAAGTTTTTCGACGCCCCGTCACAAAACTGGACAGGCAATAGTTTTGACTAAGTACTGTGTTCCATTATACAGGGTTGCTTTTAGGTACTTTTTTCTCGCGAGGCAATAGATACAGCGAGTTTTTGCCGCAGCTCTAAGTCGAACCATTGTAAATTGGTAATTTATTTTCGCGGAATTTTTACAGCCTTCATCAATCCAAACCTGGCTGGCTGGATGATTTGCGACTTTACGTCCTTTTCAGTTCTATTTCAGTCATATCATGACGGTGGAAGGGTAATAACGAATGGCTGTGTACATTCAGACTGTGTCTACGATTAACAAGAATTCTGCGGAATGCAGTGTCTCGCCTAGCTGGCGCTTTGTAACAAAAGAGAGTTAAACAGCAAAGATGTATGCATGAATCAAGTTTCTTGGCTCTAGCCCTTATAGTTTCTGAGAAGCAGACCTCAATGCATAAACTACAAACAATTACACAAACAATTACAAAGTCAGTCGACCGTAAAATGTTGGTAGAGACTCAATATTGATGATGACTTTGAGCTCTTCTCTTCCAGATGAATGCATGACCAAAGTTTCATGGCTCTAGCCCTTATAGTTTCTGAGTAACATACCTAAACGTGAAAACTCGACAAAAATGCAAAGTCAGTCAACCATCAAATGTAGGTCAAGACTCAATACTGATAATGGCTTTGAAATTCACTCTTCTGGATGTATGCATGAACCAAGTTTCCTGGCTCTAGCCCTTATAGTTCTGAAAAAATGACCTAAATGCGAAAACTCGACAAAACATTGCAAAGTCAGTCAAACGTAAATGATGATGGCTTTGAGATCTACTCTACCAGATGTATGCATGAACTCAGTTTCATGGCTCTAGCCCTTATAGTTTCTGAGTAACATACCTAAACGTGAAAACTCGACAAAAATGCAAAGTCAGTCAACCATCAAATGTAGGTCAAGACTCAATACTGATAATGGCTTTGAAATTCACTCTTCCGGATGTATGCATGAACCAAGTTTCCTGGCTCTAGCCCTTATAGTTCTGAGAAAATGACCTAAATGCGAAAACTCGACAAAAAATTGCAAAGTCAGTCAACCGTAAATGATGATGGCTTTGAGATCTACTGATCTACTCTACCAGATGTATGCATGAACCCAGTTTCATGGCTCTAGCCCTTATAGTTTCTGAGTAACATACCTAAACGTGAAAACTCGACAAAAATGCAAAGTCAGTCAACCATAAAATGTAGGTCAAGACTCAATACTGATAATGGCTTTGAAATTCACTCTTCCGGATGTGTGCATGAACCAAGTTTCCTGGCTCTAGCCCTTATAGTTCTGAGAAAATGACCTAAATGCGAAAACTCGACAAAAAATTGCAAAGTCAGTCAACCGTAAATGATGATGGCTTTGAGATCTACTCTACCAGATGTATGCATGAACCCAGTTTCATGGCTCTAGCCCTTATAGTTTCTGAGAAAATGACCTAAACGCAAAAACTCGACAAAAATTCACGCCGACGACGCCGCCAACGACGACACCGGAAACGCAATACATATGTCTCGCCTCTGCTTCGCAGCGAGACAAAAACAGGAAGGAATCGTACTCGGACCGCTGCTAGCTAAACAGGTCAGCGTTTAACCCACTGAGCTACCAGGGTTCCCTAGATCAAAGAATCGATTAGAAATGCCAAGCTCGAAATTCGTTAATTTTACAAAAACAATCGCAAAAAGTTCCCATTTACAGTAGATCTATTTCGAATTTATAGGATCCAAATGTGTTGACGCGTACAGGAAAGACTGTTACCAGAATCACACCGGGTAGGCGGCAATCGAAAACGCTTATGCTGTCGGCGAATCAAAACCCATTAGAAACAGCATTTTCGATTGCAAATTGTCGCCAATTTGCAATTTGCTGTTTCTAACGGCTTTTGATCCGCGTTAATCGATTGTTAAGAGCATTTTCGATTGCTCGCCTACCCGGTGTGAGAATGTGCGGATTCCTTGGTTAATTCCAGCCTGTGTGCGTCCCTTTTTGTGGTCAGACTAATAGATTACCGCCGTGTTGACGCACTCTCTCTCCGTGAACGGATAACATGGGTTGTACGAATAGTAGTAATTGCCGGAGAAGTAGTCGAAAAATCTGAAAAATAATAATACAGTAACAGGTTTTAGTAGAACTATATAACACTCTGCATCAAAATACATTACGAGGGTCATCCAATAAGTCCTGCAAACGGTCAAGTTTTAGGCAAATGATAATTAAAAACGAATCAAGCAATCCACATTCCTACATTGCATCTTCCCTTCATTTTAGTCAACAATTTCCAGAAATGCCATGATCTTGCAAATGGCGTTACTAGGCAACTGAAGAATACTACCATTATGGGTGCGGCGGTGGTTTCTAGTTGTCTGTTTAAGATCCCCTAGCTTAGTTCAGAACGCTTGTAAATATCTGAAGATTGCTGGGAGATACAGAAAATAATACTGAAGGATTTACCCGGTACCAAGGTTAAGATATTGCCGTCAGTCAAGATATTATTATTGTTCAAAGGAAGATCACCATGTTTTTCGGGCAGTTAAAGTATCATATAAAATGATTATATGAAGAAGAGGCTTTCACAGCGGATGAAGTATTTCCTAAACTGCCATTAATTTTTTATCAAAGAATAGTCCCGAGATGCTGAAATGTAGATATCAGAGAAAATATAAGCTTCGAGCCTTGTTATATCGTTTGCAGCCTTACGAAACCAGTAGTAAACGTCAAAACTAGAATTTTGCTAAAATTCTGTAATATTCTCTTGTTGCCTGGCAACCATATTTGCTTGGTAATGTGAACTGATAACTGTTTCTTATTTGACTGAGTTCTTACATACGAGGCGCTTGCTTTAGAACATAAACTCTTGTAATTTGAAAGAATTATAAACATATATGCAGGAATTTTCGCCCCCTCACCTCTTGTTAAAGACGTCGTGTTTGTGCAATTTCACCGCCGGTATCGCTTACACATTTGCAGTCAAAACCCTCTCATGTCTGAGAAAGGAATGTCACATGTACGATGTTTATCACATATGTGTATTTTATACGTAAGCTGTTAATGGTGTAATTTGATTACCCTACCTCAATTAATAAAGCAGTAATGACGGCGTTTGCAAGACTTATTGTCGTAGACTCGACATTATCGGATCATCCACAGTAAGTTCTCATCCATGTGCGACAGTAACGGATCATTACATAATTTGTATTGAAATACAAATTTTAATTTCAAGACGTTGTTGGATACATGTTCTGATGCTGAAACCATGCGATAAACAATCTCCTGAGTGACTGGTGTGTCTATTATAAAGACTCTATAAAGACATTAGAAATAGCATCCTCAGCGTACAAAAATAACCACCCCACTTCTCACACACTAGAATGTGATAATTTAGGTTATGCATAACGCAACTAAACTTCCACAGAACCCCTCGGAGAAGCTATCCTATTAAACAGCCTATTAAATATCTGATCTGATACTGTCGCATTTGATCCCTTATTGCCGTTCGACCCTCCTGTAAGTCTGGATAAGATATGTGCCCTTAAATGAACAAATTTGGTAAATATTCTGCAATTGTTATGTGTCATGTCAATCATAATTTTAGCATTCAAAATAAGGCAGGATTTCAATCGATACATATCGATAAAGCATTTTGTTCTGAATCTGTGACTCTTTGGCAGAATCTCAGCCATCTTCGAATTAGGTCATTGGCAAGATCATTTGTTTTCTCAGGGACTGTTTCGTGCAAGTATAACTGTTGGCACAAACAGTACATATTGTTTAAACTGCTCTAATAATCCAATAAATGTCAACACTCTGACGCATTTCTGTCAATATTTTTAAAGCAACGCTCTTGGTAAGAATG
Source organism: Ctena decussata (assembly GCA_963989385.1). Classification (NCBI taxonomy): domain Eukaryota; kingdom Metazoa; phylum Mollusca; class Bivalvia; order Lucinida; family Lucinidae; genus Ctena; species Ctena decussata. The sequence goes on from OZ022512.1 coordinate 12,016,273, forward strand.
GATAACATGAGTAATTTAGGGATACTTTTCCGAAAACAAAAAAGCATATGTTGTGTCCCTCATTAGAACCGTTTCACAACATATGCTTTCTTTGAGAAATATGGAAAAAACTATCCCAGATTTATCAGCCACCTTATCAAGAGCTCTGCTAAATGTTTGAAGGTAAATCTTACAGTGGATTCTGGTCTTTATTTCCAATGCCGGAGAGATCTATCATCCCGCTGTCATCATCAAATATACAGCTGCATGTGTTGTGTGTCTTACAGTCTAAACTCCACACTCGAGGTGTACATACATACAGGAGAACAAACAGAATGAAGGTTGAGAAATACATCCTTTTAGCTTTTCATTTGCTTAAACTCACAGCCGAATTTCTTGGCTTTCACTTTAGCACAGGGGTAGAGCGAAGATTACCAAACGCTTCTTATTTTAAATCTGTGGGATTTTTCTCCTCGTTTTATTATATCATTATGCTTCCTATTTACAACTTGGTGCGTTACAAAGTATTAACTTCCTTAAAATCCTTCCGCGCAGTCTGATGAACGCCTTTGCTGTTCGCAAGCAACATGTAATAACCGTAAGGAACTAGACAATTTGGCTCGAGACTTCGGTCTTCGTAGATATACCGTGTACCATTTATTACGCCTTCTAAGCTGATAAAAAACAGTTTCAAAATTTATTTCGAACATTTAATATATATCCAACACTTTCAACCGATATTTAAGATACAAACAATTAAAAATCTTGATAATCTATAATCAGGGCAATGCTCATGACCTAATAAAGTAAAACTGAATATGTACTGAATATGTACCATATACATGCTCTTATACGTGTACTTAAGCCGTAAGCTTTCGTGTGTAACTGTATTTGATTTTGAGGTTTTGTCATCTCACGTAACAATGATTTAGAATAAAAAAAATCGAGAAAGATTTAGTTGCAACATTGTAAATTTGTTGCGTGTTGCGATTAGACACTATCAGCTTGACAAAAATGATATTTTATAATTAGTGACTGCTAGCAGTGTTTTGTTCACTGTTTGTCACTGCTAGCGTTGGGACGTGACGGATGGTAGTGAGAAGTGACTGATCAGTGCTAACTGAATCTGCTGTTTGCAGGGACAGGCTGAGACTTTCAGTCCGTTTACAAAACTTTTTTCTCTTTGACAGTCATTAACTGAATAAATCAACTTTATTGATCTGGGAAATGAAACCCCTGATCAAAAAGCTTTGCTGTGAAGGCGGAGATGGATTGTTTCTGAAAGCGACCGTCCCTAGTTTCAAATCTCTCTCTCTCTCTCTGTGAATGGAAAACACCTTCATGCCATTTGTTAACATGGCATACTGCATGCGCGATAGTAAATTTTGAACATTTACGCTGTAACGTCGTTGCTATAGTTTTCTTGTGTGTGTGTGTGTGTCTGTGTGTGTGTGTGTGGTTGCCGGCCCGGCAAATAGTATGTGTAAACCAGTTACGGACATGATATGGTTAACAAACTTGCATAGTGTTATCAGTCCTATTATCAAATTAACCAAAACAATAACCTGTTATCAGTTTACTATTCACTTTTCAATGTTTAGAATGACTGTAATGGCCCGAGATATTGGGACAACTGTTTATGGATTCAGCACGTGCGTTCAAATCCATATTTGTGGATTGTGACCTCCTACTTAGGGTCAGCTGAGGTAGGTTGTAACAACATTTCCAGTCCTTGAATTATGAATTACTAGTAGTGTTATATGATTGGTCTACTGGACGCCTGAGTCACGTTTTATATATACAAGGGTTGATCCAGAAGTAATGTCACTGTGACCAATGCAAGCTTATTTATCGTAGCATTATGATAAAAATCATATCAAGCTGCAATGTACTGTCCAGTTAGGATATTCAGAATGTAAACTGACTGAACCATTACTTTGCAATAGGTGAAACTGTAGCGTATCACAAAATATTCAGACCGTTAATCTAACTAGGTATTAAATTGACTGTCCTCTACCAAGCGATGCTGTTTAGTGTAGAGGTAAGGTGGCGACCTTGGAAGCAGAAAGTCGCAGGTTCGAACCACGGTTAACTTGAAATCATCATTTTTTGCGTTCTATTTGTTAAAATGAAACTTTAAAGGCCGCATTGCTCTATAAGTATGAAAATTTTTATCATGTGGTATCGCTGCAAGCTTCTCACTGTAGTTTCGTTGGTTGGTTGGTTGATTTGATGCTTAACGTCCACGGCAAACAACTAAGGTCATGTCGGGACGGTCAGTTAACCTAACCACACTATTCCTGGGCAGGCTTAGACCTCCTAAGCGGTTAACCAGTACTAAGTGCACATACTTTCGCCAGTAACTGACAACTGCCCTTCTTGAATCAGCGGAAGGAGAAACGAAAGTATGTGGCCAGACCGGGATTCGAACCCAGGACCTCTGACTTACGAGTCAGGTGCCCTACCGATTGCGCTACCCGGCCCGGCTGTAGTTTCGTAATTGTAAATGACCGTGATTAGCAAGCTTTAAAAATCAAAATATCCTTGAGTTTCACATAAAAAGGGTTTGAAAAGTTATTTGGGTCATTTTAGTTGGCAACTAAAATGACCTATTTTCGATTTCATAAAATGGTAAAAATACAATGTACAGGCGTGGAGTCCCAATCACTATCCCGCCTATGTTGATATAGCATTGCTAGACGGGAAACCAGAACAGGAAATTGTATTTTGTGTAGCGATTTGTTGTTTTTCAAAAATGTGTTTTCTCTACTGTTTGCCAGTTATATGACTCAATATATGCACGCCAACCAACATTTTATTACCAAACGTGAAGGTTGGGACAGCTTTTCACAATGATTTGAGTTTAGGCGTTTTTATCGCTGATAGGACTATGGAGACTTTAAAATTTGATGCCTTCAGTTCTCCAGTCTTAGATTTTAATTTCGTATCTGCCTCTTATTTTAATTTTAATCTGCTTCGTGTTTCATTCTAAACATGTTTGATTTAATTATTAATGATTGGTTGGATGGTTTTGGGTTGACTTGATTGATTGAATGATTGATTTGATGCTTAACATCCACGGTAAACAACTATGGTCATGTCGGGACGGTCAGTTAACCTAACCACACTATTCCTGGGCAGGCTTAGACCTCCTAAGCGGTTAACCAGTAGTACTAAGGGCACATACTTTCGCCAGTAACTGACAACTGCCCTTCTTGAATCAGCGGAAGGAGAAACGAAAGTATATGGCCAGACCGGGTTTCGAACCCAGAACCTCTGACTTATGAGTCAGGTGCCCTACCGATTGCGCTACGCGGCCCGGCTTGTTTGGGTTGACAGCTCCTTGAAACAGTATTTCAGTCTATATCGTGCCGCCTCCCAGAGAGAGAGGTCTGTTGGGGGAAAGGAAAATGTCCAAGCCACCCCAACCCGCACCTACTGCAAGCACAGTAGGCCCTTTCCCTACTATTACCCAAAGTACCCAAATAAGTAGGATGCCCCGGCACTGAAATCGCCCAACAACGACCTTCCCCGTTATATTCATTCAACATCTTATGTTCGTTTTGTCTAATTTATCTGATACAACTGATTAGTCCTTTATTTTGGCAAAACAATAGGGGTTTTAGCCACTATGTGCTGAAAATGAGCACACCTTTCTTCATATTTCCACATATACACACAAATGAAATAAAATAAACTAAATAAGAAAATAGATAAAAGAAAGAAGAAAGCGATTGTGAAATTCGAACCTGCGTTTTCGTGTTTGCCACACCAAAACTTCTATGCTGGTATATCTATTTAACCACTAGGCCACAATTTCTATTTGCCTAAATAGGTTATAAATAATGTATATATCACTTTTAAGGAAACTTAACATCCCCGTCTTAAATAATAGGCACTGTCCAAAATAGTAAACAAACAGTGACGTCACTGTCACAATAACCTAACTGGACATTAATTCATTTCTGATTAACAATAAATATTAACTTGAAATCTTGTTCCGTTCCAATTAGTATGCAACCGACGCCATCGCGCCGCACGTTAAAATAACGTTATCTTCCATAATTAAGTAGAAAAGGGCAGTTTTCATAAAATAATATCAATTTCAATACTTTTTAAGTCTAACTTTATATGTGCGAATATAAAGTATAAAATCTCCAGCCCCAAAGGTGTTTTTTTAGCCTCGGAAAGAGGTGGAAGTTACTAGGGGCTAGGTCTGGAGAAAAGGATGGGTGAGAAAGATGTTCGCGCACAGCTTCCATCGCAGATCGGCTGGCGTGTTATCCAAGTGAAGCACAAACCCACGAAGGAGTTTTCAGCGGCGTTTCTCCTCGATGGAATAGCGCACCAGCTTCAGTATGTTAGCGTAATAGTCCCTATTCGTTGTGTTTCCATGGGGTAGGTAGTCGACGAGATCCCCCGCCCCCACTTTCCAATGAGTAAAACTGAATACAGAGCTGTGATATACGCCTCAGCCAAGATCAGATGACATTTTTGAATTGAACGTATGTTATGTACTTGCCTATCAAATATTACAGGACTGAGATACATGAACTACATTTCAGAATGTCAAAAACAAGCATCTCTCACTGGCCTAAAACTTTGATGTTGATCGGAATAGCCATTTCTTTACAATAATAATTTAAATAGCCCAAAATAGCCAAAAATTAGGTGTTATGCTGTTTCACTTGAAAAATACTACATTTTATGACAGAGATAGTTTAAACTCATCTGTCATGCGCAGTCAAATAAACTTTTTTTAGAAAGCACATTACTTTCCCTTTATATAATAGTTTATTTGAATGGGCTACGACATATGGTCTTGGAGGTATAGCAAAAATACTTCAGCTGCTGAAGTGTGACGCTCTGAGGTATTTTGAAATATCAACAGGAGCTGATCTGCCAGATAATTCAACCTGCTGTGCCCAGTACTTATAATGTGTTATAAACAGTCCACAGACATTCTTTAAGTGTAAAAATGACCAATGATATGAATAAAAATTGTCATTAAGTGAACATTTCAATTTCAAATAACCATGCGAAATGTCACGCAAATAGTGTCCTGTCCGTAGACACACTTTTCTCTATGAGGTAGCATATCTGTGGAAAAAAATTCTCATTAAAGAGTAGACTTCTTACAACTGTTGATTGTTCCATATAAGACATAATACCACCACTGAAGACAGAGTAGCAATAAGGAAAAAAGTGTAATTTTGTCTTGTCCGTAGATTTTTGTTCTGTCCGTAGACCAACAGTATTTTGATAAACTGTGACTGGTAACCATCAAGTTTCCAACTGCTATGCATTTGAGTTGTAAAAACGTTTCTATAGTCGACTATTTAAGTAAACCTAAACCATTTATTTGATGATAAGTGCATTTTCTTACACCCTAGATGTCCAGTTTGTCAAAAACAGAGAATGCAAAGTCCTGTTTCTAAAAATATTTAAAAAGCAATTAATGTAAACTGTCTAAAATGGCCTTAAAATTCATCTGCTTATTTTTTCACAACTATAAAAAGTTAACTTAAAACATTTAATGGCTGTATAGTTTGCACTATACCTGCATTCTAAGTATGATGTTGATCTACGGACAAGACGCAGTGGACAGGGTGCATCATTTATGGTTTTATGGTATATTATTGGTTACAGGATCTTTTCTTAGTTATGAAAACATTGTGTGTAAGTAGGGAAAAAGCCTTCTGGTCTCTTTCTGAATGCTGTCTTAGACGTCATACCTCCCACATTATAATCCACCATCATATCTCCCACATTACCCATTTATATCAGACACCTTATTTGTTAGACAAAACATGATGTGGAGAATCTTGTCTATACAGGATTTTAATGGTCGTTTTTGATATTTATATGGAGGTGCCTAATTTTCGAAAGAAGATACTTGAATTCTTGTGAGGTAGGTGACCAACGACCTAGTAAAGTTATGGGATAGAGCAGAAATAGAATAGAGGTAGGTGAGCCATTTAAGGCTGGATTCGTTGGCCAACCCTTCAAAAATAGTTTGTAGAAATTTGATACCATTAAAACCTCTGCAGCAGAGGCTATTTGATTTCAACTAACTCAAATTGCTATCCCTATTATGATAATTACAAATGTTGTCTCAAATATGTCTTGGCCATAAGCGTGTATGGCGGCCTGTTTGGGTTTAAACCTATTTGATACAAATAGCTACAGTTCAGATGCAGATATCTGCATTTCAATAAGGATGCCTTCAACTTAATACAGATATCTATATTTAAATGCAGAATCTGCATTTCCAATACAGATATCTGTATTAGAAATGCAAATATCTCTTCTTGATTATTAAATAGAGATATCTCATTTTGAATAAAATATATCTACATTTGATTGGTAGATATCAGCACTTCAAACGCAGATATCTCTACTTAAACAGACATCAGTATGTTTAGAAACTCAGATATCTGCATTTGAAATGTTGATATCTCCAATCGAAAAACATATATCTCATATTGAAAAAGATATCTCTTATCAGAAAAGATATCTCGAATTGCAATGCATCTATCTATATTTATGTTTTAAATAAAGATATCTGCAATTCGAATGAAGATACCTGCATTTCAACTGCAGATATCTGTGTTTTAAATAGCATCTTTATTTATGAAAAATACAGATATCTCTAATTTTAATTGAAATTTCTCTATTTGAAATGCAGGTATCTTTATTTTTGAACCCGATTATTTTTAACTTTTGTTTTCAAAAAATAATTTATACACCCTTGCTCAAGGTTTTTTTACATGCTTGATGTTGCCTGACCGGAGCAGGATCAAACCCACTTTCTCCTGATCCACAGTCAAACACGCAGCCTAATGTGCTGTCAGACCCAGTTGGTTTGTTGTTTAAGTGTTTAATAACCCCCGTAAAACAGCTATGGTCAACATCGTCATGGCAAGACACCCAGAATCTAACCACACCTTTCCTGGGCAGGCTTATCGTTCCACCATTTACTGACACCTGCTCTACTTTAATCAGAGGTAGGAGGAAAAGTTCCTACTGAAGGATGTTGCCTGACTGGTTTTGATTTGTTGCTTTACGTCCACGGCAAACAACTATGGTCATGTTGGGACGGTCAGTTAACCTAACCACACTATTCCTGGGCAGGCTTAGACCTCCTCATACTTTCGCCAGTAACTGACAACTGCCCTTCTTGAATCAGCGGAAGGAGACACGAAAGAATGTGGCCAGACCGGGTATCAAACCCAGGACCTCTGACTTATGAGTCAGGTGCCCTACTGATTGTACTACGCGGCCCAGCATTGCCTGACTGGACTTTGATCGAACCAGCGTCCTCAATGCCAGTCGAACGTGCATCCAACTGAACTATCAGGCCCAACCTATTTGGCCTAGCTTTTTAATAGAACTGGATAGGATCATTCATGTACGGTGCAGTAAATATAGATTGATCTGTTTTCGAACATTAACACAGATATCTGTACTGAAATGTATTTAAAATTCAGACATCTGTTCTTAGTAAAAAAATCAGATATCTGAATTTCAAATGCAGATTTCTGCATATCAATTACAGATTTCTGTATTTCAAGTGCAGATATATGTATTACAGCATCATTAGAGTATCTCTAATTTAAAATTAGAAATGCAGACATCTGTATTCAAAGGCAGATATCTCTTACTGAAATGCAGATATCTATATTATGATCAAAAATAAAAATATCTGCATTTTACAGCTAGCTATATATATCTTTCAATTACAGATATCTGCTTTTCAATTAGAGATATCTTTGATTTCAAAACTACAGGTATATGTTTTATATTAATGGAGATATCTGTATTTGAAATGCAGATATCTGCATTACATGGGTAAAAACCCAAAAGGGCCGTCATAGATATGCTGTGCTTTTACATTTTTTTTATTTACATTAATGTTCACATTTTATGAGTATTTTGACCATTATTTATTTATTTAAGGTTGGTTAAAGTTAAAAAAATGGAATCCACAGAGTTATTGCAATTACAAATTTTACTTCAATTTATGTCTTGTCCGTAGACACGCTGAGATATCAGAACCGTGTCATCGTTTAAATTTTGAGTGTATTTTGACTAGTGGTACAGTTGTTTTTGTCAGTTTGAAAAGGTTTTTGGCATAACAGTATGCTGTTATGTTGGTATTGTTGGTATTGCTGTTCTATTTTCTTATTATGGTAAACTGGGTTCAGAATACATAACAAGATACAATAAGACACAATATTGTGATTTGTTTTTCTTTTGGTGACTATATGAAGTAAATAAAAATGACTTTTCACCTATTGATCTATTCTACAGCAATTTTATAGTATAAGCATACATATTTTGCAGTGTTTCATGTACATGTCAGAAATATCCTGTCTGTAGATGTTTTAAGTTAATTTTGGCAAATTTGTTTCCTCGCATTTATCTTGCATTTCATTTTACAAACATATATAAATGGCACACCACCTCAAAGGCCATTGACTTTACTTTTCAAAATATGAATCATTTGAAAATCAGGTGACCCACAGAGAAACTGGACAAAACAATACAAGGTATATCCCCTAATTATGAAGGAATTTTCATTAAATGAAACAAAAAATAAAATGAAAAAATAGTATTTTTAAATTTTTGCGCATAAAAATTTCAATGTTGATATGTTGTTGTTATTCATAATAAATTATCAGACTTTATTCTTATTTAAATTGAAAATAAAAATATCGAAAAAAAATGGGGTCTGTATTCTTTTTATGGGTCAAATACAGCCTGTTTAACAAAAATGAATACCAGTATATAAAATGTTATAGGTGACATTTACATTTTCTAAAACTGCTACATCTATAGATTTCAGAAATAAAAGAATAAAGTCCCGCAGAAAACCTTGAAAAATCACCTCTGGTGAAACATAAAATTTCATCTGATCTTGGCTGAGGCGATAGTTTCAAGTTTTGGAGGGGTAATCTGCCAAACAGGTTAAAGCGTGACTGACTGAAGTTTATGGATAGTCTACATTTGCTACAATAATAGGAACCCTGAAATCTACCTATTACCAAAATGTTAACCGGAGTCTAGCAGGATCACGTATGTACGGATGTACGTAATAACATACACACATACGCACAACCGGAACACAATATGCCCGGCCATGCCGATGACGGGGGCATAAAAATACCAGGTCAATAGCATTACTTGCTGCAAAAATATCAAGAGAATTACCTGTTACAACAATACCAAAAAGAAATAACAATACCTGTTTCATAATTTCCTTGAGAGGAATAGGCTTTACCTATTTCAAAAATCCAGAAAGGCTAGAGCATTGCCTGTTGAAAATATATCCAGAACAATTCTTGTTGCAGAAATACCAAGAAAGAAGGCAACAACAGTGGATTCGTGGTAAAATTGGATTTTTCCTTTGCAAAACTGCCCATGCTTAATTAAGGACATTAACAATGCCACAATACATTTCTCCCTGTTGCACGTATACGGCCATTTTGGAAATCTAGCAATTGGGATCAGTTTGATTTTAAATTTTAAAGACGCGTCCAATAGGTCCAGACACAGTGACAAGCAGTGTATACCTCGATCAGACTGTTCAAACGCTGCTCCTTCAGGAGCAGTCTTGTCTGGGTCTGATACTTTGTCCAAACCCTTAGGAATGTTACTGAGGAATAATTTTCTACTTTATTGCCTGATTGAAAATTTTATGAATGAAACTCTGTATTGTACAGTTGCTAGACTACTCGACAGAGAAGGCTGGGTCGGGATAACCTGATAAATCTGGTCGATATATAATGGTTCATAAATGAAATAGGATACATAGTTCTTCTTTACTGATTTATTTTCATGAAGTTTTCATATCACAGATGGCTTTATCAGATTAACATGTAACACTAACAACCGACCTTCAAAAGGTGAGTTACTGCTAAAACAATCACTTCTAAAGCACAGCTATTTCTTAAACTGAAAGCAATATAGCATATATGAGCCACGACACGACAAAACCAACAATGTGGTTGTGCGCCCAGTGCAGACTCAGATCAACCTGGGCATACGCCCAGTTTAACCAGACTCTTCGGTAAGTGATCAAAAGGTAGCTAAGGGTCTAAGCTACCGCCATGCGGACAGCGAAGACTCTGATCAGACTGGGCGGATGCCCAGGCTGATCTGAGTCTGCGCTGGGCGCACCACATTGTTGGTTTTGTCGTGTCGCGGCTCATATATCTTGTTTGTGAATTCAGCACATACTGAATTAATCCTAATAAACGTCCGAGGTCTTTTCCGAGATGTTTAAAATCACCTATGGTCACGTGGTGTATAGATATACCTCCATGTTTTCCATCAGCTGTACAAAGGAGAACAACTTTTGCTTTCTATAGGACCTAGCTCTTACAAACGCGATCCATTCTTAATGAAAACCAAATTCTTTCCTGCAAGCGTTGACCCCCTACTGAGAAGGGCGGCACAAACAATGAAAGTATATCCATTCACCTTAATACTGTATACAATGGACTCGACAGTATCGGATCATCGACAGTATTGGATCACTCATAAGTTATCACCCATTTTTCTCACAAATGAAGCAAATATTTGTTACCATTATATTACAATCATCAAGTTAGACCAATGGCAAAGTGCAGGGTGAAAAATTCGATCGAAATCTGCGACTGTGAAACCAATCAATGTTGCTGAAAAGCTTCGCCCCTCTTCAGCGGCTCTTGCATTTTGCTTGTGGCTCGGTACCCCCAAAATAGATTTCAGTAATTCAAACTATTTTATCATCAGGCGATTGAAACCAATTTTGCTTTGTAATGTGTCCTGGCATCCCTAAAATTGCAGGCAGTCATTAATTTTGTGACATCCCAGTATTTGATGAAACTAAAGACTTGAAAACTGGGGCACCTATGTGCGACAGTAACGGATCATTAAATAATTTGAAATGAAATACAGGCCTCAGCTGGCAAACTGTATGTTAAATGTATGGTCCGATGCTTAAAACAAGTGATAAACGGACTACCTGAGTGGTTGCTGTGTCTTCTTTAAAATAAGATCAGTATAAAACTAAGACAACATCTTTGTTTTGTGACATATCCCCCATCCCACGCCCCACAGCGTATGATAATGAAGGTTATGCGTAGCACACTTAAGCTTCTGCTAGACACTCTGAAGAAACATTTGAGATTAGCTCGCATGTGTGTGGCCCAATAATGACTGGCGTTCATCGGATGGACATCTGTGCACATTGTAGGCTCAGACTAATGCCGGAGAACTCGTTGAATAAGTGTTTATACACTGACTGCATTGAAATATCGTTAAGGCCGAAAATCACCGTAAATTTGCTAATCCTGACCAGGCACTACGGTCTTATCAGGGTTTACACTTTGCAAAGGCAGACTATTTTCTTTTCTGCTTGAGTAGTTCCGTGCCATGGGGCGCAGGGAATTTCTAAGTTAAGAATTTTTGGTATGCTTGTACTTTTGTATACATTCAACTTTTATTTAACAGATATATACAGATATAACCGTTGCTGATGACGGACGTCGACCACTTGAAAAATATCGTTGAAAAGCCGTAAATGTTTTTCTGATAGTTTAATAGGACCAAAATTATTGAAGCCAAGAAGTTTGGCAGAATACCTCGGAGGAACTCTCCTATAAAATAACATCATATGATCCGATACTGTCGCACATGATTCGTTACTGTCGTTAGTCCCTCCTGTAAGTCTCGATAGGTTATCTGCCCTTAAAGGAATAAATTTAGTAAATATTTTGACACGGATAGATAGAAGGGATATTTTGCAATTATTATGTGTAATAACATACATAATTTTAGCATTCACATACAACAAAACAGGAGTTTTATGGAACTTGATCCGATACTGTCGAGTCCATTGTACTAGAAGTACATTTTCCTCGACTCTTTAGGCTCTAAATAATGCCCGAATTCCTTTGGTAAAATACAATGCCTGGGGGGGGGGGGGATTTTCCTCGACTCTTTAGGCTCTAGATAATGCCCGAATTCCTTTGGTAAAATACAATGCCTTGGGGGGCGTTTATTAGGATTAATATGGTAATTGTTTTGTTTTCAAGCCAACTGAAATATGGCATCAAATAAGTGGCACATGTGTGCAAAACATAAAATGCTGTAACCTGCCTTGCATGTTAAAATAAAAAGGATTTTGAAGACTGCGTAACACAAATGCATTTTGTACATTTACTTCATGCATAATCAAAGATATTGTTAAGACCCTTGTCATGTAAGGTACAAAAGCTATTAAATGTCCTTTGCACAAAAACGTTTGAAAAACTGGGTTCGAGGTTATAAAACTTGAGAATAATCTCTTACTCAAAATAAAGCACACTGATTAGCTGCTCCCGAGCACATCACTCAAAATAAAGCGCACTGATTTGCAGCTAATCAGTGTGCTTTATTTTGAGTTAGAGAATGTAGTCACTTCTTGATCATTGCCTTCTCATGTACTTTACAAAATTCCAGCCGTACATTTCCAGTAGCTGGAGACTTGCTCAAAATTCTATAGGAGTTAGTACCCACATTTACCTAAATTTTACTATATAAACAATAGGGCAATAAATATGACTTTAAATGAATTTTTTTATGTCATCAGTAAATTAATCGTCAAACGTGAAACACAGGATATTTTGAGATGGTACACTTCCGCCTTTTCATTGAAAATTTCTTATTAAAAAGTAATTCATGTTTGAAAGTAATGGCAAAGCAAATAAAAGTGACTGTGTATTTAGTCTATGGAAATACATCAGCTAGGGTTTCACTTCTTTTGAACAGTTTGCATTCATTTATATGTATACTATGCACAAATCAAATAAAACAACTCCATATATTATACATAAACCAAATAACGTGAGGCCATATATTCAATATTATTTTCCCACAAACTGATCTCCAGTACAATGCTGTATACTGCTATACAATACAGGTGTATTTTAAGTTAACTGTCATCCTTTTGCAAGCCCTAAAATATACTGATAGCTCAATATAACTAAAATTCGAACTACTACTGCATCAGCAATAATACTGAATTGACACACATGGCAGTGTATATATCAGCCCATGCGTCTTAAGGTGAATTCATGTTAAAGAACATAAGGCAATTAGGAAAGTTGGCCTTACTGTAGTAAGTCCTTTTGATTTATACAACAACAACTACTGCTGCATGTCTGAATTGTGCACAATACAAGACGTATTATTAATTGTCTTTCTAATGCATGAAAATAAGGGGTTCAGAGTTTTTAATTCACACATCTCTCATACACATGGATAAACATGCAAACTTATAATTGAGCCGCGACACAACAAAACCAACAAAGTGGCATGTGCGAAAAGCGAAGACTCAAATCAGCCTGGGCATCCAACCAGTCTGATCAGAGCCTTCGCTGTGCACTAAAAGTGTAAGGGGTCTAAGCTACCTCTATATCTACAGCGAAGACTCTAATCAGACAAGGCAGATGCCTAAGCTAACCTGAGTCTTCGCTGGGCGCACATGCCACTTTATAGTTATGTCCTGTTGCGGTTCATTTTCACAAATGTCAGGAGCTGCAGATAAAAACTGTTTTTGGTGATAATTCTGAGATGTATATTATTCAATTTCTAAAACCATGTTTTGGTCACTTATTAGAACTGCCTTGGTGAGGTTCTTTGGGTGAGTGGTCAGAATGTATGTTCACATGAAGAAATGCGCATAAATACCTAGACTTATCATCAAAATCATTATTTCATCGAGACTTCTGATATAAAACACAATCACGCATATACATTCATACATACACATACATACACCCATAATATATAAATGCTACTGTGCAGGAACGTGCGGCACCACCACAACTCGTGCCAGTTCTCTTGACAAAGGTCTTCCTTCTTCTGAGCACTGGGATGGGGGTTTTCTGAAAATGAAAAAAAAACAAAAAACAATAGACAAACATTAATTTGGTAACACACAGTTTATGGACACACCTGGTTATTAAGCGTAACAAGTCCAATATCAAGTCAAGTTTGCATAAACTGCACTGCACGTCCTTGCTGTCTGGAATAAGTTATAAGACCGGCTTTTCCCGTCCAAAGCAGTCTCCAATGTCTACATACGTTTTGTATGACGGATATAGATCTTTGGGACTGATTTGGGAGGGAAAAAGACGTTTTATCGCTGATCTACAAACGACCGATTAACATAATTGCGACGATTTTGGAAGGCACAACTCCCGCCTTATAACCGAATATATACGGTAAGGGGAGCATTTCTACAGCAGCTTTAGTGTCATAATGACTGTGCTCCACTGACCCTATATCTACAACAAGGAAGCATTCATCTCTCTAGTCATACTCAATACATTTCATTGGCTACTTAACCAATTTTATCCTCGGCAGCTTAAGACATTAGCTCTCATAGCTCATGAACATATATTTGTATCTTCAAAAGCTTGCAAGAGCGAAACCAGTCGATTATTTAAACTAACACAGGCAAATGCAAATAAAATGGCGTTCTTTTTGTTTTAATCTCCGCTTTAATTCACTTTCATTACCAAAATGACAGTATTTCCTGACTATTTTAGGGAATATGATAAACATGGCATAAAGCTTACAGTATATTTACAAGCTCACTCAACTGCCATAAATTCTATGTTTTATTGTCATTATTTTATTTTCTATGTTTACAAACCATGCAACACATATAGCTTAAAGAGGAAATTCATAAAGGCACCCAGTATGTTTCACTGGTTCCAACCATAACATTAAACCTTAATAACACCATTGCATTAAAGCGCCTTCTAAATGCATTTTTGAACAATGGTCACCTTAACATCATTACAATAAAGCAACTACTAAATGCATTAATGAACATTGATGAAAATAGCCCCATTCCAATAAAGCACCCACTAAATGCATTACTGAACAATGATCATTATAAAGCAGCTTCTAATCTAAATGCATTAATAGACCCTGACGAAAAATACATCATTACAATAAAGCACCTAAAACTGCTTTAATGGACCATGATGACTATAACATAATTACAATAAAGCACACACTAAATGCATTAATGAACCATAATGGAAATGATACCATTATACTAAAGCACCTCTTAAATAACTGCATTAAAGAAAATAATAAAACAACTCGATTATAATAAAACATCTATCTAATGCCATGATGATAAAACCCATAAACAATATTTTTTTTGTAAAAAAAACAGCCTACAGTCCTAACTGAGTAGGAAAGAAAATGACTACTCTTAATATGACAAGATGCCCGAGTAATGTGCTCAAACCAAAATAACAGTCTTATAAGGATCAATACCTTTATTAATAAATGTATCAAACCTAATCTTATATCACAATGATCATAATATCCAAATTCAAATATATTTACAATGAATCTTTCTAATTGATGGCATTTTTACAAGGCTTTCACGGCATTTTGTTCATGCAAAATAAAAATTCAACAACAAAATTACCGATAAAAAGGATCTCAAACAAGTGACTTTGTTGAACGAATATTCAATGAATTTCAACTTCAAACCAAATGAACATACCATAAATGAAATATGCAATGTGTAGATTTTATCAAAATTGATGTAATGGTATTACACCAATGCATAACATCGATGTCAGATGACAAATATATTCAACAAATATGTATTGGTCTAATACCACAAAATTGAATTGTTTAATAATTTCAGCGGAACCACCTTTGCCAGCCTTTCTTCAAAAACATAGACAATTGTAACAAACAAAAATGTTTAATTAAAACAGTGCAAAATTTGACAATGTTTGTTATTCAAAGAAGCCTTGTATGCTTTACTAAGAATACAAAGTTATAGTAGCTGTCTTTCAAAGACGTCATATTTATCTGGCCAGATTAGTGGTTGCATACATTTAAACAACAAAACCTTGGGCAAAAGAAATTTAAGGAACTAAATTAGATAAGCATTCTCGTATTACTGTTTGCTGAAGCTGTTCCTGCTATTTTGATTCATACATAGATAAAAAGACACTGATCTGCAAGGTTTTCCCTCGGCCTTGTATTTCAGGAGTTTTTGGGACCCACATACCAATTTTTTAAGAGTCCAATGCCAAAAATAAAGGGTCCTGTATTCTGAAAAATTTTATAAACTGTCCAAATCAAATATCAGAATTTCATAAATACTTTATTTTGAAAATCATTACTTTGTATTGTGCCAAGAATGATATAATTTTTAAAGAATTCATCACTTTGAATTGGGACTTGGATTTTGTTTTGAGAGTCCCAGTGGATGCACAGTTTTTTTTCTGGGAGTCCCAGACACCATTTTGGGGGTCTGAGACTCTCAATCTTGAGTCCGGGAAAACCCTGGATCTGGAACGGACACAATGTTTCAGCACATCCTGCATTAAACATCAAATGGGAAAGAAAAAAGAAGTAAAGCCAGCACACAAAACAAGACAAGTGAAAAGACCTTTCTTTCTTCGATTTACGCCTTAACCCCCGAAGGGGACACAGATAGTGTACTTTTGTACACTCCGGTGTTGCAGGATGAAAGCCAGCATATAGCCATGTAGCTATAATAGGAATCTTAAATCTGCACGGGGGATGACTCTCCCTGCATAGGGGGCCTCCAGTTAACATCCGGATCCGAAGGATGGCAAACTTGTTAGCATCATCCCTGCAAATGATGCTAGAAAAACGCGTTCGGACATCGAAAGATTTCGCCTCGGGTGAGGATCGAACCCACGACCTCTGGTTTCAGAGTCAAGTGCACTAACCATTGAGCCACCGCGCTTCCCTAGAGGTCAGCTGTTTCCCGGCAGATCGTAGTGAGGCGATTTATGCTAAATTATGTACAATCGGTCCAAGACTAACAGAAAGCCCACAAACAAAGATTTAATCAGTGATGAACCACACCAGAAACATCGCCTTAAAACAATCAGTAATAAATTACTAAAGGCTTTTAAACCAGTTTGATAAGTGCACAATCCTCGTCCTGTTTTCTTCATCACTTGGTTAATACCACTCAAACCAAAATGTCAAACAAAACATAACAGATCTATTTCTACATTTTCCAAAACAGCCCAGGGCAATGGTTATGCGCCTCTAAAACTGCTTTAAGGCCGCCTCAGTCAAGTGAATTTATTACTGACCATTCCAAGGCAGTCCTTCTGTTGTAGTTCATGGTTATTGTCATTGTTCGTCGTCCTACTTTTAGTCCTTAAATTTTGTATGCTATTACATTATTTAGGAAAGACTCGTGACCATTTGCTTAGAAAGAGCTGACCTCTTTGCTTTTGGCTTGTTTTGATTTGTTTTGTATCTCGTCTTTGTTGGTTTCCTATCCCATTTGGTGTTTAGGGCAGGATGTGGAAATCAACAGTTTAGGTTCCTGATCATTGCCTTTGCTTGGTATTCCCTTTATCAAGCATCAAGACTTTAACATATTAATTACAACAAGAAGCAGATTAGACATCACTGTTTGGCTGGGTCTCTTATGTTTGAAAGTAACTCCACACTAGGTTTTAATTAATCCAAACACTTTATTCCTTATCCTATTTATTGCTTGGTCCACTTACAGTATTGTTTGCAGTGATGTGATAAATAGATGATAACGGATGAGTCTGATCAGACCAAGTCTATATTGCCTGCTCAAAAATTCTTGTCTAGTATATTTAGGGTATAGACATGATTTAGACTGCATAATGCCAGGCATACATATCAAGATAAATAAATGTTCCCTATATATATACCCATAGTCGATTTGCTGAGTCCTTGTGATTATATAATGTTAAATCTGCAACCCTAACAAAGCAATAAATGTTACGCAAACAATTACTTTGATGTAGTGTATATACAAGATGAAATTAGTTCTGCAGAAAGTAATATTTTAGCTTAAGGTGAATCCACGTGCAATATAAAAACATGTGTTCCAAACGATGAAAGAGTGCTCTTTCATTTTAAATCGTGTGCATTCCTGCTGACAATAACAGTACCATAATTAAAATGTGCAACAAACTACTACAGTGTTAGACCCATATATCACTTGAATGTCTCACCATGTGATTCTAGGAACTGTCTGTCTCAGAAATTCTAATCTAGACCGAGAATTTACATAAGAAAATTAATATTGAAGCAATGAACAAAAATGACACACATACTAAAATCTCATAATGAATCACAACAGACAATGAATCTTTAAATCTTCAAAAACTGAGGGCAACATGTCCGCATAATGCTATGCCGAACCTGCCTTGCAGTTTCTTGTCTTGGTGGTAAGACGCAATTTGGTAGGCCGGGCACGAATGTTGTCATCAGGCTGATGTTAAATGTAAACTCAATAAAGCATGGAATATATTTCGAGGTTAGGTTAAAAGTAAAAGCAACATCTCATGAGATTCTCCTAAGAAAACAAGTGGCCCAAGGGCAACGATCGCTCACCTGCCAGTATATGCTCAGGTCAAGTGGCCAAAATGAAAGCTTTCGGCTCAGGCAGGCTAATAAACAGGCTGCAATTCTATGGATTGGATAGTGAGTGTGCAAACTGTTCCACCATGGCCACTTCTATAAAATCACCTCTTGTATTTATAGAGGTTGAAGTTGACTGCATTTCCATATCACAGAGCTCAATCGCAACAGAAAAATGCACTTTCTCATCTTTTCCCATTCAAAAGCCTAAGGGACCAAATTTGATCTTGCCATAAAATAGGTCAAGGTCAACCTAAGGTCATCATGTATATAAACTTTGTAGTACTAGAGTCCTTGATGCTACATACCAAGTTTCAAAGCAATCAGCCCAGTGGTTCTTGAGAAGAATTTTTAAGTTTTATACCATATATGGGCATGGTGGCCATCTTGGTCATGTGATCTGGGTCAAATATATAAACATTTGTTTCTTTATACTGTTAAGGCTCTATATGAAATTTGGCTTCAATCAGCCCAGTAATTTCTGACGAGAAGTCCTTTGAAAATGTTGACAACGGATGACGACGACAGAGACCTTCACCTCTAGAACTCGTAGGGGTTGACGATGACTGAATTTCCAACAGAAAAAAGCACTTTTTCAGCTTTACCATTCAAAAGCCTATGGGACCAAATTTGAACTTGCCATAAAACAGGTCAAGGTCAAGCTAAGGTCATCATTTATATAAACTTTGTAGTACTGGAGTCAAAGATGCTACATACCAAGTTTCAAGGCAATCGGGCCAGTGGTTCTGGAGAAGAAGATTTTTTAAGGTTTTTACCATACATGAGCATGGCAGCCATCTTGGCCATGTGACCTGGGCCAAATGTATAAACTATCGTTTCCACATCCTGCTACGTCTTTATATTGAATTTGGCTTCAATCGGCTCAATGGTTTCTGAGGAGAAGATGTTTGAAAATGATGACACCCAATGGCTAAATGACCTTTGATCAAGGCCACTAAATGGCCTTGACCTCTCATATCCATAGGTGTGGAAATTGACTACATTTCCATATCACAGAGCACAAAAGCAACAGAAAATGCACTTTTTCAGATCTTCCCATTCAAAAGCCTAAGGGACCAAGGTCATGATTTATATAAACTTTGTAGTACTAGACTCCAAGATGCTACATACCAAGTTTCAGTGCAATCGGCCCAGTGGTTCTGGAGAAGAAGATTTTAAAGGTTTTTACCATATATGGGCATGGCGGCCATCTTGGTCATGTGACCTGGGCCAATTATATAAACTATTGTTCCCCCATCCTGTAAAGACTCTATAAGCAATTTGGCTTCAATCGGCGCAATGGTTTCTGAGGAGAAGATGTTTGAAAATGTTGACACTCAATAGACAAATGACCTTTGGTCAAGGTCACTAAATGACCTTGACCTCTAATATCCATAGGAGTTGAAATTGACTACATTTCCATATCACAGGGCACAAAAGCAACAGAAAAATGCACTTTTTCAGATTTTCCCATTCAAAAGCCTATGGAAAAATTTGACCTTGCCATAAAATAGGTCAAGGTCAACCCAAGGTCATGATTTATATAAACTTTGTAGTACTAGAGTCCAAGATGCTACATATCAAGTTTCAAGGCAATCGGCCTAGTGGTTCTGGAGAAGAAGATTTTAAAGGTTTTTACCATATATGGGCATGGCGGCCATCTTGGTCATGTGACCCGGGCCAAATATATAAACTTTCGTTCCCCCATCCTGTTTAGGCTCCATATGAAATTTGGCTTCAATCCGCCTAGTGGTTTCTGAGAAGAACATGTTTAAAAGTGTGGACGCCGACGATGACGACGACGGACGACGGACCAAGGCTATACTATAAGCTCACCTTGACAGGTGAGCTAAAACCCGCAATCTGTAGGCATTGTAGTTAAAGAGAAATGGACACAGTACTGAGTATGTGATAACTGTAGCTTTAGAGAAGCTAGAAACACTAGGGTCTATTTTAAAGCACAGACGGACAATGGAAGGTTTCTGTAAAGTCTCCATAAAAACATACCTTGTGACAAATGAGGAGGGTCACAACATATGCTTTCAATGAGAAAAGAGAATAACTATTATTAAATGCTCCCCACGATCTAGAGATCTGAGTCCATAATATGTGGAATAAATCCCCTATTACAAATCTTTCTAATGCTTGTTATATCTCCTATCCTGTCCCTCCCCTGTCCCAGAACAGTCTCTGTCCGCAACATGTTCCTACCTTTGAGGTCTATCAGGCAAGGGTACAACATCATTAGGAATATCTTCTTTATCATTCTCTGACATTATCTGGTTCTCTGTCAAAAGACAAACCATAGCTTTAAAAGGAATATATAGAAACTTAGTTGAAAACTGCTGTATAACCTTATGCTTATGCGACTCTGTAGAATGCTATTTTGAATGTAATGCATCTTACCATTACCTCCATTAAGACTAAGCTACTATGTAATATAAGGTATATGAGTCTTTAATATCCGAAACTTCGAAGAAAGGCACATATTCCTTCTTTTGAATATATTCTCTGCTCTTCAAGAAACTCTTTAAGATTTTAATATGAGTACGTAACTATAAATGAATATGAGGAAAAGGAGCATAATATGCTCATTTACCTTAATATTCCTTTACAGTTAGTCTCGATATAATGTTATTCACCTTCACCTAAAGCACAGTGGTTTTCAATGGATCCGAAACACAGTAATAAAATGACTGTGTTGTACTTTGAAAGCCCTTTCTGTTACAGACTTATCTGCATAGCAAGTGTTTAGCTGCAGAAACAGTCTGAGGAAAGCCTGCAGCATTTGCCAGTCAGACAATAGTAACGTACGGAAATTCTGTGGAAAGCTGTGTCTCTCTTGTCTGTGCATAGTCACAAAGCAGAACTAAACGCAAACACTTGACAAAGATCACGTTGACGGCGACACCAGACAAGTAATACCTATGTCTCGTTTCTGCTAGCTACAGACGAAACAATAACAACCCCTGATCCGGCATGAGGCCTTGTCCAATGTCAGATACAAAAGTATTACCTAAGACACTGAATTACCGAAAATATCTTTAAACTTTATCCGATTTATTAAACTGTATTAATTTAAAGAGTAACTACACTTCAGGAACTGACTGAATCAGATCACAAACCCTATCCCCAACATCAAAGGGAAAGACATCCCAACAAACAATAAATTACAAGTGATAAGCAGACAACAATAAATACAAAATTTAACATAATCTGATTACTGGCAACAGGGGCAATTATATCCCAATATTCCAGGTCCGATTTTCCATTGACGGACATAAAGACCAGCTTTATCTGGCCAATTTTGGTCCTGAATGTAGGATTCTTGGGTGCAGGCTTAAAGACGAAAACATTGAACCAAATACAATTCAATGCTTCCCAAAACTGTTTTTTTTTCATTTATTTTTTTGTTTTTTGACTCTCAGACGAATCTTATCATGCCTATTGAAATTCGCAGAAGTTTATCGTTTTTGATAGTATAAGCGAATCTACTAACTCGAAAATCCAAAATCTTTTGAGCAACAGGCAACCAAAAAGAAATTGCCAAATTATAAAAAATAAGTTGCTTATAAAAACTCTCACAAATAATTCCGAAACCAAAATACCGTGTAATAAAGAAACCATAAAAATAAAAGTGAGTTGTAGTTTTTAAAAGAAAGTATTACCATCGGCAGAGAACAATGCTGTACCCCTCCCACTTGGGGCAGACACTGTGTAGGAAATAAAATCTTTCTCATTTGCTCCTTGAGGAGTTGGATTAGATGGCATGCCTTTACCATATTTAGGTATCTCAGGCTGAAAAGAGAACATAAAAGAAAAACATTAAAATTTACAGGGAAGATTGGGGCTGGGATAATAACTAAGAATCAAAATTTGGATAAAATGCCTGAAAAGGCGGTCGTCTTATTTAAACACATTTAGACCCAATGATTTAAGTGAATGGAGCTGGTAAATCATGGACAAGATGGACGGACCAACTAAGGGATAGCAGCCCAGTCCGGGACTTTACAGTCACTTTCCAATCTAAGAACCAAAATTTGATTTGTCAAGGTGCATCATGTGATACACTACTGGGCTTCTTGTATGGTTTTAGCAAACAATGACCCTTAGCTTCAATACACGAGAACTCCACAAGTCACA
Source organism: Ctena decussata (assembly GCA_963989385.1). Lineage (NCBI taxonomy): Eukaryota > Metazoa > Mollusca > Bivalvia > Lucinida > Lucinidae > Ctena > Ctena decussata. Next base: position 12,038,857 of record OZ022512.1, read on the forward strand.
ATTTAACTCCTATTATCAAACTCTATTCATAGATCATTTCTGGGCATTATTTTTTATTTTTTATTGTTCAGTTACCAAATATGTAGACAAGAAAGGGTACTTCGTACCACCATAACGTTACACAGTCATCCTCATGATGTGATGTCAGTCAGACATTACGCCAGCAAAATAACTTGTTCATTGTGCCTGTGACATCACTTACATATGAAAATCTATTCAGGCTACCCTTGGAACATGGTTATTAGCCTTCATCAGTGTAAGAAGCTAGATAGTCCAAGAATGTTCATCAATGCAAACTTGTTAGCTAATGTAAATATTTATGAAGTAAGTTTTCGGTCATTTCATCAAACGTGTTCTTGAACCTTCATCGGAATTGCCTATCCAAGGAAATGCTAACAAGGGGTCAGGACACAACAGATATAATTCTTATGGTGATTATCTTCTACAATAATTATAAGGTGTTGCTCCTCATACCGAGGTTATTGAATATATTTTCTTTCCATTCTGAACATGTCAAGAGTAAATAAATTATTCCAGAATCACCATCAATATTTCTTCTTATCTCAAGCATCAATAACATTCATTTCTGTAATTTTCAACATTAATATTTACTGCAGGAATGCCTCTATCCAGTATGCTTAGCATTTTTTTTTAAAAAAGGGGTTGTTTAGAACACAAAATGTACCAATAAAATAACAGTACCAACAATCTTTTACACTTTTTGTATTTTCGTACTTATTGCTAACGTATATGCAAGTTAGCCTTTCTTTCTTATATATTACACGGACTTAAATATGATGGCCTAATACATAATGACCATAACATAAATAACTCGTGCATCGGACAGTCTGTTTTCTTGTTTTCATATTAATTTGTGTTCTTCACTTCCAATGCTTTTGTTTATAAAACTCTCCAGAAATAGAAGAAAACACAGAAATTATTTTCTATTCTTCAACTAAGGCCCTTTTCACAGGGTAGAAAGGTAGATCATATTTCATAAGTTCACTGCAGCGGCTTAATGGAAGGCAATTAATAGAATTTACCCTGTGTCTTAGACGAATAAAACAAAAGTACATGTACATAGAGTTCCAACAGAGAAGGGGAGAGCAGCAGAGAAGTAGGGGAAACACATGACAAAAGTTTTGGTACATCATTACTAGTTAAGCATGGTTTCCATTTAAATTAATTGCAATTTTGCATTTTCATTTGCCGTTGCCATGCATTCATATGAAGCCAAATTGTCTTGTATTAGAATATAAAATAACACATCCAAAATATGCTTGGTGCAAAATATCAATTAATTTTTTTTCTCTGACAAAAATCTCACAGTAGTCTGATACTGTTTAGAAATAGTTAAAATTTATACATTATATAGAGATGTAACACCATTTCTGTATGTCGCTCCTACTTTTAACAAGATTTTATCGCTTTATTCTTGGATAACCCTTTATATATCCAAAGAATCCTATATAACTACTCTTTTACAATTACACATGTTAATTTTGAAGATTAAGACAGACTGAAATGTGAACTTTGCATATATGAGCAAATTTTCTAAATATTCTCTTTAAAACAACATGAAGGGCAGCAACATAAAAGGGCCCTTAAGCTGCTAAAACGGTGTATCTTTCCAACTAATCAAGATAAAATTTAAACTATATACCATTCTAAAGAGAGAATAATAATAAGCCAGATTGTCATAAAATTATAAAATCCGCATAAAAATGCATGTGAAAAATTCCAAATAATTTGTGATGAGAAATTAAATCTTAGTTAAATGTTGGTCAAGATGTAGGCTTCTAAAATTGTTTTAATATTGCAATCTGATCATCTGGCTGTCAAGTTTGAATTTTAATTATTTGAATAAATTTATTCAAATCATGATAATTGATCAAAGTTAAAACTCAGATAGCATTGCTTGCAACTGACTGATATTTTAAAAAAAAACAACATCTTTTTCAGAAACTAGAACTCTTCAGCATTCCATATGTTCAAATCAGAATGCCATAGCTATGGTAACGAAAAATTTAAGGAATTTGTACAATCATGCTGTTCTATACACATAACATGGAGCGATATTTTTTTTCCCCGTAAGTTTAGCCCAGCATCATTCCTTCAGTACAAAATGATATCACCATCTACCTTGTATCTTTCTTTATTCCAATGAAGTAACCCTCTATGCCCTTTTAGTTGTGCTGCCCATCACATGTTGTGTTCCCTCACAGAATCAACCCGTCAGGGCAGTTCTGAGGGACGATAGCAAATAAAGTGACAAAATCTCAGAATAACCACTGACAATTCACTGTCTAGAGCTCTTACACTATTCTGCTTTTTAACTTACCAATGGACGTTTCATTGGACTAGCATTTTTGGAAGAGGGCATTATTCCTACTGGAGTATCTACCTGAAGAATGATGAAATAAGACAGAGTTTTTAGATTAATACTGTTCTGTAATTACGAACAAGAGCTCCGCAAGCGGGGCAATAAATGCCCGTTTCTGAATGTTTGCACAGTTTCATCCTTGTCTACATTGCTATCAAGTTTATCAAGACATTCCAAACATTAATGTTCTCAAAAGAAAAGGCTTAAAATAGTAATCAAAGGGATGTAACTGAAAAAAATAAGGAAGGGGAAGCAATTATTCTTATATTAGACATACTGTCTCAACCTAATACACATTGCCATAAAGTTTCGTCAAGATATTCCATACGGTTACATAGTAATGACTTGCCTAAGTATAGCCATAGAAATTAATCAAAAGGATGTAACTCCATAAATAACGAAGGGGGAGCAATTGTTCTTATATAAGACACACAGCCTCAACCTAATACACATCGCTATCAATTTTCATCAAGATATTCCATATGGTTGCCTACTAATCGCTTGCATAAGAATAGCCTTAGAAAATATTCAAAGGGAGGTTACTCTAAAAATAAGTAAGAGGAGGCAATCGTTCTTATATGTGACATATCGTGTCAACCTAATATACATCATAATCAAGTTTAATCACAATAGTCCAAAGGGTTAGTTAGATATGAGGTGTGCAAATATAGTCTGACAAAATAATCAAAGGGAGGTCACACAAAATCTAAGTAAAGGAGAGTAACCACGTTTTCTTAATCTCATATACATTGGTGTGAAGTTTCATCATGATATTCCAAAAAGTAACCAAGTTATGGAATGCTAAAGAATTGCCATACAAACTGTCATAGTTGAGTTTTTTCAAAGGGCTGTTACTCTGCTAAAAATCTTCAGAGCGTAACTCCAAATAATATGCGCTACTCCATGTTGTACATGTAGTCTTACTATTTACAAACTTTCAGCTTAATTGGATGAAAACTGTAGGGAGTTGTCAAGAAACGTACACCCCGAAAATTATAAGTAAAGGGCTGTAACTCCGCTAAAAATCATTGGAGTGTAACCTCGAAAGGATATGCGCTGGTCCACCTCATAGTCTTACTATATACTAATTTCAGCTTGATCGGATGTAAACTGTAGGAGGAGTTATCCGGAAACGAAAAGTTTACGACGGATGGGATGGACGGACGGACAAACGCCAGCGCCATAACAATATATGTCCCGTTTTTCAAACGGGCGTATAAAAATTATTCAAAAGCAGCAAAATAGAGCATTTTGATTTCAGCAGAACTTAGATTGTTATAGAATTAATTTTGCACTTTAAAATCGCTGTCGACCAATAGTATCAATGATCTAAAACACAAATTCAGTTTTTTTTCCAAAAGGCTAATCTCATATCATGCAATGTAGGAACCTTATGCTATGATGCTCTCGTGGAGGAAAAACTTAATCAAAGCAAATGTCTATATTATTCAGCAACTTCTAAAAATTGCATATGTAATTTGGATATATATACTGGTGAAATACTGCAAGAATATTTGCTAGAAACTCTAAGAAACAGTCTGATCTGGAAGATACTATCCTCTCAACACCGAAAGTTGAATTCTACCCAATCATTTTTCAAAATTAAGTGGTTCTGACTTACTGAGTAACTGACAGCTGCATGATGTAATGCTGCGGCCTGTCGTTGTAATGTTTGTCGAATGTAACTTTCATCTTTAAGAGCATGTAAACTGAAAATCAAGGAACATATAAAATGAGATTTATGAAAACCCCAAAGGCAGATCACCGAATTCCTGATAGGGGGCTAAATAAGCTTGTTGAAAAGATTGTTCTCAGAGACAGATTAGACTAAGATAACCCCCATTGGAGAAACGAACCTAAATGAGATGTCTCATTAGAGATCAAAGGTAGATGAATCTAAAGAGATTGTTTTTGCAATTTATTTGACAGATTGGTACTCTTTAAGGAAAAACTATGCCCTAGAAAAAGGAAACAACAGTTTTACTTTAACAGTAGCCCTTCTCAACCCCCACCCCCCTCTCCCCGAACTGTAAGCTAGAAAACGACGTTACAGGGAAGTCATAATTACACCCTTTATGTGTGTGTGTGTGTGTGTGCGCGCGTGTTTTATTGAATTATTATATTCACATTTTTCTGCGCAAGGTAAATTGTTAGACTTGAATTAGATATCCTCCCTAATCAAACACATTTGCAAACGGATTTTGGACTGTTGCCTAAGCCGTGGTTGATTGATGTATCTCTAAACGAATGTTTTTGTAACAGGTGAAAATATATGCCATGCCTATCATTTGTTTTAGCACAATTAGACTATATATGTACATTGCTGGGGAAGGTAATTTTTGGTTTAGGATTAGAGCAACATTAAAATCCATGAACTACAAAACTACTGTTTGTCTTAAATCAAATGGTAACTATAATGTTATTTTCTTAAATCAAAAAGTGACAACCTATTACTATACCAAGTAACTTTATTATGTGTTTGTTCGCTTTTAAGGTACTAGAAAAAACAATGGCAAATACTGATAATGTAGTATATATTATCAATCATCTTCAATCATCATCATTGTATTCTGAAAGATTCTGCTGCTGTCAACGTTAACATCGGAAAGCAGGAACCCAGAGGTAAATAATGATGACGATGGGAGAATACGACATGACAACTTCGTATAACGCAGCACCCCAAAGATAAAGGGAACAACAGGATGTTTGTAAAGTCGAAGATGGAGGATAAACCAATTTGCCTGTATTTGCAATTATGGGTCTTGAACCTATATTTTTTGTTTCTACCAACCTTTGTTGTAATATTGCAAACTTCTTCTCCCAGGTTCTATGAATTTTCTCTATCTCTTTCTTCAGTCTGTAATTATCAATAAAAAATAAAGGTATTAATAACCTTTTTACCACTTAAACTGAAACAGACTTTTCCATCAAGTCCATTATGACAATAATTTAGAATCGGAATATTTAAAAGAAGCACACACTTTTTGTGCCATTACTATTCTAAATCACATATAAAGCCTAATGATAGCAACATAAACAAGACTTGAGAGTAAGGCTGTGCCTAAACTGCCAAGATAAACATCTTTTCCGGGTACTCTAATTTCCTGTACTATAAACAATGACCTTTTGTCTCTACGAAATCGAGCTACTGGCTGTGGACATATATATGTGGAAATATGACCGTGTTCAACAGAGAAGTAATAAAGTTCAGAGAGACACTGGGGTGTTTCAGAGCCAATGCCGTGATGTAAGTTGCATGACAATTCAACAAAAAGGTGTTTTAAGGTAAATGGGTTCAATTTTTAGGGAAAACAGCTGTTCCAATTTTGCTTCCCTAACCAACCCTTTTCCAAAGGGGTTTAACTCTTAACCTTCAAAGCACATCCCAACTTTCTACTATGTTGTCCAGAGAAACAAAACTGATGTCACTAAAGTTGCGTCTCTTTGTACAACTGGCAGAAGAAAATGGAGGTGCACCCATTTACTTTAATCTCTGATATATGGAGCTCAATGCATAGACTGTATAAGCTTTGCTCATTATAGCATGGAAAGAAAGTAAAAACTGCGACGTGATGCTGCTGTTTGCACAGTCAATTTCATAACATAAATTATGAAGTTTCATTACAAAAGGTCTCTGAGACCCTGAGCAATTGACCTAAATGCCAAGGGTGACAGAAATCCAGGCTGATGTTTTAGAGTGATGCTTTCACACTAGAGCTTTTGACATAATCTATAAGATCTGGGGCTTCAAGCAGTGACGTAGCAGAGTATGAAAAGAAAGCCTACTGCATTAAATAGTGCTGGTATTGTAGAGACCATGTCAAGTTTATGTGAAGTTTCATCATAAAAGGTATTTCAGTCTCTGGGACATAGAGCTTAACACAGTGGGTAAGCAGAAAGCCACGTTAGCGTTGAACAGTCTCTTTACAACAATAACACCTGCCCACTAACACGCCTACCAATCACTCTCATGCGAAACCGTGGTTCAGAACGCCAATCCATGAGAGGAGTTTCCGGTTTTGCAGAACGGGAGCCAAAAAGGTAAACAAATTTGAAATCGGTACAAGGTTTGAGTTATTTATTATCTCTGAAAACTACGCAAAATATAAGAATGCTATTGTGTCGCATATAGATTGCTACTTCCACATATTAAAGGATTAGGCGTATGGTCTTGCATTTTCCAGATATTCATTTAGTCAATCTCGCCGATATATACATGTAGGGTAAAGTCACATTCTGTTGCTTGATTTTGATTCTCTGACCTTGTAAGTAGTATAGAAGTGAACAGAACTACTGTGCGCGTAAATCCAAACGTTGAAAGTAAGTTTTCCTTTTTGGACAGTTTAGCTTATAGAAAATATACGCAAAAACTTGGCATCGTCAGCCCGGTTCCGCATGAGATAATAGAAAATATAAAGATTTTTTTATGAGAAACAAAAACAGTTTCTGGACAATAATTGAATCAATACTAACAGGAACTCTGTGATAAATCATTATTTCATACATTGCAGATGACTACTTTTAGGCTGTTTTTATTCCCTGTTCGTCTTTTTCAGGCCTTTTGCAAACCCTCTTTCAAACCCTCTTGCAAGCCTCAAAAACAAATAAACGGGGATTAAAACTGCCAGAAGGTCATCTGCAATGTATAAAATAATGATATTTCACAGAGTTCATGTTAGTTTTGAACCAATTATTGTTCAGAAGCTGTTTTTGTGTTTGATAAAAATTCCTACTATTTTCTAATATCTAATGCGGAACCGGGCTGGCGACACCAAGTTTTTGCGAATAGTTTCTAAAAACTAGACAGTGCAACGCAAAAAGCTTACTTAAAAGTTTGGATTCACGCATACAGTAGTTCTGTTCACTTCTTTGCGACTGACAAGGTCAGAGACTCAAAATCAAGCAAGAGATTGAGATTTTTCCCTACATGTATAAATCGTCGAGATTGACCTTGAACACATTCTCGCCGTACTAAATGCATATCTTGAAAAATGCAAGATCATGTGCACGCCTAATCCTTTCATGTGCCGAAGAAACAATCTATATGTGACAAAATAGCATTCTTATATTTTGCATATAAATAGTTTTCAGAGAAAATAAATATCTCAAACCTTCGGTCGATGTCAAATTTGTTTACGATTTTGGCTCCCCTTCTGCAAAACCGGGAACTCCTCTCAAGGACTGGCATTCTGAACCACGGTTTCGCATGAGAGTGATTGGCAGGCGTGACTAGAGACAGTTTTGAGATTTCCAAAATATGGTTGACCTCTCCATAGCAACCACCTAACTATAACAGCCAATTTTATGACTTCCAATGCTGGCTGTTTAAAGACTACGCAGTGTTTATTACTGTAAATGGAAAAGCCTTTTATCTCTCCATCAATCCGAATACAAAGCTGGACAAATACTATTCCAATAGATTATTTAAGTCCATGACAATATCAGTCAAAAATGTCAATTCTAAAATTTGTAACTGCCAAAATTCATATATCTTATCTTAATATTTGGGGGTCTGAAATTATTTCAGATATATTGAGCTGACTGTTCATCAATGTTGACAAATGCCAGAGTGCCAGGACAGAAACCTTATGATCTCCTGGTAGCCGAACATGGCTATCGCACAAATGATCAAAGCCAAAAGCTGAACCACAGCAGTGGAGTCACCGCTTCAAGAGAATGAAATGTACGTGTTATGGCATTTTAAAAACCAGAGCTGTCGCCTGACAGCATAGCTCGCCTGAATAGGTGCTTGCCCATCACACAGTCGCAACGGGGGCGTTGACTGCTATGCATAAATCTTCATGCAAGCATGTCCATAATGACAACACATTTATAAACAAAAGCTTTCTCAGAAATAAGTCTTAAAATAAAATTAAAATAAAAAAAATCCACATGAAAATTCAAAGTCCATGAGCTTGAGGTCAAGGGGAAAGGGCGGGGGGGGGGGGTAACCATTATCTAACATCAGTCCAAGTATAAGTACCAACGGTGTCCATCGTGGCACTGTGAAATTAGGTCTTCATAAATATAGAACTTCAACCAAAACCTTTCAGACAAAAATCGAAGTCGAAGACCTGGACTTCAAGGTCATCCAGTGGGGTAAGTATTTAGTGTTTTGTAAAAACTCAAAAAAAGTGTCTAACATCAGTTCAAGTGTAAACTAAATCTTTGCCAAGCATTATGAATCGGTATGCAATTAGAAAACGTTAATAAAGACCAAATTTCCTAAGTCCCTGGCCTTGACATCAAGGTCACTGAGCGGGGTTGGGGTAGTACTCTGTAAGACTTTGGATCTAACTACAGTTCAAATATAAAAACAATTCATCTATGGGTTCACGAGATATGTGTCTTTAAAAACACTTTAACCAAAACATCCAATCAATAAAAAGACAATTTTCTAAGTCCATGACCTTGACATCAAGGTAACTGAGGGGAGTGGGGGTAGTACCTTGGAAAACTTTGGACCAATATCTAACTACAGTGCAGGTATCAAAGGAATTCATCCATGGGTTAAGGAGATAGTGGCCTTTATAAAACTTTAACCAAAACATCCAGTCCAAAATAACTCCCAATTTTCTAAGTCCATGACATTAACATCAAGGTCGCTGAGTGGGGTGGGGTGGTAACCTGTTAAACTTTGGACTTATATCTAACTACAGTGCAACTATCAAAAGAATCCATCCATGGGTTAAGGAGATATAGGTCTTTAAAAAACTTTAACCAAAACATCCAGTCCGGACGCCGACGCTGACGCTGACGCCGACGCCGACGCCAGGGTGACAACAATAGCACTTCCTGAACTTTGAACTTTCGTTCAGGCGAGGTAATCACTCAAAAGATCTTGGCTTAAAGGAAGGAGTGGGCTATATACGGAGAATTAACATCCAAATGTCATTCTGTCTCTTGATCACATAGTGTCAACACCTCCAATCAGCCAATAAAATTATTTTAACTAGTAATTCTGGCCCACTGATTGGTCAAATAAATGTTCACAGCTCTACCCGTGCAGGTATTGCTGGGAACATTACCCGCCTTCATAGAAATCCTGCCTTTAACAGTATACTCACCTAGCAATTTCATCTTTAAGCATTTGTTCATTTCTTCTCATCTTGTTGATATCTGTATCGCCTTTCAGTATTTCTGCATTCTTGGACCTTTCCTGCAATAAAATGTGTGGAAAAAAAACATTCAATATTTATCAAAATGTTTACTCTACACTTTTCCCAACCTCTTTTTTTCTTATATAAATCGCAGAAATGAATTTATATGACTGGCCATATGACCATTCTTTTCTATTATTTGGTTTAAACAATATTTATTCTTTCAAAGATATACATCTGAATAAATATACAATATAAACAAAGAGGATCTGAACGGAAGCTCTAAGCTTCTCTAAGATTCTTATAGAGTCCATTTCCTCAATTATTTCACAACGTTGTAGAGCAATCCGAAATCTTAAATTCACTTTTATGTCAATCAAATGTTTTTTAATTGTACTTGTAGTGTTTTCTCACATTACATCATCCTGTGGACATGTGTAAAATGTATCTCATGGCTTTAGACCCATAATAGCTACTAAATACTGACACACGTAGTCAATTACGGACTAATTCGTATTCTGCTACTGCAAACGTCGATTAACACCGGCGAGCTGAAAATGACAATGACAGAATATGACAAGTGTCAGTTCTAGACGATATGTACCGATGGCCTACATTTGTTTCTATGAGTCTAAACATTTTGTTTGGAGAAAAGTATGCAAATGAAGTACTAGGTCCAGTTGTTTAAAACTAAAGACGCTGTTGGTAAGGATGCATTACATTTGTTATGATATAGACATAATGCACGGGAACTTTTCTTTTAATCAATGAAATAAATAACAGCCTGAATTCCAGATTACTGTGTATGTCTAAACCATTCCTGGCTTTAAAGCTTTGGTTGCATATTGAGAATTCTGATTGTTTTAGTCTATTTATTTTTATTTTATTTATAAAAAGTCATTTACACAAACACATTACATTTTTTTTACAATCTGCCAATTGGGTGCTTCACAACTGTCACCAAGTGTATAAGAACTACAAGATTAAAACTTCAAATACACTCTTTTCATATATGTTCATCAAAAGAAAAACGAGACAGAAATACAGTGTATTCTGTGCAGCAAAATTCTGCTGTATTTAAAAGGTAACAGCCACCATTTGCATGAAGATAATACACCGGAAACCAAACATGCTAAACAGTCATTACATATGAGAAACTAAGATTCTTTGCAGTCTTTAGTCTAAGCTGATTCACCCATCTCTAATTAGGGTGATTGGAGAGTCCCCATAGTCCAATTAGGGTGATTGGAGAGTTTGGGGTTTGGGGTGTCTCCAATTACCCTAATTAGAGATAAGTGAATTTTCGCAAAGACAACAATTTGAACACAGAATTAGCTTCCTTATAAGTGAAGCCTTTCTTCGATAGGGCTACTTTAAAAGGAAAATATTTGCTCTCTAAGAGATAGAATGCTTTCTTTTAAATGCTGCACCATTTGAGAACAATGAAAAGACATCCAAATGAGCCATGACACGACAAAACCAACAAAGTAGGATGTGCGCCAGGTGAGACTCATGTCAGTCTTGGCATCCGTCCAGTCTGATAAGAGTATTCGCTGTGCACGTAAAAGGTAGCTAAGGGTCTAAGCTAACTCCATGCAAACAGCAGCGACTCTGATCGGACAGGGTGAATGCCCAGTCTGATCTGAGTCTTCGCTGGGCGACATTTCCACTTTGTTGGTTTTCTCGTGTTGCGTCTAAAGTACTTTCAGATTTGATTGCTCTCGCATGGATGTGTATAAAACCACCTTACAGCACCTTTTCTCAGGTCATAGTTCAATCCTCCATCACAGTCAGACAGGAACTCCAAATAAGCCACTTATTAAGCCACAGGATCCTGTAACGTATACTTTGTTGACAAACAGAAATAGAAATGCTATTTTTTCTTCCTCAACATTTACTGTGGCTTACTTGGAGTCCTGTGTAATGCAATTTTCAGGGCAGGAGTATTTCTATTCTACAATATGTAAGGACCTTATCCCCCTTTTACATTTACCTCATCCAGCGCCTAGATATCAAAGGTAGAAAACAATTTCAATCATTTCTGTAGAAATGAAATATGCATGTTATACTGATAACGCCAAATATTATGATGGCTTAAAAATTATTTGGGTTATCCTTAAATCTGAAAAAGATAGTTTTATCATCTTTCTATGTGTCAGAAATTTTTTGCCGTGAAGGCAAATGATAAAGGTCATGACATGCAGACCTTTAAGGTAGACGAATACTGAATAGAAATATTGGCGGGGCATTCAAACCATTATACCGTCTAAATAACCCAAAGAGCTATAAAACATTTGGGTAAGAAAAAAACAATTTTCACCGTTTTGTTTTCCTAAAAAACAATATTTTGTATTTCTACATACATTTTTTACACATTTTCCATTAAAATTCATATCTCTAGCACATGAATGCACTTTCATTTCAGCAAATCATATAATCTGTAATATAGTATATTTGAAACAAACTGATAACAAAAAATTGCAGTTTTCTTGTTAATAAGTATATTTTTACATTCTTTGAAAAAATGCAAGAAAATTGAATTTCATGAAAAACGTCATGAAAAATATCATCAATCGATGGGGCATGCTTATGCATATTATTTTAGTAAAACTTACATCGTATGTTAAAGAATAAAACAAAAAAAAAAAAAAACATTTCACCGTTTTGTTTCCTAGAAAAACAATGTTTAAGTTCAAAATATCCCCAAAACAGACTGCCCAAATTCTGCACCTGCTGCAAGCACAGCCGGTCCTTGCCCTATTATTTATTTTCCTGTTATTCGGTTCTACCACAGAGTAATGTCGACAAAATGCGCAGATGGAATGGAAACTGTGAAAATCTTGATCATTCTGGTTCCTAAGGAACAATCTGATCTCAGTTTCCACTGTTTGTACAGACCTATGTGCCCGAAAACTTAGGATCTTTACGGTAGATATTGTAAGTGTATATTATAACTGTATATACTCAACATTCAGTCGATTTGATGATGAACAATAACTTTGTTTGTTTTTTAAACAAGCAAGAACAGAGTTCTTGCGGGATCGTCCACCTTAAGGAGCAATGCAACGTGTTTCTACATTATTTGCTTAAAATATAGTGTCCTTACAGTGAATTATATGAATAATATATCACCCTCAACTTTCTATTTAAAATGCATAGACAATATTCAAAGTAAACTTATACAACAATAATAAGTGAGTGACTAAAATGTATACAATGAGTGTTGATACGATACTGTCTCATGTGAAATTTTCAAGCAGCTTACCACTTATGTTTGCAAGGAGCATTAGAATGAGATAATATTACACCATTTGATATTCACAAATAACTAATCATGAAAGAATAAGAATTACTAAACATACTGCACAATCAGCCCATCTTTAATTTTAAAACATACAAAATTAATTATAATAAATACCGGGGTATATATGAAAGCAGTGATAAAAAGATCTGAAAAGTTCATACACATCCTCACATTTGTTTCTATACTATGCATTGTTGTAACGTAAGTATATGAAACAAAGTTATGTTTAAAACGATTCTTTAATAGTGCCTTTTGATAATGTAAGTATTTACTGGTAATTCTCCTGTATGTTTTTTTCCATTTCTCTGTAAAACATGCATTACTTACTTGTCAAAATTATGAAAATTTCTCAACTACAGCTCCCTGAATGGGAAAGTATTCTATTGATGAGGATGCGCCTTTCTATTATTTAGTACGATTCATTATAATTTGATTTATGAAGAAACACGAATAAATAGTCATTCTATCATAAAATTCTAACTATTGGGACAGGTAAATTTTAGCAGACAGTGCAAACTCAGACAGACTGATCAGGGTCTACATGGCCTGCCAGCTCGTCTGCACTTTTTGAACGCGTTACTGCATTATAAAACCAAACTGTTCCATTTTTAGGACAATTACAGTTATTATTTTAGGTGTCCCAATTTTTATGGTAAACTAATCTGCTGCCAGGAATTCCCTTATAGAAACCCGATTCACACAGTGCCGTGCAACATCTTACCTCTTCTATTCTCTGCAGACAAATAGGAGAACAAAAAGAGCATAATGAAGTTTGTATACAAAAATTCCCTAATGTCAGGACAGGATAAATTATGCTGTTTACAAAAAATTTACTTCAAACATCAATGCCTCAGCACTTGAAAATCATTTTAACACTTATGATATGGTGACTAGGGATCCGTTAGGGGTAGCAACTCAATTGCTTCTATTTTTGTCTTCCTTCTTTCCTTCACAATGGTAGTCAACTCTTGCAGGAAAGCATTTATTCCTTCAGGAGTGATTTCTTTGCTTTAAGAATTGACCCTATTTCGGAAGGGCTTTGCAAAACAGGAAGCAAACTCGAGGTCTCAAAAGTTTATGTCTCATAATGTAAATATTGCATAAAAACAATTTACTCATACTGCTTAATAGACTTAAATTTAATCAGGAAAAAAAAACATGTTATGACATGCACAGTTTATCAGTAAATACGGATTGAACAGGAACGTGTGGTGCCTGCAGAGACCTTTTTTTCTCCATCAGCATTAAAAACCCAATCTCTTGAACCTGTGCCCTTATTGTGCTCTCACTATTCTCTCTATTTGTGCTTACGTCCCACCAACACATAGGTTATAGGGAGATCGGGCTTTGGCTTAAAGTCTTATCCAAAACCATAGGATATTGGAATTTCTCTTAGTTTGTGAAACACGTCTTTTTTCATTCAGTCCCTTACTTTCGACCCTTACGGTACAGTTGTGTCAGCTGATGAATAATTGCTCTTTATGCACATTCTAGATGCCACCTGTTTGATTCTGGCGAATTCTGCAATTCGTCTCCAGCCTATGGATTATTTCATACTCCTACATTTCATCTCACTCATTCCCATATGGCCCAACATGACTACAAAACTGTTTAAAATGCTGTTTAGCCCTAAATCATCTATCCAACTCTAAAACCCGCATTCCTGTAAATTCCTAAATTACACTCACAACCTGTCTTCCCTGTTTACCTTAGCGAGCTGCTCCTCTAGTAATTTCTTCTGATCCATCATAAACTTCATTTTCTCTCTCTCAGCTGCTTGTTTAGCCTTTGCTTCTGCTTCCTGAGCTGCGCTACTCTGTTATAACAACCATAAACAGTTACCATATTTATTTGGCTATAAAACGGTGTTTTTCCATTTCCAGAAAGCCCAACTGTCTATATCAGTTGTCAAAAAACTGATATGAAATGGGTCTTATCCTTTTTAAACAGTATCAAAATAAACAGATCAATCTTGTGAAATGGATACAGATTTATTGGATTGTTTTGGAAGAAAAAAACTCGTCTTATAACCAAATAAACAGGTTATACTATCGAGAAATTCCCATAGTAGCCAGCACAGTTTAAAAGCATGCTATAACCAAGCCCCGATCAGCCCGCCCATCCCCACCCCTGCCCCTGCCAAAACATTTTAGAATGGGCATTGGGGTGTACATATATGCCAACCTTCTAATTGCCAATTCAAACATAGATTTTTCAGAATTTGCATGGAAATACAATTATGGCATACTGGCCCCTGTTGTAACAACATACATTAAAATGCAAACAGACTCGCAAAACACTAGTATGAATCCATGCCAGTTCAAATCATCTATACAACTCACGAGCAGACTGACTTAGCTCTGCATGGCCTTAAATGTAGTGGCATCAGCTGTATCAGGACTGGTGCGGATCAGATCTGTCAGCAGTCAATTTACAGGATAAACAAGAGATTCGGCAACAAGACTTCATTTTTTATCTTCTAATTTGTAAAATCCACAGAAATATAATGAAAATAAAAAAAGATTCGTTTTACATGTGACTGCAATGCTGTCATAAAAGTATCCCTTTACTGTAAAATTTTAAAGACATTTTGATATATTTTACTCTAAGGATATAGGTTTATATCATTTATAACAGTGATGCTAAGGTATTTAAAGTTTTATCGAAACATATGTAAAAACGATCTCTAGTTTCAAAGGGATTAATAACTTTACTTTCAACTGTAAAATGATGGAAAGTTTTTTACAAGGAATGATATAGCTTTATACCATTTATAAACTTGTCGCTAAATTATGTAGTTTTATCAAATCATACACGAAAACCATCTCTAGTTTCAAAGAGACTAACTACATTACTTACAACTGTCACTTGATGGATAGTTTTTACAAAGAATAAATGTTTTACGTCTGAGGACAACAAGAGCTGTCGCCTGACAGCATAGCTCGCCTGAATAGATGCTTGCCCATAACACAGTCGCTATGGTGGTGTGGACTGCTATGCATAAAACTTCAGGCGAGCATGTCCAATATGACAACACATTTATAAACAAAAGCTATCTCAGATATAAGTCTTAAAATAAAATTAAAATAAAAAAAAATCCATATGAAATTTCAAAGTCCATGAGCTTCAGGTCAAAGAACTACGCATATAGGGGTGGGGGTGGGGGGGTGGGGGGGGGGCTAGGATATATCAAACCTTGAACCATTATCTAACATCAGTCCAAGTATAAGTATCAACTGAGTCCATCATGGCACTGTGAAATTATGTGTTAATAAATATAAAACTTTAACCAAAATTCAAAGTCAATGACATTGACTTCAAGGTCATCCAGTGGGGTAGAGGGGTAAGTATAAAGTGTTTTGTAAAAACTCAAAAAAGTGTCTAACATCAGTTCAAGTGTAAACTAAATCTCTGCCAAGCTTTATGAATCAGTATGCAATTAGAAAACTTTAATAAAGACCAAATTTCCTAAGTCCCTGACCTTGACATCAAGGTCACTGAGCGGGGTTGGGGTAGTATGCTGTAAAACTTTGGACTAATATCTAACTACACTGCAAATATAAAAAGAATTCATCAATGGGTTCAGGAGATATATGTCTTTAAAAACTTTAACCAAAACATCCAATTAATAAAAAGACAATTTTCTAAGTCCATGACCTTGACATCCATGACCTTGACATCAAGGTCACTGAGGGGGGTGGGGGTAGTACCATCAAAAACTATAGACCAATATCTAACTTCAGTGCAAGTATCAAAGGAATCCATCCATGGGTTAAGGAGATATAGGGCTTTATAAAACTTTAACCAAAACATCCAGTCAAAAAAAAACTCCCAATTTTCTAAGTCCATGACCTTGACATCAAGGTCACTGAGTGAGTGGGAGTGGTACCCTGTTAAACTTTAGACCAATATCTAACTACAGTGCAAGTACCAGAAGAATCCATCCACGGGTTAAGGAGATATAGGTCTTTAAAAAAACTTTAACCAAAACATCCAATCCGAACGCCGACGCGGACGCTGACGCGGACGCGGACGCTGAGCGGACGCCGACGCCGTGGTGACAACAATAGCTCTTCCTGAGCTTTCGTCCAGGTGAGCTAAAATGAAATTCTGAACTCCCTGGCACATTTCATGGCAGAAACATTAAAATGTATAAATACATATCTTGTAAGAGTCAGAAAGATTTATTTAAGTCCAAATTATGACATGGATGGCAGGTAGAATGAATAGAATCAAGAAAAGCTATACTGAAAACTACAAAGCAGTAAATGACATAGAGACGTAAACTTTTTAGAATCCTTTCCCTATGCAAAGCCAGGCAAAAGTTTGACAGAACATCACAAACACATGCCACAATGGCCAGTCACATTTTACAATATGCCTTAATAGTACTGCTCTGTCCCAATTCCACTAATATGTTTTTTGTCCAAATTATACCAATCGGTTTTTTGAATTGGCACTTTTTTAGAATCGACACGGGGCAATACAAAAATGACATATCATCTTGTAAAAACTAGAAGGGCCCAACGGCAGACTCCAATCAGACATAGGAAACTACTAGAGATAAAAGCTTGAAAACAAATGTAAAAGAAATAATCTAAATCCATGCACCTCTTGGAAACGAAAAATATTCCTTGAAGAACCTGTCATAATGTCAATAAAATACATGTACTGAGAAAAAAATATCTGTTAACGCACAGTAAATATCAAAAGTGTTTGGACAGGCAAGCCTGGGCAAACAGTGCAGACCCAGATTAGACTGTCCAATTTCCATTCACAGAAATTAATAGGTAAGGAGATTAGGAGTTTATAGACACGAGGTTGTGAAAGAAATGACAGGGATTTGACAACCTAATATGGGAATAAAAGAAAATAAAATCATTACTAGTCTAGCAGGATCTATGTTAAAGGGCGAGCAATAGATTCACTGACTTAATTAATTAAAAAACCCATAAATTCTGAGAAGTCATGTCACACCTGACTTTGCTACAGTCAACAGAGCATGGTGTGTAGTCTAGGTCATTAAATAGTATTGCACAATTGGAGTTCATCTTTGGACTTTTAAAAATGTCAGTTTTGATGACTGTAAATCAGACTATTCATCATTCCCCTGAATACTGCAGGACAACGAATCTTTTTAATTCTCCTACAACTTATACAAGCCGATTTTAAATATCTGCTGAGTTAAACAAAACTAACAATATTATTATTTAACGAGACGTTAACTTTTCAAATATAATTTACACAAAAATATGGCGATCTTTTGCTGCAAACATAAGAAGTTTTAGCACTGCAAAAGCTCCTAACTGCTAAAGCTCCTCACATTTTTAGCTAAAAGAATATATAAGCATATGTGATTTTATGTGTCTTTTAAGGCTTAACGATGATTCAAACAACTGGGTTCTGGTAAGTTGTCGAAACTGCTTGAGGAAAAGCAAAGACTGCAGATAGGCTCTTATCAACGGCCCTTACAAGCAGTAAGACCTCGATCTAAAACGCTTTTCATGCTCTTTTCGCCCAACATTTTAGGCAATAATGGTAAGTATGAAGGCTGTCATTTAGTATGCTACATATAGGAGGAAGAGAAGGGAAGGATATGACGCATGTTCAGATAGAGGAATATGCAAATCACAATAGCTGAGGATGATTCCAATATGATTTTGATTTCTTCTTTAAGAAAATCAGTAAAAGCTGAGATAGAGTTTTTGACCTAAAACATTGTAGGATTAATCCTTATGAGCCAAAAGCAGCTGAAGACAAAATTTATGTAAGCAAATTTTCAAAATATTTCGTCCAAGCTATATCGCATTGACAAAGTAATGAAGGGAAACAGGGTAGAAACAGATGAGGCGGCTCCTTATGAGCCACCTAATCCGGATCTACGCTGTTTGCATAATTTACCTATTTTGTTTTTGCCACTTAAAGGGTTAATGATTTATACAATTTATCAAAAGCATGGAATTCAATGACTTGAGAATAATTATCTGTTTGTGAAAATCAAAACTTTCTTGAACGAATTTCAGTTTGTATATAAATGTCATTGAAAAATTGGAATGGCATGCACTATTACTAACGACAAAATAAATCTGTGAGCAAAGCCATTATGATTCCATATTGAATGTCAAAGTGACATCATCAAGACATCAATCAGCCTAGGTACTAAACATAGTTGATAATTCCATAGTTGCTATGATAACATATCTTATGATATCGATGATGTCACTGAAATAGGAAGATTGGCAAACAGTGTTTGCCATGCTCCACCAATTTTCTATGACATTACAAACTGATATTCTTTCAACAGAAACTTCAACTTTTCTCAAACAAATATTTTTTTTTCATTACATTTCGTGTTCAATGCGTAAGTCTCGGAATCCTAACAGAATATGATTTTGGACCTGAACATGTGATACATGAAACATAACGCAAAACAATGAGTATTCTGAGTCCGGCTATTTCTAAAATATGTTCAATTCCTCTATCTCAAAGCATGGACCAAGCCAAAATCACATACCATATCAGACTGTGCTGCTTGCTAAATACATAATCATACAGGGTTATGTACAATAAAAATACCATTCCGTTACAAACTTATTTATAAGTTCATAAATACAACCAGAAATCCAGAAATCTGCATTTACTGAAACTTGTTTGCATTATCAAACTAATTATACTGAAATTATTATAAAATCTGAAGGCCGGATAAGAGACCTTAAACAATTATCTCTGCAAAGCTTACCTAGACGATAATAATCTGGTGAAGAGTCATATAAATTATAATCCATAAGCGTTTTAAGTATTGTAAAATAGAAACGAGTCCACTACATAATTATTTACCTGTTCTTTGGCCTGTCTTAATTTTTCCTCCATCATTTTTTCCATCTCTTCTTTCTGTCTCTGAATCTAAAAAGGAAGAAATAAATAAAAAAAACGTTAATTCTTATGTTACATACTTGATGTCATAATGGCAATTATTCATATATTTTTCTGTAACTGAATTCAAAACTAACTGAATCAACTAAAATGCACTAGGCTATTTATATATGACCTTCAAGGAATTATAAATGAAGGTTGTTTGCATGCAATCTAAATGTGACCCAAAGGCATTCATATAAACTTTGCTCGCAACCCACTGTCGTTAATACTTTGATGAACGGCAGATTCATGTAATTCAATATTTATATCCATACTTCTTGCTTCTCAGTAAATGACAAACAATTCCAATAGAAAAATCAATTTTAAACCCAATTATTTGAGAGTTTTCGCACAAATAGTGCAACAGCCCCGATGTCATCATAACTCTAACATTGTCCAATAAAGCCACTGACAAGTACACTAATTCTGAGGTAGGTCACATCACATGACCTGGTGTAATTATTGAAGTATGAACTATATTGCATCCTAACGGTTCTCATAAGGTCATCTATTGCAAATGTAAATATTAATTGTTGAAGCCACCAACTATATAGAGTTTCTTGCAAAAAAACAACAACAACAAAAAAAAACAGATGGTCAAACATATCTTTATATATATTTTTATCGTCAATAACAGTAGAACCAGTTATTATTTTACAGTATTTACATCATGTAACATCATTTTCGGATTAAATGAAAGAAAAATAAACCCTCTTCTTCGGATCTTTTAGCATTTATGAATTTTAAAGTATCTTTACACAGTAAAATCTTGTGAAATTATCAATTAAAGTGATGGTAGATCATTAGATCGTTTTTGTATTCCAATAATGGAAGTTTTCAGATTTGATTCAGAATGTAAGACATTTTGTTTGCAATACGCGAGAGGACTGCATCATCCATTTATATACTTTGAATATGAAACTATTGTCCCATACTATACACATCTAAAACTTTTCTCATAAGTATCTGTCTCCTTTCACATAATGGTTGGTGAAATGGCAAAAAGTGCAGGCCAAGCTGCTCCTTCGGAATTCAGAGTACAAGAATAAGATGAAACAAGCAGTGAGAATAGGTAACGGTTGTGTTAAAAGATATACTAAAAAATGATGGTTTCATAAAAACATATAACGAATCTTAAATGGCTTGCTAAACACATGGAATCAAGGTCAAATTAGGCGTCATCATTCTTTTGATTTGATACCAAGTCTGTAAACAACAGCCAGCAATCCGTCAACACGGGTCATCTGTGGGGATCTGAAAGTTAAGGATTTACACAGGAAGTAAATTGTCTTATTTAGCATTGTCTCATTTAGCCCAGACGTTCCAGTTTAACTGTTGTTCCTTTAAGAGGCTTTATATTTACGTACAAAGTGTACGCAAAAACACAACAATTTTTGCAAAAGAAAATATGAGGTGTTTTTCCTCATATATTTATCGGCATAAAAATTATAAAGACGCTTGATTTTTCATATCTTAGAAGACTTAAAAAATCTGACTAAAAACTTTTCTAAGCTAAAGATGCGTTGAAAAAATGGGCCCTGGCTACTAAAACCGTTTTCTTTGTGTGCACTCGAACCGGCAAAATTTCATTGTCCAATTTCACATACCAATTAATGTGTCAGTGTCAAACTATCCTATAATGGTATAGGTTGATAAACTCATTCTATAACAGACTTTCATATTGGCTTCACTGAAATCATGAAACTGCCTGAAATTTAGTTATACTTATATGAAAATATCGAAACCTATAATAAAGTTTTGAAACGGGAATTATTACAGGAAATTATTTAGGTTTGTTGTACCAAGACAATCCCCACCCGCACCTACTGCAAGCACAGCAGACCCTTGCCCAACTATTTTCCAGACTGGGAATACGCCCCGGCACTGAAAGTTACCCATTATCGGATCGACCCGACTGCCCCCAATAAAAGCATATAACAAAACAGATAAGGGGTATGTAAATATGGCCATGGAACTTTGCATCTTCAATGTTTGGATTGGGAAAAATCACTAAAAATGGCCAACAGCATTATGACCTCAAAGGACAGACTCGATGCCAGAAAGTGTAAGTTATGGATTCATTGCCTTGAGCCTCTATGGGAATATTGTTATGAGAATTAGAACAAAAGCAGTATGATCAAGCTGGTCTTCAGTTGCTGCACAGGTTTCTTTTTTTTTTGAATATTTATTAGTAAAACAGACTCAAATAAGCATGCTTTATGAAAATATAGAGCAGATTCTAGTGTAAGAAATCTATATTACTCTGATTATCATGTATAAAGTAAAGATAAGAGGTTAACATGTTTAAAGTATATATACGAAAGTAGCTGATTAGTAAGAACACAGAGCAATCTCACACACATTCATTATTTCTTATTATAAGTGCAGAGTACAGACCAGCAGTCATGAATTGACCAAAAGTGTGTCCCTCATGAATTATCAACCACCAACGCTGAATTGTTTTCTTAACAAAGACTGCAGCAGTGATTTGCAATGATACTTCCAAAAGTATAAGGTGTGTTTCAACATCATCGTGTAAATATACAGGTAATGAAACGTTTGCTGCAAATCCTTCTGAGTTGTGTATTAATATTTCTTCATAATCTGTCACAAATAAAGAACCTGGCATAGATTCACAGATTTTGGTCCTTTTGTTATGCTAGTCTGTATGTGAATTAGTACAGAAATAAATATATTCTGCTTAAAAGTCTTTTTCTTGGCAAACAATCATGCTTATGCTTAATTTTCTAATCTACGATACGGAAGAAAAATGTTGTCATAACTAATAGCAAGATCTTTTGTTCTTTTCTTCTAACTGATTGAAATATTGTAAAAGAAACCTATGTATTAGAGGATATGAAAGCAACCAGTTAGCACCGACGAAGTGTTTGCTGTTACATAAATGAAGCATAAAATTTGCTATCATGTCAACAGTTTTACTCCCTTCCAATTATTTTCTATTTCTCTTTGATGTGTGTGTAACAGCCCTTTTATGAGTATTTCACTTATATCAAGTCAGTCGTTCAGCAGAGGTGGGCGAAAACAGCAGCACCAAGGGAAAAACCACCTGAACTTAAACAAGCAGAATGTGGTTTTCTCACTTGCGAATCTTGAATCTACAGTGGTTACAGACCTAATGTTTAAGAGTCAGCGCTCTTATCCACTAGGCCGTGGAGGCCCAACATTTTCAAATAAAATAAAAGCATCGTAAAGGAGTGCGTGATACACCGCCACTGCACACATTTTATGGATTTTTTTTCATGATAAAGCTCCAGGACAGGGACAGATGACCTCCTTGTGACAAAATTCTAACCACCACTTAAAGCTTTTATTGATTTGACCATTTGTTGTATATTTCATATAAATCCCATTTAAATCTGATATTAAACTGACTTTTTCATAAAGATATATTAAAATAAAAATGAGCCGCGACACGAGAAAACCAACAATGTGGTTTTGCGCCCAGCGCAGACTCAGATCAGCCTGGGCATCCGCCCAGTCTGATCAGAGTCTTCGCTATCCGCATGGAGGTAGCTTATACCCTTTGCTACCCTCTGAGCGACAAGCAAAGAGTCAGAGCCAACTGGGTGGATGCTCAGGTTCATCTGAGTCTGCGCTGGGCGCACAACCACATTGTTGGTTTTCTCGTGTCGCGGCTCAAATCATAAAGGAGTTCCTTATAGAACAATTAAAACAGTCATACGAGTTCCTTATAGAACAATTAAAACAGTCACACTACGTTTTGGCTAATAAAACCTCATCAGTAACCATGAATGGCCAGGCATCGAAACCCAAAGGAAAACATACTCAGTATGTAATTTTGACAATTTCTACGATTTTATAACTACCGTAATCGACCTTTTAAGCGCTTATTTTTTTTTAAACTGGAGACAAATACTTGTAGTAAATGTTCTTTCTTATAAGCGCACATGTCAGCAATTTATTATAGATTGAAGGCAACAAAGTTAAAGGTTAAGCATGCATGCAGGAGAAAAGCTGCCTAGATAATGGTCATAGAAGGATAGAGACGGTTTACAAACGAAAACTTAAAGATTCTTGTAGTATATTCCAGCTCTTGTAAACAAGCAAACATAGACATAGAGTAAAAGTATGTGCGCTTATAGTCATATGCCTCAAAAATTACAATGATGTGCGCTAATAGAAGCAAATGCGCTATTAGGTATTTGTATCTTTTTCATGATTTGTACATATAACTAGCCCTAAACCAGGGGCAGATAACCCATTTGGACAAAATTTGATCATTACAGGAAACTTATATTATTTTTATAAATCTTGCATGTTCCAGAAAAGTAAAAAGTATGCAAAGACCAGGAACTGAAACAATCAAAATCCAAATCCAGCCCTCAAACCATAGTTGGAAACAACTAAGATTACAAATAATCAAGATACAGAGAACATATGGCCAACCGAGTGAGCAGCTTGTTCCCAAAAGGTGGCCACTCAGCAACCCAAACCGAACCAAAAATAATAATAACATACATAAGGTAAAACATCACAGAAACTCTGACACCAAAAACAGGCAACAAAGAACCACAACAGAACTACCGCCTTGGAACGGTCAGTAATGAATTACTGGGGGGCTTAAATCGATTTTACAGGCCCAACCTCACCCTCAGTTTCTGAAGTGGTACAAAACATTTAGTTGGTTGTTCGGTTCGCATGATAACCCTCTAATTGCTCTCAACACTTTTTTATGTAGATTTTTTTTCATGAATTTGTAAATAGCCCTTGGGCATCGGTAGATAACCCTGGTGGATTAAACTCCTCTTTTAACAGAAAGCTGAATTATCTCAATGATATTCAGGACATTTAATCAAGATAATTCAAAGTTGAAAGGAAATACAGACCAAAAACCACTTTTGAGACATTAACAACGGCAATAACTCCGTCACAAGATTTAAAATTTGCTCAGTAACAATCGCAAGCAGGATATTTCCAAGATTAATGCACATGTCAAGTTTGAAGAAAATCAATTAAAAATACTCAAGTAACTGATCTGAGATGAAAAACACGTGGACATATGGAGGGGCGGATATATGAATCGATGGACAGACACACAGACAGCCAGCAGAAAAAAATCCCTGCCACTAACGTGTGGCAGGGTATGAAAATACCTACAATGTTTGTAACTAACATTTGTTAATTGTATTGAATTAAGATCAACGATACAAACATTATAAGCATTTCCATATTAATAACAATGGTCATCATATAAGCATTTAGCACTGCAGGCACCTAAATCCATGCGAAAAAGTACACTCAAATATATCAGTGTCAGCCCCTTAACAATAAGTTGCAATGTAAGACGTATGAACTGCGACTCTGTTTATAATGTACCATAACAATCTATAAGATAAAATCTGTGATGAGTTCTTTATAGCAGACCTAATGCTACAAATATCGGTTTCATGATTTATCACAGTTATCTTGCAATGGCACCCATATGTCTTACTCCCTCTTCAGTATAAATGGTTAAATAAAGAGAAATTACACATATACAAGGTGCATGTCACTTACTCCCATATTCTGAAAAACAAGTTGTAATAGATTTAAGTTATTTCCTTTTTAACTGCATAAAATGCATACTATTATTATCATCCTAAATAATTTGCCTTCACCAGATATTGTAACGATCTTAAGGTGAATGGGTACACTTTCTAGGGAAGCAACTCTACCATTTTCGCCTACCTTCTCAATGGGGATCAACTCTTAAAGGAGTACACCACCTTTCCCCCTTTCAGAATTTTGTCGACCACAGAAGAAAACAAGGTCATGAAAGTTGTCCCCCTTACTAAAATTGGCAGAAAACATGGCAATGTGCCTATACACCTTTAAAATTTGTGTAAGTGGAGTTTACTATCCCTGTAAATCATAAATAACTGGTGGTAAGATTGTGGAGAGTGAACAAAGTAGACCCTGATACTCATAAACGTTTTCCTCAACTGCCTTTGTCGACGCCTTTCTTTGTAAACGAAAGTAAAATATATCATTCTATGTAAAGATAAGTAAATTACACCATTGTTTGTAAAAGTATGCAAAATGCACCATTCTCTGTAAAGATGTTATAATACACTGACAAGGCGTGTATACTGTGTGGTTCATATCTTGTTTTCATTTTTTCATAATGAAGATTTATATATATATATATATACAGCATTAAACCACGTTTCCTGACAATCGCAAGTCTTGCACTTGTAAGCAAGCAAAAGCTGACTGATGACCATGTTAAGGTCTTAGACAAGTACTGGATAATATTGGCAAATCGGTAAATATACTTAGTTGCAGACATACATCGTATTCTACAGATGCCAACTTTGTAAAATATTCTACAGATGACAACTTTGTAAAATAACACAATCCAGTCGGTCCTACCGCATTTAATTGGCTATACAAAGGGGTGTTCCCCTTTCTAGAATGATCCAAATAACTAAATCAGTCTTCCCCAAACATCTAAATCAGTCTAATGAAATTCTGCTATAAGATGGATTTTCCCTTCCAACACAATTCCAAAAATCTAAATCAGTCTCATAAGACATCTAGCTTTTCGGGATGGATTAGGGAGGTAAAAACGTCCGTCAAAGGTCTTTTAACCGAAGAAAAACAGCATTAAAAGAACGCTTAAAATGGCAGAATACCATATGTGTTAATGATCGATGATATTTACCAAATTGCAAATATTTGCCGTAAAAGGTCTAAGACCTAGAATCAAGGTCGTCTTGTCACCTTCCAGAAGTGCAGGTCTTTTATTTTAAACCAGTTTTGCCCTCTGATGAAAATACCTTGCATAAACGCATGTCTTCATATTTCAGTAGTTTGTTGGCTCAAGCAAATAGCTAAATACATGCCAACAAACTATTTTAAAGAGCAAAAGTAATAGTATACACCTATTTCTTGCCTTTGTTGGCAACAGTCAAAACTTTTACCTGGAGGTGATGCGGACAACCCGATGCACTATTCCCCCAGGGCTATCAGGGCGAGGGCAATAGTGCATCGGGTCGTTCACAGCACCAGGGGTGACAGTTTTGACTATTGTCCATACAAGGCATGAAGTAGTGGTATTATTACCCAATCAATGCAAAAGATGTATTATGTCAGAAAGCGCCAGTTACGTCTTCAGCCACTTAGCCCGTGACCAGTCAACAGTAACGAATATCGCCCGCTACTTCTATATAATATTGGAATGGGTCACGTCACTTTTCAGGCGAAAGTCAAGCATTGACTGGTCATGCGCGATGAGCGCCAAACTGACAGCAGACATTCATAACTACGTTATCACGTTGTGTATTGATACAGTTTATGCATGGAAAAGAGGATACTTCTGCTCACATGGTGTTTGTTAACAGAAACACAATAGAAATATTATGTGACAAACATGAATTACATAATACTGTGCAAATCTTATGCAAACTGTTATATGTGAATCACTTGAATTAGTACAAATTTTATCAGATGTATACATATAACACTGAGAACAGGCATTTACCTTCTACATTCCTGAGAGGGTGACAGTAAAAACTTTCACCCTTTCATAATAATTACCGACCGGCATTTTGCCATTCTTATCATTGAAGACATGACTATAGCATATTGTTACATCGAAATTAAAATCACCCTGAGGCGCAGGTTCTTACCATTTCGACTATCACATAAGCACATTGCTTTTCAATATTAAAATGGTACATCTGAGCATGTTACAGTCGAAATGTACATAAAAAATTTCGTCCTACAGTCTACTGAGATGTCATGTGAGATATAAAAAATCAAAACAGCTTAACAAACATGGACTTAGAGCAGCTGAAAAACTGGACTCAGACCAGCGAAAACAACTTATGCGTTTAGTAATTGTTAGCATATGGATACATGTCAAAGTAAATATAGTCTTTGCTCTCATATGCAAACAGGATTTTGTCTATTTTCTCGAAAATCTGACTTACAAGGGTCACTAGTTTTGTTATTTTATTCTAATAATAATTTGCTAATAATTCCAATAAGAACTGAAAATGAGCAAATCAAAAATCTCTCTCATTCTGAGAATAATGTAAAACCCCATTTTTATTTGAGAGCAAGCAGATTAGGCCCAGTAGGCACATATTGCTGAAACAGCTTATCACAATGGCAACTGCAAGATTTACACAGTTGCTGATAAAACAACAGGGACCTGCTCGGAAGCAGCCAATCAGTGAACTTTATTTTGATTTTGAGACTGTACTCAAGTTCTATAACATCTAGAACTGATAAGATAACAGGGACCTTTGACATTCATGTACATAATGCTTTATTTACAAAGTTCATAACTGGATCTCCCTCCTCAAATTCTAGGAATCGGCAAAAGGGAGGTACAATTATGGAAATTATACAGAACAGGCAGCAGGGAGGTACAATTATGGAAATTGTACTGAACTGGCAGCAGGGAGGTACAATTATGGAAATTGTACTGAACTGGCAGGAAAGAGGTACACTGATGGAAATTGTAATTCTAAGAATTGGCAGGAGGGATGTACAAGTATAGAAAATGTAAAACTGAAACCTCTGCTGTGGATATGAAACTGTTCAACACTGTGTGCCTAATGGGTTAAGTGAGTGAATATCAGCTACAGTTCAAACAAGGGGTATGTTTTATCACATGTTACAAACAGGAGCTTTATTACCATTTGGTCTTGCTGAAGAGGAGATTATATACATATGGGCATGAATATAGAATGTACATATAAAATCCCATCACAAGAAACAATGCGCATCATCATTATATAAATGCAAACAGCAAAGACTCGTCATATAATGAAAACAGCAATGACAAAGACCAGCCTGCAAATCCATGCTGTATGATCAGTATTCACTGCTGGTGAGCCTGAAAGATCTTAACTGTGAAGAAATAAGAATTTCCTAGTCTATGCATATGCATAAACAGATTTAAGTCTTGACTGATTGCACATGCTTCAAGGATCTTTAATCATGGTGTTGTTTAATAAGGCTGCACCACATACACAAGTTGTGAACTGCCACCAGTCTATGCATGAACCCATGAAATCTATACAGAGCCATTGTTTTTATACGCCCGTTTTGAAAAAACGGACGTATTATGTCATGGCGCTGTCCGTCCGTCCGTCCGTCCGTCCGTCTGTCCGTCCATCCGTCCGTAAACATTCTTGTGCGCTCCATAACTCATTAACCGTTTGGGATATATTCATGATATTTGGTAGGAATATGTATTAGGTTGGGGGAACGTGTCGCGTACAGAAGTGGTTGCTCCCCCTTCCTTAGTTTCCAAGTTATGCCCCTTTGATTAATTTTTTCCCTGCCAGTCTTGTGCGCGCCATAACTAGATAGCCGTTTGGGATATCTTCATGAAACTTCATAGCAATGAGTATGAAGTCTCAACGATGTGTCGCGTACAAAAATGGCTGCTCTCCCTTTCTTCATTTTAGAGTTACATCCCTTTCATTAGTTGATTATGGTTATTTTTGTGTATACATATCTTGTGCATACCATAACTTTGTAACCGTTTGGAATATCATGATGAAACTTTATAGCAATGTGCATGATCACAAGACGATGCGTGGCATACAAGAATGGTTGCTCCCCCTTTCTTCATTTTGGAGTTACTTCCCTTTGATAAGTAATTTTAGGCATTTCTCAGTCACTCCATATCTCCTTAACCTTTTGAAATATTAGAATGGAACTTTGAAGGAATACATAATAATGGGGCAATGTATCCCGAGCAAGAACCACAACTCTGGCTTACTGAATTATCTGCCCTTGTATAAATTTCCTGTTTTCTTTGTGATTCCTTAACCCTACTTGTGATTTTGTCAGGGGAATGTAGTAGAGCCAAGAATCTAGTATATTTAGTTTATGAATTATCTCCCTTGTTCAACTATGGCATTACTCAACTTTTGAGCCACAATAACTTTGAAGCTGATTTTTGGTATACTCATAGTATTTGATGTGTTAAATATTTGAATAATGTTGCCGTCATTAGTTATAAAGTGGTTGCCCCTGTTTGTCTGCCTATCCATCCTTTTGTAAACAATCTTGTTCATTCCATACTCCTTTATGACATTAAAACGGGCGTATTATGCGCCGCTTGCGAAGCCCTTGTTTGCTTATATATTCATTTCGGTCCATACATGTTGTGTATACACTGCTAAGGCTCAGACCAGACTGCACATATGCATAGACTTGTTAGCCAGTTCTTTCTGCAGGATCCTACAAGAAACAGTGATACAGTACCTCTTATATATATGGGAACCTTTCCAATCATTTAACTGGAGAAATATTATTTCTTTAGATATGTGTATCAAGGAAAACATCAAATGTTCGATATCAATTTACAAACCTCAGAGGATGGCTTGAACTAATATGCAACATGAAAAAGACATGAACTAAATTTTTTTTAATAATACAAAATTGTGTGTGTTAGACACAATACAGTGTACATCTGAACATTGCCAATTATCAACAAATAGCACTCCTGTTGGCCTGACTCTCAAAATGGCATACTTGAAGTTCAAATTACTGCTTTTGGAAAACAATCTCTACGAAAAGTTACATGCACATCTTTTGTACAGTAGTGAAAAATACAATGCTCCAATAGTGTTTTAGCTATGCAAACAAGACTGCAGAGGACTACCCAATGAACTTTGTGACAAACTGTTGTAATAGTTATGCTTTACAAGAGGCCCAAATGGGCCTGATATCGCTCACCTGGCTATTGTGCAACAGAACCATTCTGATACAAAATTGGTCCAATTCCACTGAGAATTTCTCATTTTCACATTTTGCGACTTTTAGTAACAGAGGCCAACTTGCCTGCTCTTTATATATTTACTTTTGAAACACCTCCATGCAAGAATCATTTTGCCACAAATTTCATCAAAATCCATTCAGGGGTTACTGAGATATTGCCAGTTTCATGTTTTATGCTATTTTTAGTAACGGCAGATGGCGGCCAGCTTGGATTGCTAAAATGCAAAAAATCGAAAA
Organism: Ctena decussata; assembly: GCA_963989385.1. Classification (NCBI taxonomy): domain Eukaryota; kingdom Metazoa; phylum Mollusca; class Bivalvia; order Lucinida; family Lucinidae; genus Ctena; species Ctena decussata. The sequence continues at coordinate 12,069,563 of OZ022512.1, forward strand.
GCCTTCATGCAAGGACCATTTTGACACAAATTTGGTCCAATTCCATTGAGATTTTCTGATTTTTACATTTTTCTATTTTTAGTAACAGAGGCCAATATGACTGGTCTTACAGTTAGATATTTTTTGAAACATCTCAATGCAAGAATCATTTTGACACAAATTTCGTCAAAATCAATTCAGCGGTTACTGAGATATTGTCATTTTCATGTTTTGTGCTATTTTAGTAACGGCAAATGGCGGCCATCTTGGAATGCCAAAATGCAAAAAAATCGAAAAAGCTGAATGAAAGGACCATTCTGACACAAAATTAATCCAACTCCCTTGAGATTTTCTAATTTTCACATTTTTCTATTTTAAGTAACAGAGGCCAATATGAATGGTCTACAGTAAGATATTTTTGAAACATCTCAATGCAAGAATCATTTTGACACAAATTTCGTCAAAATCCATTCAGCGGTTACTGAGATATTGTCATTTTCATGTTTTGTGCTATTTTTAGTAACGGCAGATGGCGGCCATCTTAGAATGCCAAATTGCAATTAATCAAAACGACTTCATGCAAGGAACATTCTGACACAAAATTGGTCCAATTCCATTCAAGGGTTCTTGAGTAATTGTCATTTTTATGTTTGTGCTATTTTTAGTAACACCAGATGGCGGCCATCTTGGAATGCCAAATTGCAATTAATCGAAACGGCTTCATGCAAGGAACATTCTGACACAAAATTGGTCCAATTCCATTCAAGGGTTCTTGAGTAATTGCCATTTTTATGTTTGTGCTATTGTTAGTAACGGCCCCCATGGTGGCCATCTTGGATAGTCAACTGGCACAAAATTGAAATAATTCCATTCAAGAACCAATTCTGACCAAATCTGGTCAGAATTGGTTGCATTTTCTTTAGATATTGACATTTGAGCAAAATGGGCCTTGTAAACGCTAAGTAGGTCACAGTGACCTAATTCCGCTATAGATTTTTTTTTATATTTACCATTTTTTAATACCAAGGTCCCACTTATGTTCTATGCAAACTTTCAACCAAATATACCAACTGGTTCTGGAGAAGAAGTTGATTTTGTTGTTTTTTGCTATTTTTAGTAACAGCAGCCATCTTGGATTCTTTACCTGACCCAATTTTACAATTTTGAAACCCTGCAGTCTGGTCATGCTCCATGTGAAATTTGAGATCCATGGGCTCAGTTGTTTTAGAGAAGAAGTTGTTTCAAGTTGTTTAAATAGGTCATTTTTTGACATTGGCATTTGAGCAAAATTACACACGTAAACAGAAAGTAGGTCACTGTGACAAAACTCCTGTAGTGTATACATCACAGCTGTTCCATTCTATTAATGAGGACATTAACCTTTTACGTACGCCCAAATTCTTGATAGTATATTGTTTCTCTAAGATAGCATGCTTGTGTAGTATTAAAGTATATTTAGAGCAGTCAAGTTGGTTTTTGTTTTACTGTTGCAAACATAACAAATTGGCGACGAGGATAACGCTTATTCTGCCTTTGACTAACAATTCAGAGGACTTCTTCATTTATTTGTGGATAAATTGTGAGATTTTCTTGGTTGTTATTAACAATGGCAGTGTATATAGGCAAAATAGAACCTTACGATGAGGGACTAGAAAAATGGTCAAGTTACCAGGAGAGGCTGGAAGAATATTTCACAGTAAATGAAATAGCGGCAGAAAAAAGAGTGCCTGCATTATTAACTCTCCTTGGTGGGAAAACATACAGTTTGCTCAGGGACCTGACTGCTCCAGACAAACCGTCTACGAAGACCTATGCGGAACTAGTTGCTTTACTGAGGAATCATTTGTCACCAAAACCGCTAATAATCGCTGAACGTTTCAGGTTCCATAAACGTAGTCAGCATGAGGGCGAATCAGTTAATCAATTTTTAGCAGAGCTGAGAAAATTGGCAGAATTTTGTGATTTTGGGGCAAACTTAAATGACAGTCTACGGGACAGATTCGTATGTGGACTAAAAGATGAGCGAATACAAAAACGCTTATTATCTGAAGCGAATTTAACATTGGCCAGAGCATTAGAAATAGCTGTAGCAATGGAAACTGCTGCTAAGGATGCTTTAGAGCTTCGGTCAAAACAACAGGAGGCAACAGTTCACAAATTCTCAAAAGGGCAAAGGTCAACACAGAAGTTTAAGCAGAAAGCTAAACCGTGTTACCGTTGTAATGGGACAAACCATACACCAGATAAATGCAAATTTAAAGATGAAATTTGTCATGCGTGTTCGAAAAAGGGACACATTAAAAGGGCTTGCTTGTCAGAAAAGAAATCTAAACAGCAGAAACAGAAAAAGAAGGTTCATGCTGTTGAGGAAAATTCAGAGGACAGTGATGATGATTATTTCATATCCACTCTGACAGCGGATTGTAATAGTGTAAAAGACAAAAAGTCTGTTTCAGACATGATATGGATTACACCCCGTGTAAATGGGAAACTTTTAAAGATGGAGCTGGACACTGGCTCAGCAGTTTCAGTTATTTCCCAGAATGATTATAAGTTCAATTTTGGGGACCATGTTTTACAGAACACGTCTGTAACGTTGAAAACCTATTCTGGAGAGAAAATAATACCTCTTGGTGTCTGCAAAATTAAAGTAGAATACGAAGGTCATTCTGCTATGCTGAATCTGTACGTTGTGGAGAAAGGTGGGCCTGCACTTTTTGGTCGTGAATGGCTGGAGAAAATTCAGTTAAACTGGAAAAATATTAAGTGCTTACACCATGTTACACCAAATATCAACCAACATGAAAATTTGGATAAAATTTTGAATAGCTATCCTAGTGTTTTTCAGGATGGTATTGGAAGTGTTAAGGATATAAAGGCTTCTTTACACCTTAAACCGGATGTTTCACCTAAATTCATGAAACCAAGGCCTGTAGCATACTCATTAAAACCCAAGGTTGAGGAAGAACTTGATAACCTTGAAAAACAAGGGATTATTTTTAAGGTCGATACAAGTGAATGGGCTACACCAATTGTTGCAATTCCTAAGAAAGATTCTTCAGTTCGAATCTGTGGTGATTTTAAGGTTACACTCAATCCAGCACTACAAGTTGATCAGTACCCGCTACCTAAAATAGAAGATATTTTTGCTAGCTTAGCAGGTGGTGAAAAATTCACAAAGCTTGATCTTAGACAGGCTTATCTTCAGCTACACTTAAGTGAAGAATCCAAACCCTTACTCACCATCAACACACATAAGGGATTATATCGCTATAACAGGATGACCTACGGAATCTCACCAGCACCGTCTATTTGGCAGAGAACAATAGATACTATTCTGCAAGGCTTACCTGGAGTTCAGTGTATTTTGGATGATATGATTATTACTGGTAAAAATGATGTTGAACACCTAGAAAATCTTGACAAAGTATTGCACCGCTTAGATCAGTATGGTTTGAGAGTGAATAAGGACAAATGCTTCTTCATGCAGGAACGTGTTACTTACTGTGGTCATGAAATTGACAAAAATGGATTATGGAAAACAAAAGACAAGGTTGATGCAGTGTTAAATGCACCTGTTCCTGAAAATGTTGCGCAACTGAGATCACTTTTGGGGTTGATTAACTACTATAACCGCTACCTTCCAAATCTTGCGACCGTAATCAAACCATTGAACGAGTTACTAGAAAAGAATCGAAAATGGGTCTGGTCTGAGGCATGTCAAAGAGCGTTCGAAAACGTAAAACGCTTGATTACATCAGAACCTGTTCTTACGCACTATGACCCCAAAGCACCGGTAAGAATCGCGTGCGACGCTTCACCTTATGGGTTAGGTGCCGTTTTATCTCACGTGATGTCCGATGGCTCCGAAAAACCGATCGCGTTTGCGTCAAGGTCACTTACAAAGGCCGAGCGTAATTATGCACAGATTGACAGAGAGGCATGTGCAATTTTCTGGGCTGTGAAAAAGTTTCATGCATATTTATTTGGAAGAAAGTTTACGTTGTTAACTGACCATCAGCCGTTAACATCGATCTTCAGTCCAAGTAAGAGCATACCAGTCACATCAGCCGCAAGACTGCAAAGATATGCATTGTTTCTATCGGGTTTCAATTATGACATAGAGTACAAAAGTACTAAACGTCACACAAACGCCGATGCCTTAAGTAGATTGCCACTACCTACATCAGATGATGATAATGAAACAAGTGCGGAAGATATTTTTCACATATCACAGATAGAAAAACTGCCAATAACACATGCTGTTATTCAGCGCGAAACCAAACGTGACAGGATTTTGTCACAAGTGTATGAGCAAGTACAAAACGGTTGGACATTTCAACCGAAGGGCAGTCCGTTAGCGCCATTTTACAATCGTAGGAATGAAATTACGATTTACCAGGGTTGTTTACTTTGGGGAATAAGGGTAATTATTCCTAGCAAACTTCAGAGTAAAATTCTGAATTTACTCCATTCGACTCACCCAGGGATAGTTCGAATGAAATCGCTTGCAAGAAGTTATGTATTTTGGCCGGGAATTGATAAAGATATCGAAAATCTTATCAAGCAATGTCATGGTTGTCAAAAGCAACAAAATGCACCAGGACAAGTATTTTTGCATCCATGGGAATGGCCGACTTCTCCATGGGAACGTGTTCACATAGATTTTCTAGGACCATTTATGAACAGAATGTTCTTTGTCATGGTTGATGCACATTCTAAATGGCCTGAAATCTTCATGATGAAATCGACTACTACCACAAAAACCATTGAAATCATGAGAACTGTGTTTGCCCGAAATGGTCTATGTAAACAGATAGTGAGCGATAATGGGCCACAATTTATTTCGGAGGAATTCGCAGAGTTCATGAAAAGCAATGGTATACTGCATTTGAGGTCAGCTGCGTACCACGCTGCAACAAATGGCCAGGCAGAGCGCCTAGTGCAGTCATTCAAAAACAGCATGCGCGCAATGAAATTTGAATCTGGGGACATTAGCAAGAAGATAGCAAACTTTCTGCTGAGTTATCGAAACACAGTGCATTCTACTACAAATGAAACTCCTGCAAAATTGTTCCTAGGTCGAAATTTGCGTACCAGGTTAGATTTAATAAAACCTGATATTAAAGGTACAGTTGCCGATTCTCAAATGAAATCGTCATTTTCTTCTAAAAAGGGGAAAGATAGAGAGTTTGCGGTAGGTCAGTCAGTAATTGCGCGAAATTATCGCGATAAGGACAAATGGGTACCGGGGCGTATACAAGAACGCATTGGACCGTTGATGTACAAGGTTGACATCGGCTCTAATTCATCGTGGCGCCGACACGCGGATCAGCTTCGCGATAGTAATCTAAGCAGGATGCCTGAATCACAGTTAGACACTGCGCAGACTGAGAGTGTCATACCCACTGTTGTGGAGCAATCGCAGACTGGATCACCAGTTAAGGCAGAGGTTCCAGTAGTTTCTACACCCAGAATGCCTGAAGTTGCGCAGCCTTGTGTAAGGTCAGAAAAGCCAGAAAAGACTGTGGTTGAAACTGAAGGACGTTATCCACTCAGGATAAGAAAACCACCAAAACGTTTAGAACTGTAAATAGTGTTCATATACAGTGTAGTTTGCTTTACGCTTACAGCAACTGTTTCTTTAAAATCTTTAGTGCCTTACTTTTTGCTTTGCATTATAGTCTGTTTTTATTACGTGTCAGTTTCTGAAATAAGCACAATTACAGGCTACTTTCTCGTGAACTTTATCTTGACAAATTAAGGGCAAGTTGTTCTTTCTTATCTGGACAATAAACTTAGCAGGGAGGAATGTAGTGTATACATCACAGCTGTTCCATTCTATTAATGAGGACATTAACCTTTTACGTACGCCCAAATTCTTGATAGTATATTGTTTCTCTAAGATAGCATGCTTGTGTAGTATTAAAGTATATTTAGAGCAGTCAAGTTGGTTTTTGTTTTACTGTTGCAAACATAACAACTCCGCTACAGATTTTTTTTCATTTTTACAATTTTGAATACCAAGGTTTCACTGATGTTCCACGCCAAAATTCAGACAAATATACCCAGTGGTTCTGGAGAAGAAGTTTATTTTATTGTTTTTGCTATTTTTAGTAACGACGGCCATCTTGGATTTTCAACCTGACCCAATTTTATAATTCTAAGACCCTGGAGTCAGGTCATGCTCCATGTGAAATTTGAGAACCATGGGACCTGTAGTTTTACAGAAGAAGATGTTTGAATATTTGTTTTTAGGTGTTGACGGACAAATTCCGTGATTGGTATGACAATAGCTCACTATGGCCCTTCGGGCCAGAAGAGCTAAAAATTCAATAAAACTTCATGTACCCGACAATTCAACAAAGTTATACAATACCCAATCCGAACTTAATTTAAAAAAATCTTAATAGATCCCAATTTCTCCCTGATTCAATAAACATCAAGAATCTAATACTATATCAAATATTTGTGTCTGGGTAAATTCAAGTTGTTGTAATTGTATTCTGTTCACATTACCATTAGAATATGCAGCTGAAATAAGTTTGGACCAATAAAAGTTGTACTTTTCTCAATTTCATTTCATACAAAATTCCTAAATATGAAAATTGCCAATTTTAACCAATTTATGCCTATTGCCTAGTGTTTTTACTGGCAAACTGTGCAGACCCATATCAAATGCCAAATGCATCTGATCTGGGTCTTTACTGTTTGCATAAGACAAATGGGTATTTCGCCTTACAAAAAAATGATTATGATAATTTAAACCAGACACTCGTTAATTAACAACTGGTCTCATCCAGCACTTACGTACAGACGAGTCCATTAGGCATAAATGTGTTAAGTATGGCAAAAGAAGGCAAATTGGTAAACACTGTCATAGTCATTCATCAACAAACATCATATTCTGTCTTTCAGGGCCCCATTGTTCAAAACTAACGACATAGTTAGCTAACGAGATGTTAAAATTTCAAACATTAAAATCTCAAACACGCCAAAAATGTTTTGCTGAAAATCTGAAAAGCTTTTGATTGCAAAAGCTTCTCACATATTTTCAACATAAAATATTGATGTATTTGGCTATAAAGTCACAAAACACTTAACAAGTTGACCTCTTAACAAGCTTGTTAGGCTAACGATACTTTGGACAACCAGGCCCTGAACTTCGTGAACAAAGCAGGAAATGAAAGAACACAATGCAAGTTTGTGTCTCTCTTGTGTTACACGAAGTTTGCGATGATCGAATAAAATATTTGTCACATATCAATCAATTAGCCTTAATATCCAATCATGGATATAAAACCTTCATACATCTCAATATTTTTAAAATAGATAATAAAGTAAATTACCAATCTCTGTGTGGAAGCTTTGTCTTGTTCCATAGCTGCTCGCAGTGAGTTGTTCTCCATCTTCAACTGTAAAAATATAGATATCATATTTATTCAGATCATTCCATTACTAATGCAGTTGAGAGTCATTTCAACATGTCTTCATAACACTTTAGCTTGGCCAGAATGCTTTCATGTCATGGCTCCCACTTAGGCAAATGTACCAGTCCATTGTAATCATGGCACCCAGACTCAGACTTTTCACCCAGCAGAGAGATGGTAGATGAATGATGCCGTGGGAAAATGCAACTGGTAAGACCAGCTCTCCACCCCTGCATTCCTGCTGCAGACCCTTGCTGTTTTCTTTTTTTAAAATTGTAGAAAAAATGATTTATCATATCAAATTTAAGTAAACAGCATAATTTTCATCAACAGTCAAAATATTCAATATTGGCCCAGTTGTTCAAAACTAAGGACATAGTTTTATAAGACGATCCATTTTCAGAGGTATTGTATGTAAACAACTGATTGCTAAGCCAAAAATGTGAGAAGCTTTTAGCACTGCACAATGTTTTAATAAAAATATAACTGCAATTGGTTTGATCGTACAATAAAACTTAACAATTCATGACTAAATACTTCATTTAGCTTGCAATGCTTTGAACAACCACGCCCAGACTGCTGAACACAGTCAACAGTCAAATACGGACATGCCAGTAACCAGGAAATCTGGTGTCCAAGAAAAAAGTTTCTTCATACCTTCTCCATTTCCAGCTTTTCTCTTGTCATCTCTTCATTCAGATTTTCTATTTCTTTGCCTGAATAAAAAAGAGGACACTGGATACACCTCAATGGGAGATCACAGAAATATAAGCCCCATTCCCCCATCACCCCACCATCTCTGTCTAGCAGGTTAATCTTAAAGCAAAGACTTGCTTGCTCTCTTTATAGCAGTTAAAAAGCAACAAGAGCTGTCGCCTGACAGCATAGCTCGCCTGAATTGGTGCTTGCCCATCACATACCCGCCATGGTGGTGTGGACTGCTATGCATAAAACTTCAGGCAAACATGTCCAAAATAAAAACACTTTTATAAACAAAGCTATCTCAGAAATAAGTCTTAAAATAAAATTAAAATAAAAAGAAATGAAATAAAATTTCAAAGTCCATGAGCTTGAGGTAAAAAAAAACTGAGAAGGTGGTAGCGGGGGGGGGGGGGGGGGGTGGTAGCGGGGGAGGGGGGGCTAGGATGTAGGGTGTACCATGAACCATTATCTAACATCAGTCCAAGTATAAGTATCAACTGAGTCCATCATCGTGGCACTGTGAAATTATGTCTTCATAAATATAAAACCTTAACCAAAATCTTTAAGACAAAATTCTAAGTCGATGACCTTGACTTCAAGGTCATCCAGTGGGGTAAGTATAAGGTGTTTTATAAAAACTCAAAAAAGTGTTTAACATCAGTTCAAGTATAAACTAAATCTCTGCAAAGCATTATGAATCAGTATGCAATTACAAAACTTTAATAGAGACCAAATAAAATTTCCTAAGTCCCTGACCTTGACATCAAGGTCACTGAGCGGGGTTGGGGTAGTACTCTGTAGCTCTAACTTCAGTGCAAATATAAAAAGAATTCATCTATGGGTTCAGGAGATATGTGTCTTTAAAAAACTTTAACCAAAACATCCAATCAATAAAAAAACAATTTTCTAAGTCCATGACCTTGACATCAAGGTCACTGAGGGGGGTGGGGGTAGTACCTTCGAAAACTTTAGACCAATATCTAACTTCAGTGCAAGTATCAAAGGAATCCATCAATGGGTTGAGGAGATATTGGGCTATATAAAACTTTAACCAAAACATCCAGTCCAAAAAAACTCCCAATTTTCTAAGTCCATGACCTTGACATCAAGGTCACTGAGTGGGGTGGGGGTGGTACCCTGTTAAACTTTGGACCAGTATCTAAATACAGTGCAAGTATCAAAAGAATCCATCCATGGGTTAAGGAGATATAGGTCTTTAAAAAACTTTAACCAAAACATCCAATTCGAACGCGACGCGGACGCGGACGTGGACGCCGACGCCGACGCCGTGGTGACAACAATAGCTCTTCCTGAACTTTCGTTCAGGCGAGCTAAAAAGGAAGCAAACCATTTCCAACATTTATAGCACCTCCCTCATGGTGGGGGATGCTGCTTGACAACTTGATGTCTACTGCTTTGGAGTTCTTTTTTATTTATTCATGTGTTTTATTCACCTATCTTCAGATTTATTTATCTATTTCAGTTACAACATTTTAATATAGTTTGTTGGTACTCCCCATATTTTTTCTGCCGTTTTTACAAAGGGGAACAATTTTCGTGACTTTCTGTTTGCTTACCTGGATTTCATAACCCTTCCAAAAAGGTGTCTACTCTTACAGAGAAGAATTGGCTCTAGAGGAGCAAATTCTTTCCTTTAAGAGTTGACCCTATTGATGCCAAGTATAAAATGGCAGAATTGCTCTCCCTGAAAGTGTACCCATTAACACTTAGAGAGTCCTAATACTTTACCCAGTTGATCGTTTTCCTCATCTTTGAGTTGCAGTGATTCCTGGAGTATGCCCACTTTCTTGCTCACGCTTTCCAGCTCCTCTTTCAGTGCCTCTGCTTCATGATTGACACTGGGAGTCTTTGACTGCATAGAATCATCAATCTTATAAAAAAAATAGATATTGTACGGTCAATGTAAATTACCTTACGATGCATATTAAGGAAGCTTGGCTTCATCCCTACATTAGCCTTGCTGTAAATTGAACTAAAGAAGCAAAATACCTTCATACCAATCCTATTAATCTGTAAGTTGTCTCTAAACATATGCTGTGAAAAAGTGAAAAATATCTAAGTCTGAACTCATCTTGCTCTCAAATCAAATCGTAGTAAATTTTGCGAAAATAAGCTGACATTTATGTTTAATACAGTATGATTTTAAAGTCTTGTCATGATGTTGGATATATTTGGTAGCTGGTATCCTCAGAACATTAAACATTGGCTTTAGGACTGATTTACTGGATCATGTTGAGAATATTGTGCAAAACTGCAGATGAATTATAGCTGTAGCTCTTGAATATTGTTATCATATAAAAGTGTTGCAAGTATGTTATAAAACAATACCTATCAGCAGTAGACATACTTTCATTATTTTCTACCTCTTGCCGACTTTCTAAGTATCATCACAATTCTTTATTCAAATTAAAAAGCAAGTATCAAGTACAAATAAGCAGATTTATATTTTGTCGTAGTTAGTTGCTTTGCTGCAGCAGTTTGTGCTGACCATACCCAGTTGTAAATTAGCCACGACACGAGAAAATCAAAATAGAGGCATTGCACCACGTGCAGACTCAAACCAGCCTTGGCATTTCCCCAGTCTGATCAAAATCTTCGCTTTGTATTTGAAGGGTAGCTAAGGGTCTTAGCTAGATCCATTCGAACAGCAAAACTATGATCAGACTGGGCAAACGCCAAGCTGATCTGAGGCTTTGCTAGGCGCCCTTCCACTTTCTTGGTTTTGCCATGTCGGGACTCAAATGTGTTTGAGCTGAATAAATATTTGAATGTAAGTAATTACTGATGTCTATATGAAATGAGTATCAGACAAAAGAAGTATCATTATCATACGATAAAACATTACAAATGAGTAGAAAAATAATTAAGCCACATCATGTGATTTCCAACTACATGGCACTGGTGACATCATAGGCTCTAATCAGAATGCACACAAACACGGCATGAAAAGAACCTTCGCCTGTCACAACAGCCATCTATGGAAGTGGGCCAAGCCATACAGCTAACAATAAGGCCTCTGATTTACCCTGTATAAATGAGAAAGGCAATCTGAATATCATATGCCAAAATTGCCGCATTATTGGAAGTCATATGTACCGGCTAATTTATAAATTTATTACATAAGTTGTACCAAATAAACAAATTATGATACATAGCAAAAGTTATGACCACAAAGCATAATATACCCATGACCCCCCAAAATGAGAAAAAACAAAATGTAAAACACATTTTCCAAGGCGGTACTTCTGTTGTGGTTCTTTGATGTTACATTTTGCTATGTCCGCTTGGCTATGTTCTTTGGCTGTTTGGTCACCTGTTTTGCTACCCAATCTGCCATTTGTTTTGTTTTGTAAATTAAAAATAAAATAAATAACAATATATGTTGACACTGTTTTTGATTAGGGTAGCTGAATGACCACCTGTTTTGGAAAGAGCTGCTCATTCTCTTTACCGTGCAAGTCCTTCATGAGCTGGTGTCAATTTTTCCGTGTGTGTGTGCTTCTTTCCCTGATGGTTTTGAGATCGGGATGTCGAATTTGAATGTATTAATTCCTGACCATTGCCTATCTTTTTACTTTATTACCAACTATTTTAAATGTTCTACAAGCATCAAATGCATTGCCTGCATCAGTTTTTTTTCAATGTGTAATTCATGTACAAGCATCATATAATTACTTAATCTGATATTAGCATTAAGTTATTATAAAAAAATAATACAACCATTATATTACAAATATATTAGTATATGCTAAATGTCACTACAAAGCTTGCAGATTTTTCATGACAATTCAACAAACATCTTTTTAAATGCATGAGGCATATTGAAAAAAATTCTCCGTCATACCACGTTCTCACTGATTAAAGCGCATTTTGAATTGCTGATTCTAAACAGCCATTCTACAGAGCAATAATCAAACCGTAAGCAACTGACGTCAATTGCTTATACCATAAAAAACAGAATATGACAAGAATTCCGCGGAATGCTATGTCGCACCTGCATTGTGTGCTTCCACAGTAGCACAGGTCACGGTGAGAGGAAAGTGAAAGCAAAACTGAAAATAAGAAACCCGAAACAGTTTTAGGCAAGGATTAACCTGACACCAATTTTGTCAAAATCCATCTTGTGGATCTTAAGGAACTGCCATTTTCATGTTCGTGGTAGATGGCCGCCATCTTGGATGGCCAATCTGCCAGTTAAAAAGTGTAATAGCTATATGCAAGGATCATTCTGACACAAAAATGGTCCAAATCCATTCAGGGGTTCCTGAGATATTGTCATTTGCATGTTTTTGCTATTTTTAGTAACAACAGCTGGCGGCCATCTTGCATGGTGCATTCTCAAAAATTTGAAGAAAACTTCAAGAATCATTCAGATTAAATTTGAGCAAATCCATTTAAGGTTTTTTAATTTATTGGCATTCAAGCAAAATTTGGACTTGTTAACCAAAAGTAGGTCACTGTGACCTGATTCTGCTACAGATTTTTTTTTCATTTTCATTATTTTTCAAGATAAGGTCCAACTAATGTTCCATGCCAAATTTCAGCCAATTATACTTAGTGGTTCCAGAAAAATAGTTGATTTTGTTGTTTTGCTATTTTTAGTAACGGCGGCCAATTTGAATTCTCGACCAGGCTGAATTTCTCTAAACTGAAGCCGTGTAGTCTGATTATTTTCCATATGAAAATTGAGAACCATGGGTGCAGTGGTTTTGGAGACTTTAACTTCACAAATCTTAACGCCAGGGTCGACGTAAATGTGAACGGAATGACGGACAGACGGATTGACGGATGGAATGACGGACGGACGGACGGAAAACCGGACACCTATATCGCACCTTGCTAAAGCAGGTGCGACAAAAATCGTGTAGAATGTGAGATATAAAATGTCAAAGTAATGCACCATTAATAGATTTCAAATATACTTTTAAAAACTGACTACCCTTCTGGTGTGTGAGGGGCAATATAAGAGAATACTTGCACTTTTAAAATGTTCCAATATCTAGGGAAAGACACCTATATTTAGCTGGCATACGCAGATCCATAGTAAGTAGGCTGGACTGAGAACAGTTTGATCATCACTCGTAAGGGGTTCGATGCCATCATTGTACCTTATAAAAGCATTTGATGCCATTATTGTACCTCATAAAAGCAAGTAGACGCATCTGCTTATCTTAGTCTTTCTTACCAATATATGAGCCGCAACACGAGAAAACCAACAATGTGGTTGTGCGCCCAGCGCAGACTCAGATCAGCCTGGGCATCCACCAAGACTGATCAGAGTCTTCGCCGTCCGCATGGAGGTAGCTTAGACCCTTAGCTATCCTTTAAGCGCTTAGTGAAGAGTCTGATTAGACTGGGCAGATGCCCAGGCTGATCTGAGTCTGCGCTGAGCGCATAACCACATTGTTGGTTGTCTCGTGTCGCGGCTCGATTTTGATATAGGTCACACACCTGATGGTACAACTCATTTATAAATATTTAAACTTGCCACTGACTTCCCAAAGATAAACCTTTTAGTGCAACTAGCTTCGCCGATGAACGACAACTAATCATGTGACGTTTTCGTCCAGCGACGTCTATGGTAAACAAACGTCTTGATTGGTACACATAACGTTCGCCACCTTATAGCGACGGATGTTTAACATAATAGCCGAAAACGTCGTTACTTACTTTTCTTCGACCCATATTTTGCATACTCTACATTAAATTACTATCAAAACAACACAGGAAGGGTCTCAAAATAAAGTGTAAGCTCCGCTCACTGGCTTCATGGCATGATGAATGCTTAAAAATCAAATTTCAATTCTTAATTAAAGATTTACACTCATAATGGTAAATATAGGCAAGTCACTTGAAGTCAGTTAAAACCATCAGATTATGCCAAATACACAAAAACATCGTATTCTGCCGTCCCTAACATCAAACTAGAAAATGTGTTTATGAAACACTATGCCCCCAACCATATGCTTGCCTCTAAAGAAGGTTCATCCAATAATGCTTGTACCTTTGTACCATAGGCTTCAATGTACTAAGTCGAAAAAGGGGCTTAACTCAGTCAAAAATTTACGAATTGTTTTCGAAAGTTAATCAGGTCATCTACACCTTGGGCAATATGAACCTGCAAAAATCATGATCCTAGCATCAGGGGTTCTCCAGATATTTTGTTCACAAGGTTCCATAGGCAAATAATGCACTAAGTTGAAAAAGGGGCATAACTCGAACAAAAATTCATGATTTTTTTTAAAAACGTATCAGGTCATCTACACCATAGGCAGTATCTTCCTGCAAAAAATCATGCTCCTAGCATCAGGGGTTCTTGAGATATTTTGTTCACAAGGTTCCAGAGGCTTACAATACACTAAGTCGAAAAGAGGGCATAACTCGGTCAAAAATTCACAAATTTGTTTCAAAAGTTAATCAGGTCATCTACACCTTGGGCATTGTCATCCCGCAAAACCTCATGATCCTAGCATCAGGGGTTCTTGAGATATTTTGTTCACAAGGTTCCACAGGCTAACTCGAAAAAGGGGCAAAACTCTGAAAATATGTGACCCACGTAAAGAAGAAAAAATACGTGTTCGCTTATTTTTCATACTGATCATGTGTTTAAAGTTTCAAGTTCCTAGCTCTTAAGGTTCTTGACTGGGTGTAAAGGTACCTTTGTACCATAGGCTTCAACGCATTAAGTCGAAAAAGGGGCATAACTCAATAAAAAATTTATGATTTTTTTTCAAAAGTTGATCAGGTCATCTGCACCTTAGGGAGTATCTTCCTGCAAAATATCATGATCCTAGCATCAGGGGTTCTTGAGATATTTTGTTCACAAGGTTCCATAGGCTTACAATGCACTAAGTCGAAAAAGGGTCATAACTCGATCAACAAGAATTTAAGAAATATGCTCAAAAGTAAATCAGTTCATCTACATCTTGGTCTGTAACTGTATGCCATATATAAATGTGCTAGCTTAAGCGGTTCTTCAGATATTTTGTTCACAAGGTTATCCATATATAAAATGCCTAAGGCCTGAAAAGGGGAATAACTCAACCAAAAAATTACGATATATGCTCAAAAGTTAATCAGTTCATCTACACCTTAGTCCAAACCAGCATGCTAAATTTAAGGACCCTAGCTTATGCGGTTCTTTAGATATTTTGTTCACAAGGTTGTTCCTATACAAATGCCTATGTCCAAAAAAGGGGAATAACTCAACTGAGAATTATTGAAATAGGCTCAAAAGTTAATCAGTTCATTTAGCCCTTAGTCTGTAACTGTATGCCAAATATCAGGATCCTAGCTTAAGGGGTTCTTCAGATATTTTGTTCACAAGGTTCCATAGGCTTACAATGCACTAAGCTGAAAAAGGGGCATAACTCGGTCAAAAATTTATAAAAAAAATTCACAAGTTAATCAGGTCTTCTACACCTTGGCCAATGTTATCCTGCAAAAAATCATGATCCTAGCAGCAGGGGTTCTCAAGATATTTTGTTCACAAGGTTCCATAGGCTAAGTCGAAAAAGGGGCATAACTCTGGAAATACGTGACCGGCGGAAAAAAGAAAAAATACGGGTCCGCTTATTTTTCATGTACATACCACATGTGAAATTTCAAGATCCTAGCATTAGCGGTTCTTGAGTTTCCTATCTGCCATAAAGCGTTACGGACGGACGGACATACGGACAGACGGACAGACGGATGGACAGGCCCAAACCAATATGCCCCCTCAACTTCTCCGAAGTTGGGGGCATAATAATTCCAATCCAGCATGCCAACTGACTGGTCTACAGCGAGCAGAAAACGGTTTTTATACATCAATAACCCCCCCACCCCTGTCCTTCCCTGGACCAGAATCCTGGAACTATCTTCTTGCAGCCATTTCTAAAGCACTTAATATAACCGCCGATTTTCTGCTTTGAATGACCGAAGTTTGGCTTTATTTAGTTTGTAAGTTATTTACCGGTGTTTACACATCCATAAAAGCCTTTGAACCGTTATTGAAAGGATTGAGAAATTTAGCCGAAACGAGCCCTCATAAACGTTAAATGAAAACATTCATTAAACGTCAATTTCGCTTTAGCCTCAATAACTGTTGGAGTTACGTCCCTTTTTATATAAATGCAGTCCTCGTTAATTGAACCTTTGTCAGCATCCCGACAGTATTGCTGTTAAAAACTAGTGTGCTAAATACCCTGCTTTCCCTTATGAAGAATCGTTAGTTTCATAAATTGGTACGTGGTCGTAAACCAGAAACTTGCGATTTTACTGGCTTCAAGTGTATATCTGCCATTAGGAAATCCTGAAAGCTACATCAGACATAATATTCAACAATGAAAATGATATGCCAGTAAAATGGAAGCATTAGTTTCACAAACACGCACACACAACAGAGATGCTAAATACATCTACTAGTCTTTAATCATGGAAAAGAATTCTACCGAAACTCAGACCATATATCATGCACAGTTAAAAACACTACGTTGTCTATAATTTTACATATAAAAATATTGTAATATCAAGAAAAACACTGATGCCCCCAATATACCAAAGGCCCAAAGAAATAATACGTACTACGTACTTTGAAGCCAAAATGCTGCATTTTGCTCAAAATATGTATAAATGTTTAGCTTCGTAAACCGACATTTCATTCAAGCACGGAATACTCTGCTTTTTTTACCGAAGTAGTTTCATTGATTAAACATGCTCTAAACAGTTAATATAAACGTATCCATACCAAATGTAGTGCGACAGATGCGCGTTTCTGTATTTAACTTCTTCAGTGTGGCAAAACCCCCAAAGGCTTGAAAGAAAAAAGATGATGTGCAGGTGTCAGCAGACAACGAGCATCCCTCTCCGAGGCACACTTACTGTCGTATTCCGCGGGACACATTAGCAGCAGACGTCAGGTAAACGACGCCTACGAATTAACTCGCGAGCGCAGGCGTCCCCCTATCGAGCCACCTCAATCCCTGCGCCTCGAGAAAGGCGACAGACAAAGGCATCAGAAAAGAGATGTCTGATGAAGCAAGAACCTGCAAAAAGCCAAAATTACTCAAGAGAATGGAAGCAAAACTCCGCTAAGAATCATGTCGCTATGACAAGTTTGTCTTAGTATTAGCGACATGAATCTTAGCGGAGTTTGGCTTCCATTCTTTTGAGTTGTTTTGGCCTTTTGCGGGTTCTTGCAGCATCGGACATCTCTTTCCTGATGCCCTTGTCTGTGGCCTTTCTCGAGACGCAAGGGTTGAGGTGGCTCGGTGGGGGACGCCTGCGCCCGCGGATTAATACGTAGGCATCTCTTACCTGATGTCTGCAGCTAATGTGTCCCTAGGAATGCGACAGTAAGTGTGGCTCGGAGATTGATGCTCGTTGCCTGCCGAGACGTGCCATCATATCTTTTCCATCAAACTTTTGGGGTTTAGCGACACTGAAGAAGTTAAATACAGAAACGCGCGTCTGTCGTTCTAAATTAGGTATGAATACGTTTGATTTAGACTAATTTAGAAATTTAACCAGTTATACGTCAAACATGTTCTGACATCCCTTGACAATGATTAAATATGACAGTGAACTAATCATGACATGACAATGTTCAAAACATGTTCCTTTCATGGTCTTGCCAGTCTGTGACTCTATCATTGTCAAATCATGGTCATAACGAGAAAAAGTTCTTGAATATGAAATAAGTATGTTTTGACACAACGTATAATTCTCTTTAGATTCTCATTTCATTGTCATTCCATTGCCATTTTTATATCATTCTCAAACCAAAGTCATACAAAATATGAGTTTTGATCATGTACTAAAACTATTTTACAAACTGCAGCAAAAGCTGTTACAAAAAGTTATATGTACTTAAGTACATGACAGGCAATCACACAAGAACAAAACAATGATCCGTAACTATTGCCATGACAGCATAAAAGTTCACTGACACTTCAGTATATGACAGACAGACAGACAAGAGCAAATCATAATGTTTTCTAACTATTGTCATGGAAGCAATAAAAACACACTGACATTATTACATTCAAAGTACAGCTATCAAGTTTACCTGAACAGCCTTAGTATGGGTCTACAATCAAAATCAATTTAAGAACATTAACAGAACATAAATTTTATACTATCTTATTGTAGTTTATGTACAAGTGGTAGCACTAGTTAAACAGCATCTTGCATACATAATCAAACTAAATTTATATTACACAGTCTTTTCAGATAGTCAATAGCAAAAACCTACAAGTGTGACAGACATAAATTAACGAGTGGAACAATAAAATTTTAACAATAAATTACCATCTATAAGGAGGCATTATATTTACAATATAGAATATTGTATGGGCTTGTTCAAACATATAATCAATCATAAAATGCAACTGTTAACCTCCATATTGATACAAATGTATACAAATGATTATTAAAAACTTTTTCTAATTCACTCGACGGTTTGAATCCCAGCTGACGAATAAGTTTGCAGTGTTGTTCAACATATCCTTAATTTCAGTGCAACTTCTCAACAACAGCTACCATATAGGCATAGGTTGACATAACATCTGAATGGAACATGGTTTGTGAAGAAGCGTCAACTGAAATTTCATGTCAATTTTGCTTAGATGACATCATGACAGATCCTTCAACTGAAATTATCCTTTTTATAAAGTTAAACAGCTGTTAACTTTTGAATTGGTGAAATATGAAGTGTTGTTGAACAGTAAAAATTTAATACTGACCGCCCCTTTGCATCAGTCGATAGGACGTATACTGTTACATAACACTTCATGTCCAGCTCAACAAAAGTCAATAACTATATACTCTAGGAAAGTGATTACTTTGCAAGAGTCAAATAATATATAGTAAACCTACACTTTGAGAAATACGAAGTACATGTATGTCCGCTATAGTTAGGTGGCTCTTGCTGAGAGGTGACCACTCATGATACAAAAAAACTTACCGGAGTTTTTATGGTCACTTGTATGCCCTGATAAAATAAAATGTCAATTAATCTTATGAAACAGTAGCACGCAGATCCAAATAAAAACTCTTTGTTCAATCAGATTTAAAGACAGGGAAGTAACCAGGGTTCGCGGTTATAAAAACTTGAGAATAATCTCAAACTCAAAATAAAGCGCACTGATTGGCTGCTTCCGAGCATGTGCTCGGAAGCAGCAAATCAGTGTGCTTTATTTTGAGTTTGAGAATGTACTCAAGGTTTACAACCTCTGGTACAGAGCTCCAGATAAGTGAATATTGAGGATAATTCAATGATTATTTTTCCTATTTTACAACAAAAACATATGTTGTGACCCCAATTTAGAACCGTCTTGATACGACAGTTCTAATGAGGGGGTCACAACACAAGCTTTTATTGAAAACAAGGAAAAGTATCCCTTAATTATCTTTGTTACCCCTTCTCATCTGGAACACTGCAGTAACTCAGCCTAGGCAACAACAGATATTACTGGATTATTTCCATTAACTTCTTTTTTCATTCAGTCAGATTCTCATAATAATCATTTATCACTATTAAAGAAACTGATGTAATTTCAAGGCAATTCTGAGGCATCTGATCGCCGTCTGCATTGTCGTTTGTATAGGTTGCTAAGCACTGATGCGCGAAACATAACTGCATCAAAAAGTCTTCTACCTCACATTTTGGATAGGTCTATTATCAATAACAAGAGATGCATGATGATATTTGAATTATAATAATTTTTTTCAAGACTTTCTGTATTAAATGAACACAGTGTATTGTCTTTTCACATGCAGCTTTCTGCGTCTACACTATTTGCAAAGGTCACATTAACAGGACACTGGATGTAGATGGAGTAACCCTTAAAAGCAGATGACAAAATCTACGTATGCAAAATTTCAAAGACTAGAGGGCAAATAGTGTAGATCGAGATAAGGTGGCTCTTTATCAACTGCCTCATCTGGATCTATGCTGTTTGCAAATTCAGCTATTTTCATTTTGAGCTATTTGAGGGTTAACAATAGATACATATTGGATATAAACCATGCAGCTATAGCTACTGTATATAAAACAATCAGAATTAATGCATTTAAATGTACATGACTGTACTTCTTTGATTTCATTTATCTGAGCTAGTTATGGGAGATAATCTGGTAATAACTGCCACTTATTATATCAACTAGTTCCTTATATTTTTGGAAAATTAAAATCAACCCAGACACTTTAGCTTTTTACTTCTAAATACATCCCAAGTTTCATTACGTCAAAACACACATTGAATATTGTCCATGGTATTACATTACAGTTACTTTGTACAGCTACGTAAAGAAAATTGTTGATATAGAACTAAATTTATGTACATGTTTATGAAAGCCATTCTAAACACAATTTTCTGCCATTCTCTGAATAACCAAATTAGGAATAATTAATTATACTGCTCACAATAACAAAAATTAGGCTTAAACAGTGCTTTGGGAAAGAGAAAAGAAATAAAGAAACCACACAGATCTTCCAGTACTCGATAAAAACTACATGACATTGTATTGATGACAAAATAAATGTACATGTATTTTGGTTTGCTTTGATTACTCTATTAACTAGGATCTCAACATTTACAGAGACTCTTCCCTCTTCCAACCTAACAAACTTTTTGAAAACAGTGTAGATCCTCATCAGACTGCTCCCTTGAAACAGTCTGACCTGAATCTACACCGTTTCTTCAGGCATTGCTATATTTATGGTAATATTTTAACTTTGAAGACTATATCCTGATCAAGTGCCGAATTCCAGGTTATTAGCCGTTACCAGTTAGTCAGATATTTTAACTCAATATGCACTTTTATGACAATAAGCCTTCTGAAAGTTATCGTATTCAGCCATTCACCAACCTTCTGTTTTTTAAGAGAAACCCTTGAGATTTTTTTCTTTTTCTTTCTCTTTCTTTCTTTTTATGATTTATGTTAAATATCTATGATACTGTGATTTCGCTAAATATTCATTTCTTCAAGTTCAGACACTCAGTTTATTTTGTCTTATAAGTTGGTGTTTTCAAAAAAATGTTTAAGTCTGTGTCTATGGAGTACTCGGGCATATATGTCTAAATAAATGTCTGATCCATTTCATTGCCATGTAAACTCAAACTTACTTACAAACAAATTTAATGCACTTAAAAAGGATTGTGTCAAAAATTCTTCTGGATCAGCTAAACATCTAAAGTTTCCAAAAAAAGTAAGTACTTTATAGTCGGTAATATAATTCACACTCAAACACATTAGTAAATGCAAAATAAGCTTTAGGAATATTCAACAAGACACGAATGATTCAATATCAAACTTCATGCAGTTATTCAAAGCTGTAAAATCTGAAGCCACTTCTGAGGGATTATAATGGGTGTATACGAGCGGTCTAATGTTGTTTTCAACTATTTATCAGCCATAATCACAACACTCATTGGATGTGACAAAGCGCCATGCTGCTTTGCTTCTGTAAGATAATGCGCCAAACACACCATAATATAACACCAACATAATATTACACCAAGACCATTACACTGACAAGATGTTAAACCAGAATAGCTTTGAGTGCCTAGTTGAACTACTTCATGAAGAGAGGCAGGGAAGAACTAAACTTCTGTGATTCTCTATAAAAGTATAAAGGGTCACAACACAGATCTTATGGAGAGTGTATAAAAATCATATTGAAGTATCATCACGACCCCCTCTTATCTAGGGCATTGCCATGCAAAACGGAGGCTAACACTACCTTTTCTCTTTGTTATGAACATTACTGGGCTTTGACTCAATGGACTCATACAAGGCGAGCTGAAGTTCTACCAAACAGACTTTTTTAGACACACAGACAATTATCATTAAACTTAATTAAAAAATCTAGTAATATTTAAGACAGCGAAATTTGGTTAAATGCATGAGAAAACTCCAATCTATTAGTATTCTTACCTTTTCTTTAACACTCTAATGATAAACAAAAATATAATTTATGTATTCGGCTATGAGACTGATATTTCTTCTTTTAAATTTTTTCTGAAATAAGTAAACCAGTAATTATAGATAATGTGGCTTTTCCCTTCAAAAACAAGTAAAATATCTAGATCTATTTTATAAGCTGGATCTATGTTTGGAGATTCTTAAGGAAGGAGAAAACCCTGTCTTATAACAAAATAGATATAGTAGTGAATAAGACAATTCTGACACAGAAAAAATTGAAAAAATGACATAATTCAGTTTATCACATGACGTCGCTGTTCTTCAGTGGATAACCACTTGTTATAAAAATCGTGTGACCACAAGAGTAATAACACTTTGGCGCGTACACGTCATTGACAACGCCCATGTCAACAATGCGTTTTAATTACACTTTGGCGCGTACACATAACGTCATTGACAAAGTCCATGTCAACAATGCGTTTTCTTGTTGAAATAATTTTCAGGTTGAAACCGTTAAAATTCCATTCTTAAAGGGTCATATGATAAACTGAATCTTACACTCGTGGTCATTTCATATGAAATTTATCAAACACGCCGAAGGATCGTTTCATAAATTTCATATGAAATGACCACTCGCTACCTGCTTCAATAGTTCCGATGCCATGGAGGTCCTAAGTAAACTACATTTGTTTATTGTTGTTGTGTTTTTTTGTTTCTCCGTAAAACCTTCATTGTGGTCGCGCAGTAGAACCGCAATGGTAAAACAGTTTTGGTGAGGAGCTATTTAATCTATGCTCCTATGAAGCACTACCAAAAATTTCCCTGAATTATCATCAAATCTCCTATTTATCAACTGCTCTGATTGTCTTCTTTAATATTAAAAATTCTAAATATGCCTACATTTATTATTGTAATTGTCCTAAAAATTAAACAATTTTGTTTTTCAATCCAACAATGCATCATAAAATACAGATGGAATGGCAAACATTGGAGACCCTGATCTTGGTCTGCACTGTTTGCTCAGACCTACCTGTCCCACTATTTAGAATTTTATGTTACTTGTTGAAACAGGTATTCCTTCTTCATCAATTTTTTTGTCATTGCAATACAAGTGTAACTGTTTTTTTCTCGGTGCAGCCGAGTATAATTTCACATTTGTTCCATATTTCACAAGATTTCATAGGTCAAATGACGTGTTTGTCAAAATTTAGCCAATTATATCAACGGTCAATGAATATTTAATCTTCGGGTTTTTTTTTAATCCCGTAGTACTGCACTGCGTGAATACTAGCACTCAGTCAGATGTTACTTCAAAATGTTTTTCTTGTCTGTAAATTTACAATGGAAATGTTATTGAAAACAGACGCAGATATTCAAACTTTCTTTTTTTTCAGTGTTGATCTACTTTTGATTTCTACTTTCTGTATAATACACACAAACAAACATAGCATCATGTTGGTAACTGTTTTGGAATAGTGTCAATCGGAAGACTGATCACGATCCATTTTGGAATTCAAAACTGGACAGCTCAGTCTTGAGATAGGTCATTGTCGCTACCCTGTGTCAAAATTACGGTTGCGGGTGCCTACCGACATAGCTAACTTGAGTCATATTCATGAAAGTTGTTGTCAACACTTCACCTAGAGACATAATACTAAACACAGTTCTATTTAATCTACGTCGATTATCTTTTTTCAAAGATTTTCCTTTTTTAAAATATGTATCAACAAACTATCTGCAAGAAACTCAACTACAACAAAAAAAATGGCAGTTAATGAACAGTTAAAGCGAGGTGTTGTAAGTAAATCCTTTTTTCAAAATGTCACTGAAAAGGCGTCATGATATACTGCTAAAATTCAGGCTATCTGGCTCTATACACAGAAGAAATTTACAATTTTAATCATACTGTCAAACAGTTTAGAACCTCACAGACATAACACACGTATAAACAAGCACACTATGATGTTAGTACATACAATTCTGTTAAAATAATCAAAACAGAAAACTCCAATTAAAAGTTGTGTATGTAATATCTTTTACATAGCACTTTCATTACTGATGCCAAAAAATAACAGGTAACGAGGATACCAAAACAGCACCATTGAGCATTTTTAAAGAAACATGCCCTTTTGGAAGTGTATAACATGATGAAAGTGAATTTTTCAAGCAAACAATCTGTTTTTTCCAGATCAGTGGAATTATAGCTGGTAACAACCTGGGCCCCATAATGCCTTGATGGCAAATGTATGCCAGGAAAGCACCCTCTATATTTTTTCCTATGCCGGACGCCACAGAATGATTCCAATGCTGACACGTCACGCCATTTCAGACACAATGGGGCTTATGGGTAATGGCAGCACTAGAAACGTCTTACACATGCATCTTAATTTATCTAACCAGAGTTTAGTTTACCTGTCAATCAATAAAGGTACGAGCAATTTTGATTCCACAAGAGCTGCATGTGTCTTTCAAGGCTGTTGCCATTACCATGTTCGGTACAAAGGAAAAGGCAAATGTAATCCAAAATGGTTTCCTGACCCAGATGCTTGCATTCTGGGCCAGGTTGAACCAGACTATGGAATTTATACCTCACAAACTTACACAGCAATCCACTGCAAACAATGTAGATCCAGATGAAATGGCTCATGATGATGAAACTTGAATTAAGAGCGCAAAGGGAAAAAAACTAATAAAGGATGAATGCAAGAGCCGCAATTCCTATACCTGACACATTGTCATGATCCGTTTCACATCAGTGCTTGGTATCATGAAACTATTCCAACATGCAGTGATCATGAAATTGCCGCTCAAACCTCCAAGAGAAAATGTCAAAGGGTAATTGAAAACAAGAGTTGTTACTTATGTATCAAACACATCATGATGATCTGTTCTGCATAACTGTGAAGTATCATAATTATTCAAGCCATGGAGCAGACACAAACTCACAGCTCAACCAATCAAGGGGCAGTTATTAAAAAACTCAGAGAGCAACAATTGTTAGTCTTGTTTGTGACACATTGCTATGACCTATTCCATCTATTTGTAAAGTATCATGAAAATGTTTGAAAGGGTGTACAAGTTAAACAGTGGACACAAATCTGCCAAAAGGCTTCACAGGGGAGATAGCTAAGATAGTAAACCGGTTCTACCTATCTGTGAAGTATTATGAAAAGGTTTTTCAAGTTACATAGTTGACGAAAATCTACCAATTTTAAAGAGTAACTACACTTCAGGAACTGACTGAATCAGATCCCAAACCCAATCTCCAACATCAAAGAGAAAGATTGACAAAGACATCCCAACAAACAATAAATTACAAGTGATAAGCCGAGTCAGCAGCTCTTTCCCAAATAGGTGGCAACTCAGTTATCTTTATTGAACTAAATAATTTAGACCAACAGAAGGGTTACAACAGACTAAGCAAATTATACGAAAAACATTTAACAATTATTTTTACCTGTTTTCTATTTTTATTATAGAAGGGTTAAAATGAGAACACAATGAATTAAACAGCACCGAACATTAGGCCATGCAAATAGGGAATGCAAGTGTGAAAACTCAAAAAGTACGAAAGCGAGAAATATTATTCTCATACATGACACATTGCCATGACCTATCCTACATAAATGTGGAGTATCATGAAAATATTCCAAAGGGTATTTAAGTTATAGAGCAGATAAGAAAATCTTTATGGATGTATGAACAGATGCCCAATGCTTATCGTGGTTCAATACCCAAACTGTTTGTCGGGGGTTAAAAAAATCTCTAACAGATAACAGTAACTTAAAGGTAATGGTTTAAGTCTCTCAATTATATGCAGAATATCAGGGTTATCTGAACTTGTTGAATTTGTAATACAAACTCCGAATTAGAATGTAGCTATAACTATTACAGAAAGCACTATTATGTTTGCTCACACCAACATCATTATTACGATCACTTACTGCTGGTCTCACTTCCTGTGTTGTTGTTGTCATGGTTGTCGTTGGAGCACTCTCAAAACTCTATAACAGTTAAGCTGCTTCATCAGAAATACTATATATATACATATGTTAAACTAGAACATAAAACTTCTAAAACCTAAGATACCGAAGATAACTACTGTAATTGTAATTACAATAATGCACCCAAAAGCCACAGATGTGGGGAACAGTGTATACCCTGATCAGACTGTTCCTTCATGGTCAGAGTGCTCTTTCTGGAACAGTTCTGGGTCTGTAATGTAAGGGAGCAGTCTGATCAAGCTCTACACTATTTGCTTAGACATGCATCATAGTTCTTAAAAACCTAATGACATATATTGTGAGCCCAGCATGCATAAAGGTTTACTTTGTTCAGAGCATGTATAGTGTATATGTAAATCTGCTTTAAAATAAAACAGCCTGAGTTTAAACAATATTTTATTCAAATACAAATAAATACAAATATAGTAACACAATAAACATACACCGGAATTAGATAACAAGCTTTGCAACTTATAGACATCTCCTCCCGAGAAACAGCCTTAGCCTTAGAGTTTCCAACAAAATCCTATGCTATATATTCTGTATAAGAAATGTACAACATATTTTTATAACTTCACTGAATAAATACTGTTTAAACCGACACCAACATTCTATGTCCTGGGTAACTGTGAAATTTAACATTAGCCATATGCATAATGCAATACAAGTACTATGAATTGAGATAAGGTTTCGAATATTACCTAATTCCTTATCAAAGTTCTAAAATTCACATGCTCATTTTAAAACCAAAAAACTTATGTGAAAATAATTTCTATTCTATATTTTCAAGAAGTCAAAGTTGGTACAGCAATCTTTTATAATTTTGGCTCATTATAAACAAAAAGACTGTTGAGAACTTAAAAGATATCAAGTTTACATGGATTCATGTAAGATCGTTTAAAGTCAAACAACATAAAACAATCCAGATTAACAAGACAGTGAGGCTAGCTCATTATTAACCTGCATTTGCTTATCAAAACAAGAAAACCGCGGAAAGCGGTGTCGCACCTGCGAGGATAAGTCGCAAGAGTTCCAAATGGGTATTGAAAGCTGAATTTCCCCCATGCTAACGGAGGTGTGACTAAAGCAGGTATGACAAAAAGGACAAAGTTAAACGTGTGAAGAAGGCAGCAAAAATTAAGCTGGGATTTATGTGCAAACCATATGCACATCTACAGACCATTGCCAAAACATCTGTGAAGTTTCAAAACGATTGGTCAAAAAGTGTAGGAGGAGTTGCGCTCACAAGCCACCCACTATGAAAGGTATTGTTTAAAACAGTGACTAAGTTAAACATGTGAAAAAAGTGGCAAAACGTAATCTGGGAATTATGTGCAAACTATATGCACATCTACAGACTATGACCAAAACACCTGTGAAGCTGAGTTGAGAATTTAGTATAGATCTCTAAGAAAACAAAATTTATTAAAACTTTTTGCCAGAAGAAAATCATTTTTTTAAGTGAGAGTCAGTAGTTCATAGATGCAGGTAATACAACTGTTTAAAAATTATTTCCTGAAAACAGATATGATTAAGTCAGAGCACTTACTTGAACAGCTGATTGCTGTAATCACTTGTTGAAGTCATCACTTGCTAAAAGTTTCAAAGTGTTTGGCAAAAAAAGTATAGGAGGAGTTGCGCTCACAAGACGCCCACTGTGAATTTTTGACAAATGGACGAATGGATGAACGGACGAAAACTTGCACGCCTAAATCGCACTTGCAAACGCAGGTGCAACAAAAATACTCCAAAAATAGATGTAATGTTTTATTGGATGAGTGCAATAACTCTTTCTCTGCTACCATACTGGTGTCAAGAGATAAAAAAAAAAAATCAAAAGCTGAATCTGATAAAACAAATTCATCTTCTTTCCAACAATCATAAACATGTAATTAAAATTAAAAAAAGCATAAATCCAGAAAATAAACCCACTACTAATAGGTCAAACACAAACTACAATATTAGCTAGATCTAACAAATGTATCTAATAATAATAATCTGGAGAATGAGGTTAAACACACTGAAAACACAAGCAACAGTTATCCTACATAAGAAAAATATTAATTTTTCACTTTTGTTTAGATTAAACTTGTAACATTCACATTTACTATTGCTAACACACCACAAATACATATACAGTATTCCTCAAAACTATTGAGAATTGCATTTTGGCACACAGCTGCCAGCCATAAATGTTCTGCAATACTTTAAATGCGTAAAATACAATAAAAGAACCTCTTTCTCAAGTTTGATATACAAAAGTTACAATATGATGCACTTTCTTTCGTCAGTGGTAGGTAAGAATGGGCTAGGGTGCACCCCTGTAAAAATATGTCCCTTGATTTCGACTATGTTTTGCTATATCACCTTTGCTAGAAATGGGCTATCTCAGGTGAAATAGTTTGTTTTCTCCATTGTTTATCATCATCTATATTATGAATGTTTCCTTTAATAGTCTGCATGGTTTAATGTTACTAATTCCAGTTTCATAGTCAGGGACTACCTATTATAATATAAGAAGAATATTGTAGGCATCAGAAACAGTAAAATATCTGATCTGCTAGTGATCCGAACAGAATATGTTTGGTAAGGTATAGATAATCATGTCAACACTCATATCCCTAAAAGCACTTTAACTATACATAAGCCTTACAAAAAAACGTTTTTATGCAGTTTCCGTCAAGATGTATAGAATAAGAATGAATCAGAGTAATATACCCTCTGTCAAAATTGCAATTTTTCCAAATTTCGGGCACTTTTTTCGAAATGAAGTCACATGTTTCAAAGCCAGCAGCATCTACAGCTGACAAGCTCATGTTTTCAATTCGCCAACACCTTGTCACTAGATAAGAAAACCATGCAATACTCAACTGATTAATCATTATCTTTTCAACACATATCGATTCTATTTAGTAATCGATTCTATTTAGTAAGGTTACATAATTTTCCAGTCGGAAAAAATCTCTGGGCGGCAAAAATCAAGGGGAGATAACATTTGTGACTCAAACATATGAGTAATACTGGCATGCTAAAAAGTTTACAGAGGGATGTTGTTAACTAAGTAAACAAAGATATTAAGGTCTTCAGATACAGAATAACTCTGTATTGACTTTTAAAAACACAAAACAAGAGTTATGTTTCATGGTGAAATCGATGAACTGTGGAGTATATACACACTTACAATGTCTACAATAAAGATCCTAAGTTTTTGGGCAGATAGGTCTGTACAAACAGTGGAAACCGAGATCAGACTGTTCCTTAGGAACCAAAATGATCAAGGTCTTTGCAATTTCAATTCCATCTGCGCATTTTTGAGGCATTACTCTATGGTAGACCCGGAACAACAGGAAATAAATAGTGCTTGCAGAGTTTGGGCAGTCTTTTAGGGGATATTTTTTAACTTAAACATTGTTTTTCGAGGAAACAAAACGGTGAAAAAAAATGTTTTTTTTTGTTTTTTTTTTTTGTTTTGTTTTTTTTGTTGTTTTGTTTTGTTCTGTATCATACAATGTAAGCTTTACTAAAACAATATGCATAAGCATGTCCCATCGATCCAATATATTTTTCGTGACGTTTTTCATGAAGCTCAATTTTCTTGCATTTTTTATAAATGTAAAAATATACTTATTATCAAGACAACTGCAATTTTTCTTACCAGTTTGTTTCAAATATCCTATATCATAGACTATATGATTCGCAGAGATGAAAGTGCACCCATGTGCTACAGGCATGGATTCAAATGGAAAATGTGTGAAAATGTATGTACAAATACAAATTTTGTTGTTGTTTTTTAGGAAAACAAAACGGTGTTTTTATTTTGTCTTAGCCAAATATTTTATAGCCCTGTGGGTTATTCAGCTGGTATAATGAAATGAATGCCCCACCAGTATTTTAATTCAGTATCTGTCTACCTTAAGTATACATATGATCTGTCAACTACCAGTGCTTAATTTTCACTTTGCAAAAAATTCTCAATAATTTTAAGGAATACTATACACGTATAGCATTTACAAGTGATTGGTACAGAAGTGATGTCACTGTGGCCAAAGTGCGCTTATTCATAGTATTCAAGTTTACTATGACAAGTTTATCAAGCTATACTGTAATTCAGTTCTGATTAACAGAATTAATATAAAGTTGGAATCTTTTTCCGTTCCAATAATAAAGACATTCAAAGTATGCCACCGACGCCATCGCGCCGCACGTTAGAATAACGTTAATTACATGAACATTATTTTTAATGGACAATCACAAATCAAAATCATATGAAAACTTAATACGATGACGAAATATCTGTCTTCCGCCCACTGTTGAAACCTTAATATCGTCATTGCAGTTTCAAGTTCGCTAGTTAGTGCTAATGTTTGTCATTGCCGAAAGAAAAATGTTGATTTCAGACAAACGTGTCAGCGGATATATATGCAGGTATGCCACAAATTTGGAATATCACCATTAGAGACTCTATAGTGCTGTTTAGAAAGACTTGTGGTGGTATACCAGTGATTATGATGATTATGTACATGTGCCTTCAGCGCTATAAGGGAACAGATGAGCCGCTAGAGGGATCGTCTGAAAACAGGAAGACCTTTATTTGCAATGTCAGACATAAAGGTCACTCTTATTTCGGCCCCCATACATGAATATCGATGTGCTACAATTCGAATACATGTATTGTGTAAATTCTTGAACATGAGCTGCGGGGCTTTTCAAACAATATTGAAAGATGAGATAAGCATGGGTCAGCAGACTCAAGTGCTATGCTGGAATAACGAATATGCTACTTTGGACATGACACAATATCAAAACTTCTTCTGGAATGTCAACAACGTCATTTACGTGCGGCGCCTGTCGTTACCATGCCTTCTGTCTATCTCAATATCTTGATTACTGTGCATTATCTTTTATGGCATTTTCAGACCATAATGCAAGTGGATAAAGGGACTTGTACACGAATTTTTTGTTGCTCTAGTTTTATTCAGCTGCAGTGACATTACTTCTATATCAACCCTCGTATTTTTTTTAATTTTCCCTGTGAATGAAAAACTGCTCATCCCTCTCTAGTGCTTATTTCATTATATAATTCCAAACAATAGAATGTTGACTCTGGTTCGGGCCTCATCCAATTTGGGAAAAAAATTTAGAACATACAAAAATAGGTAAAGATGACAAATATAGAATACAGCCTTGCATGATTATTGTGTGTTAGTAAAATGAAGATTTTTTTCTTAAACGATTTCTCAATGGAAAGAAATATGATCAACATATGGTTTATATGGCTGTTTTAACTGATGGCTGTGAAAAAATTCACCCGTGTTCTAAGATATCCTTGAAAAAAGTACATTCTCTCTTTTGTTTGTTTTCTTTATATGTATGCTTTACAACATAATTTGCTGTAAACAGAGAAAAAACGTTTTAACTATGAATATGATATTGCTTTATTAAGAGCATATGCTCTTAAATAAGCACAAAACTATGATAGATTTCATACCTAATCGAAGTGCAGCTGGTTCTGCCCTAGCCTTTTTGTATCTTAGATACCATATCAAAATGATAGAACGAAGATTCAAGGCAAAAATTTAGTACTAGCATAGGACTTGCACATGCAACCCAGAAACATGAGCAGTTAAGTCATTCACCATCAACTCAAAATAATGTTATTAGGCCTTTCTTTGTACCTATTAATGATATGCTTTTAGCAATGTCTGTATTCTGGCCAGCTAATACAGAAAGCTGAATCAAAATGGCATTTTCAGAATCTGTATCATATTCTCTTAAAATAAGGCTGTGTCTGGGGTCCTGTTTCAGGTGCCTCTTTTTTAATGTGTAGAGCAGATGCAAGAACCAGATCAATGAAACTGATAAACTGAAGTAAAAAAATAAAACGTATACCATAAAGTCCCCGTGCCTTTTTTCTTGATGTCTGGCTCAATGAATAAAAATGTGGAAATTCAATCCGGATAACTGTACCATTAACAGTAACTTGATAAAATCTCATAGATGCGCCCAGATCTCTGGAATGCATTCGACACAAGCATTTCGTATGATCCTGTGATCTGGGCTAACCACCTGACATGACACAAAAAGTCAGATCAAGTTACTGAAGTAATAATATGTATGTAAACTCTTAATCCAGGCCAATCCATAACAAGCTAAAACAAATACAGCATACAGTTATGGTTATGCAACAGGCCAATTCTCATCTGTTAAACTGTAGTAAGCAGCACAACTATTGTTCATTCTCTTAATATTCATACAGAAGAGCTGATGTACCATATTTATTCAGCCATAAAACAGGGTTATTGTTCCAAAATTACCACAACTATGTAAATTAGTCATGCTTAATTCAGCTGTAAGATGGGGGTTTCTTTACCTAAATAATCCCAAAATGTCTTAATCCATCTTATACGATGGATCTACATTTTTGTGATTATTAATAAAGTGAAACCATCAATCTTACAAGCAAATAAATATGGTACTTTGACAACAAATACAGACTGATAAGACTGCCTGTAGCTGTCGTGTATAAATATTTATGGAAAGTACGGTAACTTACATAGGCTTTAGAACTCTGAAAATTGTTTTAGAATATTAAAGTTATATGTATTTTCATGAATTTTAAAGAGTAACTGTACTAATACACCTTGTTAAAGTAAATAAACATCATACAAATGGGTTTTTAATTTCTGATTTTTTTAGCATTTAGTCAAATAACAGTTTATTTTTTATTTTTATTTTTTTTCAAATCTGTAACCAATTCAAATCTAGAAAAATAAACAGATGTTGATTTCATACGGCGAGCCATCACATACATCGTCTACAGCATGTACCAAAATATGAAAGAAACATCAACAGGCCAAACAAATATAGGTTTACAGCAAAATTATATCCCAATATACTTTGTAGCACTAACTCAGTAAAAATACATGTACTAAGAACAGCCAACTGCCATATACAGTCAACTGCCACAATACTATCCATGTTGCTTGAAAAAGACATATGTGCAAGAACTGCTTGAAACTGTAACAAAACAACTAGTAATATATGACCCAAAATACTACGTGATCTAGATTGAGAAATGTTCAGAGCAATTTGTAAGCAACTTTATACAGCCCTAAGAGGCTAAAAGTGTTTTGGTAATTAAAACGGTTACAAGAATTCCATACAGTGCAGTGTTTCACCTGTCTTTGCACTGTTGCTGAACATTTAGGAAAACCTGGAAACTTGACACAAAGCTTATGCTGCCTTCACTGACACAGTACAGCAATACCTATGTCTCACTTCTGCTTTCACATGAGAGACAAACATTCATGCAAATGGGCACAAAATAACTACCAAGTAATTGTTGTATATTTTTTTCACTGTTAATTAAGATAATAGTCTAAAATGCGAACTTTACTGAAATAAAGCTTCATAGGACTGTGAAGAGCTGTCCAAAGCAAAGAAACACATATGCAACTCAGAGGGCAGACATAACTACATTAGTTGTACAACAAGTAAAGCTCTGTTAGTCAATGTCAGAATTATTTCAAAATGGAGTTTAGAGAAAATACAACAGCTAGTAAAAGTTTGTGAATAGTAAAGGAAAAAAGGAGTATGTGGATGGATCCGATTACACTGCTTTGATTGACACTAAACCGCATGTGAGCCACATCATGTGATTTCCAACTATATGGCATTGGTGACAAGCATAGGTCTCTGACTACCTTGTTTAGATGAGAAGAATGATCTGAATATCACATGACAAAATTGCCACATTGTTGGACGCCACATGGCGCAGCTCGTGTATCATAAAATTTCTAAAGCTGCAACACCTAAACTAATTACAATAACTGTCTGAAAATGGATTACACTCTATGCCATTCCATATGCATTTTTAGACACATTACTGCACTAAATAAAAACAAAACTGATCCATCTTATGACAGTTATGGTAATTATTCCAGGTGTCCCAGTTTTATTTTTTCATTTTTTTTTTTCAAATTTCAGTCTATTCTGGAGCTCTGTAGACCAGAGAGTTAATAAGATAGCTCATAAGACCCACTGTTAGTAACAGAGAACACACAGTTAACACAATTACCGGTGTCTGTGGGGTCACAGCAGATGGTCTCTCAGAGTCCACTACTGACGGAGCTGGCTAAAACACCAAAATAATACAAGTGTTATATTATGCCATTTGTGTATCTGTAAGGTTAAATTATTTCTATAATTTCTATGTGTCATGAAGTTTCTAATACAAGCCTAAAATACATGTATACCTGCAAAATTGTAGGGGTAATCAAGTGCCAATCATTATTTGATGTGTAATATAAAAACTCTATGTTTATGTTAATCTCAAATGCTCAAAGACGGTTCAGGACTATAAATGCACAAGCCAGTTCACGACTACTGTTACAGTATTATAATTCAGATCAGGTGACTGAGCACTATCATACATGAAAAATTTGTATGCGTAGGTATACAAACACATGTATAAAATTCATAAGCCAGATATTCCAATTATATAATCTCCTAGACCTCCTATTATGAAAGCTAGATAATTCAATAAGCTTCCTGAGAAAAAAGCAATATTAAGCTGTAACCTAAATAAACTATGTATCTTGACTACAAACATATATAAAAAGGTAAAATTAAAAGGCATGCTTTCTCCAGTTAGAATATATTTCTATAGAAACTGATATACAGCCATGACTGTTCCTACATTCTAGACAAGAAAACAGTATCTCTTTTTTTCCTTCTGTGTGGAAATTGTCTTGTACTTTTTTAATAGAGCTTTCAATTTTCTATACTACATAATAGGGTTTGAATTTCAGTCCCAGTCCAAAATCAAACATATATATCCCACCCAGCAACCCCATTGTTAAGTACTTAGTGAATGAAATGTCAAATGAAAAGGCATACTTCAAAGTCTATATTTTATAGTTAAAAAGAATCATGGCTGAATATACCATAAAAATTCTAAATATTGGGACAGACAGGTCTGAGCAAGCACTGTAGACCAAGTTTAGCAGTCTGATCAGGATCTACAGTTTTTACAATTCTATTTGCATATTTTAGACATATTACTATATTGAAAACCTAACAGTTGAGTTTTTAGAACAGCTACAGTAATTATTTTAGGTGTCCCAATTTATAGAATTTTTATGACTGCCCTATCTAATAAAAGTGTGCATTTATACATCATTACCGAAAAAGGTGGTGACACGTTTGACGGTCGCTCAGAGTCCCATTCAGACTATATTCAGAAAACATAAATCAGTATATAAAAAACCCTCATACATTATGTATATATATACTAATCCCAGTCAAAACAATTTGAGTTGGTGTGAGTATGAACTTAACTCAGAGATAACTTCCCCTAGCAATGTTTGTGAAAAAAAAAAGTGTCTATCACCTTTGTTTAAAAGGTTGGATGTACCTAGTATGCTACATAAGCATAAAATTGTTGACTACTGTTGTTTTTTATTTATTTTTTTCTCTGTATCCCCATATGATTATATCTTTATCTGTGTCCCATCGGTCAAAATTGATTTCTTGAATTGTTCAACATTAAGTAAATAACTATTTTACCCAAATGCCAGAACTCCTCGCTGATGAGCCAGGGTTTTAATAATAATTCGAGGACATCTTTCAAAAAATCTGTTGTGGCCCCTCTGTTAAACAGTTCAATTGCATAAGTTGGGCAGTTCAAATGAGACCACACCTATGTTTTTGTGATGCATGATTCAAATTATCCATGAAACCTCACCTTATCTTGAGTTCTGATAATGTGTTAGCTAGATAACCCCCGATAAAATAGTAATCATTCTAAGGACCTGCCCATAAAGTTGAAACTAAATACCCTCATACCATTTGCCCTGTTACCATAAACTAGTCATATTACATCTAAACATGTCAGTCCATTCCTATACCAAGGGGCTAATTCATTAAAATTATATTTTACTGATATTACCGTGCCAGACATTTGTGACGTTTTCTGTGACTCTGACAATTTCTGGGACTCTTCTTCTGTTTCCCATACTGATGACTACCAAAATACAGCTTACTAAATTGGCATGTTATGCAACAAAATTTTAAAGTTTCATGCAATAAGTCTTTATACTAAACACTTATACCCCTCATTTAATCACAAAACTCTATGTATTGATATAGGTATTAATATTTGTGCTTTCATTGAATTGACTTTGTAATCCTCCATAGAAACATTGTTCGTTGGGATTTAAATTTGAGTAAACTTGCTGAGCACAAAGTTGTAATCATTAAAATATTGCAAACATCTGCACAAATACAGCTGTTGTCTAATGCCCCTATTCCACACAGACCACGAATCCCACGAATCGCCACGAATTGGTCAATCTTAGGATTCACAGCAGATTCGTAATCACTTCGTGAAGTTCTTTACTGAATCGTATATATTCGTCGTCAGTTCTTGCAATTCTTGAGCAATCGGGATTTCGTGACAAAAGTTTTGAGCTGCTCAAAATTTTGGCCACGAACTCCCGATTCCAAAAATTCGCAGTAACGTCGTAACAAATTCTTAGTGCATTCTTAGGCATCGTAACTGAATCTTAATCAATTCGGAGGCATTCTGAAGTGTTCTCAACTCATTCGGGGATTCGTGAATTTGTGCATTGACGCATTTTCGCACAGTGAAGACTCCAACCAGCCTCTAGATGCATGCATTTATCTACCCAGCGGGCAAATGACGTCGTACTGACGTCGACGATACGTCACTGCGTCGCATTGACCTTAGTACTACGTCATTACGACGTTATGTGCCTGATGGGTAGAGAATTCATTTTGTGGACTTAGATTTCTTATGGTTCATACTTAATATGCACGTACAGCAAGGGCTCTGATCAGGATTGGGACCTTTTTATACCTATCTTGAGAGAAAATCCCACGGATTTTCAAGAATTATTACGAATTCATTTTTATTCGTACCGGATTCGTACGTGCATTCGGCGTATTTCTAACTGTTTCGTAACTAATTCTAAACGTTCGTGCAGTATTTCCCAAGAGATTCTTGTAAATCGTACTGAATTCTTAACAATATTCGTGCGCTTCCAGCCGAATCCCACGAATATTCGTAACACTATCGTACCTGTATCGTAATTGAATCGTAGGCCATCACGAATTGGACCAGAAAATTTACAATCGCCACGAATCCAAATATTTATCAATTCTTGGCGATTCGTGGGATTCGCGGTCTGTGTGGAATAGGGGCATAAGTGGCATAAATTTGCATCATATAGTAAGGTTCCCAAAGGTTGCCGAGAAGCTGTTCGTCATCGGCACAACATGGGCTGAATAAATTAGCTTAAATAAACATCTTATTAGAAGTGATTCTTTGGTGGAAAAAGAAGTATTTAGTATGCGTCGTACAGTAAATTGTAATGGGATTATATGACCAGTTTCTGGTAAGCAAAATTACACTGCTTTAACACATCTATAGAGGAAAAGGAATATTACAGTAATTTATTCTGCAAACAAATCACTGTTTTGTTGCATGTGAGGCTAACTGCCGATGTGATAAACAGACTTATGACATTAGACCAACTTTTACAATTTAATCATACCGCATCTATTTCTCAAAAGAAAAGGATGAATAACAAATGCAGAGACACTTGTTACATGCAATATAGATAACGTAATTATTTATGCCCTACAAAAACAACTGGGAGTTTGGAAGAAA
Source organism: Ctena decussata (assembly GCA_963989385.1). Classification (NCBI taxonomy): domain Eukaryota; kingdom Metazoa; phylum Mollusca; class Bivalvia; order Lucinida; family Lucinidae; genus Ctena; species Ctena decussata. Next base: position 12,107,299 of record OZ022512.1, read on the forward strand.
AATGATACATTTTCGTGCAATTTTATGTGCTAGAATTAAAATAGTATCTCTGTCAGCGATTAAATGAGTGATAAATCATTGTTTGCAAGAAGTAAATAGATATATAATTCACACAAGTGACACAACCATTTTGTGATAAAATCTGCTTCACAACTAATCTCCAGATAGTGATTTATTATGCAACAAATCACTGCTGGAGTCAATCTGAGTTTTAAATATATCAAACTTTCTACTAGAGCTCAGTGACAGCCACATGCACAGGTGCCAATCTTGTCTCACAATATTCTAGTTCTGCTGATCAAAGGTCAGATGGTTTTCCCCGAGAGCTCCGGTTTCATCCTCTTCTGCTTAACGGAAGGCTCAATATAAGTGAAATATTCTTGAAAGGGCCGTACAAACTCCTTTGATAAAAACACCATCGAATATCTGTATCAGTCTTCTGAAATTCTAATATTAGATGGCCCACCTTTAATATAGCCACAGAAATACCCTCATTGTACCCACCCAAGCAAGACAATTTTTATAACTGGCAAGGGAAGGTATAAGTATGGCCTACTGTAAAAGAAGACCAATCTCTGTGATCCAAACAAATACTCAATACTTACACTGTCTGTTATACTCGGCTCTTTATTCTGTAACTGTTGTATCTGCATCTTCAACATATGTATGATTGACTCATTTCTCTGTACTGTCATCTGAAGCTCTTTCAATCTCTCTTCCATTTTACCTGCATCTCCGGAGTATTTGGTATTTGCTTTTTGTACTTTTCGCTGTAAATTTTTCTGAAAAAGGGAGATTCTAGTGAATGGTTAAACTGTCATGTTCTCGACCATTTTGATCCCCCGACCAAAAGGTTCGGGGGATATAGCGATGAGCAGGGCATCGGTCCATCCGTAAACATTTTCTTGTCTGCTCTATATCTTAAATACCCTTTGGAGTATTTTCATGAAACTTCACAGTTATGTAGAATAGGTCGTGACGATGTATTGTGTACAAGAATGGTAACTCTTGCTATTGTACTTTTTAAGTAACCTACCCTTTGGGGATTTTTTGCCAGATTTGGGTTCGCTTTGTATCTTGAATACCCTTTAAAATATTTTCATGATACTTTACAGTTATGCAGAACAGGTCATGGCAATGTGCCGCAAACAAGAATGACAACTCTTGCTTTCTTACTTTTTTAGTTATTTCCCCTTGATGGTTTTAGGTGTGATTCCGTGTCTGCTCTATAACTTGAATACCTTTTGAAACATTTTCATGATACTTCACAGATATGTAGAACAGGTCATGACAATATGTCGCGGACAAGAATGACAACTCTTGGTTTTTTTTCTTTTTGAGTTATTTCTCCTTGATGGTTTTAGTTGTGATTTGGTGTCCGTTCTATAACTTGAATACTTTTTTAAATATTTTCATGATACTTCATAGATATGTAGAACAGGTTATGTTGATGTGTTGCAAATAAGAATGACAACTCTTCCTTTTTTACTTTTTGAGTTATTTCCCCTTGATGGTTTTATGTGTGATTTCATGTCAGCTTTATAACTTGAATACCTTTTGAAATATTTTAATGATACTTCACAGATATGTAGAACAGGTCATGACAATATGTCGCGAACAAGGATGACAACTCTTGCTGTCTTACTTTTTGAGTTAATTCCCCTTAATAGTTTTAGCTGTGATTTTATGTTTGCTCCATAACTTGAATACTCTTTGAAATACATTTATGATACTTCAGAGATATGCAGAACAGGTCATGAAAATTTGTCTGATACATGAATGACAACTCTGTCGATCATACTGTCCGAGTTATTATCCTTTGGAAGTTTAAGCTGCAGTTAGCTGTCTCTGCTTTACATCTGTATAACCCTGGCTTGCTCCACAATTTTAATACACTTATAACCTTTAGAATATTGATGATCATGCCATGATATCTTATCATGTTCCTAACTCTCTGTGACCCCTCAGTAGCTCCCCCCGCCCACACCCCCCCCCCCCCCCCCTCCCTTAATTTTTTCCAGATTTGGATTCTTTGTCCAAATTCACTTACTAGAGAGCTCAGAATTAGATTTGTAGGGCTTGTCTTTCAGAAGTTATTCACATATTTCGAAATGTTGAGTGTATCATATGCTATACATAGTGTACATGGTGGCTGTTTGAAATTTTACCTCTTTTAGCGGTCTGGCATAAAGTTTTGGTCTAAGTGTTAGATAATCATGCATCTGTTATAAAGATAATGTCAATCGAGAAGCATAAAAGAATGACAATATATTATTTATATGTGTTTTGAAGTGCACCCTGATACCAAAGTGCAAGGGGCCTTCAGTCAGGGGATTTGCCATCTCCTCAGATGGCTATTTTTACAAAGGGAGTCAGCTATTTTGACTTCATGTTTGTTTCACTGGCTAATGAAGCTTCTCTTAATGTAAATGGGTACTGTTTTCAGGGAAACAACTATACCATTTTCATTATTGCCGGCTGTCTCAATAGGGGTCAACTCTTACAGGAAATAATTTGCTCCTCAAGCAGCAAATTCTTCCTTTAAGAGTAGACTCTTTTTGGAAGAATTCATAATCCATGGAAACAATTAAGAAACAGCAAACAGGGACAGACTAAAGGCTGTAACCTGATAGGAAATATCGGCCCCGATAGCTCAGTGGTAGAGCGTCCGCTTTGGGACCGGGAGGTCGTGGGTTCGAATCCCGGCCGCGCCATACCAAAGGCGTAAAAATGGTACTAGGAGCTCCCTTGGCTGACGCTCGCCTATAAAGGGTAGTCCTAGGAAGATAAAGTTAAGTCATCCAGTAAGTATAATTTGTTACTGAATACCTTATTTGTCGCTATAAAAGCTCTACAGAGCTTATGTTGTTTGTTTCTAATATGCGACATTAAATAAAGCTTCTTTATCTTTATCTTTATCTTTATCTGATCAAGACATGGATAAAAAAAACAGTTCTTAGCAAATGGAGATTATAATGTTTGAAAAGTTTCACAAAAGTCTGTTGAAAACTTATGGAATTAAAGCCACAAAATTGATAAAACTGGACATCATTCTGTGGTGCCCCAACCACTTCGCATGTTATGGGATACACTAGACTAGTTGAAATTTTATCAACTGAAGGATGGATGGACAATATCAATTTCTAGTTTTCTCTGGTCCTATGCACTATTGAGTGTTAACTTAGGGGCAAAAACAAATACTGAAGTATTTTATGAGTATTATCGGTAATGATATCATTTAAGCTGTTACAGAAAGTTCTTCCTAGAGACATCTCTGTGTCATCCTTAGGTATGCAATAAAGACTCTTCTTTAATCATTGGAATACACTGTAAACTGTGTAACATATTTCTTCAGCCAAAGACGGGAGGATTAATTCTCTTCCAAAACAATTTCAAAAATCTAGATCCATCTAATAAGCTGGTTCTGGATCTTTGAAAATAAGATGGATCAAGATTTCTGAGATAGTTTGGAAAGAAAAACCCACACTGTTGCTAAAATACACAAGACAGATTTACATATTTGAAGTAACTAAGGAATGGTAAACTTCTGTCTTATAACCAAGCAAATACAGTATAACAGAATAAGTAAAGTTACTTACATTATAGAGGACTGCCACTCTGGCTATTGCATCTGAAAGTTGTGTTCTGAAGGCTCTTCTAACTGTACCCACTCTCTGGTAGACAAAATAAACATGTACAAAACTGATGGTAATGTTGTAAAATTATGAACACTGATTTTATGTCTTAACAAAAATGCCTACTAAGCCAACAGCATCCTCCCAGTCTGATCAGAGTCTTTGCTGTTGGCATGGAGGTAGCTTTGACCCTTAGCTACCCTTAAAGTGCACAGTGAAGACTCTGATTAGACTTATCAGCTTCTTTGCTGTATGCATAGAGGTAGCTTAGACACTTAGCTACCCTTAAAGTGCATAGTGAAGACTGATCAGACTGGGTGGACGCCAAGGCTGATCTGATTCTTCGCTGGGTGCACACATGCCTCTGTGTTGGTTATGTCATGTCGTGGCTCCTATAATGACAAAAGATATGTTGTGGCATGTTCAAACAATGATGACTCAGGTCACAGTCATATTTGCTATGTTCACTCATAGCCCTTTAAAGCATCAGAAACTAAATGAGCCGCGACACGAGAAAACCAACAAAGTGGTTGATCGCCCAGCACAGACTCAGATCAGGCTGGGCATATGCCCAGTCTGATCAAACTCTTCCCTGAGCGCTTAAAGGGTAGCTAAGGGTCTAAGCTACCTCCATGCGGATAGTGAAGACTCTGATCAGACTGGGCAGATTCCCAGGCTGATCTGAGTCTGCACAGGGCGCACAACCACTTTGTTGGTTTTCTCTTATCGCGGCTCAAATAGTCTTTGTTGGTTTTCTCTTGTTGCGGCTCAAATAGTTGAATTTGCAAATAGCTCGTATCATAATAAGCCACCTTCTCATCTGGGTAGACCTATACTGTTTGTCCCTAGTCTTTGAATCCTCAATATGACATACGGTAGCTTGAACGAAACTTTTTTTGAAATTTTGCAGACATAAATTTGCCATCTGCTTTTTGGCACTTTAAGGGTTACAGACTTTTTACCATGAGACCATACTAATGTTGTTAGTACCTGTAAAATGAGTCAGGAACCTAAGTCTTAAGTGATACACACCTTCTCATTATGCTTTATCTTCCTGTGAAGTTTCATCAGATTTGCTTCAGTAGTGTTTAAGTTATCACTGAGATATGACTTGTCACAGACAGACAGTGTATATTAATGTTGTTTGTTCCTGTAATGTGAGTGAGAAACCTAGGTCTTGTGTGTGACACACCTTCTCATCTTCATCTTCCTGTGAAGTTTCATCAAATTTGCTTCAGCAGTTTTTAAGTTATCGCTAAGATATGATTTGTAACAGATGGACGGTGCAATTTTAATATGCCACATGAAGTTCCTTTAGGGGCTTAAAAAATAAACAAATCAAACAGAGCTCCAGATAAGAGGGGGTAACAGGGATAATTCAGGGATTTTTCTTATTTCTAGTTGAAAACATACATTGTGACCCCTCACTAGAACCGTCTCAGCGATAATTTTCCATTTTTCTCCATAAAAACATACTTTGTGACCCCTCATTAGAACCGTCTCGCTGACCCCTCATTAGAACCGTCTCGCTGAGACGGTTCTAATGAGGGGTCACAATGTATGTTTTCGACTAGAAATAAGAAAAATTATCCCTGAATTATCCCTGTTACCCCCTCTTATCTGGAGCTCTGGAACCAAATGGTACAGAAGACTGACAAACTTACCTCTTCATGCATTTTCTCCAATTCTGACACTCTTTGGTTTATCCGACAGTAACTGAAATATATAAAGAAATTTCATTGCTCTTGAGTGTTATTTGAAAAGCAAACAGGCGGCTCATATAAATTCTTTCTGCATCCACACCATGCCCCTCATCACCCCCTCCCCCAACCCTTTGCCTATGCAACGGTATATATTACAAAAAAGCGCTTTGCAAGGCAACTCCGGGGATGCCATGTAGCACTATGAAGTGCTTTTTTGTACCATACCGTTGCATAGCCAATTGCTAGCGAGTGTTACGTAGCGCTAGCATTATGCAACTCGCCCCAGTTTGCAGAGATAACAACAAATCTCCTGGATCAAAAAAGCTTATAGAACTTATTATACAAGGTCCACACAACTAAGGATGTTGGCAGAAAGACCCATGCAGCCACTGGAGAATATGATGACTATACAGTCAAACCTGTTACGCTAACACCAAAGGGAATGGCCAAAGCTGCTTGCTTGTAAATGGCAGGTGCTTGCTAAATATAGGTCGACTTAAAAGTTGACAATGCTACTATATGACATGAGATTTTGGCTGCTTGCAAAGTAGGTTTTTGCTTTTAAAGAGGTGGCCACTCAGACAGGTTTGACTGTAGTCATATAATCAGCACTTTTGTTCAAGTTATGACCTTTGATCACCTATGCCTCCTTTCAAACTTCATTAGTCAGTTACTGACATGTCTTTTATATGTGTCGAGGGATGTTTAGCTTTTTATTTAATTTAGTGTGAACAGTCTTCAGACAACTAGCCCGTATCAAACAATCAATTCATTACCCATTTTCAATTGCCTTTTCATATTGATTGAACACAGATACCTAGCTCTCTAGCTTTAATAGTTAAATACTATGTACAGCAAGCGGGCTAGTATCACAATTGTTTGTTTCAAACTTGTACATGTAACTTACAGTTCTAAAGATTTTTCCTGTAGTTTTGATTCATAGTCAGCCTGCATGACATGTTTAGCGAAGTTGATATCTCTTCTAAGTGTAGCAACATCCTACAAAAGTATGGTGCATTACAATATTAGACCAACAATGGCAATATCTAACACCAAATCTTGCAGCAATCACCCCCATACTTTTTACCATCTCTACGAAGGGGAAAAATATTTCAGCTGCGATATGAGAAAACCAACAAAGTGGCATGTGCACCCTCCGATGACTCAGATCAACCTGGGCATCCGCCCAGTCTGATCAGAGTCTTCCCTGTCTGCATGGAGGTAGTTTAGACCCTTAGCTACCCTTTAAGCACAGAGCCAAGACTCTGATCAGAGTGGGTGGATGACAAGGCTGATCTGGGACTTCACTGGGCACACATGCCACTTTGTTGGTTTTTCTCGTGTCATGGCTCATTTTCTGTCTTCCTGTTTGCTTCACTGGACAAAAAAGCCCTTCCAAAAAGGGTTCTACTCTTAATGGAAAGAATTTGTTTTTAAAGGTGAAAAAAAATAATAATTACACATTAGGTTAACATCCCTTGTTATAAAGGAAGGCAAAATGAAAATTACAGAGTTGCTTCCCCTGAAGGTATAAATGTATATGCCACATTTATACTCAAGTAGTTCAAGTATTGGGACACCGGCACAAGTTACTGTTATTTTCTTGGAATCTTGACTGGATTTTACTACATACGTACAGTAGGTTCATGACATGACAAAACACAGCAGCTAGTATAGAAAACTGTGTAAACTCCTTATGGATCTGCTAGAAGATGACATTATGACATCACTGTAGTCAAGGCTCCCAATAAGGTGGATGTGTTAATTCTGAGATAATTTTTCTTAAACCTATCAATGGAAACAAATATCTTGTGATCCCTAATTAGAACTGTCTCAGAAAGCCAGTTCTAGTAAGGGCTTACACCCCACATTCTCTGTGGACAATTAAGTATGAAAAATTATCTCTGTTATCCCTTCTTATCTGCAGCACTATGTGATCTTTTGTTTGCTTCAAGAATATGCGCTTTGCATGCCAGCATGGGTATTATATTCTCGAAGCATTTTACCCATGCTGGCATGCAATGCACATATTCTGGAAGCAAACAAAACCAGGATACCATATTCAACCCTTTTAGGGCACTGTGGGCTTAACATTTTCAAAATTGCATTAAATACTTGCAAAAGACTTTCTTCCTAATAAGCGCACATTTCAAAGAATTATTACCGTAATCGCCCCATTTACCGCACGGTGCGCTTAACTTTTTCAAAATTGCAACAAAAAGGTGTGTTTAAAATCGTTTCTAATAACCGCACGCTCAGAACAAAAAACAACAAACGGCCATTGTCTACTTAAAAGAGGAAAATCGATACGGTAAATTCTCATCTAGTTCGAACAGTTAATCGGGGTGTTCGAAGTGTCATGAAAATATTTAGTGTTCGAACTATTTGAATTGCCAATTTCCGGGAGAAAAACAATCTCATGTCAAGTCGCAAATTATATCTCATACCTCTCCGTATTTATGCATGTATTTCATTCTCTTCATCCTTCTTCAATATTCCAAATAAATATTCCGAAAGAAAGGAAAGTATTTCAACACATTTACGATGACCTAATATGTGATTGTTTTTCAAACACGTCAGGTAAGTTTGTCAGTGCTCTGGCTATTCATTCACAAGGGGTCTGCTTTAAATTCACAGGCTTCTATTAATAACCCACACAGTCTAATTCTGGAAGATGCGGTCCTTTTGATCTTCCCTATTTCTGTCTGTCCTATATTACGTCCAAGGGTGCAGAAATATTGGCAACCTGTCATGAGAAAGGTGCCGTATTACATGTGCAAACAGCAAAGCCTTAGACCAGTCTGCGCATCTTCAAACAATTATTTTGCAAACTATCGGCGAATCCTGGAGATTTGCTAGACTGGTCAACGTTCGCAAATGCACTGTATGATGCGGGTGTTTGCTGATCGGATGTGTCCTGAGGCCCACGGGCCAGCTATGTCAATGATAAACCTATCCTATGGCTACCACGAACTTTGTTTAAATGCACAGACCATGCCTATGCGCAGGCTGGTCGCTTCGTTCAGTTTGCGCATGTATTCAGATTGATTTTGTCAGGACACAAGAGTTTGTCGTTATGACAATTTGTTTCTTTTGCAACCCCGGTTTCTCATCTGTCGTTCATGTATCTTTCCCAAACGCACTTTGGCGCATGTGCACATTATCGCGATATACGACAAGAATTGCTCTGAGAAATGGCGCCTTTTCGCATGTACGAAAGGCAAAGACTCAGTTCAGCCTGCGCACCCCCGCAACCTCATAACTTCGTAGCTCGATCCTTCTCGGATCAACATGTACATTCCCATTGTTGATACAGACAGAGAATACGCTAATCAGACGGCGCAGATGTGTAAGCTTACCCGAGTCCGCTGTTCGCACTCGTACACATCATAACACTTCAGCCAACTCCGTAAATATCGGCGAGGATGCCCAATTGACATTTAGACCGATAGAGTTGCTCTCTTCGCACATTGCGCCGGGAAAACAAAACTGTAAAAACTGTCGCTGTTGAAACAGTAATGGTAAGTTGAACTTGATGCGTTTTGTGAGTTTCAAAAGGTAAACGCAGTGTGCGCTTGTGAATTTTTTTCCGGAAATGGACTTGGTGTGCGGTTATAGGGGCATGTGCGGTAAATGGGGCGATTACGGTATTTATTGAAAGAAACAGAATTTAATGTTTAAAGCATCAGAGAAAAACTGCTTATAGTAATGTAGGATGAAGAAGCTTTGTAAGTGAAAACTGGAAGATTTTATAGTGTTTTCAGCACTTGTAAACAAGCAATCAAAGAGATAAATCAGTGAAAATATGTGCGCTAATAATCATGTCTCAGAAATTCCCATGATGTGTGCTTATTGGGGCGTGTGCACTTATAAGGTGGATTATGGTATGTCATGTATACAATAGCAAAGTTAATTCTGAAATTCAGATTCATAATTAATCAAAAAGAAAAAAAAATTAAATTCAATATTGTGTTCAACCTCCATTTTCTACAAATGTGGCATCTGATCATGGTCTACAATATTTGCCTTAAACAATTGTTAAAGATTAATTAGTAAAAACTTGAATAAACTTGATACCACTTAAATTGGAAATGGACCTGTTCGATCAGCCAGGAAGAAGAATCAACTCATCATAAATGCATTAAGCTTGTTGCAATTTATTTGATCTTGCTAATTAATTAATACCATATACGCTGTTATTTTTGCGGGTTCAAATTTTCACGGTTTAGGGGCAAAATCAGAAACATTAATTTTCGGGATTTTTAATTTTTGTGGTTAACAACAGGCGCGAAAAGCAAAATTGCTTCATTTTCATTTGAGAAAACTCTGTCATTAACCTGCAACAGGGATGCAGGTTAATGAAAGAATTGGCTCAAATGAAAAGTACCAAAATTAACTGAAGCAAACAGAAACAAAATATATGGACGCTGTGTCTACTGATGATCTTATTAAGAAACAGGAAATTATTTCGGGATTTTAATATTGTGACCCCAAAATGCCGAAAAAAATTGAACAATGCGAAAATTATCGCATATATGGTATGATCTTGATAGAGTACCTGTAGAAGAATCTGCAGAACTTCTGTCATTTCTTTGAGATCAACAATCTCTGTGACATCAGTCTGTGAGGGCCGGTCAAGGCTGAAGAACCCAACTTTGTGCTGGTCAGCCAGGTCAGGCCTGCAAAATAAAAACATTATATGATATTTTTTTAGCAAAAACTTATATCATTATTTATAATTTGACATCACATCATAGAGTGTAATAAAGCCATGCATTAACATCTAATGGCAAAATTGTGATGTTTTAGTGCAAAATTTGTAAGTAAAATGAGACTTAAGTGTCACAATAATTAGAATCTTGCATTCATGCATCTGTTTCATTGAATTTATTAAACTTAAGAACTTAAAAAAAAAGGAGCCTGACAGTAATGCATACCGTAGTTTAATTAATAAATAACCCCAAACTTGCCTAGTTTACTGAAAGAGGACCTACAAAAATACCTTGACAACTCAGGAAGTATTCAACATGCAATACCATTGAAGACAACATTAAATGCTTTCCAGTGTAGCAAATATCCGGATGAAAAATCTCAGTTACATCCTTCAGAAACAATTATGGATGTTATTATTTGTTATACATGTATAAGTTGATGTTGACGGTTGATGTTGACGAAATAAAGGTCTAAGCTTGCTGGTCTACCTCTGATCCTTGTCTGATCACCAATGACAGAGTTAGACTTTTGTTGTCCAAATAGGTCAAATAACAGGATATTGCAATTAACCAAACACATTTCATTTGAGTGAAAAATCTGAATTTTCAGCACTGATCGTATGATGAAGCCAGTGCAGGGGCAGAGCTAAAATTCCATGAAGCATTAATTGCTTCTTGTAGAATTTTAGCGAGGACCACAGGCTTCTTCACACAATGAACACTGAAAAAATCAAATTTTCAGTCTTATACTTACACTTTATTCTAAGATCCTTTCAGTGCCGTTTTCATGGTAATTTAGTGTATACTAAATATGGGTTGAAGAAAAGTTAGCAACAACTTGTTGAGCTATTATGTTAAACAGCACTGGCTATGACATGGCATCAGTCGAATGGTACACGGACCAATCAAGATGTTCATTTACCTTAGACATCGCTTGACGACAACATGATCAAATGTAGAAAATAATAATAAGTAGTATGTTAGCCTTCACAGGCACAGTAGTAATTTCTTAGGATCATTTTAACAATGCAGCGGAAAAGTGATTTCATTTTTCGTACATTAAGCTATGTTACACAGAATATCTGATAAAAATAACTTAGACATTGATGAAATTATACTTATTGAGCTATTCATACAGCATGATAATTTAAGAAAACTTGGCTTTTAAAAACCTTAAGATGCTTGGTGAATTGTACCCGTACCGTTTTGTACTGAAGTCAATTCTCTTAAAATTGTTCATTTCCAGAGTTAAGAAGGCTGAGTCATACTGTAATAACTCATTCAACACCATTCTGTTAGTCTCTAGGTGAATTTCAGTGGAAACTTCATAAAACAACAATTTTTTACCACTTTTCCACTGCAGTATTAAAAATGATTATAAGGAATTACTACCGTGTCCAGCGGACTAAGGTAGTGATATTACTACTAGATCAAATGGTGTTCATTGGTGGATGAAGGTAGTTGCTCTGAAATGTTTACCTTTGGGAGGTCAGTGGCAAGTGTAAATATTTTATATGAATAAAATTCATAAATGTTATTTGCAGGGATGACACTTTCAGATCACAAAGGAAACACGAGTCAGAATAAAATGTTATGTTTAAAGGGAAATCACCATATAAAAACTGCAATTGAACTTCACACAGCTAGTGGTAGAATATTATATGCTGACTGAAAAAATGAAATAAAAAATTGGGGTCACCATACTACTTTTTGAGATAATGCAGGGCCATCTATGTGCCTGTTTGAAATATGACTATGTCTATTAAGAACACTTTATCCAAGAAAACAGATGACAAATTGTTTCGAAATAAAGATTTATTAACTCCTCTTACTTGTCTCTTTGTTTGATTATCAAAATTGTCATCGTCGTATGACTCATTATATAGATTATTTTCAGTTTTTAGTTTCCCGCCATTTCCCATTATTGGAAAAAACATGGAATTTCTTCAATATGAAAAGTTCCACAATTGAATTTTTTATATACTTTTGATATAGTAAAGGAATGATCTACCCCGTGCAAATAAGCAAATAAAAAATATAGGTCATCGACCAAATATTCGAGTTATGGAAGGAAAACCACTTTTATTTCGTGCAGTTTTCATATAAGCGCGTTGACGTCAATATGCTTTATGCGTTGACGTTGCTTTCCATTTGGCGCCATCAACAGCCATATGGATAACGCTCTTACCTTTCGATGCTTGTTTATAGCAATGCAATGTAATTCCCTATTCAATTACAGTAACTGTCTTTGCCTGACAAATAATTCCTAAAAATTTACACACTACCCCCCAAAAAATTGGCTCTGTCTTTTCCTTATAAAATTCTTCAGCCCCATTTTTGTCATATTTTTTTTTTGGCCAGTTTTTTATATTTACCAATTTTCTGTTGCAAAAACATATCCTACATTTATTTCAACAAAGAACACATGTTGTCTTCGAAAGTGATGTAAACGTTTTAGGGTTATGGCAAACGACGTCATGATAACCATCAGTGTTCCCATTCACGTAGAATTGTGCGTGAATCACGCGGAAATCATTCTAATCACGTATAAATTTTGGGGCAAGAACGTGCATTCACGCGCATATGTTTCTCTCAAAAATATAAAAAATCATCATTTTTCTTCATTCTATTGCGAGCCTGCCAGGCCAGATGATTTTTGTAGCCAAGAAGAGAGTCAGAAGTCGCTGTTTTGATCTGAAATGCGGGCCGTAGTAAGATACCATGCTTTCATTCACGTCCGTCACATCCGTTCTACGGCCAATCAAATTCATTATTGGAAAACACTACCACTAATCGGCTGCATGAATATTAATGACATGCGCGGGCATGTTGTGCACTAGAACTGTCATAATGGCCGACAGAATTTGTCCGTATTTTTGCGTTTATTTTCGCTGTTTCTGTTTGGAAACGGCACTTTATATTTTTTATTTGGAAAGGAATCCAACAAATGATTAATATTGGATAAAACGAGGACTGGAAAAAGGCATGACAGCCGTTTTCTTCAGGCTTCAATTGGAAACGCATCGGCACTTTAGTGTTTGTAAAAGAAGCGGACCAAGGGTTCCGGGTCATTTCGGCCCATGTCCATTTCGGCCTATAACTTTTTCGAGATAAAGATTCATACCCGTAAATTTTACTTCATACCCGCAAATTTTATAGATAGGGGGTATAAAAACCCTCAGTTTAAAATTTGAGTGGGAACACTGACCATAGCAGGAAACAATGACGCTGCGTCAAAATGTATGCGCACGAACATTGAGGCAATTTCCCTTTAACTTACCCACATGCAACAGAGTGGTATCTCGGAAGTTGGTTGGTTGGAAGTGAGGCAAATATGCGATGCATTTTCAATATTTTGTCTTTCAATGTTTTTATCTTTTGAGAGTTTTAGCCAACCATATTCTGATTTTTTATTCAATTGGGAGGTCCAGACAGTCTGATTTCCCACTCCCACAATTCATGAACAGCAAATATGACCATAAGACAGCAAATTTGCAACAAAAATGAGGGCATCTTTAACCCATTTTGACCATCTCTGGTATGGCACTTCTCTATGTGCACATGAACATGTGACGTCATGCACATAACGTCAAACTGACGTCACGTGCGACATCATTACCCGCATTTCCGCCATTACCAATTAAGCATACTGAAACAAATAAACGGTTAGGTAATCTGGCATTGTCAAACAGTCGTATGTATAAATATAAGTAGATTCTATAACGAAGTTCTGTGGTTTGTTATTTTTCTAGCTAAATGTAAAATGATGAAGAAATGAATTTTATGAAACGAGCACCTTGACCCAATTTACGACACGAGGAATCATTCAAAATATCTCTTTGAGTCTCTGGTCTTACCTGAACATTTCATCTTCATTTTCTTTTGAGCCATAAATTGCCAGAATCCTCTCCTGTAGCTCCTGTTCAGTGTGTGCATATTCCGCTCCTGTCGGGTCCCTGACGAGGAGCGCCATATTTGTTGCTATAAACAACTCAGGTGGCGCTCGTGAACGGTCGTGCTAAACACCGCAAGGTATCCCAGAATCAGAATCAGAATTGTTTACTGGTGATACGTCCAAGGACAATCATTCAACAGGACCTGTGAATCAGGGAAGCTAGTCCCTAGCCCTCATAAGGGAAGTAAACTTTGTAACTAATCCTCTGCACCCTCAGCAGCAGAAATAAGTTGACATAAACTTTTGTCAGACAGACAACATGCATTTCGGAAGAAACATAGTTGCGAAACTCAATTGATCACAGTTTTAAACGACTGGGCTAAAATCTTGGATAAGGGTGGTCAGGTTGACACTTTTATCTTGGACTTCGAGAAAGCTTTTGACACTCCCCCTCATGAATTACTTAAATGTAAGCTATTCGGCTATGGTATTGGTGGGAAGACTCTGAAATGGATAGATTCTTTTCTCTGTTACTTTCCTTCTATCTTTACTGTCCTCGGTCAACTTTGACCATGATGACAGGCTTCTGGTGTGGCGCATAAGTTGTCACAAAAAATAAAAATAAAAAAATAAATAAATGAATTTGTGACAAAGCCACCAGCAGATTAAAACTATTTACAAGAAGTCCTCAGGGGCAGGCATTCCATGCCTAACCCCTGCTCTACCCTAGGATATTAAATTTTGGCCTTAAACCCATCAACTGTCTCCGAAGAGACAGCTTCGGTTGTAAGGCCATTCCAAGTTGCAACTGTCCTGGGGAAAAAAGAATGTTACAGGCAGCAGCGGGTGGTGGTAAATGGAGTAAAGTCGGATTGGGCCCCGGTTTTGTCGGGTGTCCCCAGGGCACCGTACTTGGACCACTGTTATTCTCGTTGTACATTAACGATATAATAGAAAACATTGACTCGGAATTAAGACTTTTTGCTGACGACTGTGTTTGCTATCGTGAAATCAGAGATATTGAAGACACGGTGAAACTTCAGGAGGGTATTGACCGTTTAGGTTGTTGGGCAAGGAGTTGGGGCATGAGATTTCAACCTGTCAAATGCAACATAATGCAAATTACAAGGAAACGGATCAAGAAGATCAATGCTTCCTATACCTTAGAGGGAACGGTCCTCAATAATGTAGAAACTATCAAGTATCTCGGCATAACCATTACCAATGATTTGAAATGGAACACACATCAGCAATATTTGCACAAAGGCTAATAGGACCCTCGGCTGCCTCAGACGTAACTTGGCAGCATGTCCACAAGATGTTAAAGAATCAGCATACAAAGGACTGGTGAGTCCAGTCCTGGAGTATGGCAGTTCAGTTTGGGACCCTCAAAGTATACTTCTTCAAGATGAACTTGAGAAGGTGCAGAAAAGGGCAGCTAGATTTGTAACGGGAAATTACACATATGAAACTGGGAGTATGACTGGCATTCTGGAGAAACTTAAGTGGGAATCCCTAAAAAAGAGAAGGAAAGATAGTAGACTCATAATGCTGTACAAAGGTCTGAGGGGTGCAGCCAGTATAGCCATAAACGACCTTGTTCCCCCAAATAGGCGTACCAAGAATCATCATTCCCTGGCATTTCAAACCCCATTGGCTGGGACTGACATTTACAAGTCCAGTTTCTTACCCCAGACTATTAGAGATTGGAATTCCCTGGAAGATTCACTTATTTCTGCTGCTGAGGGTGCAGAGGATTCAGTTACTAAGGGACCGACCATTTGATATTCTGGGGGGGGGGGGGGGGGGGGGGCTGGTATTCTTGATGGAGACACGACATTTTATTTCACTGGCCTCTGGAAACAATTTCTTTTTTTTTTCACCTTGTGGGAGCTAATTTATTTTTTTTACAAACTAACTCAAACAGGTTATCTTTTTTTAATTTTATAGCTGAACTATCAGATCCTTGTTTACTTGACCTTAATATCCTTTTATTTTACCCACATCAGCATTTTTTACCCCTTTTTTTCTCACAAAAAGAACATGGTGCTGTCTTTAACCAGGCCAAGGGCATGGCTTAGCTTGCTTTTGCAAACCAGTGCCTGGAGCATGTTACTCTTTTCATCTAAGGTACAGATACAGACATCCCTGTATGAGTTTGGCAAAAAATTAGGCTTTAAATAAGGGATATTTTGGCCAAAATTTAGGGCTATTTTGGCAAAGTTTTAGGGCTAACATTAGGAATTTAAGTTTTTTTCTATCCAAATATATGCCCAAACATGCTTTATTTGTATTTTAGAAAGTTTGATAAATACTTACATGATGATAGAGTCACATTACTTACATGATAGAGTCACATTATACATGTACGTGAATGGCAATTAATAAAATGGCTGAAAGCTATGTGCTAAGAAATTAACAAAGTGGGGTCTGGGGGGCAACGCCCCCCAGAAGCTAAAGCAATTTCCCAATTTCAATGGCAATTTTAAGACTGGAAACAATAGAGAAAAACTAGGAATGCTGATAAAAATAAGGGTTTTTATATTAGGACTTTTGCCTTTTAGAGTGTTTATTTTGCCATAATGGTTTTGTCTCCGATAAGCTAGTGACTCTTTTGCAATTCAGTTTTAGTGGAAACATTTACTTAGTAATGTGGCAGATCAATAATACATGTATGTGAATGTTGTATAGGCTGTTTTTGTAAATGTATGCACATGGGGGCCCACTGGTGTAAACCAATTGTAGATAATATCAAAATATTACTATAAATATGGGGGTCTGGGGGCGCAGCCCCCAGAAGCCAGAGACATTATAAAAACTCAATTCCAATGGAATTATCTGCAGACTATATTTTTTTTTAAATTTTGGGTGGAGACAGGTTATTTTTTTCTCTTACTTTTGAGGCCAGATTATTTTTTTTAATCCCCTTATGAGCCAGGTTATTTTTTCCTTGCATATCCAAAGACAGGGAATTTTTTTTGATAAATATACAAGCTCCCCCCCCCCCCCCCCCCGGAAAATCAAATGGTCAGTCCCTAAGTTTACTTCTCTTATAAGGGCTAGGGACTAGCTTCCCTGATTCACAGGTCCTGGTGAATGATTGTCCTTGGACGTATCACCAGTAAACAATTCTGATTCTGATTCTGATCTTCCAGGGAATTCCAATCTCTAAAAGTCTGGGGGAAGAAACTGGACTTGTAAAAGTCAGTCCCAGCCAATGGGGTTTGAAATGTCAGGGAATGATGATTCCTGGTACGCCTATTTGGGGGAACAAGGTCATTTATGGGTATACTAGCTGCACCCCTCAGACCTTTGTAAGGCATTATAAGTCTACTATCTTTCCTTCTCTTTTTTAGGGATTCCCACTTAAGTTTCTCCAAAATGCTAGTCATACTCCCAGTTTCATATGTGTAATTTCCCGTTACAAATCTAGCTGCCCTTTTTCTGCACCTTCTCAAGTTCATCTTGAAGAAGTATACTTTGAGGGTCCCAAACTGAACTGCCATACTCCAGGACTGGACGCACCAGTCCCTTGTATGCTGACTCCTTAACATCTTGTGGACATGCTGCCAAGTTACGTCTGAGGAAGCCGAGGGTCCTATTAGCCTTTGTGCAAATATTACTGACATGTGTGTTCCATTTCAAATCATTGGCAATGGTTATGCCGAGATACTTGATAGTTTCTACATTACTGAGGACCGTTCCCTCTAAGGTATAGGAAGCATTGATCTTCTTGATCCGTTTCCTTGTAATTTGCATCATATTGCATTTAACAGGTTGAAATCTCATGCCCCAACTCCTTGCCCAACAACCTAAATGATCTATATCCTCCTGAAGTTTCACCGTGTCTTCAATATCTCTAATTTCACGATAGCAAACACAGTCGTCAGCAAAAAGTCTTAATTCCGAGTCAATATTTTCTGTTATATCATTAATGTATAACGAGAACAACAATGGTCCAAAGACGGTGCCCTGGGGGACACCCGACAAAACCGGGTCCCAATCCGACTTAACTCCATTTACCACCACCCGCTGCTGCCTGTAACAGAGAAAAGAATCTATCCATTTCAGAGTCTTTCCACCAATACCATAGCCGTATAGCTTACATTTAAGTAATTCATGAGGGGGAGTGTCAAAAGCTTTCTCGAAGTCCAAGATAAAAGTGTCAACCTGACCGCCTTTATCCAAGATTTTAGCCCAGTCATTTATAACCGTGATCAATTGAGTTTCACAGCTATGTTTCTTACGGAAAGCATGTTGTCTGTCTGACAAAAGTTTATGTTCATCCAAATGTGCCATAATGTTAGAGCAGACAACGTGTTCGAGTAACTTGCATGGTACACAAGTTAGAGAAACCGGTCGGTAATTGCAAGCCAAGGACCTATCTCCTTTATCGAAGAGTGGGCATATATTTGCAATAGACCATTCCTTGGGGATTTCACCCGTGTCAATAGATTGTTGGAAGAGATGAGCAAACATTGGGCCTAATTCAGATGCTAGTTCTTCTAAGACTCTAGGATGCAATTCATCAGGTCCTAAAGCTTTCGATGGGTTCAAGCCCTTAAGAAGTTTCGTTACACCTTCTGCCGAAACATGAATGTCCTCCATGAAAGGAGCCGAGCGATTAGGAAGGGGGACTTGGGTGTGCTCACTTTTGTTAAACACATCCGAAAACTGACCGTTAAATTCATCAGCCTGTTCCAACTCTGATTCGGCAACACCACCACCATTTCTCTTCTTTAGGGGTGGGATACCTTGAGTATCTTTCTTTTGACTATTAATGTACTTGTAGAAGTCTCTGGGATTAGCCTTTATGTCACCAACCAAGTTATTGACATACACATCATGTTGCTTTTTCACATCAGCTTTAATTTCCCTTCTCAAAGATTCAAATTTTGACCTAAGTTTGCTACTGCCAGTCTTTTTGGCCTTCGCATGTGTCTTATTTCTTCTACGAATCTTCCTTCTAATCTCAGGGGTTATCCAAGGAACAGAAGAGGTTGACCTACTGGTTTTGGAGGGGATATGCTTTTCAGCAGACTCCTGAATAAAGGAGGTTATCAAGTCAAAGTTTTCCTGAACTGAGCGATTGTCCGAGTAACCATTGAAATACCTATGTTTTGCGAAGTCTGACACTTCTTTCCTCATTGAATCAAAATCTCCCTTTTGGTACAAAAACACTTTCCTCCGAGGTTTCTTTTTTGGGGGGACATAAATTTTCAATGTTCCTGATATCACATCCTGATCACTAAGTTTGTCTGGGGAATGTAGATCTTGAAACTGGCCAGGAAGCGAAGTGAGAATTAAATACAATGTGTTTTTCTCCCGAGTCGGGAAATTCACCAGTTGTTCTAAACCATGGTCATTCATGACATCAATCAACATTTGTCCCTCTAACTGACTTAACACTGATCCTGACTTATTAAGTCGGTCTGGCCAAGCAATATCTTTGAAGTTGAAATCCCCTAGTACATGTACTGAGGGGAGCTTATTTCCCTTGTGCTTTGTCCTAATATGATCTAACTGATCACGGAACAATTGAAATTCCTCACTTGAGCCACCAGGTTGACGATACCAACTTGCTACATAATGAGAAGTTTTGTTTGCCAAAATTTTTACCCAAACTGATTCCGAGTCATTTTCTATTTCTGACAAGGGCATGTGCGGAATGTCCTTATGAATGAGAAGCATCACTCCGCCACCATGAAGGTTTCTGTCCTTCCTGAATACATTGTAGGGGAATGTTTCAGGGAATAATTCCGAAGTTGCAATTGAACTGTCAATTTTTGTTTCCTGAATAGCCACAACATGAGGTTGGTGGACATCAAGGAAAGCTAATAAATCCAATTTCTTACCCCTAATACTGTTAATGTTCAAACTAACAAGTTTCAAACCGCCAAGAGTCTTGCCATTAAAATTTGACTCGTTTGATCTGTTTGATGAAAGCCTAACATTCTTATCCTTTGACAGTGGATTAAATCGATTCTCAGTCACTAGATTCAACTGATCATCGAAGAAGGAGTCCGAGAAGTTGAAAAATTCACATTTTGGACAAATCCATGTGCACCCAGAAGTCAAAACATTTTCATAATCAGCGTCCGAAATAAAAGAACATTCATTGTGTAGCCACAGTTCACAACCGTCGCATTTAACTGCCTTATGACCATTGAGAACCGCACGACTGCACAGGCCGCAATACGCCTTGCAGTTTGTGCAATACCAATCACTACTGCCAGTCTCAATCGCTAACAGCTCATCGTCTCCCAGATTTGAACATTTTGCATGAAAGCGTTTTTCGCAATCAATGCATTCAATCATTTTGTCCCATGATTTGCCATTTTTTTTTTGCACAAACCACACTTAGACCTGGGACCTGGGTTTGTTTCGATGTCCCCAGCAAGGATAATCAAAAGAGCTAGGTTAGTGCATTTTGATGAATAAAAGCATCTTAACCTCTCTGAAGTTCTACAATTTCCAGGTTTGCTAATGATAGTGAAACACTGCGAAGATCTGTCCACAGACACTTCGCTACCAATTCTGCATTCCAAGTTTGGGTCCGGAGAGTTTGAACTTTGATTTGACCATTTCCACAGAATAAAACCAATAACTACCACCACTGGAAACATGAATGGGGGCCTTCTGACATGCAATATAGACCGCGAGTGAGCAAGAGGTGCTGAGCCACTTGGGGAACATCGTTACACGAGAATTAAAACGGAACAGAATCTGTGTCACACATTGCATGTTGGGCGATAGCCTTCTGTTTGTAATTCCCAATAGATGTGCTTTCACATGTGTTTTTGCACATGTATGCTTTATTTGCGAACTGAGTTTAACCTAAACTGTGAAGTAACCTAATATAATAACAACCACAGAGTTACTGGATCTATCAGGTTATTTCACCCATTTGGCAGTTGTGCTAAGGCTATCACAGCAAGGCAGAATGGTATGTACAATACGTATTATTTCAGCTGCTGAGTGTGCAGAGGATTCAGCTACTAAGTTTAGTTCTCAGGCTTGTGAGGTCTAAGATCTAGCTACCCTGATCATAGGTCTTGGTGAATGATTGTCCTTGGACGTATCACCAGTAAACAATTCTGAATCTGAGTCTGACAGCTACATGGTGCTTGGTTCCATATTGAGTGTTATGGTATGGACATGCACATCCATAGACTCTTAGGTTAACTTGTGGATTACCAAACTTAAGCCCAGTCCGTTTGACAGCTCATTATCAACATTTCAGTCATCAACTACTTTCTCTATTTTAGAATCATCTGATAAGAAGTTAGACATTTCTAGACATTCACAGCCAAAAGGCAACGCTGGCCAAGAAACCTCAAAAGAGTCAACCTAAATTTTTAGTCAGTAGTAAATAAGGTTGCTGAAATCCACTATCGATGCAACACGGAGAACCAGATAATATCAAAGGAATAGCTTGAGTCTTTCTTCGCCCCTGCCAATTCAGATGAGGCATTCCCATCGGAGTTGATAGAAATGGTCGCAGTGGTGGTGTCTTCGTGCCAGTGTCTGACCTACTTATATGCGCAGAACAGATACAATTTCAAACTTACTGTGAACTTATGTAGGTCAAGTTTGCAGTCACTACCGCCAAGCCACTTAGCATTGCGTCATATTACACGCCGGCGATGGATGGCCGAGACCGTCTCCGAGAGCAAATTCGAAAGTACAAGGATAATGTCTTAGTTCTCGGTGACTTTTACCCAAATTCACGTGGTCTAATTGTAAGCTCCACATCAACTACGGGTGCTTTTTAGCCCTGTAGACTTTAATTACATAAATGGATGATTTTGACCTTATTCAGATGTGACAGAACCGACTAGGAATGGTAATACCGACTAGGAATACCTGTATAGAGTTTCCGTGGGGGCTATGAAAGTATGAAGAGATAAATACTTCACACTTGTTTTTAACTCAAAACCCAACATTGATGACTAAAGTCTCCTGCATTCCAGGAATAAGCGTCCATGATATTGTCTCTGCTGAGGTCGCCATAAAACCTTCTTAGTAAAACAGAAACCTCGTAAAATACATCTCTACGCCATGGCTGATTTGTCAAGATTCTAAACCAAATTGTATTCCTATCAAATAATGTCCGCTATCCAGGACATACGTAACTGGATGACTCTAATGTACTGTTTTCTCTCACGTGTGTTTTCAACTCAGTTAAAACTATTCTCCCCTGTCAGTCTTTATTTAGGATATACATAGCGGCTAGCGGACTTGTGAGGCAGAATCTTTCCTGTTTTTACACTTTCTGTTGTCAAACCTTCCTGTCTCTGAAACAAACTCTTTCAGGTGCTCAGGTAAGGTCTCTCTCCAGTGGGGATAGTGTCCATTTTCCATATCCTGACAGTATCTCAGTATGAAGGCTCATGATGCCAAGCTGTTGTTGTAACATTGTATGCAACCTAATCCTTGCACAGTCACGGAGGGGGCAATGCAGAAGAGGGTGTGTTGTAGTCTCCCCTTCTCCGCACTCACTTGACATGGCAGTGCCCACCTTATGTTGGTATTCGTTCAAGGCTGAATGTCCAGTTCTGGGCTGGGTTAAGGCTTTGAACCCTCTAGTAGATGGTAAATCGATCAGGTCCTTCTCTTCTACTGTTGGTTCCTTCTTTTGAATATGTTCTCTGCTCTTGATCTTAATTTTACTTCACTGCAGCTGGTGTTGTGTCGTGTGGCGGCCGTAAAACGTCTCCCCGTATATCAGCTATAGTGCAGATTATATTTTATTTTGTCTTTTGAGACCAGAGGATATATTCTGCAAAACAGAACGGTTTTTTTTTTTTTTTTTTTTTTTTTGTTTTTTGTTTTAGAAACTTATTCTAGATCATCGCTTTTAATCATTTGGACCCATTTTGATACTTATCAGTCTTTGAATCGACTGTCTTATTAAAATCAAGAAATTACAGTATGCTTTCCTTTGGCTTTCGTCGCCAGATATTGTCAGGGTCACTGATGAGCCGAAACTTCGAAGTATAACCCATGTTCCTTCTTTTGAATATGTTCTTCGCTCTTGGAGGAACTCTTAAGATTTTAATTGCATTGGAAGAGGGTCTACCTGTCTCTGTGATTTCCCATCTTTTCTGCCATTTACTCACTGCAAATTCCTGGCGGACTGTACGACTTGCATGGTCACCATTCTGGTATCCTTGGGCAGTGGTGCTGCTTCAGTTGCGGCTTCCTTTGCCAGCTTGTCAGCAAGTTCATTTCCAAGGATTTCTGCACGGCTTGGAAACCAGAGAATGTCAACAGTCCAGTTACCCATTTCGGACCAGCACTCCCGTTCTCCGCATAATTTCTGCGTGCAACTGTACGAAGTTCTTGTTGCCCCAATTCAGCATGAGAATGCCCACCGTTGACTGACTGTCACTGAATATTCGGAGATTCTTGCAAGGTCCTATCATCATTCTGGTAACATGTTCCAGAACTGACAGGACGGCTGTCAGTTCTGAAAAATCATAATTGGAAATCAGATCTGCTGCCAAGCTATTGTCAGATTTTACAGAAACAATTTAAAACCTCACAGATGAATGAATCTTGTCAGAAACTACTAAATGCAGAATCTTCTCTCATGGATCACATAGTCTACAGAAGGCTGATCCGGAAAAGGATGAAGTGTGTAAGGCTCACAGAAAGACTGTGAATTCCAGCCTATGAGAGACGTTTGGTCTCACAGAAGTCTCATGAAACGGTGGATCAGGCCAAGCATAAAAATAGTTTGTTTGCAGTTGTCGACCAAGGATAATTTCTTTGGGTAGGTATGTCGGCTTTTATTATTATTATTATTAGTCCTGCAAAACTTAAAAGCACCCCAAATACTACATAACATATTAAAATATAATACTAATTACCCATATTACATACGAAGCATAGTACAAGATGAACAAACCTAATTTACCCAAAAATGAATGCTAGTGGAAAGGCAACCGATGTAGACCCAGATCAGACTGCTCCTGGAGAGCAGTCTGATCTAGGTCTGCACTGTTTGCTCAGGCCTGTTTGTCTTACTATTTACGTTGATCACAGTAAATTTCCCATTTTCAAAAAAAAAAAAAAAACTGCCCCAAATGGCCAAAAAATTTGGGTAGGGAAATTTTGGTTGGGTAGGTAGGCAATTGCAAACAAACAAAATTTTATTTTTGGCCTCATGGACCGTCATGATTGATTGATTGATCTATTGCTTTACGTCCACGGTAAACAACTATGGTCATGTCGGGACGGTCAGTTAACCTAACCACACTATTCCTGGGCAGGCTTAGACCCCCTAAGCGGTTAACTAGTACTAAGTGCACATACTTGCGCCAGTAACAGACAACTGCCCTTCTTGAATCAGTGGAAGGAGAAACGAAAGTATGTGGACCGTCATGAAGAATACCTGGAAGGCATGCTTGGTAAGTTCAACATCTTACGGCCCGGCGACTATAGAACAAGAGGAGCTTACAGACTCTACCAAATACCAGCAGTACAGAGTGTGTACAAGTACTCCTTCTTCCCGAGGACAATCCAAGACTGGAACAGCCTACCAACATTCGTCACAGACTGCACATCTCTGGAGGAATTCAAAGCTGCGATGACCACAGCAGCCCTCTCCTCCACCGCAGCATACTAGATGAATCGTGACGTGTACATAGTTTTAATTGTAAATAGCTGGATTGATTTTAACCTTACTGGAGGGTAGCTGTCCCACTCACTCTTGCTGGACAAAGTACATTACAGACGGAATCCTGTCCATTTCCGGGAAGAAGAAGAAGAAGAAGTATTGAATACAGATGATAAGGACAGTAAAATTGTTCTCATTCCTGAAGAACTCCTGGCAAGACCAAACGGGCGGAAGATCTAGCCAGGAAAGCAAGCACGGGGAATCAGTCCGATTTGATCCTGCCTGAGTTTTCAAAAGCACTTGACAATGTCTATCATTATAAACTCCTCCGTAGTCTTTACTTATACGGATTAGAGGCGTTGCACTTCAGTGGAGTGAATGAACTCGGGTTTAACGTCCCACCAACAACGAGCAATTCAGTGGAACAAGGCATACTACAGCAATAGATCACAGAAGGTTGTTATTGAGGCTGGCGAGTCGGATTCTGTTCCAGTCTCATCTGGAGCTCCCCAGGGCTCTGTCATGGGACCGATCTTATTCCTGATATACATTAATGACATTCCTGAAAGTCTTGTCTGACAAGTGCGTCTGTTTGATGACACAGCTGTATATCTTACTATTGAGAATAGAGCCGATAGCAAGACATTACAGGATGATCTTGACGAATTACAAATGTGGGAATCCATGTGGAAGATGGAATCTAACCCTTACATATGTCAGGTTGTACAGGTGACCTCCTCCTTTGGTTCCCCTGAGCCATTTAGCTCCATATGAAATATTGCATCACTCGGCCTAGTAGCTTCAGAGTGGAAAATGTTTGAAAATGTTGCCGGGCGACAAAATCTCAGTGACCCTGAACAAAAATCAAAGACTGACTTTGACCATTAACAACATAATGTCTTCATCTGTTCATCTAATTAAAATATATAGCAATTATTATAGCTTAGACTTACGGTAAATGGTTTCTGAGAAATCTACTGTTTAAGCTTTTTCCAACATAATAGGACAGCATTCCAAAGATGATCATGCCATAAATGAGGTCAATGTCGTTAACATACGGTCATCATTTGAATATTCTTTGTGATGCCCAAGTCCCCATTGCTGCACACAAAGTTTCTAGGTCATTGGCCTTTTGGTTCTGGAGAAGATTTTCGAAATGTTTTTACCATATATGGGCATGATGGCCAGCTTGTTAATGTGACAAAGACCACCTGAACAAACTTTGGTTCCTTTGACCCAGTTAAGCTCTATATGAGACATGGCTTCAATTGGCTCAGTGGCTTCAGACGAGATGTTTGCACATGTTGACAGGAGACATATTCACAGTGACCTTGAACAAAGGTAAAATAATTAGGAAAAAAAATTGACCTTGATTTTAGCAACATATCTTTATTTGCTTATTCAGTTGATTATATATATCAAATTTTATACCTTCGACTTAAAAGAGTTTCTGAGAAATCCACTGTTTAAGCATTTTCCTATATAAAAGCACAAAGTACCAGAACTGACCTTACCATAAATTAAGTCAAGATCAATGCACTGTCATGATTTGTCTAACTTATGATGGACCAGAGTCCCCAAAGCTTCATACCAAGCAACAAGATCATCAGGCCTAGAAACTTTTTGAAGGAGTTTTTACCATGGACGTGGTGGCCATCTCGATCAGGTGACTAAAACCATCAGAACAAACTGATTCCTTTTACCCATTGAAGCTTTATATGAACTATGGCTTCAATAGGCCTAGTGGCTTCAAAGATGTTTGAAAATGTTAATGGGGCAACACAATCTCAGTGACCTTGAGCAGATCACAGGTTTGTGAGGACCTGTCAAGGAACATTGCTCGCAACTTATGCGTGCAATGTAAGAGGTTTAGCTGCATTTTGTTTTGCCAGTGGCTTTTTGTCTGGTACTGGACTAATAGCCTCAGAGGCTGGTACAGGATGATTAGTCTCGGAGGCAGTTTGTCCTTGACTTGGATGAATAGACATTCACATTATGGGCTATTCATATGGGGTAAATATGAGCATCAAAGAAAGCTTTTATTACTCTGATCACTTGCTGTAAATTTCAGGAGGAACACTTCGAACTCTGAGTTTTTATAAAAATTTCTCAAGATTTTATACATGTTTATAGCCCCAGGGCAAGGGCAGATGACCCTTAAGGACAAAATTTTTATGGTAACACATAGCTGTTGTTGCTTTGATCATTTTTGTGAAGTTTCACCATAATATTGCAAATATACTATGCACAATAAATATAGCAATTTTTTTGTATGTGTCTGATCCACCATAATAGGATTTTATTGTCACTTTACTGCATAAAGATATAAAGGCCGATCATTCGAGATGGACTGGCAGGTAAAAGAATCAAGATTGCTCAATTGTAGCGTTTGAACTATCGTGACGTCAGTTTTTATGACCATTGTATCTGAACGACATTTATGATCATGTACAAAAGCCACAACCATAATGAGGCGGCTGGTTTGCTGTTAAAACAAGTAGCCCAAAGGGCAACAACTGCTCACCTGAGAGACATTGTAAACCTATAGGGATATTTAAGATGCTCAAGGGCAGCTAACTCCACAGTCAGTGGTCCAATCAGGCTGAAAATTAAACTCATCCAAAACATCATGTATGCCCTCATTTCATATATGCAAGTTTAAAAAGTATCCGATCAAGAGCACAATAGACAGAGCTGTCAAGGGCAGCTAACTTTGTAGTGGTTGGCCTGATCTGGCAAAAATTTAAAGTTGTTTAAGATATTATGCATTTCCTCATTATCTGCAAGTTTGAAAAGGATCGGATCAGTAGAAACCAAGAAAAAGTGGCGACATTGATTTTTTGGATGCTCAGGGCAGGTACTCCATAGTCAGTGGTGGGATCTAGTCGAAATGCTAACTAATCCAAGCTTTTATGCATATCCTCATTACCTGCAAGTATGAAGAGGATCCAATGAAAAATGAAAATGTGATGACGCTGTTTTCTCCATTATAAGACTATGGGATTTCTTTCAAACGCTCAAGGGCAGCTAACTCCCTAGTCTGTGCTCGAATCCGACCAAATTTCGAACTCATCCAAGCTCTTATGTATGTCATCATTACCTGCAAGTATGATAAGGATCTAATCAAAAACCTTGATTGCAGCACCCTGAAAGTCAAACTTGATCGAGATATTGTCATGCCCTACATTTGTGTGAATTTATTTTAAAATCCGTTGAGAAATGTAGGTGCTAGAGCGATGACAAAGTTTTTCTAAAAAAAGCCACAGTGACCGTGACCTTGGGTGCAGCAGCCTGAAAGTCAAACTTGCTCGAGATATTGTTATACCCTACATTTGTGTGAAGTTATTTCAAAATCCATGGAGAAATGTAGGTGCTAGAGCCATGACAAAGTTTTTCTAAAATTAGCCACAGTGACCTTGACCTTGGGTGCAGAACCCTGAAAGTCGAACTTGCTCGAGATATTGTCATGCCCTACATTTGTGTGAAGTTATTTTAAAATCTATTGAGAAATGTAGGCGCTAGAGCGATGACAAAGTTTTTCTAAAAATAGCCACAGTGACCTTGACCTTGGGCGCAGCACCCTGAAAGTCAAACTTGTTGGAGATATTGTCATGCCCTATATTTGTGTGAATTTGATTTAAAATCGATTGAAAAATGTAGGCGCTAGAGTGATGACAAAGTTTTTCTTAAAATAGCCACAGTGACCTTGACCTTGGGCACAGCATCCTGAAAGTCGAACTTGCTAGAGATATTGTCATGCCCTACATTTGTGCGAAGTTATTTTAAAATCCATTGAGAAATGTAGGTGCTAGAGCGCTGACAAAGTTTTTCTAAAAATAGCCACAGTGACCTTGACCTTGGGCGCAGCATCCTGAAAGTCGAACTTGCTCGAGATATTGTCACGCCCTACATTTGTGTGAAGTTATTTTAAAATCCGTTGAGAAATGTAGGCAATAGAGCGATGACAAAGTTTTTCTGAAAATATGTGATGACGTTGTTTTCTCCATTATAACACTATGGGATTTTTTTCAAACGCTCAAGGGCAGCTAACTCCGTAGTCTGTGCTCGAATCCGGCCAAATTTCGAACTCATCCAAGCTCTCATGTATGTCATCATTACCTGCAAGTATGATAAGGATCTAATCAAAAACAGTTGAGAAAACGTGATGACGCCATTTTCCCCATTATAACCCTATGGGATTTTTTTCAAACGCTCAAGGGCAGCTAACTCCGTAGTCTGTGCTCGAATCCAACCAAATTTCGAACTCATCCAAGCTCTTGTGTATGTCATCATTACCTGCAAGTATGATAAGGATCTAATCAAAAACAGTTGAGAAAAGGTGATGACGCTTTTTTCCCCATTATAACCCTATGGGGGCTATCTGTTGCCATGGAAACCAGAGTTCTGAGCTGATCGGCACCAAAACCTAATGCAGCCTTTCCCCCACCCAAATGATGCTTCAGATAAAATTTGATTGCGATCGGCCCACTGGTCTCTGAGATATTTATGTTTGAAAGTGTTGACACACCCACGCACCCACGCACGCACGGACAGACGACGGCTCGACTCCCATCCTATAAGCTCACCTCTGAGCCTTCGGCTCAGGTGAGCTAAAAATCCATGGAGAAATGTAGGTGCTAGAGCAATGACAAAGATTTTCTAAAAATAGCCACAGTGACCTTGACCTTGGGCGCAACACCCTGAAAGTCAAACTTGCTCGAGATATTGTCATGCCCTACATTTGTGTGAAGTCATTTCAAAATCCATGGAGAAATGTAGGTGCTAGAGCCATGACAAAGTTTTTCTAAAATTAGCCACAGTGACCTTGACCTTGGGTGCAGCACCCTGAAAGTCGAACTTGCTCGAGATATTGTCATGCCCTACATTTGTGTGAAGTTATTTTAAAATCCATTGAGAAATGTAGGTGCTAGAGTGCTGACAAAGTTTTTCTAAAAATAGCCAGTGACCTTGACCTTGGGCGCAGCACCCTGTAGGTCAATTTTGTTCGAGATATTGTCATGCCCTACATTTGTGTGAATTTGATTTAAAATTGGTTGAGAAATGTAGGCACTAGAGTGATGACAAAGTTTTTCTAAAAATAGCCACAGTGACCTTGACCTTGGGTGCAGCACCCTGAAAGTCGAACTTGCTCGAGATATTGTCATGCCCTACATTTGTGTGAAGTTATTTTAAAATCCATGGAGAAATGTAGGTGCTAGAGCGATGACAAAGATTTTCCAAAAATAGCCACAGTGACCTTGACCTTGGGCGCAGCATCCTGAAAGTCAAATTTGCTCGAGATATTGTCATGCCCTACATTTGTGTGAAGTCATTTCAAAATCCATTGAGAAATGTAGGTGCTAGAGCGCTGACAAAGTTTTTCTAAAAATAGCCACAGTGACCTTGACCTTGGGCGCAGCATCCTGAAAGTCGAACTTGCTCGAGATATTGTCATGCCCTACATTTGTGTGAAGTTATTTTAAAATCCGTTGAGAAATGTAGGCAATAGAGCGATGACAAAGTTTTTCTAAAAATATGTGATGACATTGTTTTCTCCATTATAACACTATAGGATTTTTTTGAAACGCTCAAGGGCAGCTTACTCCGTAGTCTGTGCTCAAATCCGGCCAAATTTCGAACTCATCCAAGCTTTTATGTATGTCATCATTACCTGCAAGTATGATAAGGATCTAAGCAAAAACAGTTGAGAAAACGTGATGACGCCGTTTTCCCCATTATAACCCTATGGGATTTTTTTCAAACGCTCAAGGGCAGCTAACTCCGTAGTCTGTGCTCGAATCCGACCAAATTTCGAACTCATCCAAGTTCTTGTGTATGTCATCATTACCTGCAAGTATGATAAGGATCTAATCAAAAACAGTCGAGAAAACGTGATGACGCCGTTTTCCCCATTATAACCCTATGAGGGCTATCTGTTGCCATGGAAACCAGAGTTCTGAGCTGATCGGCACCAAAACCTAATGCAGCCTTTCCCCCACCCAAATGATGCTTCAGATACAATTTGATTGCGATCGGCCCACTGGTCTCTGAGATATTTATGTTTGAAAGTGTTTACGCACGCACGCACCCACCCACGCACGCACGGACGGACGACGGCTCGACTCCCATCCTATAAGCTCACCTCTGAGCCTTCGGCTCAGGTGAGCTAAAAAAGGAAAACGCTCTAAAACTTTTGAAAATGCTACGACTATGAGGTTTATAAACGTCGAAAATTTGACGGTTTCCCTTGTTTTTACGTTATCGTCTTAAAAACTTGTTTCTAATCGGTATTTCTTGAATCCGTTTTGAGTGTATGATTGTTTGGTAGCTTCCAATATGATAATGTAAACAATTCAGAAAGAAAATTCTTCCCAGTTACTGAGCATAAGTCACAAGTCTCAGACTAACGTCATCATTTTCTCAGTTACGTTATACTTCAACGAAGAAACTTCACAGTTAAATTAATCATGGTGTGACCTTTAATTTTAGCCTATTGTTTTTCTCGGGTTTTGATTCTGCATTGAACTGAAGCACCCGTGAATTATTGCACATTGGACCGAATTAACACGTTTAACGTCAATTGCGCATGCTAAGATTAGTCAGTTGTTAAGCTTAACCATATCTTTTGCACAATCAGTAGCTTTGACAAGAAAACTGAACATGAAAATGTTGCGAAATACCGTACAAAAAATCACATCTTACCATTTTTATGTTGCTTTTCAATGGGTGCGAATTTCGGCTAATAACCCCTTGCGCACTTATCGCTTTTCCCCAGTATCATTTTTAAAGCTAGCTTCTGTAATCCCATGGTATCTTTAGCCCCAAATACGGTTCCTTTCAATTCAATTTGGTTTTGCTCAATGTTGCACTTCAGTAATGAGAGAAATTGCAAAATATAAAAATTTGCTAAATATATTTTGCATAGTATAGTAAAGGAACTAAAGGCCAAAAACCATGTTTTAAAAACTGACAAGTGCCGTAACTCTGTCAGAAATTATCAAAATTTGCCTATTAACAATCCCAAGCGAGACATTCTTGGTATAAACACATATGCAAAATTTAAACTAAATCCGTTTATAAATACTTAAGTTATCGAATGGAAACGAAGTGCGGACGGACGGACGTATGACGGACAGACACACGGACAGCCAATGTGAAAACATAATACCCCGCCACTAACGTGTGGCAGGGTGTAAAAATGAAAAAAAGTTACAGTTCTTCTTCTCTGCACATTGTTTTATGTTTTATATTTGTACCAAATTTTATGAAAGTATCTTTTACGGTTTTTAAGTTATACAGGGGATTCAATTCCCATACTAAAAATTATAATGGGACATAATTCTGTCAAAAATGAAAATGGAGTTAAAAGTTCTTATTCTCAAAAATCATCTATTCTTGCTTTATATTCGTACTAAGTTTCATGAAAATACCTTCAACCATTTTAAAGTTGTTAAGCAGACATGATTTCCATAATAGAAGTTACATAGGGACATACTGCCATCAAAATGAAAATGGCCCTGCAAATCACACGATGATGTCTTACATTTCTACCAAGTTTCATGAAAATACCTTCAATTGTCTTAAGAGTTATGGAGAAGACATGATTTGTAATGGATGGACAGACAGTTTGGGGAAACAATGTCTCCTCTCCCACAGAAAGGAGAGGGGGCAGAGGTGAGGTATAATCATTATCTCGCTTACCCAGGTTGTCAGCCAAGGGCAGTCCTATAACACATCACTATATACTCCAACCATGGCTAGGACATCAGAAAAAGACAAAGATGTATCAATTTGAATGACATTTATTCATTATTTAATTTTTTTAATTGTTTTTACTGGTGAATGATCTGATGCCAGCTGTAATGAACATATAAAGGGCATATGCACTTGGGAACAAATGAAACGGAATACATACTTTCAGGGGAAGTATTTCTGCAATTTCATGTAAGTTTCCTCCTTCCCAATGGGGATTTACTCTAAACATGAAGGTGTATCAATTAGGGGATAACTGTATTCAAAATTGTCATGGAGGTAAATTGTCGGTTTTATGGTCAGAAATTTTGTTTTACGCTGACGTGTCAGAGGAGCCATAAAACGCAATTTGTGACGATAAAACCGACGATTTGCCTCCCAAAATGACAATTTTGATTACAGTTATCCCCATTTCAATGCACCTTTTCACAATTTTACCTTTCACAGTGTACTGCTTTGTACCAATTGCAAGCACTTTCAGCAGCATAAAACCTAACATCAGCCAATGAGAAGCAAAGTTTTATAATGACGTCGGATTTGCGACAGTATATCGTAGAATATACTGTCGCAAATTTTTGACGTTATCCAATCACACGTTATATTTGGAGGTGCATTAGAATTCACCTTATGCTTTAACGTGGAAAAGTATACCACTACCTTTGTTTTCCCCACCATATTTACCATGAAAAACAACTTTTGTGACTCTAGTACTTCCTGTTTGCTTCTCTGAAGAAAAACCCGTTCCAAAAAGGAGTCAACTCTTACAGAAAAGAATTTGCTCCTTTAAGATTTGACCCCCTATTGAGAAGGAAGTCTGGCAGAGTTGTTTCCGTGAAAGTGTATTATTTCTCTTTTTCAACCAGCCTGAGCATATAAGGAGTCAGGTCAGGACCTTCAATTTTTTTTACCTGTGTCATTAGCCATACAGTGTGTACCGTTAACATTCTAAAAATTCGGACACCCAAAATATTTACTGTAACTGTCCTAATGGTAGAATAGTTTGGTGAATGCAGTAATGTATCTAAATGATGCAGATGGAATGGCAAACATTGTTGGTCCGGATCAAACTGCTTCTTCAGTCTGATATGGGTCTGCACAGTGTGCTCAGACCTATCTGTTCCAATGCTTAGAATTTCTACTGTATGCTAACTAAAGTATAGGCTCTGACTAAACTGCTCATATGCACCAGAAGTCCAGTATTTTGTATTCAAATATGCATCACAAAGGACCCTTTATGCATACAACTCTCATATATAGAAATAATGAAAAAAAAAGTTATTATTCTATACGCAATTAACAAACTACTGAAAAAAAGTAACACATGCCAAAATTTTATTTCCTGAAGGATCCTGCAGCAAATCTATATAATTGAGCCAACGACATGACAAAACCAACAAAGTGGTTATGCCTCCAGCACAAATTCAGATCACCCTGGGCATCCGCCCAGTCTGTTCAGACTATTCACTAAATGCTTAAAGGGTAGCTAAGGGTCTGAGCTATCTTCATGCAGACAGTGAAGACTCTGATCAGACTGGGCGGATGCCCAGGCTGATCTGAGTCTGCGCTGGGCGCACAACAACATTGTTGGTTTTCTTGTGTCGCAGCTCAATTATGTTGCCATTTTCATAAAACCAGTATCATCCATGATAGCATTTTAAGACAAGTGGTAATAATAGCAGCTCTTTCAATCAATAAGAGAAGTGCCATATTTGAGTGCTTATAGATGTTTGATTATGGTGCAGAAGGTCGTGGGTTTGAATTCGGGTTGGGCAAGCCAGTGACTGGAAAACTTTCTGTAAACCCAACATTAAACACATACCTTTAATGAATCAGGAAAGGTTAAGGCAGCAACAGGAGAGATACAAGCTCCACGTTTCATATACTATACCCAAGACAAAGTGGGCCTCTAACCCTAACTGCCCCTACTGCCACTAGGCTATGGGTAAGCTTTACTTATACCTGTTATCAATAAATGTTACTCAAAATTAGTACCCTTCTTCGCAGTCAGTAATTTTCGTGAACCTACGTAGCCTACAAATTTCCACTGCAAGGCAACTGCAAGGTAGTGCTGTTAATGTATGCATAGGAGTTTTCTATATCTTACTCCTTGTATTATACTCTGGTGTCATCTAAATTTCTGTATTCAAAATTAAGGACAAAAGCATACCATATTTATTTGGTTACAAGACGGGATATCCTCTTTCTTCCAGAATTACCTCAAATGAGCCGTGACGCGACAAAACCAACAATGTGGTTGTGCGCCCAGCGCAGACTCAGATCAGCCTGGGCATCTGCCCAGTCTGATCAGAGCCTTCGCTGTCCGCATGGAGGTAGCTTAGACCCTTAGCTACCCATTGAGCACTAAAAAAAGAATCTGATCAAACTTGGTGAATGCCCAGGCTTATCTGAGTCTGTGCTGGGCACACAACCACATTGTTGGTTTTCTTGTGTCGCAGCTCAAATGTGTAAATCAGTCTTGTGTAATTCAGCTACAACTTTTTTTTTCTTCTAAAACAATCTAAAATATCTAGAAAGAAAGATGGATCTAGATCTTTGAGATTGTTTTGAAAGGGGAAAACCCGTCTA
Organism: Ctena decussata; assembly: GCA_963989385.1. Taxonomy (NCBI): domain Eukaryota; kingdom Metazoa; phylum Mollusca; class Bivalvia; order Lucinida; family Lucinidae; genus Ctena; species Ctena decussata. The sequence continues at coordinate 12,142,206 of OZ022512.1, forward strand.
ACAGCCAAATAAATATGGTATACTCATGGGGGTAATACCAATTTGGCTACCTGTGCTTTCGACCGAGTCTGTACTATACAAAGTGGCTTTCGACCGAGAATACAATCGTAAGTATCACCAATAACGGTAAATGATACTATTGTTAATGGCTGTTGACTGAGCTGATACTGCTGTCGATTGTCTTAATTGACAGCCACTTTGCAGATATGGTAATTGACTTGACTTGGTTGAAAGCACAGGTAGCCAAATTGGTATTACCCCCATGATACTGGGTGTGAGCTGTTTGTAGCAAAGTTTGGTAACCCTAGCTCAGTTATATAATCTAGCTCAGTTACATAATTATGTCAGCTTTTGCAGGACTTGTACAGCTATCTAATAAGTGTTTTTGAGAACAACAAGCTTCATTTCTATCTTATCTCCACAAGGCTTTGAAGAAAAATACTGCAGGGAATTGAAAGGAACCAAATCGAATAAAAATGGTAGTAAAAATATTTAAAAAAAAAAATGAAAAGAAAAATGATGAAATGGTATAAAAAAGTATATAGTACATAAATTAAGACAGGAGTATTCATGTAATATGGACAATCTCAGATTTTATGAAATACGTGACAAATGGTTATGATTTCTGCAACATCAGTTTTATTTGATCAGTAGCTGTTGTAGACTAAATATGACTGGTGTCACATAATAAAAAGGGACCTTAATCACTGTGTATTGTCAATATGCAAATCAGCCTACACATCTGCTCAAACTAGTCTGTCTTCATTTATCATCTTTTAGTACCTCAAGGATTCGTAGATTGCATACGCAAAGCGGTATGACACTGATCGGACTGAACGGATGTACATGTATAGGCTGATCTCAATTTTTCCTGTTTGCACATAAGGTACTACTTCATGTGATGTCAATCATGTTATGACTTAACTGTCTCAGCGAGACAATTCTAATGAGAGGAAAAACATCTGTTTTCATCAATAATATGGAAAATAGTTCCTAAACTAGAGGTGGCAGTAAGCATGGCTTACTAAATACCCCCCGCGTTTAACAGTTAGGTATGCAGCTTTGTCATTTAAGTTTTACATTTACACAGCATACATGTTATGACAACTGCAAGTGCACATCTATATACCAATATGTGTTCACATATTTAATACCAGTCAAACGGTTTAGGAGAAGTAGCGACAACAAACTCTGTTTTCCAAGACAACAAAGGGGCACAACAAAGCTGGAAAACCCTTTTGAGAAAAACAGAGCAATATGTGCCAACTCTTTCAGGGCTTCCGTTAACGGGCGTATGGCCATATATTACGCCCAGGATTTGCTCCCGTACGTCGAGAAATGAGACCTCTGGCGTCTGGCATACGCCCGATAATTGTCACATACGGCCGTTTGATCTTGTCCCGACGTATAAAATATCGCCACTGTCTTTAAAAATTTAGCACGTCATAATTAATCGGATTAACGCAGGTGTCAGCCTGACGAAAAGACCGCCTACGGGCCAATCGAGATTGTCCGTATGGAGCACTGAACCAGGTAACACACATGTCGGACCGCCTACCTGTCAAAAACGAACATCAAAATAACGCCCACTCGTAGATTCAACCTCTTACGGCAGTCTGCAAAACAACTTATCAAATCACTATGACTGAGCTTTTGGATGAAATTTTTACGATCGCGAGAATGTAACTGACCTGTGTGTGTAAGGCATATGCCGACTTCAAAAGTTTATGAATGTATCCATAACACACGAATACTAAAGCATGTATTGACAAACTCTGTCCGAAGATTTTACGAACACAACATTCATATTTAATTTAATGCCTGCCCTTACAACGGAAGTTCTTGTCATGATCCATACTGTCGTCAATGGACTTTTTAGGAATAAGAACGTCTTCCGCGAAAAGAGTTGATTCAAAGCGAAGATACACTATTAATATTAATAGTCGCTATTTCCGACGTATTATGGTCTACGCTCTGGTAATATACATGGTTTGGATTAATAGTACTATTAAAATAGTAAAAATACAAATACTGAAACGTCAATTTCACCGATTTCTTAGTTGTATCGTCATGCAACCCAGTGCGAAAATAATGCCGTACAGTGTGCACAGAAATAGCGCATTCTGGTCAGGGTCTACGCGATTATATATTCGGTATAATACATATGCAGTTACCTGCTCGTTTATGGGTCAAGCACGTTTTCTCTTTGATGTAAAGATCAAAGACGCCGCTGCGACTATATATACGCGTGCCGTACGCAGTGTCATTTTAACCCTGAGACGGCTAAAGGTATCTCAGTACACACACCGATAATTAACGATCGTATCAGCAAGCGCAACTAGGCAGTCAGATCGGTCTTTCTTGTTCGCATCTAACATGAATAATAATGAACATCGACCTAGCAACAACCGAGTTCTTCGGTCGAAGTGTGTCATTATACTTCCTTAAGTCACCGTATTTCCGACGCGGCCCATTCGGCGGCAATGAAAGGGAATATTATGCAATAGCAGACAGTGCAACCATTGTAACTTAGGCGAGTCTTCAGTTTTTAGAGTGCTCAGGACTTACGTATTGTTCACAAACAAACAGGAATGACTCTGATTAGACTGCGCAAATGCTCAGGCTTCCCTTCGTAGAACAAAAAGTTCACTACAGTATGGGAGAGAGAGAGAGGGATGTGTAAGGGGCGGTGGGGGGGGGTTATTAAAAATAACCACGCATGTCATTCCTAAAATCTTCGGACTTCCAAAAAATTCTCTCAATATGTCCAAATCTGACACCATGGAAGTCTGGACTTCCAAATTTTGAAAGTTAGTGGAAGCCCTGCTCTTTCCTTCTACTGTATCTGTGCACCAAATTTGAATAAAATGGAAGTGAAAATGGCCGAAAAAAAGTTCAAAATAGGGCAAACCATATAAAAAAAGTGGCATAACTCATGCACAAAGGGTTAATGCTCATCTTCATACCAATATGTGTTCGCATACTTAATTTCAAGAAAATCCGTCAAATGGTCTTGGAGTAGTAGCGATAACAAACTTTTCTCACGAAAACTACAAAGGGACATAACTCAGCCGGAAATCCTTCCAGGAAAAACTGAACAATATGTATCGGCTCTTTTCATATGCTGCATCTAGTAACCCAATTTGAATAAAATGGAAGCAAAAAAGGCAAAAACCCTATAAAATAGGGCAAAATTATCAAAAAGGGGCATTACTCAGGCAAAAAGGGGCATAATTTAAAATCAAAACCCTAATGCACATCTTCATACCAATATCTGTTCACATACTTAATTTCAAGAAAATCTGTCAAACCATCTAGGAGGAGTTGCGATCACAAACTTATTTCACGAAAAAAATACAAAGGGGCATAACGCCGCAAAAAAAAACCTTTCAGGAAAAATTTAAAAATACGTATCGACTATTTTCTTATGCTGCATCCATGGACAAAATTTGAAACAAATTGGAGCAAATTTAATGCAAAAACCCTATAAACTAGCGCAAAAAATATCAAAAAGGGGTATAACTCAGGCAAAAAGGGAAAGAATTTAAAATCAAAACCCTAATGCACATCTTCATACCAATATCTGTTCACATACTTAGTTTCAAGAAAATCTGTCAAACCATCTAGGAGGAGTTGCGATAACAAACTTATTTCAAGAAAAATACAAAGGGGCATAACTCCGCAAAGAGGAAAAATTGAAAAATACGTATCCACTATTTTCTTATGCTGCATCCATGGACAAAATTTGAAACAAATTGGAGCAAATTTAATCCAAAAACCCTATAAAATAGGGCAAAAAATATATAACAAGGGGCATAACTCAAGCAAAAAGGGGCAGAATTTAAAATCAAAACCCTAATGCACATCTTCATACCAATATCATTTCACATACTTAATTTCAAGAAAATCCGTCAAAACCATCTAGGAGGAGTTGCGATAACAAACTTATTTCACGAAAAATACAAAGCGGCATAACTCTGCAATAAAAACCTTCCAGGAAAAATTGAAAAATAGGTATCCACTATTTTCTTATGTTGCATCCATGGACAAAATTTGAAACAAATTGGAGCAAATTTAATGCCAAAACCCTATTAAATAGGGCAAAAAATATCAAAAAGGGGAATAACTCTGGCAAAAAGGGGCAGAATTTAAAATCAAAACCCTAATGCACATCTTCATACCAATATCTGTTCACATACTTAGTTTCAAGAAAATCTGTCAAACCATCTAGGAGGAGTTGCGATAACAAACTTATTTCACGAAAAATACAAAGGGGCATAACTCCGCAAAGAAAACCTTCCAGGGAAAATTGAAATATACTTATCCACTATTTTCTTATGCTGCATCCATGGACAAAATTTGAAACAAATTGGAGCAAATTAATGCAAAACCCCTATAAAATAGGGCAAAAAATATATAAAAAGGGACATAACTCAAGCAAAAAGGGGCAGAATTTAAAATCAAAACCCTAATGCACATCTTCATACCAATATCTGTTCACATACTTAATTTCAAGAAAATCCGTCAAACCATCTAGGAGGAGTTGCGATAACAAACTTTTTTCACGAAAAATACAAAGGGGCATAACTCCGCAATAACAAGAGGGCCATAAGGCCCTGAATCGCTCACCTGAACAATTGGCAAGGTGGCTTTTACTTATCATGTCTGAAATTGTCAAAATATGAGTTTTGGGTCAAAAGTCAAAGAATGACCATGACCACTTGTACTCATAAATCTTCATGTACTCATTAAGACAACCATATATACCATTTTTAGGCCAAAATCTTCAAAACTTTCCATGAAATCTTATGTTCTAGCATTTTCCCATATTTGACCATGCCGCAAAAAAGGTCAAGGTAAACCCAAGGTCACCATTTGAACACTCTTGGTGGTACTCTAGTACTCCATGCTATTTACCAAGTTTCAAGGCCATAGGTGTATTGGTTCTGGAGAAGAAAAATATTAAAGATTTATACCATAAGTGGTAATGGCGGCCAAGTTGGTCATGTGACCTAGACCGTTTGAACAAATTTTTCATTCAATCAACCCCTGGAGGCTCTATATGAAATGTGTTCACAATTGGCCCTTTGGCTTTTGAGGAAATGGTTGAAAATGTCAAAATATGAGCGATCTGGATCAAAGGTAAAAAAATGACCGTGACCTCTTGTACTCATTATTCTTCATGAACTCATTAAGACAACTGTATATACCAATTTTTTAGGCCAAAATCTTCAAAACTTTCCATGAAATCTTATGTTCTACCATTTTCCCATATTTGACCTTGCTGTAAAAGGTCAAGGTCAACACAAGGTTATAATTTGAACAATCTTGATAGTACTCAAGTACCCAATGCTACATACAAAGTCTCAAGGCCATCGGTCAATTGGTTCTGGAAAAGAAGATTTATAAAGGTATTTACCATATATGGGCGTGGCGGCCATGTTGGTCATGTGTCCAGCAGCGTTAGAAAATTTTTTCATTCCCTCAACCCCTCGAGGCTCTATATGAAATTTGGTTTCAATTGGCCCAGTGGTTTTAGAGCAGATTCTTCGAAATTGTCAAAATTTGAGATTTCTGGGTCAAAGGTCAAAGAATGATCTTCACCTCTTGTACTCACATATCTTCATGTACTAATTAAGATGATCGTATATACCAATTTTTAGGCCAAAATCTTCAAAACTTACCATGAAATCTCATGTGCTAGCATTTTCCGATATTTGACCTTGCCGTAAAAAAGGGCAAGGTCAACCCAGGGTCATAATTTGAACAATCTTGATAGTACTGGAGTACTCAATGCTACATACCGAGTTTCAAGGCCATCGGTCTACTGGTTCTGGAGAAGAAGATTTTTAAAGGTTTTTACCATATATGGGCGTGGTGGCCATGTTGGTTATGTGACCTGGACTGTATGAACAAATTTTCATTCCCTCAACCCCTGGAGGATCTATATGCAATTTAATTACAATTGGTCTAGTTGTTTTTGAGGAGATTGTTTGATATTGTCAAAATATGAGAGTTCTGGGTCATAGGTCAAAGAATGACCTTGACCTCTTGAACTCATAAATCTTCATGTAGTCATTAAGATGACTGTATGTACCAATTTTTAGGCCAAAATATTCAACAGTTTCCAAGATATCTTATGTTGCAGCATTTTGCCATATAAAAGCATAAGGAAGCAAATTTGACCTTACCGTAAAAAAGGTCAAGGTTAACCCAAGGTCATAATTTGAACAATCTTGGTAGTACTCGTGTACCCGATGCTACATACCAAGTTTCAAGGCCATCGCCCTATTGGTTCTGGAGAAGAAGATTTTTTAAGGTTTTTACCATATATGGGCATGGCGGCCATGTTGGTCATGTGACCAGGACGGTTTGAACAGCTTTTCGTTCCTAAGGTCCCAGGAGGCTGTATATGAAATTTAGTTACAATCGGCCCAGCGGTTTCAGAGGAGAAGTTGTTTGAAAGTGTGGACGGACGACGGACGGACGACGGACAACGGAGCCTTACCATCCTATAAGCTCCCCCGGAGCCGCTGGCTCAGGTGAGCTAAAAAGCTTCCAGGAAAAACTGAAAAATACATATCCACTATTTTCTTATGCTGCATCCATGGACAAAATCTGAAACAAATTGGAGCAAATTCAAAGCATTGCGGACGGACGGACGGAAGGACGGAAAGACAGACGGAAGGACAACGTCAAAACAGTATACCCCCCACAAACACAGTTTGCGGGGGGTATAATAATCCCAGTTATCTCTTTATACAGAGCACTAATTAACTACAGCAGCATTTAACTATAAATATTTCAAATTAGTCCGGTCCCTGAACACAGACAAACTGTGAAAAGCATACCATTTACCTAAACAATGGCATATGCATGCAGCAACTACCCAGACCAGCACACAAATTTGCACAGTCTGGTCAGAACCTCAGCTGCTTTCAACCACAGTAAATGGACCCTGAGAAATCCACAAGCAATCACAAAAGACTGATGGGTCTGAGTGTCCAATCAGTACTTCACATTCCCCAACAAGCAGTTGTTAAATCTTACTTATACTCTAGGAGCCAAAATCGCCTATCTTGCCAAAATAAGGGTCGGAGGTGGCACCCTCTGCTATACTTAGTTTGGATGTATTTTTGAATAGTCTAAACCTTCAGAAACTAGGTTTGATTGTTCTGCTCGCCAAATTTTATTGTCAAAATAGTCAAATTAAGCGATGGATATGACTACCTATAGTGGAGCAAATATGATTCCATGAGTGTCATAGAAAAGAGAGATAGTGGCCCACGTGGTGTACCATTAATTTTTATATATAAAAATAATTTCCTTGATCTGTAGTGATCAGGTTCAGCGTTTGCCACCTTGGCAAACCTTGCATAACTCTGTAATGAGCAGTTATATACGTTACCTTATTAAATTTTAAGTAAAGGAAATAAGAATTGATGAGAAATATGTTGTAACGATTCAACTGTATCAAATGTCAATATTTCCTGTAAGAATAGCTAATATGCCATAAATTAAGCTACACAGAAAACAATTAAGAACCTCGGAACTGTTATTTTCATAATAACAATTCATGTACCCCTTGAAAATTTAAAACATAATTAAAGTGTTTCTTTTTTTTTTTACAAAGACTGTGATAAAATGACCCCAATATTGAATTTTCAATTTGTCTAACTGGCTTTTTTCAATAGCTTTCTAAGAAATAAATTTGAGATTCGTAGTCTTTATACTTGGTCAACCATGAGCTGTTGAACAAAGGCACACCTATTCATTGTTAGTGGCTTCAAAGTCATTTTTCACGCAATTGTTTGGCAAAACATAGCTAACAAGCTATTTAAAACTGAAAAATTTGACCTGTGTCATTAAGATCATACTAAACATGATACAACACAACAGTTTAAATCAGTTTTGACCTTACAACACATATCTTCAGCAAAGTAACGTAATTATCAGATTAACATGTTTGCGTAAAAAGACTATCATTCACCCAGGAATACATTCTTTCGAAAATTTGCCTATTAAACAACACAGTTGAGCTAAATATATTTATTATTTACCAAAATATTTAAGTTTTGCATTGTTTAGTTGCCTACTCAGACAGGAAACAGTGTTGTTTACATGACAAGAGAAATTGAAATTGCCCCCCCCCCCCAACACACACAAAAAAAAAGGACTACGAAAAAAAAAAAAAAAAAAAAAAGAAGCGCTCATGAATTATTCTGTACATGGAAAAGTACTAAATCTATTTATATTCATTAATATCTCAATGAGTTTTAAGAATCACACAATACAAACTTAGTTTTAATAAATTACTTTTTGAACTCAGAAAGGTAACATTTGTAACTTTTATTTGAAAATATTTCTTGAGATTAAATGTTGCGAATTCCACATACGCCAAGGCCTTATTAGTTTGAGTTATTTTTACATGCATGTGAAATCTGTTTAAACCTACCGTATGTAATTTATCAGTGATATTTCCAAGGCGGTCCATTCATTGTGATGTTATGATGTTACAGTTTGTGCTGTCCTCTTTTCTATTGTCTTTACAACACTGGTTTATTTTGTATTTTAATTCGTCATTATCCCGTTGAAAGTAAACGTTTTGTTGGTATAAGGCTAGCTTGAAGGTTATCTGCATGGAATGGGCTGCATGTTTATTTTGCTACTTCTAGTATTATTTGAGTACGGGTCTTTTTACTTTATATTACTATTTCTAGTTTGGTGTCATGGGAGGTCTGTGACACCGATTTAACCCATTCCTGATTGCTGTCCGTTTAAACTAATTTATCTGTTTTGACCTTTCTTTTAAAACAATATTAAAACCATGGTTAAAATATTTTGGCCGTTTAGCATATATTTAAACCAAAGTAACGTATGTAACAGGTTAAAAATTCAGTGTTATTTTTACTCCATTGCAGCTAGTGTAAAGTGCCATGTATCTATGGCAAAATGCTTCCCTGTACGTCATTTAATTGAAAAAATATGTGTTTTTGGTCGTAGAGGATCATTTGGGCTCATTCAGAGTCAGTCTTAAAAAAAAGAAGAAAAAATCAGCCGAAGCTGGTGCTAGGGGGCATTGGCAGCATTATAGCATTCTATTCCCAGACACCGAGGTTGATGTCTTTGTTTCCTATGATGAATTCTTTGCTCCCAGAGAATTCTCATTCAGAATTTAGTTAAGCTCCTATCGTTTCAAGAATTTTAGGTGAATGGATACAATATTACGCTGAAATAACTGCCACGTTTACCTTACCTTCCTTTCTTAATGGGAGTAAACTGTTAAAAGAAAGAATTTGCTTCTTTAGGAGAAAAGTGTTTCTGTTAAAAGTAAACCTTATTTCAAAAAGGTTAAATAAGCCACAGAAGCAAATATTGTTTCCATTCTAACAAACTGCAGTAAAACATTGAGGTGTGTCCATTAACATTAATACAGAATTATTTCCATGACATATTTGCAGATTATTTAGAAATAAGGAACACATGTGAGAAAGAACATGACAGATTCCTGGCAAGTGCACATGATATTGTCTAGGCAAGGATGATATGATTATGACATTATCAAAATGATCTTATATTAATCGAGTCAATGATAATTCACTTACTTTTTCATTTGTATGATAATAAAAAGGTAACGAATACAACATTTAAGTGCAAACGAGTTGTCAGATTAGGTATTATGGTGTTTAATGATATTGGTATATTCTGTTTGCAAATTCAATAAGATGAAGCATTGAAGGTTCCTCAATTCTCGGAAGGAACCCTTTTATTATTAAGAAGTTGGCTTGTTTACCATCATCTAGCAATATGGTCACCTGAATAGCTGCCCGTTTTGCTTTCTGTTTTGTTTTGTAATATAAAATATAAAGTTGGTAAAAATATATGTTCTGGTTGTTTTCAGTTGGGGTTGCTGAATGACCACCTGTTTGAGAAAGGGCTGTTCATTCAGTTTACCGGTCATGTCTTTCGTGAACTTTTTGTCAATTTGTGTGTGTGCTTCTTTCCCTTCATTCAAATCTCTTCAGAGAGTTATAGTTATACTTCTGTAATGTTAACATTAAGAAGCCCTATGTTTTGCTTTCAACATTTGATGATTACTTCAGGACGTGTTACTTTCTGCTCCAGATTACTCAAGCATAAATATAAAAACTTTTTAACAGTAAAAGAGTAATCTGATAACTCTTTTATTGTTGAATGTTGTATACGTTACCATTTTTGACTACCAAACCATGAGTTTAAATAAGTGATTTTTCATTGACTGGATTCAAAAGTCATTTTCAACTGAAAGTAATGACAATATGTCATAACCATATTACCCATGGCTGGACAATATCATCTGCACTTTCAAGAACAGAAGCAATGAAACCAAATCTGCTTTGTTCTTTATCGCAGGTGGTCTTTGCTTTCAGATTATCGTCAAGCATGTCCTGAAAGTATGGTGGAATGACAAAAGCTTAACTTTATTCCAAAAAGGAAGGTTCTCCGGAAGCAAGTTATGCATCAAAGAAAACACTACATTAATCTCGGTTTGGCTGAGTGTGTGGTCGGTAATGTAATGTTGCTACACTGTCAATGTCCCCAAGCAACAGCTCGAGCTAAGTTCCTTTTTCAAAACTGATTCAGAATGAGCCCAAATGATCCTAAACATAATTTTCATCATGATGAAGTATGAGAGAGAGCTTTTCGTTCTAGCCGTACGTCTCTTTACACTTGCGGCAGTAGAGTAGAATAACTCTTACTTTTTAACCAGTTATATACGTTACTTTGGTGTAAATAAATGCGATAAGGCAAAATATTTTTATCAGTCTTCGATTTCATATAAAGTTTTTAAAGGAAAGGGTCAGAGTTGATAAAACAGGGTAAAAGGCAATGCTTAGGAATTGATTCTATCCGTGCAACAACCAACCCGCGATACCAAACTGGAAATAGCACCGGAAAGGTAAAGTTATAAGACAAATAGTAAGACGTTATTATGGGGTAGTAAAATAAACTTGCAGCCCAAAGTCTGTGTTGATGTATTATAACTGAATACCTGCAGACCACAATTACATGCAAGTATTATTAGGGCAAAGAGTAGGCGTTTGACCTAAAATGGTGTTTGTTTACATGTTTCATTTAAATATTATATTTTTTTGGACTTTTTTCTGCACGGGGTAGCATGCATCGTTGTATATATATACAACATACCATGCCAGTCACTTTTGAGTGCGGAACATATTTTGTCAGTTTCTTGGACATTTAAATCTACCACTATGCCATTTAATGGACGAAATTATTGAGGGCTATCTCATTGAACACTTTAGCCTACCTGTTTCTCAAGTGGGTGGGGTAAATTCATATAGAAAAATGCTAAAAAAAATAAAGCGGAAAGTCGTTTTGATGCATTATGGCTCTAATAAGTAACACCTGTATTGAAACGATCTCTCTAGAGCAGGAAAAGAATGGCATTGCTGCAAAACATGACTTCCGCTGAAGTTCAACAATGTAACAATACATGCCTTAATGGTGTTGATTTCAGCCATAGGGTACCAAGGAACACATGTGAATTAAAGCATCATGACAATAAAATTTTGAGAGCAGAACAATCAAACCTCCTTTCAGAAGGTTATGGCTAATAGAAAACGTAGTCAAACCAAGGATAGCAGAGGGTGCCACCACTTTCAATTTTTTGCTGACTTGGCTCCTAGAGTATAAATGAATCCACATATCAATCAATACACATGGTTTCCTCCACAGCATGGACCTTTACCTGTGGCGTTATGTCAGACTGCAACATCCATTTGGCACCCTCATATCACAGCTCATATGAGCCACTCCTCACAACACAAAATGTGCCTAACATTTTTGCATACAATGAAGACTCAAACCTGACCAGAATTTGCGAGGTCTAGTCGTCTTTTTTTATCATGTACAAGTCAAACCTGTCTTAAGGGGTCACCCAAGGGAAGATAAAAAATTGGCTGCTTAAGACAGGTGACCCCTTAATACAGGTTCATTTGCACTTAATTTTGGTTCAGTGGACCCAGAAAATGTGGCTGCTTAAGACAGGTAATCCCTTAATAGAGGTGACCACATGAGCAGGTTTGACTGTATGTGCTGCAAAATTCACCTGATAACAGAGGCATGATAACATGATGTGATATCATGTCTTTTTAGAACTGCACTTGCGGGAATGTTATCAGGCGATGCCTACAGAAGGGATCTCTAAAGACGATTGGCTACAGACTGACGTTGGCCATGATAACAGCATTAGATTGGTTAAATGACGTCACCGACTTATGTCATAACGCATTTGCGACGTCAACAAGTTAAAACAAAACTGTGTTTGCTTTTCATTTGTTTGACACTCTTTACACCTGAATATACATGTATTTGAATGATGCATGATAAAAAAGAAAACCATGTAGGTGTAATTTGATTTCAAATTTTTCAGACTCAACCAGAAACACGTCGGACTGGCTCAGCAAGGGTCACCATTCCTACGCTGTTTCTGGTCTTGCCTGATTAACTTGATATCAAAAGACACTAGAATGGTATTCACGAGAATACCAACACTGTGGCTTGTGCACCCAGTGAAGACTCAGATCAGCCTGGGCATCCGCCCAGTCTGACCAGGCTCTTCACTGTCTACATGAAGCTTTTACCTTTAAACACACAACGAAGACTCTGATCAGACTTGGTGGACCAGGCTGATCTGAGTCTGTGCTGGACACAGATCCACTTTGTAGGTTTTCTCGTGTTGTGGAACATATTTGCAACTGACTATCATAGTGAAAATGGCAACTGCAATACACCCATTCTCAAAACACAGAATGAGAAGGATGGTGAACACAAAAATATTGGTCACATTTGCAGGACCCAAGATCAGGTAAACGTTTTACTACCTTTGGAATGAGTAAACCCATGTTTTTCCACCTTTATACAAAGGGAACAACTTCTACAACTTTCTGTTTGCTTTGAGTGACAAATCAGCCTTTTCAAACTGGGATCTACCTTAAAGTATAGAATCTGGGGCCGTATTCATAAAGCCACTTAAGTTGTTGCTATGCGGTTGCTAAGGCTAAATATCTATAAAGGAGATTCCCTACAACTATGAAATTTGGTCTAGAGGAACAGTCTTTGTAAGACTGTTCCTCCAGAGCAAATTTCATAGTTGTAGGGAATCTCCTTCAAAGAAATTTAGCCTTAGCAACAGCATAGCAACCACTTAAGTCGTTTTAAGAATACGGCCCCTGTTCTTAGGGAGAAAATTCTTTCAAGTAAGTTGACCCAGTGTTAAGGCAGCCACAAACAGAAATAGCGGAGTTGCTTCCCTGTAAGTGTACACCTTACAATGTGTGCTGTGACATCTCATTTGATTTTTTATAATAAGAATAACCCTTTTGAGGTGGTTCTTATCAGAAATCAATACACAAGTTTATAACTGAACTACGTCCCACAAATACATAAACATATCTGTGAACAGTGATCTGTGAAGCTGTAATGTCTAGCTGGAGACTTTCTTTAGTACCTGTAATGTTCTCAGGGTACACATCTGGTTTGTCCAAACAACAAAGGCTCTGACCAGACTGCATGAATGCACAAGCATGTCTAAGCTTTTGCTGTTCAAATATGCCGTCCTATTTGTATGTCAAACCTCAACTAAGCCATGGCATACAGAAAGGTAGCGCACTGCAAATGGGGAAAGCATTACCTCAGACCATCCTGCATATCCATGCAGTCTGATCAGAGCCTTTTCTGTTCTCACATACACCATGTGCAGATCCTGAGGAAGCTACAGTATTTCGTCCATCATAAGAGGGGTTTTCCCTTCCAAAACAATCTCAAAGATCTAGATCAATCTTGTAAGATGGATCTAGATCTCTGGGACTGTTTTGGAAGAGAAAACCCATGTTTTATGGCTGAATTATGCAAGACTGATTTACATATCCATAGTACATGTAATTTAGAAAGGGCACACTCCCATCTTGTAACCATATAAATATGGTAAACACACAAAATGAAGCCTCTAGCCGGACTGCACTGCACGATTTTATAGATAATATTTAGTCTTTGCTGAACACAAACATAATACATTTTTGAGTGATGCAGCTCAATTTTCTCTGGAGACTTATTCTCAAACAGTTTCCTTATCTTGGGCCCTGATTTCTATAGTTGGTCCACTTTAATTCAAAGATGGTATAACATCTGCTGTCCATTTCAATTCTATCGTCGGCCATTTTGTCAGTAATACCATCTTTATTGGTGAAACGTCTGTTAATATCTGAACTTCTAGCTCATCCTGAATAACAGCTTGACCATTTAAATATTTCACCTGAAACAGAAAGATGATAAACTTCAAATAAGATGACCCGAGACTGGCATTGCAAGCCATCTTGTAAGACGGATCGTGCTATGATAACAGTAGAAAAGGTTAAAGCATTTCAACCAATACTGACTGAAATATGACAATATAAGCCACAACATGACACAAGAATTCCGCGGAATGCGGTGTCTCGCCTGTTAGTGCTTAGTGAAACTGACCTAAACGCAAAATCTCAAAAGTTTATGCCGCCAACGCAGCCGCCGCCGACACCGAACAAGCAATACATGTCTCGCTTCTGCTTCGCAGGCAAGACAAAAACCAACAAAGTGGCAAGTGAGCCCAGCGAAGATTCAGATCAGTCTGGGCATCTGCCCAGTCTGATCAGAGTCTTCACTGTCCATATGGAGCTACCCTTTAGAAGTATGATCAGACTGTGCAGATGTCCAGACTTATCTGAGTCTTTGCTGGGCACAAATGCCACTTTGTTGGTTTTTGCATGTCACGGCTCAGTTATGTTTTGTGCTTGTTCTTGTGCTGTGGCTATACACTGCATTAACAAGCTCATAATCTAGTATGCTCTTCTACTCTTAAAATTTGATTGAGTCCATTATCAATTTAGGAGTGTCTGGTATATTCATTTTTTTACCCTTCATAGAATTTGCTGTAAATTTTATGCAAAGAGTGTAGACCTGGTCCGATATCGCAATCTGCAGCATCTGATCTTGGATCTGCACTGTCTGCCTATGTCCCTTTCTACCATGCTAGGCACTGATGGGTTAAGAAACAGCACTCACCTTGTTATCAGGACAAGATCTAGCTAACCCATTATAATGATACAGAGTGAAAGACTTGGGGACTTCTGGCGTAGTTTCTCCGGGATAAAATTCTTCCAAAAAGCTACTTCTTGTTATAATGCCAAGGTTTTCTGAGTCTAATTTATCCTTCATTATTGTTACACTAGAAAAGACACAGAACAATGACTAATGAGATTTAAGGGGACAGGGTATATCTCTATGTTTTTCTGCCATTTGTTCATAGACAATGTGACTTCCTTTTTGCTTCCTAAGGCAAAAAAACCTTCCATAAAGGGTATACTTTTACAGGAAAGAATCTGCTCCTAGGGGATCAATTTTTCAAAATGGGAGGCATAACTAAAATCGGCAGCTCTGCTTGCCCTGAATGTGCATCTACAAGACTAGTTATTTTTATTTTTGAATAATCATCAAAAATTCTCCTGGACAGCTCTAGTTTAGCACCTAAATGGACATTGTTACGACCTGGCGGAGGCAACAAAAAGATGAAAGCAAACCAGCAACAAGCCTGTTTTAAAACTTAACAAAATTTATTTACATGTACATCAAAATTAAAACAGTCATTAATCAATCAAGAAAAAAAGTGTAATTTACAATACCTTATTTTAGTCTGAATGTCCCTCAGAATTTAAAACACAAGTCCTTTAATAATTTCTGATCCCAGAAAATAAAGTCTGTATGAGCACATGAATATTTCCAATAATCACAGAATGAAAGTCACAAAAGTAATCCAATATATTTAAATTCCAGTATAACTTATTTAACTATAGACTTGTGAAAGTTTACAAAGATGATTTAAATGAAAATCTGACCTCTTTATATACATGTACTATCTAGGAACATTCAGGAATTAACCAGAGATAGATTTTACCAAAAAGTACTCAATTCTGACATAATTTTATACCAGAAGATTCTTAATATTTACAACAGAAAGTTCTATTATTTTCTCAGTACTAAAAATAGTTATTCCAGAATGTTCTAAAGAACAATGTAAACTTGTTTATTTCAAACCAAGTAAACATCTTAAAACTGCCAAATCATGGTAAAAGAAAATATTTACACCAATTAAACACCATATTCACAACAACATGGACAATGTTGACGATAAACTAAGAACCTGTGACAAGAAGGAGCCCCAGGGGCCATATTCATAAAGCCACTTAAGTCGTTGCTATGCGGTTGCTAAGGCTAAATATCTATAAAGGAGATTCCCTACAACTATGAAATTTGGTCTGGAGGAACAGTCTTACAAGGACTGTTCCTCCAGACCAAATTTCATAGTTGTAGGGAATCTCCTTCAAAGAAATTTAGCCTTAGCAACAGCATAGCAACCACTTAAGTCGTTTTATGAATACGACCCCAGCAGCTCCGAGGATTAAGGTGTATGGGCAAACTTCAATGTTTTCTAAAGTTTTTACAAAACTGAACCATTCTAGGTCTTCCTGTTTGCTTCCTGGGATGATGAAACCCTTCCAAATAGAAATCTTCCAAAAAGGAATAAATTTGCTATACAATCTTTCACTTGCAAATCTTCTCCTACTCTTAAAAGAAAGAATTAACTCTTGAATCTTTCACTTGTAAATCTTCCCCATCCTTCTTTTAGCAGTTTTCTCTGATTCTTGAACCAGTATATTCTGTTTCCTGCTTTCCTTTCATGCATGTAATGAGTCTGTGAAATGTGAACTCATTAGGAAGAAATTTTACTTAGAGTATTTGCTGCCCTTTTTTTGAAAAAGAGTACAGTGCGCTAAAGATGCTGAATACAGTTATACTACTTCTCCCATACTACCAACTCTCATGAACTCACCTTACTCTTATAAGATAAACAGTATTACTGCATATAAACACTTACTATTCAGTCTCTGAGACAAGATCTAAAGCACTTAATATATCACCTAGAAATGATGAATCTATAAAACCATTTCCTGAAAATACATGAACAACACTGAATTAAAAAAGTGTGAAAAGCATTTGAGCTGCACAACGAAAAAAACAACGAACTTGCATGCGCACTCAGGGAAGACTCAGATCAGCGTGGGCTGCCACCCAGTCTGATTGAAGTCTTCACTTACCCTTCAAGGGTTGTTGTTGTTTTAATGTTTAACGTCCACAGTAAACAGCTATGGTCATGTCGGGACAGTCAGTTATCCTACCCACACTATTCCTGGGCAGGCTTAGACCTCCTAAGTTGTTAACCAGTACTAAGTGCACTTACTTTTGCCAGTAACTGACAACACAACTGCCCTTCTTGAATCAACGGAAGAGGAAATGAAAGTAAGTGGCCGGACCGGGTATCGAACCCAGGACCTCTGGCTTACAAGTCAGGCACCCTTCCGACTGCACTACGCTGCCCAGCCAAGGCTAAGAATATAGGCTACCTCCATGGGGACAGCGAAGACTTTGATCAGTCTGCAGTCTGATCTGAGTCTTTGCTGTGCACATATACCACTTTGTTAGCTTTGTTGAGTCACCACTCAGTTCAGAGGACTTCTGTTTTGCATATGTAAATGTCATGCTGCCGTTTCTCTACCAATTCTGAGCCTAGTTGCTCGAAACTAAGGACATTGTTGTCGAATGAGAAGTTACATTCTCAAATGCACTGAACAAATAAATGCATTGCAAAAGCTCTTCACATTTTTTTTAACAAAAAAATATTAGCACACTTGATTTCACAACACTAGAAACCTTTCTGCCATTTTCTTACAGGAGACCAATTTTTGTGATTTCCAGGCCTGGAGCTTATAAAACTTGAGTACATTTTCAAACTCAAAATAAAGCACAATGATTGGCTGCTTCCGAGCACATGCTCGGAAGTAGCCAATCAGTGAGCTTTGTTTTGAGTTTAAGATTATTCTCAGGTTTTGTAACCTCGAACCCAGTTTGCTTCCTTGGACAATGAAACCCATCCAAACTGCAGCCTCTGTAAAAAAGTAAAGAATTTACTCCTAGATGAGCAAATTCTTTCCTGTAAGACTAAAGGGAAGCAACAATGAAAATGACAGTATTGCTTCCCCTGAATGTGCACTAATTTGCCTTCAATATGCAAAATCTTCATGATTTATCATTAAAACTGCACCTTATTTCACACCACATGGTATTTTTAGAACTGGCAAGGGGATACGGTAATCACATGTTGTAAAACAGGAATGATCAATAGTCTCTTACCTTCGGGATCAAATCTATTAAACATATGTCTTGCGATGGATTCTAATGTCTCTGAAATAACTAGATGAGGGTCCTGAAATAAACAATAATATTAAATACCATAAAATTTCTAACAAGAATGCTGTAGAATGAGGTGTCTCGCCTGTCAGCGCATTGTCACAAAACAGAGCAAACCAGGCCCAGAGGTTATAAAACTTTTTTCGTGCTCAACTCAGCTGAGCATGAACTTTCTCTGCTGTTTAATATGAAAATGCCAACTAATGTTGGCATTTTCATATTCATAAGCAGAGAAAATTTCATACCGGGCTAATCTGAGCAAGAAAACAATTGTACTTATCAATACTTTGCTACCAATAAGGAGGTAGTTTCATGCTCAGCTGAGTTGAGCATGAAAAAAAAAAAAACACGGCAAAAGTTGAAGCCACCGTCGACACCAGTAAAGTAAAACATATGCCTCTCTTCTGCTAGTTGCAGGCTAAGACAAAAACTGGGACACCTAAATTAATTATGGTAAGTGTCCTAACAAAAGAATAGTTTAGTTTTACAATGCAGTAATACATCACAAACATGCAGATGGACTGGCAAACAGTGTAGCTCATGATCAGACTGCTTCTCTTAGGACAACTGTCTGATCAGGTATAGAGAGTTTGCCACACAGTAAGTTGTTTTAGGACAAACTGCCAACAGTATAATCAACTTGTCCAAATTTTTTCAATAAATAACTCCAAAAAAAATCCCCAAAACCTAGATCTTATAAGATGGATTTAGATTTTTTGGGTTTGTTTTAGAAAGGAAAACCGGATTCAAGGCAGAATTTAGAAGTCTGATTTAGATTCTGTGTCATTCTAGACATGGAAAACAATTTTTACAGCTGAATAAATGAGCCACGACGCGAGAAAACCAACAAAATGGTAGTGCGCCCAGCCCAGACTCAGATCAGCCTGGGCATCCGCCCAGTCTGATCAGAGTCTTCGCTGTCCGCATGGAGGTAGCTTAGACTCTTAGCTACCATTCAAGCACTTAGCGAAGAGTCTGATCGGACTGGGCGGATGCCCAGGCTGATCTGAGTCTGCGCTGGGTGCACAACCACAATGTTGATTTTCTCGTTTCACGGCTCAAATGTACTTATAGGTCAGAGTGACCAGTCTAAATGGTTAAGAAACAACTTACCTTGGAAAATAGAAGAGTTAAATGAGTTTCACTTCCTACTAGCCAAACTGGATAATGAGGATTCTTTAGATACCAACCTACCTGAAACAAATAGTTTTATGCTTTAACGACTGAGGCCAGGTTGTTTGAAACTAACAACTTGATTAGTTAAGGAGACGGCAAAATTGTAAGTATTGTACACAAATTTTTCCCCCAAAAAATGTGGAGCTTTTGCAGGGCAAAAGCACCTCACATTTTTGCACAAAATATTAGCACACTTAATTATAATTTTATTATAAGACTTAACGACTCCTTGACTAGCGACTTAATTAACAAACTATGCTTTGAACCACTGAGCCCTGATATACTGGAGCTGGAGAGCCTAAGCAAACAGTCAAGACCCAGATCAGACTGCTCCTGCACTTCCAGTTTTAATTGCTTGAGTTTTCCACCAGAAATTTTTTGGCTCATGACCAGAAAGTAAAATCTGTAAACTTTTTAAAATTCTAAGATAATTATAGTAAATTTAACATATAAGGGTACACTTCCATGTTTTTCAGCCATTTTTCTAATGGGTAACAACTTTCGTGACTTCCTGTTTGCTTTCCTGGACAAAAAGCCCTTCCAAAAGGGGGTCTACTCTTAAAGGAAAATGTCTAACATAGGTATCTATACTTACTTCACAATATCGTAAATGTTCCATAAATGTTAAAAACCCTATTTTCGCTCTTTTAGAAACACCACATAATTCTGAAACACAAGATGTACATAGTCATCAAAATAAAACATGGGAGTAACAAAGGTAAAGTAACATAATAAAACAAATTCTGATGTAATCAAAGCATTAATAAATTCTTGACTGAGGATTTCGTTAACCGAATGACGCTTTGAACAACCAGTCCCAGATGGAGTTAAAATACCTGTGCACATTCAAGATGAAATTGTAAACCTTTCCGGGAGAATATAAATATCTTAACAGTAAACTGTACGTAAAACACAAATCAATCATCTTAGATTTCTACTGTTTCCAAGACTTCTCTACAATTTCTACTGTTCAAAGACTTGGTCTTTTCAACTCACAGGGTTCAGTTACTGTATATATTCGGCAATAAAACTGTGTTTTGCCATCTCTAGAATGACCCCAAAAATCTCAATCTATCTTAGGAAATTTTGGTATAAGATGGGTTTTCCCTTCCAAAACAATTCCAGAGATCTAGATTTGTCTTATCATATGGATCTAGATCTTTGGGATTGTTTTGGAAAGGAAAATTCTCCGTCTTATAACCGAAATAATATCGTACCTAAATGACAGAAAATGTTTCCCTCATACTTCTTAAGTTGATCATAACATGATTGAGACAACAGTTCTGAAATGCCTCTCTACTGGCCTTACTTTGCTAGAGAAGAAAATGCAGTTGGCTCTCATTATTTCAAACAATGATATCCCAAGGCACCCTCTAATCTCAAAATATAGTTTGGCCACATTTCCTATTTTTCTTTCATTTCAGCCCCTGATATCTCCAACTACTGGTATCTCAAAGTAAATTTTCTGGTACCAGAAAATTTACTTTGAGATATCAGTATTTTGGGATGAACACTGACTCTTGAAATATCAAGAGTTGACTGTAATACTCACTTAAACCACAAACTTCTTTGTCATTATCCCATACATTAGAGACAGCTTTACCCGTAATTAATAAGTTGATCAAACTCTGGCTGAAACAAAACAGAACAAGGGCTTCGCAAGCGGCGCATAATACGCCCGTTTCAATTTCCTAAAGGAGTTACAGAATGAGCAAGATTGCAAAAGGATAGACAGGCAGACAAACAGGGGCAACCACTCTATAATAATTAACTAGAACTGTCAGCGAATCCGACTATACCCCGCTTAATTGCTTAAATCAAATGATGTTATTTTCCTAACAAAAAGCATAAAGAGGGAGAGAAATCATTGTTACCATGTATACCAAAAATGAATGGTTGCTGTGAAATCTGCTACAAAAAAAATTACATTATTCAAAGTCAGGAGAGAAAGAAAATTGGAAAAATATAGGGAAGAATAAGCAGTAGAAGACTGGTTATCAATCCCACAATACAACAAGTTATCATCAACATGCATACAAAAATCCCTACCCTAACTTACAGATGCATTGAAATCTTTTGCAAAAAAATGCATTATTCAAAGTAAAGAGAGAAAGAAAATCGGACAAATACAGGGAATAAAAAGAGAAGTCTGGTTCTTAATCCCACAATACAGGAAGTCATCATTAACCTGCATACCAAATATGACTTATCTAGCTTGCATGGTTGTGGAGAAATCTTTGATGAAAAAGTTCATTATTCAAAGTATGGAAAGAAAGAATATTGGACAAATACAGGGAAGAATAAGCAGAAAAAGGCTGGTTCTCAATCCCACGATACAACATATCGTCATCAACCTGCATACCAAATAAGAGTACTCTAGCTTGCTTGGTTGTGGAGAAATCTTTGACGAAAAATTTTATTATTCAAAGTGTGGAAAGAACGAATATTGGACAAATACAGGGAAGAATAAGCAGAAAAAGGCTGGTTCTCAATCCAAGGATTAAACATATCGTCACCAACCTGCATCCCAAATATGACTACTCTAGCTTGCATGGTTGTGCAGAAATCTTTGACGAAAAATTTCATTATTCAAAGTAGGGAAAGAAAGAAATCGGACAAGTACAGGGAAGAATAAGCAGGAGAAGGCTAGTTCTCGATCCCACAATACAACATGTCGTCATCAACCTGCATAATAAATATGACTACTCTAGCTTGCGTGGTTGTGGAGAAATCTTTGACGAAAAATTTCATTATTCAAAGTATGGAAAGAAAGAAAATCGGACAAATACAGGGAAGAATAAGCAGGAGAAGGCTGGTTCTCAATCCCACAATACAACATGTCGTCATCAACCTGTATGCCAAATATGACCAGTCTAGCTTGTATGGTTGTGAAGAAATCTTCGATGAAAAATTTGATCAAATGGGGACGGAAGGACAGATGGAAGGGTGGACAGATGGACGGACAGACGGACAGACAGATGTAAACCAGTATTTCAAAGTGGGGGTATAATGACTACAACATCATCTAAATATTTAACACATGATATACTGTTAGTACTCCAAGGTAAGTTAGACAAGGGAGATAACCTAAATACACAAGTTACACCATTTTTAGTTCTAGTTTTTTCCCTTGACAATATATTGTACAAGAAAACACGAAACTAGCCTTTTAGAACTAATGAAAGGGATTAACTCTAAAACGAAGAAAGGGAAAGCAGCCATTTTTGTACGCGACCCATCGTTAGGACTTCATTCACATTGCTATGAAGTTTTATAAAGATATCCCAAACGGTTATCTAGTTATGGCGTGTACAAGACTTACAGGGAAAAAATTAATCAAAGGGGCATAACTTCAAAAGTAAGAAAGGGGGAGCAACCATTCTTGTACGCGACACGTTCCCCCACCCTGATACATATGCCTACCAAATTTCATGAAGATATCCCGAATGGTTACTGAGTTATGGCGTGTACAAGAATGTTTACGGACGGACGGACGGACAGCGCCACAACATAATACGTCCGTTTTTCAAAACGGGCGTATAAAAACTATAATGCATCTGTAGTCAAAATCTTCCAAAAGGAAAGAAAACTATACATTTTTAATTCTTATTCAAAATGTTCAGCCTGAAAAAGGCCTTAGGTCAAAATATTTTCAATAAGAATGACCTTAAACAATACCTGTTCTTGTACAGGATAGCTTGCCTGAGAGTGCATTACCTGTCACATAAAAAAACTTAAACCAAACCATAACACATACATCTTCTGCCACATACTGTGTCACATGATGCTTCCATGGACATGCATGTTATTTTTTGCAACACATATAAACCTCATCAGTGGAGCATACATGTATACAGTGGAAGAGCACTTGCTGCCTCATTTATCTGATGGCCCTTTCAAAATAACAATGGGTTATGTATGTTACCATTAAGTATTTTAGTTATAGGAATATACATGTAGTTTGAAGGTAGGTTTTCACTAACAGTTGCTCAATAAAATCATCCTTGAATATCAGAAAAATTACAGTCTGTTGTTTTATCATTAGCTATTTCCAGTAGTTAGAAATGTAAATAACATTTATATTAAAGGTAGTTCATTATAATACCTCCAACCAAGTTTCTTCACTGTCTCTCTCAGAGGACATTTCTGTCAATTATCAAGAAATACTTTTACTTAGACCTACATGTATTGGCACTTTTACCAGTTAGTGTCAGGGTTTCGGGAAAAAAATCTACGTCTTGCTTCTAATAGCTGCAGAAAAAAACAAAAATGATCCTACCTGCCATGCCCATGTATACCATCTATAAGAGCTGTACCTGGATCTTCTACTTCATTTTTTATTTGTTCTACACCCTGAAATCAATAAATACACTACAGTTCCTTTACAACGATATGGCTAGGGTGCATACCAAACAGGATTACTGTAATGTGCGTATATATTGGGACACTTAAAAATAATGAATTTTGGAAAATTTATTATTTTAGGTGTCCCAATACTTAAGCACATAAGGGTACTCAAGGAATACCTTATTTACAGGGCCATACTTTGCCTCAAAACGTGGCCCAAAACATGTAAATCGATCATATTAGCTGAGCTATAAGATGTTTTATCCCCCGCAAGAGTCTTGTAAATCAGATCTAATTTTTCCAGTTGTTCAGGAGGGGAAAACCATGCTTAAATGAATTAAATATGGCAAGGCAAAGCATTTTGGAGCCAAAAATCATGGCTGCCAAATAAAGTTCCATGTGATCCATGATGCCTGGACATCTGTGCATTCTAATCAGATTTACTTTGGTACCAGCCAAACTGATGTAAAGCAGAATGTTGTTATTAATAGAATATTATTATGTAGTTATACCAGTACAGAAGCCCCAGTAGCTCAGTGAATTAAGCACTGGCCTGCTGATCTAGAGGCCCCAGGTTTGATTCCCGCTGCATGCAGAAATCTTTTCAGCTGTTAAAGGGTTTTCATTGCACAAAACCTTTCATTATCACCCTCACAACATCCTGATATGGCTGATATACTGTTGATAAAGATGTAAAATCCCAAGTCACCCATCCATTTCATACCACTGCAGGTACAGGGAGAGAATCCAATAGCTATGGCTTACAGACTGCACAGGCGGCTAAACCCCACTTTGTAACTAGTTCATACCACCTTCATTTGTGTAGACTTGCATTTTACTGAAACCTGCATATTTTGACAAGTCTGGTGTAAAAAGAGTATAGACATTACCTTTGTTAGTATAATGGAGTATAAATACAGTAAGACCCCTGAAGACTGTTGATAGTGAGACATCTTAGACTTGATATTTCTTCTCATTGTTTCTTCATCTCCACACTGAACACATCTACAGTTTATATGAAAAGGTACTTACAGTATGACCGGAAAATATTGAGAACTGCATTTTTTTTTTGTTTCAGTAAATCCTTTGCATATTGGAATATTAAGAAAGAAATGTAATAAATAATTTCTTGCTATAATGTTTCATTTTAGTAGCATTTTCAATGATTTATGTTACACCCCATCCCTCGTTTTCGGAAAATACTTTTATACTGACTTGCCAAAATTGCCAATTCCAGTAATAAAATCCCAGAAATATAGTTTATATACAGTCGTATGTTCACCACATCATGATCCACAAAGTATTTCATGCAATAGTCAACTATTTTAGCCGATATTCTTAATATGGTTAACATCTCTGTATACTGTTTATTGGAAGCATTCTGGCTGGCGATTGATTTGTTACTTTAAAAATCTAAATAACACTTCTCTTTTATAAATGCAATGCGCCTGGGAGGTATAACAGGTTTAATAGTATATTTGCCATTAAGAGTCTTTTCTTTGATACTTTTCGATGAATTATAGAGATTTCTGGGTGTAAACTGATAATCTCACTGTTTCAAACAGTGAAAATATCATTTTCAATTTCACTGTTCAGAAATAGGATTTTTGTGAAATAGCCTCAAGTTTTTTGTTGATTAATTGGCTAAATCTTATCTGGCTTGACAAAAATTACATCACATGTTTGCACGTCATCACGACATTAATGTCGTCACTTAAAGCACCAACGTAACATTGTTACTGCACGTGGCGCCAGGCTGTCTACGTCTCCTACAGGCATTGTTTCTTGGCGAATTGTTAGAAATCTGTTTATCAAACTGATATTTGAAGCTATTTTTCATTTGCAAACCATGTTTACAACCAATATCATACCCAGCAAACACGCGGGAAGAATCAAATTTTATGCAAAATGGCTAGAAAAAAAGTTGTGTTTCTGTTATGATGGCTGAGGCTCTTGAATAAACAGAATTATTGCGATTTTCAAGCATAAAAGAAATAGAAAATTTGACTTTTTCAGTGTAAGATGAATTTTTATTTCACTCATGAACACCAAAAGTGGAATTTCCACTCGTGGCTTCGCCACTCGTGAAAATACCGCTTTTGGTGTTCATTCGGTGAAATAAAAATCGATCTTACACTGAAAAAGTCATATCCTCTATATCCACTTACCTCAACTGAGAATGAAAGAGTTCCTGGTCTAGCTTCTGTCTCTTACAGGAGCTCTCCCCTGTATCAGAGTTATTCCCCTTGTTAGAGGACTGAGGGTCATTAGTACTGGGTTGAAACTGTTCATCAAGGGAGACAACTGAGAAGCTACCAGTAGACACCTCCTGGAGAATGTCCCCTAATGCTGTGGTTAATAACTCCTGTGCTTCTTCATCTGTGAAAAATGGAATATTATCATACCTATTCAGCTACATGTATAAGACAGGGATTTATCCTCTAAAATTATCCCAAATATGTTAATAAGTCTTGTATAATTCAGATTTGAGGTTTTCTCTTCCAAAACAATCCCAAAGACCTAGATTCGTTTTACAAGGTGGATCTAGATTTTTTTGGTTGTTTCGAAAGGGAACAATGCCGCCTTATAACTGAATAAATACATACCATATTTTTGCTAATAAGTGAGCCAGATATGGATAAATAGTTAAATACCCATTGTGGTCATTTTTAGCCTAGTTCTGTATGTGACACTGCTATGTCCTTATGGGTACACCTTAACATTTTTTTGCAATTTTTACTATGGTACAACTTTTGTTACTTCTTGTTAGCTTCCCAGCGGGCATAAGCCCTTCCAAAATGAGGTCTACTCTTATGGGAGCAAATTCTTTCCTTTAAGAGTTGATTTCCATTGTATAGGGATGCAAAATACAAATGACTTAGTTGCTTCTCTGGAAAGTGTACCGAATCACCTCATATGCCAGATAAAGGTTTATTGCCTGCTACCTAACCTACATGTACATGGTCAAAAGAAAGTGAAAGTAAAACATTCTTAAATACAATGGGCTGTGTTTATTGATAAATACAGCCAATCGTCATAAATATACAAACATATAAAATTGCAAAATTTCACACGTGTAAGGTAATGAATTTATATATGGTCGTTTGTTCACTCCATCTATATATATGTCTATAAGGTATTTCATGCAACTCACTGCCTCTCATCTTAGTGATGAATTGGGCGCAGCTAATATATTAACATGGTTAAAATCACTTACTGCCATTTATTTAAAGCATTTAAGCAAGTGACACTCTTCAGTCTCTAAATAATGCATGCCCCCCCCCCACCCCCTTTCCATTAAAAGGGCTTCCTATTTCTAAATGTACAAACATTTAAAGAGATCGGCAGTTAACAAAATCGGCTGCAAACCGAATTTGAATTGCTTGTGAGAGGGTATACAGTAAGCCTACATGTATATAAAATCCCACACAAGTTTTTGCAGCCAAGTGTAATACACACAAATCGCAAAAGTTGCTTGTTACTGATTTTAACAATTTTTGTTCAGATCCTCAGTCCTCATAATGAGCTTTTTGTGGGTGTTGTAATTCTTTTTTATTACGATAATTCCTAGTTACTCTTTCTCTATGAAAACATATGTTGGGGCCCAGCGTTACTACTGCCCTGCCAACGAGGTTCTTATGACGGGCCACAATGTAGCTTTTTCTAAGACTCATTACAATCATCTCAGCATTACCATCCATCACTATGCCAATCACATATTTAAGTTGTATGGGTATCTCCTCATTTTTTCAGAAGGAAACCACTTTTGAGAAACAACTTTTGTGACTTCCTACTGCTTCCCTGGAGGATAAAGTCCTTCCAAAATGAGGTCTACTCTAAAAGGAAAGAATTTGCTCCTGGAGGAGCAAATTCTCCCCTTTAAGAGTTGACCTCCACTGAGAAGGGAAGCAAAAGTTTAAATGGCAGAGTTGCTTCCTCTGAAAGTGTATCCATTCATCTTTAAGAGAACTTGCAGAATTACGAGTAGTCACTATTGTATTGACTCAGCTGTAAGATGGGGGTTTCCCCTTCTGAAATTCAACTAAATCAGGGCCAAAGGAAACCGGTTTAAACCCCCCAGTAGTTATTACTGACTGTCCCAAGGCGGTGCTTTCGTTGCGGTTGCATTTGTTTTATGTTCGGTGCTGTTTGATTTATTGTGTTCTCATTTTAACCCTTCTATAATAAAATAGAAAATAGGTAAAAATAATTGTTAAATGTTTTTCATATAATTTGCTAAGTCTGTTGTAACCCTTCTGTCAGTCTAAATTATTTAGTTCAATAAAGATAGCTGAGTTGCCATCTATTTGGGAAAGAGCTGCTGACTCGGCTTATCACTTGTAATTTATTGTTTGTTGGGCCGTCTTTGTCAATCTTTCCCTTTGATGTTGGGGAAAGGGTTTGGGATCTGATTCAGTCAGTTCCTGAAGTGTAGTTACTCTTAAATTTGTGTATTGCAGCTATAAAATGAGTTTTTCTCATACAAAACAATTCCAAGAATCTAGATCCATCTTGTAAGATGGATCTAGATTTTTGGGATTGTTTTGGAACGAAAAAGACCCCACCTTATAACAAAATAAATATGGTATGTTCAGCATAACCCACCTGTGACTGCAGACAAGTCTTCTCTTGGACTGTCATTAAAGAGGGCATTCTTAATGATGTATCCTTGTACAGGGGCAATAACTGCGCACGGACCTCCCTCATACTGGACAAGAGCTGACTTTTCAAACTCACTGAACACAAAACCTAGAATATTAAAAAGTAAATCATGTTAAAAAATACCATATTCATGATCAAGTCTACTTTTACAATATACCATAGCAGTAACCACCAAATGTAGGCATACTGTAAAACTAATCTGAGCTTTCTCTGACAAACAAAACCCTTCTGATAATTTTGATTGGTGGCTTTTAGCATCAGAGGATGTAAGCATTGACTATCACCAAATTATGTGTGACATATTCCAGCTGCTGTTGACATGGTATTATGTTGTTTTCCTCCGTCTAGCTCAATGGGTTTAACTCTGGCCTGCTGATCTAATGAACTCAAGATCAATTCCCACTGGAGGCGACAATCTTTTCAAACAGGGTTCTGTTGCACACAGCCTTTCATTATCATCCTCCTCCTGATACGAGTGAAATACTGTTGAAAAGGACACAAAATTGCTTGTCATCAATCCATCTATTAGGATCTGACTACGAAATAAAAGAAAAATTTTAAATATTGGGACAGACAGGTCTGAGAAACAAGAGGGCCAAGAGGCCCTGATTTGCTCACCTGAGCAAAAAGGTTAAAGGTCAAACAAGGGTCATCATTTGAACACCCCTGACAGTTTGCAATCATTTCGAAATGGTTTTGAAGAAGAAGATTTTTTAATATTTTTCTATGTACTTCTATGGTTGAAACCCTGAACCCCATGGGGCAGGGCCATTTTGGACCCTGTGGCCATCATTTGAATAATCTTGGTAAAGGACCATTAGGCAATGCTACAAGGTTGGCAAAAAGGTGGGAAATACTCATATTTCCCAGGACGGTGGGAAATACTGGTAATTGTAAATACTGGTAATTCCCGGGAATTACTGGGAAATTGGTCCCACCCCAACTAGAAAATCTTGAATATATTTTATAACACCTATACAACTACATATTCAAAGCAAAAACTCCTTTTATTTAATCACTTACCAAAGATACTGATAAAATATCGTCTAGATCTGCAATCAAATTGCTTTCAAAGAAGAGCATTCTATTTGTACAGTTGTCTCAGTATGTCAACCAGTTGTTATAACACACTGACATTAAAAGTAACTTCATTCCTGTCTGTTGAATCAAGACTATAAAATTATTTTTCACACTTTTAATGGTGTTTGGTTATTACTTACAAAAGAAAGCATGGTTTATTAATATGACAGGTCTTCTCTTGAGAAAATGTCCACACATCATTGGTTTCATTTATCTGGTGACAAACTCATAGATACATGCAGTCAACTGGAGTATGGTACATGGTACAAACTCTTTTTTTTTTCTGAAATAGTTGTCAGTTTATGCCCAGTTTTGAAGATCTAATCTTATAGACAGGGTTCTGCCATATTTTGATATGGTCAGATCAAACTTAGAAACATATGAAACTAGCCTGCAGAGAGCTTCATGTATCAGGGCCATTAGCAGGGATACACCAGGCAAAATAGTTTTAGTAAACCTGCATTTCAGTTTGGTATATACCTTTCAAGGGTCAGCCTAGAGGGAAAGGTGGCAGAATTTGTCACCCTAACTGACTGACTTCTCCTTATTTTGAGCTGAGGGAGAAGTCAAACTGTATAAAACATATACAAAGTCCAAAATTTCAGATAAGTCTTCTCCTTGAAATTCAGAAAATGTCACACAACTTCTCCATCTCTAAGAACCCTAGGCTGACCCCTGCCTATGTATGAGAACTAAATGATAAAAGATCTTTTGGTGAGAAATACAGTGTTGAAACACTCCTAAGTGTTAAAAAGGGATTTGCTGGCTAGTTATTTTTTATAAATAAGAAGACAAAGGGCTAGTTGAAAGCAAAACTGAAATTATAGCTTTTGAGACAACCAAGAATCATCTGCTGTGTCCTTTGGCATGGACCATCCTTGAATTTATATCCTTATTTGCATGATATGTATATAACTGATATGAAATATAGGCTTTCAACATAAAATAAGTGAAACATGACAGAAGATTTTAGCAAAAGCAGCTCTAAAATTTCATATTTCCCAGTATTTCCCACTTTGCCCAAATTTGGAGTATTTCCCAGGACGGTAATTACCAGTGGGAATTCCCGCCACCGGTATTTCCCAGCCAACCTTGCAATGCTACATACTAAATTTCAAGCATCTGAGCCAAGTGGTTCTGAAGAAAAAGATTTTTTAATATTTATCTATGTATTTCTATGGTTCAAACCCAGGACCCCCTGGGGCAGGGCCATTCTTTACCCTGGCGCCCTCATTTGAACAGACTTGGAAAAGGACTACTAGGCAATGTTTCATACCAAATTTCAAGCATCTGCACTGACGGGTTCTGGAGAAGAAGATTTTTAAGCACATGACATGTACATTTTAATTTCGAACCCAAGGCTTCCTGCCCCAGAGCCATTTTGGATCCCAGGGCCACCATTTACATAATCTTTGTAGGAGTCCACCAGGCAACGCATCATACCAAATTTCAGGCACCTGGGCCAAGTGGTTCTGAAGAAGAAGATTTTTTAATATTTTTCTATGTATTTCTATGGCTAAAACTCAGGACTCCATGCCACAGGGCCATTTTGGACCCTGAGGCCATCATTTGAACAAACTTGATAAGGACTACAAGGCAATGCTACATACCAAATTTCAAGCATCTAAGCAAAGTGATTCCAAAAGAAGAAAATTTTTGAATACTTTTCTATCTATTTCTATGGTTCAAATCCAGGACCCCCTGAGGCAGGGCCATTTTAGACCCTGGGGCCATCATTTAAACGAACTTGATAAAAGACTACTAACTAGGCATTGCTTCTTACCAAATTTCAAGCATCTGAGCCAAGTGGTTCTGAAGAAGAAAGAATTTTGAATATTTTTCTATGTATTTCTATGGTTTGAACCTTGAATTCCCAGCAGCAGGGCCATTTTGGACTCTGGGGCCACCATTTGAATAACTTGGTAAAGGACCACTAGGCAATGCATCATACCAAATGTCAAGCATTTAAGCCGTGCAGGTCTGAAGAAGAATTTTGAATATTTTTCTTTGAATTTCTATGGTTCAAACTTTGGACTCCACGCCAAGGGGCCATTTTGAAACCTGGAGCCACCATTTGAACAAACTTGGTAAAGGATTATTAGGCAATGCCACATACTACATTTCAAGCATCTGGGACTTGCAGTTCTGCGGAAGAAGATTTTTGTATATTTTTCTATGTATTTCTATAGGTCAAACCCAGGACCCCCTGGGGCGGGGCCATTTTTGACCCTGGGGACATCATTTGAACAAACTTGGTAAGGCACCACTAGGCAATGCTACATACATATCATACCACATTTCAAGCATCTGAGTCAAGCAGTTCTGAAGAAGATTTTTGAATATTTTTCTATGTATTTCTATGGTTCAAACATGGGACTCCCTGCCCCAGGGCCATTTTGGACTCTGGGGCACCATTTGAACAAACTTGGTAAAGGACCACTAGGCAATGCTACATACCAAATTTCGAGCATCTGAGCCAAGCAGTTCTGGAGAAGAAGATTTTTGAATATTTTTCTATGTATTTCTATGGCTCAAACTCAGGACTCCCTGCCCTATGGTCATTTTGGACGATGGGGCCATCATTTGAACAAACTTGATTAAGGACTACAAGGCAATGCTACATACCAAATTTCAAGCATCTGAGCAAAGTGGTTCGAAAGAAGAAAATATTTGAATACTTTTCTATTTATTTCTATGGTTCAAATCCAGGACCCCATGTGACAGGGCCATTTTAGACCCTGGGGCCATCATTTGAATAAACTTGGTAAAAGACTACTAGGCATTGCTTCATACCAAATTTCAGGCATCTGAGCCAAGTGGTTCTGAAGGATAAAATTTTTGAATATTTTTTCTATGTATTTCTATGGTTCGAACCTAGGACTCCCAGCCACAGGGCCATTTTGGACCCTGGGGCCTTCATTTGAATAAAGGATTATTAGGCAATGCCACATACTAAATTTCAAGCATCTGAGACTTGCGGTTCTGAGGAAGAAGATTTTTAAATTTTTTTGTATGTATTTCTATAGTTCAAACCCAGGACCCCTGGGGCAGGGCCATTTTGGACCATGAGGACATCATTTGAACAAACTTGGTAAAGCACCACTAGGCAATGCTACATACCAAATTTCAAGCATCTGAGCAAAGCAAATCTGAAGAAAAAGGTTTTTTGAATATTTTTCTATGTATTTCTATGGTTCAAACCTGGGACTCCCTGTCCCAGGGCCATTTCGGACCTGGGGCCACCATTTGAACAAACTTGGTAAAGGACCACTGGGCAATGCTACATACCAAATTTCAAGCATCTGAGCCAAGCAGTTCTGGAGAAGAAGATTTTTGAATATTTTTCTATGTATTTCTATGGTTCAAACCTGGGACTCCCTGCCTCGTGGTCATTTCGGACCTGGGGCCACCATTTGAACAAACTTGGTAAAGGACCACTGGGCAATGCTACATACTAAATTTCAAGCATCTGAGCCAAGCAGTTCTGGAGAAGAAGATTTTTAAGAATTTTTTAGTTTCGAACCCAAGACCCCCTGCCCAAGGGCCATTTTGACCCTGGGGCCACCATTTCAGGGATACAGACTAGCGGTCGCCCACTCGCCCACTGCGAGTAAAAAATCGGGTGGGCGCCTAAAATTAAAATGACAGTCGCCCAGCTTGCGATCATCAGCTGTCAGTGAGTGTCTGGCCTGTTTTCGCCTTAGATTGGTCTCCCCTTGTTTTGGAGAAAAATCCGCCACCTCAAAGCACATTGCAAACTTCCGCACCGATATCTGCGCTGAATATTTGGTGTTCCGTCATACTTGTGTGTTGGATTTTATTTACTATCGAAAAACAACATGGCCGCCTCCTCCGTTTGATTGCAAAAAATCTTGACCATTTGTAACTTTTTCCACATAATGTGGCGATACATCGCTTGTGTTTCACACCAGTTAGCTAAAAGAAAGGAGGATTTACTACAAAGCCTACGGAAACAGTGCAAAATTCGCGCAGATTCTGAATAAAAAAATTCTCATGTTTCTGACGTTTTATATGTGGGCCCCTAAATTTCTGGCTGGGCGACTAATTTTCAGTTTTTAGGGGCCCAGCATGCTCCTATGAAAAATTAGTTAGTCTGTATCCCTGCATTTGAACAAACTTGGTAGAAGTCTACTAGACAATGCTTCAAACCAAATATCAAAGCCCTAGGCCTAGCGGTTTCAGAGAAGATGTCATTTAAAGCAAATTGTTGACGACGCATGACTGACGACGGACAATGGGTGATCACAATAGCTTACCCTGAGCCTATGGCTCAGGTGAGCTAAAAAGTGTAGACCCTGACAAGACTGCAGTTTGATCAGGCTCTACACTATTCGCCATTCCATCTTCATCTTTTGAACCTTCATTGTTATAACTGTACTGTGAAACCAAACTGTTCCAGTTTTTCATGACAATTACAGTAATTATTTACGGTGTCCCAATTTTTTCTTAAGGTTTACCTACCTTGAGTCCATCTTGAGAAAACATCATCTTTTAAATTATTCCCCCACAGTAATTTTTTCACCTCTTCCAGCGTGGTTTCATCAATTTTGTTTGTTGAAGATGCCATCTTCAGGCTGAAATAGAAGGACAATACAGTAGTTAACCAGTGTTTTAATGATGCCTAAACCCATTTCTGCAGAGACTTACTACCCGTCTATCGACCAGTGCAACATTTCAATCTCGGCCGTTAACAAATGCTGGGGAGACTCAGCTAGCTTAAATATGTTAGCAATGCAAACACAGAAACAATTTGGTGAATTTATTTTCTGTACGAGGAAATTCCAAGCAAGCCAGAATGGAGAAATTGGAAGAAACCAATGACGAAAAATTTCAAAATGGCTAAATAACTTTAGTATCCTTGCTTTGTTACGACAATGCAAATAAAATGCTGACTTGGGGTATCATGTATACAGCAAAACAAAAATAACGCTACTTACTCCTGTTGTATGGTAAGTCAGTAGAAAACGAGTTTTTAAAAAGCCAAAATCCTGGTTATTAGGTTGTAAAAAAGTGGTGGCCCATCTCAAAATAATGGTGGCCCCTTTTAAAAATATTGACGAAATTCTGGATTGAACCCTTTTTTTTAGGGTCATATGGGGAAACAAAAAAAATATTTTCATTTTGGCCCGCAGGCCAGCCACGTTCATTATCACTAACAAATATTTTGATAATAATCTGTCATTTTATCTGTTTAAAAGGTACTTAATTGCGTGTGCATACGACGCAGATTAGCATGCGCACTCGCAAAGTCTGATGAAAGCTAACTCGATGAACAATCTATCAAAGGAAGACTCTGATTAACTTCAGTTAAAAACTTCAGCTCAGTTTCTCCATTAGAACATATCTGAACATGGCGTAAGGTCTCATTTTACCCCACAAATAGAAAATATTTTAAGTCACAGTGGACAGTCGCTGCATGGGAAGTCCGGTGAACTAATGACCCGCACCACATAAAATGTATCTTATGGAACATGCGAACAGTGCAGACTGATAAGCTTCTTCGGAAGTATTCGCTTTTCTAGGGTAACGGTGACGCTCATTTCACAAAGACCTTATTAGCGGTCAGAAAACACCAATCGCATTACAATATTGCGCAGGCTGATACGAGTCTTTGCTATCGGCATATGTAAGGGTTAAGATACCTTCTCCCGTCTCTCGGTTCAATCTGACACATTGAGTTGCACGTGTCAGAGGCGGCGCCCTTTGATCTGAAACTGAAATCAACAAGTGGGATTAGACACACGTGTCCGACCTATTAACGTGCAATGGTTACCGTCTTTAACGGTTGCACTACCGGTTTTACGCTCGGTAATCGCGTTTACATTGATCTAAATGCGTAACTCGCACTGGTCGCCATTTTTTTCATTTTTTAGACATAAGATCGTTCATTTGCCGGTTCATCCCCAAAACGAAACTGAATATGTGACAACAACGTAGACTACAATTCGACGAGAATGAGTAAGTCTCGGGTAATGCATTGGCGAAAAGTGCAGCCCGGCGTCGGGGTTACACTGTTCGCAGAACTTTCGCAATCATAAAATTCTATGATAAACGATGTAGATCATAACCTGATGCGCTGTCCTGCATTTGCCTACACAACCAGCATTAACATTCTGAACTTCGAAGAATGCGACGATCATTATAAGCCTGCCTAAGTGAGTACTGTCTTGTCATATCTACTCTGCTCGTTATCGCCCTAGTTGAAAGATAAGAAAATCTAAATCATAACGTAAGAAATCAATACAGACCATGATCAGAATGCGCTTTACTGTGTAATACACCTGCCGCTAGCGGGATCAAAGCTCTTTCGCTCGTAACTTAGTGGATTAACTGTACTACCGTTGGCTTTGCCGTGGTATTATTTTTACCGACTTGATGTCGGCAACACCTATAGAGATCAAAGCTCAATCAGGGTCCGTGATGCGATTAACGCTGATAAATGAAAGGGGGCTTTGTTAATTGGTGTTGAAATTTGATGTACTGGCGTCAGTCATTATGACGAATTATTGATCTTACGACCCAGAAAAACAGGGTGACTCGAACTTCGCTTTTCGGGAAACCCAGGGCGAAGTTTTGAGCCCCAAGGCGAAGTTATCTCCCAGCTTCGCCTGCAATGCACACCCTGGTCATACACGCACTTGCTTTGGTCGCCTCAAGACAAATTTTGTTTTTCCTTCTGAATTACAATTAGAAAATGCAACATTTCTGAATTGTTACGGAAAAGGTGAGAAAAAAAAACTTAGGCGGATTAGAATGCCGCGTATTGATACAGCGTCAACAGCATTTATTGATGTATAAATGCCTCTCTGCAGATGCTGTCAGCGAATCATTTGTTCTGAACTTAAGCCAAAGAGAGGCTGTTCGAATTATTGGAGTGTAATGAGTACTTATGAGTTTCCACATCTACATCTACCAATTAAGTGCATGGCCAATAATGGTACAGTCACACTGTGAACAACCTTAAAACATTCATGCTGGGAGGTTCTTATGTACAGTTAAAATCAGATAAAAACATGTTGTTCACAATCATGGTCTTAGGATACCTGCACTGACAAGGAGCTTGAAGTCATCTAAAGTCGGTGCTGATATGACATTGGCAGACAGACCATTCCAGAGACAGACTGTTGATGGAAAGAAGGATCCCTTGTAGGCATTGATGGAACAAAATATTGGCAGGAATCGTTGATGGTGTCCTCTAGTTGCTACTCCTGTGGCCGTCAGGTGCTGGCCTGAAGGGATTTCAACGAGGTTATTGACGATCCTCTACATCATTGTGACATTGCTCTGGTCTCCCTTTGATTGAAGGGTCTCCCAACCAAGTTCTTGCAACATTGAAGTGACCCTGCCGGTTCGGCGGTAGTCATTGCAGGCTAGCAAATCTTGCGGCACGCCTCTGTACAGACTCCAATTTGGCTATGTTGGATTTTGTCACTGGGTCCTTACTGTCGAAGCATTACTCAAGCTATGGACGAACTATGGACTATGGCCTTAACATCCTTAGGGCAGCTTGAAAGATTTCTGCTAAGGAAAGCTGTAGTCTGGTTGGCACTTTTCGTCACTGCATCAATATGGCGGTTCCAGGACAGTTTACAGTCTATGGTGACTCCATGGTACTTTGCCTTTGACGTTTCTTTCAAGGTCTGTCCATGAATGCGAATAAGAAGTTGGTATGACATTTCGCTTGTTGGTGATCTGGATGTGTTCACACTTGTCTGGGTTAAATACCATCTGCCAATCTCTTTCCCATTCCTTTAGATGATTAAGATCTCTCTGTAGTGACTGCATCTTTCTGGTCTCAAATAACTCTGTACAGAAGACAATCATCTGCGAAGAGTCGTACTGAAGAGCAAACGCTTGAGGGCAGGTCATTGATGTATACCAAGAACAGGAGAGGTCCAAGTACTAGCAGGGCACCTGGAACCACCCAAATCACCAGGGTCACCCATCCAGGCACCAACCGAGCCAAACGTTGCTTAACTAGCAACAACAGTCCACCACTCTAACCACGTCGCCATAAAAGCATGCTTCTACAACAAGGCGCTAGTAGTGGTATTTATACCCATTCACTACACTACTCCCTCCATTTTCTTGAATACCGGATGGCTGTCTCGATCAGCAGGAAGTAATGCTCCGTGTGCTCGTTCCTACACTTCTGACACCATTGCAGGACACATGGAACCACCCAAATCACCTGGGTCACCCATCCAGGCACTAACCGAGCCAAATGTTGCTTAACTAGCAACAACAGTCCACCACTCTAACCACGTCGCCATAAAAGCGTGCTTCTACAACAAGGCACTAGTAGTGGTATTTATACTCCAGGTGAATGATTGTCCTTGGACGTATCACCAGTAAACAATTCTGATTCTATACCCATTCACAACATACTGTACCCCAGGGCTCTCGATCACCGAAATTTGGGGCCGAACTTCGGCCCCATTCCCAATGCCAAAAAGTATGTTTTTTTCCCAACTCCAGACGAAAAATTCCCAATCTGACTAAGCCTGTTTGGTCCAAGAATACTGCAGTTGCATCAATGCAAAATGTATTAAAAACCGCCTAAAACTAATAATGTAACCATAATTTATAACTTTAAAAATCGGGAAGCGATTGCATTTTCAATCACGATCGTCATGTTTCGTTACTGCAGGGCTTCCACTAACTTTCAAAATTTGGAAGTCCAGACTTCCATGGTGTCAGATTTGGACGTATTGAGAGAATTTTTTGGAAGTCCGAAGTTTTTAGGAATGACTTATGCATGGTTATTTTTACCCCCTCCCCCCCACCCCGCCACCACTCCCTTACGCATCCCTCTCTCTCTCCCATACTGTAGTGAACTTTTGTTCTACAAAGGGAAAAAAAGTAAAAAGTATGCAAAGACCAGGAACTGAAACAATCCAAATCCAAATCCAGCCCTCAAACCATAGTTGGAAACAACTAAGATTACAAATAATCAAGATACAGAGAACATATGGCCAACCGAGTGAGCAGCTTGTTCCCAAAAGGTGGCCACTCAGCAACCCAAACCGAACCAAAAATAATAAGAACATACATAAGGTAAAACATCACAGAAACTCTGACACCAAAAACAGGCAACAGAGAACCACGACAGAACTACCGCCTTGGAACGGTCAGTAATGAATTACTGGGGGGGGGGGGGCTTAAATCGATTTTACGGGCCCAACCTCACCCTCAGTTTCTGAAGTGGTACAAAATATTTAGTTGGTTGTTCGGTTCGCATGAGAACCCTCTAACTCGTCAATGAACACATAAATCAAATTTCAACACCATGAAGAAGCAAAGACGAGGACTCAACAGATACAACGGGCCGTCTGACAGGTGGAGATCCCTGGCCTGCATTTGGGCAGTCTAATCAGAGTCATTCCTGTTTGTTTGTGAACTATACGCAAGTCCCGAGCACTCTTAAAACTAAAGACTCGCCGTTGCACCGTCTGCTATTGCATAATATTCCATTTCTTTGCCGCCGAATGGGCCGCGTCGGAAATACGGTGACTTACGGAACGTATAATGGCACGCTTCCGCCGGAGAACTCCGTTGTCGCTAGGTCGATGTTCATTATTATTCATGTTAGAGCGAACAAGAAAGACCGGACTGACTGCTTAGTTGCGCTGGCTGATACGATTGTTAGTTATCGGTGTGTGTACTGAGGTACCTTTAGCCGTCTCACGTTTAAAATGACACTGCGTACGGCACGCGTATATACTCGCAGCGGCGTCTTTGATCTTTACATCAAAGAAACGTGCTTGACCCATAAACGAGCAGGTAATTGCATATCAACGCTACCGTTTATATTATACCGAATATATAATCGCGTAGACCCTGATCAGAATGTGCTATTTCTGTGCACACTGTACGGCATTATTTTCGTACTGGGTTGCATGACGATATGACGATACAACTAGGAAATCGGTGAAATGGACGTTTCACTATTCGTATTTTAATAGTACCATTAATCAAAGTAATGTATATTACCAGAGCGTAGACCATAACACGTCGGAAATTCGCTTTGAATCAACATTTTTCGCGGAAGAGGTTCGTATTCCTAAAAACTCCATTGACGACAGTATGGATCATGACAAGAGCTTCCGTTGTAAGGGCAAGCGTCGATATGAATGTTGTTTTCGTAAATACTTCGGATAGAGTGTTTCAATACATGCTTCAGTATTCGTGTGTTATGGATACATTCACAAACTTTTGAAGTCGGCATACGCCTTACACATACAGGTCAATTACATTCTCGCGATTGTAAAAAAGATCGACACCTTTCATCCAAAAGCTCAGTCATCGTGATTTGATAAGTTGTTTTGCAGACTGCCGTAAGAGGTTGAATCTACGAGTGGGCGTTATTTTGATAATCGTTTTTGACAGGTAGGCGGTCCGACAGGTGTGTTACCTGGTTCAGTGCTCCATACGGACAATCTCGATTGGCCCGTAGGGGGTCTTTTCGTCTGGCTGACACCTGCGGTAATCCGATTAATTATGACACGTGCTAGAATTTTAAAGATAGTGGCGATATTTTATACGTCGGGACAAGATCAAACGGCCGTATGTGACAATTAGCGGGCGTATGCCAGACGCCAGAGGTCCTATTTCTCGACGTACGGGAACAAATCCTGGGCGTAATATACGGCCATACGCCCGTTAACGGAAGCCCTGGTTACTGGAAAGTGGTACCGGGTTTTATCGTACTCTTA
Organism: Ctena decussata; assembly: GCA_963989385.1. Lineage (NCBI taxonomy): Eukaryota > Metazoa > Mollusca > Bivalvia > Lucinida > Lucinidae > Ctena > Ctena decussata. The sequence goes on from OZ022512.1 coordinate 12,182,546, forward strand.
GAGTTACTTCCCTTTCATTAGAGGGCGAATAGCCTAGCGATTTTCGCTGCAATATTTTCATATTTTCTTTGCTTCATGGGCCAATATTGTGGTGGTGAACAATATTTTGACTTATTCTTTAATTTAAAGCCTTCCAATGCTAAAATTTGATCGGAGTTTTCACCTATTGTGGATGATTCTGCTGTATTTGAGTTTCGTACCTGAATCGATTTTTACAGACATTTTCGGCCATATCCAAAATCATAAACAGGATTACCGGGACATCCAAGAGTTAGTATAGTGATAGTGACATACCATGGGTGTTTTGTACTTGCAGGACTGAAAGTTTTGTCATGTTCTGCATTGTGACAGTCCACTTTCTCTCAACTTCACATTATGCTTAAGTTCACAGATGCTTCAAACCTAGAGTGTTATACTGTTGTTATATTGAAACACTTTTTTTGCTAGGTCCCAGTCTTGTCTCCAGTTTGAGAGTGGCAAGATAGGGAAGTTGCCAGTTCAAAGGAAAGAAAGAAAAACTCAAAACACATTTGATAAAGTTTATTATGATTCACTATCTGCTAGATCTATGTCTGCTTATACTGACTGGATTCCTCTGAAAATATAACAATACCATATGTAAGTTGTGTTGGTCTGACAATGAAAACTTCACGCATAAAACAATGAAAATTTTCCCAATTTTAGACAATACAACGCTATTTTTCCCAATTCTAAAGGCCCCGGCCCCATTCCCAAAAAGGTGTGTGAGAGCCCTGTACCCTGGGGAACTCCAGATGTGACAGCGGAGTGAGTTTTGATCAGTTTGAAAGTTGTACCAGTCACGAGTCGGTAAATAGCTATACATAGCTAATGTTTCACTGTTATAACATGTCCGACTATAAATAAAATTTGTATTGTATTGTATTGTATACGGTAAGTCACCTGCCCTAAAGTCCTCTCTATTAGCAACTACTACTTAATGGACAGTGGCTATAGCTAGGCTATCTTTTCATACGAAGATTGCCTGAAAAAAGTTCGAAAGCACATGCCGCGAAACAGCAAGAGGGCCTAGAACAACCGAGTAGGAAAGCAAAAAATACTAATGCGGGTTAGTTCAATCACATGAAGTTAATGCACCTATTTCTCTGTATATGAAGAACAGAATGGTCAATGGAGAAACCGCAAAGGTTTTAATCTGTTTTTTATTTTCTTGAAATTACACTTGCCGCCATGTTGTTACATTTTCGACTGGTTTACATCAACTAGTTGGGAGTGACTATCGGCACGACCGTCTTGCGGATAAGAATCCTTATCGGCACGACGGTCTTGCCGATAAGAATTCTTATCCGCAAGACGGTCGTGCCGATAGTCACTCCCAACTAGTTGATGTAAACCAGTCGAAAATGTAACAACGGCGGTCAGATATTCTATAGATCTAAGACAAAGTTGCAGTCATTCTGAGAATTATTATTATTATGGTATAAAAATATTATTTCATTTCTGTTTGTAAATAATTGTTCTTTTAAAAGTATTTGGACGCAATCGGCGTACAAAATGATACATGTAGTGGTCAAGGTACCCAAATCATAAGTCCGAACTCGTAGGTCATTTAAACATAGACGATTCCGGAATATTTTAGATACACAGACATGGACCCCAAAACAGAGGTGTGATCAGGTGCCCGCGGGATAGTAAGCATCACCTGCCTATTATAATACACCCGCCATATCTATGTATCTGTGGAAAAAGTCAGTGAAAATGAAAGTCCGGTATTTGAAAGCTTAACTAAGCTTCGGCTGAGGCCATCAAATCGGAGATTAGTTTAGAAACGGCCACATTGTAGGGATCAGCAAGGTCATGGTGTCTCCCATAAAATTTTTTAACTGTCGACACAAGCTTTGCTTTATGATAACCCTGCTTCAACAGTTTCTGAGTGAGTAGCTTCCCTCTTTCAACAAAGTCTTGATATTTGAAACAGGCCCTAGCATAGCGGACTACTCTCTTGTTGAGGCACTCCAGCAAGTGGTTTTTTGAAGTTTATGCTTAAAGGATAAAGAAACAGCAAATTCCACTTACATGGTTCAATTTACTACCATTTCTCGTAGTCAGATTTGTCCAGTAGAGTTTTTGAAATTCATTGGTATGCTCTCAAGCTTGAAAAGTAATCTCTTGCAATGTATTTTTTTCAGTTTCAAAATGGCGGCCTCAAGATAACCCATATTGCTGTAGGGGTGGCATGTTTCAAACACATTCTTGAAAATTACCATTTCATATAAAATTAACATGAAATCAGTTCAGAAGAATTTATTCTTATATCTTATAGCAGTTATTTTCGTAAGTAATATCTTTTTGGAAAACAAAAAGGTGCATAAGTGTAGCTGACATTCCAAGCAACCCTTTGCTGAAATGATCATATTCCAAAACAGATCAGGTGATTAGTGATGACATCATTTCTGTTGTGATGTCATAATGGGTGGTTCCCAGCTTCATAAAAATTAAAATGAACCTCATCAAAGGCTGGAAACCAGAAGGAATATTTTTACTATTGGAAAACCCACCTCCAAACAAAAAATGATAAAAATAGACAAAAGAGGTCATGCAATATACTGCAAGTCAGTATTCAGCTACGAGAAATGGTTTTGGGTATGTTAAACCTAAAATTTTGATATTTAAGCATCTTTAAAGAAAAAAGTTCCACTAAAAACCACTTGCTGGAGTGCCTCAACAAGAGAGTAGTTGAGAAACATAAACTCCGTATGCAGGTGCCGAAGGATAATTACTACTCAGAAATGGAAAGTTAACTATGGGAAAGTTGAAGTCGTCCCTCTTGTCATAAAGCCTAGTAACAAGCTTTCCATTGTCAATATAGAGATAGCAATCTAAGTATGAAGCAGATGAACTGGACTCTGTGGAATCTTTAATTTCAAGTTCACATGGATAGATGAGGTCAATATACTCTGAAATCTTTGGATTATTCAGAGACAGAACATCATCTATGTACCTGTAGGTGAAGTTGAATTTCTGTGCAAGGTGTTTATTACCTTCTTTTAAGAGCCCTTGTATAAACTCCGCCTCATACCCGTAAAGAAACAAGTCGGCAAGTAAGGGGGCGCAGTTAGTGCCCATTGGAATGCCAACTGTCTGTTGAAATATCTGTCCGCTAAACTCCACGTAAATATTGTCGATAAGAATTTCCAGCATTTTAATGACATCATCTTCAGAATATTTTGTATGAACCTCAGAGTGGTCCTTAACAAAATATGTATCCATATACCCAAGAACAATGTATTTGTACCGACGATTTCCGTTTTTGTGAAAGAAACAATTGTTAACAATTTCTTTTAATTTAGATTTTAATTTGTCATGTGGTATTGTTGTATAAAGCGTAGAGAAATCGAAGGTTTTAATGCTATCTACTTCAAAAAGTGCTTGGGCTTTTAAACTTTCCAAAAGTTCTTTAGAATTTTTTAGGATCCACATCTGATTTACGCCACTTCTTGCGTAAGATAGATAACAATATTTCTGAAGACCATCCTTAACTGCCGTTAGGATTCTTGTAAGAATCTGAGAGAGAGACTGAGTTGAGCACTTAGCTGAACCCGCATTATATCGTTGCTTATATGGATCTTTAACCGAGTTACTAGGGGTCCGTAGAAACACCCCAAATCACCCCACAATCGTAACACTTCGGCCAATTCCGTATCCTGAATCTATGTCGAAGATATATCGGCGAGGATGTCCGATTGATCACCCCATAGTAGTAGTAGTAGTAGTAGTAGTATATTTTCTGCCAGTCAAAGCACACCTCTTCGCAGAGTAGTTGTAGTTGTTGAATATGTGGGGGTTAAAATGACGCCACACCATCACCCTATTTACATTTTAAGAATACCCATTAAAACTTTTTGTACTCATGCTGGTGTGTGCTTCGGTACATCTACTGTTTACGTTTGTTTCTTTTTCTTTTCGGGATTATAGAGAGTCTTTTGTAACGTTCAGTGTGAAGTTTATGGCAGAAGCGTCTAGTAAGCATATCTAGGTCAGTACGCAAGGAGTCTAGAGTAAAAGCAAGCGACCCTTCAGCGAAGGTAGTTTGTTAAATTTTATGTTGACCCAAATCTTAGCTTCTTTGCACCTTATCCTTCGTTAACAGTTTGCTTTTTTCAGCTCAAGGACTCCTGCCATGTAGCTTGTATGTTCTGTGCGTTCTTGTTGTATGAACTGTTTCACTTTTTAGCCTAACTGGGGATGGGATGCAAAGACGGTGCTGCTAGATTTGCTGGTGGTTATTTACTTATATTTTATTTATTTTAATTTAATTTGCTTTAATGTATGTGCCTGTTCTTAAAAGGCAAATGCTTTGCTCTTAGTAATTATATGTTTTTTGTGTAATTGTTATTATATGTTCTGCATTTTCATTTTATATTATTAGTGTTTTTATGATGTCTTAAGTAATTATAGTAAATGTTTGTATGTTTATCTCTTATTATGTAGTATGTGTCTAATTGTTTATAAAATTTGTATGCATGTTTAATACTATATGTGCTTTTGTGTGCTATTTCATATCTTATGCTTTAGCTGTTGACTTTTTAGTTCTTGTTTGCTACTGTTGAGTTTTATGCTTATGATTTTTGCTTGAGTTTTTAGGGGTCTTAGGATCATGCAGATTTTAGTATAGATTTATTTGGTTAGATAAGGGCATGGGTGAAGGTAGGCAGTGAGACTGCTGCAGGCGCTCATGCTCTTCTCCTATATTTTAAATTAAAACTATTACTCAATTGTATATATCTGCAGATCTTAACTCCTTTAAAATTCTTAATTGCTTACTAATATATATATATTTTTCCAGTTTTGCTAATGTTTCTTGCAACAGACTTTTTAATATTTCTTAGATAATAGTGTGCTATTTAATATATTGCCTATTTTCTTAATGTTATTTTTAGCATGTATTACACATAATTAGATTTGTCATATTTGTGAGTCGGTAAATAGCTATACATAGCTAATGTTTCACTGTTATAACATGTCCGACTATAAATAAAATTTGTATTGTATAGTATTGTATTGTACTACTATCTAGTATAAGCTGTAGCAAGTTAGTATCCTCCTCGGGAGATATAGCTAGTCTATTGGCGATGTCAATGATAGGCCCTAGAATAGGCTGTCTGGTCGTCTCAAGGCTAGAGCAATCTAGCAGAAAGTGGTCAATCGTCTCATTAGCTTGAAGGCACAACTGGCATGTGGCATCTACTTGATTTTGGTTAAAGGATGCCCTGTTAACCTGAAGGACATAAGCACCAGTCACCAGTTTCAACTTCGTATGGATTCTAGGAACTTCAGTCACACTCCCAACATTCAGAATTAAGGGATGCTTCCTCCCTGGCCAGAAATTGTCCACATGGATGAAGTTTAAGGCCGAGTAATGAGCCGCTTTCTGCTTCAGAGTGTTAGCCCAGTATGTGTTAACCGCTTTCCGGACCATTCTTTTCCACTGGAATTTTGACGTGGGACAATCCAGAATGGAGTACGGGTCAGCCAGACCGTACTTCACACAAAGGCGCCTGCTTTCGACAAACCAACTAATCCCAGCATAGGATTTAACAATCAACTGCCTTCTAGCAAGCATTTTCTCAATAGTGGATTCATCCAACCGGCAGATACTACCATATAAGGTAAGTGCACGACTATGTATTACGGCTTCAAGCGGGATCGCACCAGAGAGACTATACACTGCTGGATCAGCCACCGTCTGAGGCAAAGATAGAATTTGTTTTATAAATCCCTTGTGGACTCTTTCTAGCTTGTCAAGCTGTATATCCTTGGGAAGAACAACCTACAAGCCGTACACCAAGACTGGAATTACATAGGTTTGAAGAAGATGAATAGAGGTATCCGGGTCAAGCCCGTTTTCTCCGTGGAGACCTGCTCCCATAAGGCTATGGATGGTTCGTTTAGCTTTTTTGATATTTTCTTGGACCGCTGACTCTTGGGAGTTAGCTGACCGCAGGATTCCCATGTGCATGGACTCAGAAACCACAATCATTGGCTTACTTCTAGCATAAATAGTAATATCGTTGTTTTGAATTTTCCGGTAGTTACTGTTAATGGGTAATATGACACTCTTTTCAGGTTGAATAAGATAAAGCTCCATTTCACTATAGTCGACCGCTGTAGATATCATAGACTGAAGAGGACCCAGATATCACTCACTGCCGCCACGTCGTCAGCGCAGGTTGGGGCTGTACAGCAAATTTCACCAATATGGTAACCGCCCTTGACGTCGACAAGCCGCCCTAAACATCCATTGAGATATACCTTGTAGAGCTCCGTGCTACGTACACCACCCTGTCGCACACCTTGAGTACGTTAAAAGCCTCCGACATGGCCCCATCCCATTTAACAGCTGCTGTGGCTTCCTGATGGAGAGAGCAAATCAGCAGCCAAGGAACTTTCTCATGAGACTATCATGGCAGACAACATCGAAGGCAGACTTCGCATCAAGGAAGGCAACATATAGAGGCTGACGTTTATCCCTCTGTTCCCGTATGGCCTCCTCGAGAAATAGGAAGCAATTCATTGGCGACGAGTTTCTGGTGAAGTCTCTCTGTAGCTTATTCTGATGAAACGCAATTATAGGTTGTATCTGGTCCTTAATGACCGTTTCAAGGATCTTGGTTATCACTGGCAAGATAGTTATTCCTCTATAATTCTTAGGATCGGTGCCCAGGCCCTTTCTCATACCTTTTCAAATCCATTAATGATGGTTGGAAAAAACAGAAAAAAAATTAAACCGACAAACATGATCAAACTATATAAAAGTTTGGTTGTACCCCATTTTGAGTATGCTGCTTCAGTCTGGCAAGTAGGAGTGTGTGACAAGCTTGAAAAGATTCAAAGAAAGGGCCTAGCACTATGCTTTGGCTGTCCAAGCACGGCAAGCTGTGAAGCACTAGAACTGCAGGCAGGTGTTCTACCACTGCACTTGAGGAGAGAGGAACTTGCCATAAGAGAATGCACCGAAATTATAGACAAAGAAAACACAGAGCCAATTAAACAGTGTCTCCTTTCTTGTCAAGTATCAGTGGAGGGGCAGCCTAGAGAAAAAGTTCTTACTCCAATGGGTAAAATGTTGCAACAAATCTTGGACATGACTTCATCAACAAACCTGAATCTAAATGCTATTGAGCCAGAAATGAGCTACCTTGAATACTTGCAGCCTTCATTGAGAAGACCAGAGTATTGGCCTAATCTAGGATCTTCTAAAAACAGAACAAGTGCTCAGGAGGCAGAATCAAGGAATGTTGTAGAAAACCTGATAAAAGATAACACAAAAGTACAAACAGTGAAAGCCTTTACAGATGGGTCTTGTAGAGGCAACCCAGGCCCATGTGGTGCAGGTGAATACGTCTTTCTTCCCGAATTATTGCAATTTCGGGAGTATGAAACCCACCACTCGCCACCGAGAAATTTTTATCGGTTATTTCCATTTATAGCTTTATCAGCTGAGATTAGTTTCCTTGATTGTTGCTATTTCGATCTTTTTACCAAAAACTCGCCAATTTTGTTTGACAACATTGAGAAATATATAATATGTAAAGAAATAAACGACTTTTGTGTAGTCTTATCATATATGACCTACAAGATTTGAGGTCATACACCCAATAATCAGACATTTTATAAACCTCCAGCGAAGAAAACCGAACATCACCGCGAATGGTATTTCTCCAGCTATCGCGTAACTGCCATATTTTTAGACTCAAGTTTTATCACTACTCACTAGCATTACCGCCGAGAGATATCATATTAGGACACGAACTGAAAACATGAGAAATGTGTTTTTCTTTTATATATCCATCGTTGGTCGTGTTTCATTTTACTGAGCTGATAGAAAATTTTGGCACTTTTAACTGTTTTGTAGCTTTGATTTTAATTAATTAATGATTATAGTTTTGAATTTAATATTTCTTAACTGCCATAGAAACGTAAAAGTGGTAAAATATTCATGCTACATAAGATAGCGGGGCTTAGTTTAAAACATGGAATGGAATGGATGAGATAATCAACATTCCAATGGCTACAGTCCGGGGCTACTGTATGTCCCCAGAGCTTGGGGTGTTACTCGTATTGAACGGAATTTATCGCCTTGAGGGCAAACCAACTAAATGCCATCCCAAATCCATGGAATGAAGTGGAGAACATTGTCCATTCCATTCACTTCATAAAATAGCAGTTCAATGTTTAAACTATACCGATTAATTAGACCTCATAAATAACTTAACAACTGACATTTATTCCCGAAAATTTGCTACAAACTCTGAAGTGTATTGACAACATCTGTTGTACAGGTCGCAACGCGAAAAAGTGGCTTAACGTCATGGTATTAATGGTTTAATAATATTGTAGAGTCACCCAACCTGTGCAAACCACCACAAATTTATTACGAAAGAATGGAGGGTATGGTCACATAGTGTAACCCGTGCTAATCTGATTCTTCTAAGTTCTAACAAGACAAATATCTATTTTTCTCACAAGGCCCCTTATTGATAAACCACGGTTTTGTCTGCAGTGTTGTACTTCTAGCAGACGATTTTTTATAATCTGCACATTCTCAAATCTGCGCATTGAGAATGCGCAGTAGCCCGCACAGAAAATATTGTGTGCAGGATTTACTGGGTGCCTCACATATAATCGCAGCCATTGCGTAGGTTTAGGGGAGGTAACTACCACACTACTTTTTGTGAAACTAATTTTCGTTCTAAAAATAGATATCCATTACGGCATTTAGGTACACCAAGAAACTGCAATGGACTGAAATAAACAGTAATTCAACAGTCAGATGGGTTGTTGTGGTGAACCCTGAACAACGTTTATTTATTTAAGAATTTTTATTGGCTGAAGATTACCTTTTTAATTGTTCAACTCTTAAGAACTTTCATTAGGTCAAGCCAACTGTTACGCTCGTCATGATAAGCAACATACCTCCAGCACCCGTGCTTAAAACCCACCACCAGAAATTTGAGTGCGGCCTATCTGGGTATACATAAAATTTCATTCTCATTAAACATTATTGTAGATATAAGCATTATGCATGCAAAAACTGGTTAAAGATTTTTTTCTAATATATATTATGAGCAAGCAACATTATTCCTGTCAAGTTTATGAAACCCATCACTCGCCAATAAGATTTTTTTCATACTTGAAGTTCTATTAATTTACTTAATTTAAATAATTTCCACCATCATTATCTTTTAAAATATTTGCCAAAATGTACGAATTACTTTGAGAGCAAGGTACAGAAAATATATTATGGTTGTTGGCGTTTGGAGAACTCCGAACTTAGGAAGAAAGAAAAAATGAATAGATCTGCAGGAGTTGGAGTCCTGCCCTGGCATTATAAGAAGCACAGTATTAAAGGAATGAAACCACTAAACGGTGACACATAATTAGACGTCCAGCAAAGCGGTCAGCCCTCTCTTCTCTCATAATGTGATAACACACACACGCACACACACACACACACACGCACGCACGCACCCACGCACACACGCACGCATCCTCCATTACTCGATCATCATTTTCTATGCTCCCATTATGCCTCAGACACCTTTGACCATAACACAGTCAGGTCAAGGTAAGTCACTAAACGTATAAAAGTTATGCTTACGTGTATTACGCATTCTGTACAGTGAGTAAATTGTGTAGCATCTGTCAATTCATGAACTGTAACAAAGTGTTATTAGGTTGACAGACTAAAATGTCTCAGAGAGAGAGAGAGAGAGAGAGAGAGAAAGAGAGAGAGAGAGAGAGAGGAAGAGAGAGAGAGAGATACAGACAGACAGACAGTGAGACTTGTGCTCTTCATCACGATTCAGGGTTTTGTACCATGATGTACCATTTGTACCTGTTGTAAATGCTTATAGCTTGACTTCATGTACGTTTTCTAAGTACTGAACAAGTAAAAATAAGCAAATATCAGTCAATGAAAGAGGTAAAAGTACTCATGTCATAAGTTCGAACTCGTAAGTCATTTTAACATTGACAAATCCGGAATATTTTAGATACACAGATATGGACCCCAAAATAGAGGTGTGATAGATAACTAAAGGACGTCAATTTTTCGCCACTATAGCACATTAGACTCCCTCTACAGTTACTGTTTTCCACTTTATTTCAGTACGTTACTAAGGAAGACCGTATTAAGCGGTATAACTTAAGAAAGGAACTTAAAACTCGTAAGGAGAATGGAGAATTGAATTTAGTGATCTATAATGGTAAGATAATAAATGAGCCGCGACACGAGAAAACCAACAATGTGGTTGTGCGCCCAGCGCAGACTCAGATCAGTCTGGGCATCTGCCCAGTCTGATTACAGTCTTCCCTGAGTGCTTAAAAGGTAGCTTAGGATCTAAGCTAGCTTCATGCGGACAGTGAAGACTCTAATCAGACTGGGCGGATGCCCAGGCTGATCTGAGTCTGCGCCGGGCGCACAACCACATTGTTGGTTTTGTCGTGTCGCGGCTCAAATAAGTCTGAGATTCGGAATAGAAGAGGATCAGGTTCGGGCAGTGGGTCCGTCGACCCGCTAGCTTTTCGGGACTAGTATTAATAGCAGCGTCAACTGTGTACATAGTTTTAACGATGTTTCTAAGAGTTTTAATAAACATTTTTATCCTGAAGGTTCAGGGTCTTTGGTTTGTTTACACACAAATGCTGATCAACTTCAAAACAAGATGAATGAGCTTGTTTTATTGGTAAATATTTACATTTTCAATGCAGAGCTCTCTGTTAACCCAATTAAGTGATGCGGGAGTCAATTTTATTTACAAGTCAATAATTACATTGTGTCACGCGCTTTAAAGTGCCAGCTCATCTCACTAACTAGCACGTGAAATTTAAAACATGCCATGTACTTCGGGGTTCACTTACTTTGCTCGTGACCCGATGTAGTTTATACTTCAGTAAACGATAAAAATAACATTCATTCCTTAAATGAACACAATCCCTCAGTAATCCTTGTGACAGAAGTTCTTCCAAAAAACAATTTAACATGTGATTCTGTTGTATATAAGATTGATGGATACACTATTTTGCCGGGAGGAGTCTCTGGTAGAGGTGTTAGTGTTTACATACGTTGTGGGTTTTCAGTCACTCCACTGAACAATCTCAATGAACAATATCATGATGCAGTATGGTGTAATTTATTTGACGGTGTTACAAATGTAACATTAGGTTGTATTTATAGAAGTCCATCTGCTCAGGACAGTGCTAGTGTATTACTAAATAGTTTGATAACTCAGGCGGCAGGTTTAAAGGCAGATTATTAGTGGTTGGTGACTTTAATTATCCAGGGATAGACTAGTCTGATTGGACAACAATACATAATGAAAACCATATGGAATACTTATTTGTTGAAAACTTGAGAGAAAATTTTCTACATCAACATGTATTAAGTTGTACAAGGTACAGAGATAGCTGTGCTCCAAGTTGTATAGACTTGATTATAACTGATAATGAAAATGATATTAACTGTGTAAATATTTTGCCGTCGCTTGGCCATAGCGATCATTGTGTGCTATTATTTGAGTATTCTTGTAGTCAGCAGGAGATTAAAGTAGAGGACGATGTTACCTTTTTGAAATATGACAATTGTGATTACACAGGGTTTTGTGAGGAATGGAGTATAATAGACTGAGAAGTGGAGTTTAGTAACTGTAATATTGAAGAAAAGTTGAACATTTTTAAATGAAAATATGAACAAAGTGTTGATCAGTATGTGCCTAAGAAAGTAATCAAGACTGGAAGTAAAAAGAAGCCTTTATGGATGGATGCAGATACTCTCCATGCCGTGAAAACTAAACATGCATTATGGGAAAAGTATAAAGTTTCTAGACAGCCAGATGACTATAAATTGTACTGTGTTTCAAGACATAAAGCTACATGTTAGAAACTCTAAAAGGAACTTTGAAAAGAATATATCTTCCAGAGTTAAAGATGATTCGAAACACTTTTGGAAATATGTCAAGTCAAAGACAACGGTCAAGTCTACCATTGGTGAATGGTGAACTTATTGAGGACTCTTTAGGGAAGGCTAATATATTAAATGACTATTTTGCGAGTTTTTTTACGAAAGAAAATTTATCCAGTATACCTGATATTCAGGATAGGAACTATTCTGCTAGTCTAGAGGATATATATATTGACCAGGATATGGTTAAAAGATATTTGTTACAACTGAAACCAGGAAAGTCCATGGGAGTAGATAACACACATCCAGCTAATATTGAAGAATTTATCTTAGGTTTTTGCTAAACCATTGACTGAAATTTTTCAGACTTCTATTGAGTCGGGCAAGTTGCCTTGTGACTGGAAGGATGCTTGTGTAACGCCGTTGTTCAAGAAGGGATCGAAAGTCGAGCCAGGAAACGATCGTCCGGTGAGTCTGACGTCAATAGTTTATAAAGTGTTGGAGAAAATAATTAGAAAACATATAATTGACCACCTGGATAACAACAGTTTTATTTCTAATTATCAGTATGGCTTCCGGTCGGGTCGGTCATGTGTTCTCCAGTTATTGGATGTTCTTGAGGATTGGTCTAGTTATGTAGACGGTGGAGTGCCTTTTACACAGTATATCTTGACTTTGCTAAGGCTTTTGACACAGTACCTCACGAGCGATTATTAAATAAAGTTTTATCTTATGGGATTAAGGGTAACATCCAGTTATGGATTAGGGACTTTCTAAGTAGTAGACGCCAGCGTGTTTCAGTTAAGGGTTGCTTGTCTGACTGGAGAGAAGTTGTCAGTGGAGTGCCACAGGGGAGTGTGTATTGGGCCCTGTTCTCTTCGTTATTTATATAAATGACTTACCAGAAGTAGTGCATAATATTGTGAAAATGTTTGCCGACGATACAAAGATCTATTCTCCAATATTGGACTCGTCGGACAGAGAAGAACTGCAAGAAGATTTGTATTCTATGTGTGACTGGTCGGATAGTTGGCAGCTGTTATTCAGTGTTGGTAAATGTAAAGTTATCCACTATGGTAGAGACAATCCAGAGTATACTTATTATATGGACTCCAAAGAATTGGCTTCGGCAAACGAAGAAAAGGATCTCGGCGTAGTGTTCCAGAGAGATTTAAAATTCAGTAGTCACATTTCTCAGAAGTTAACAAAGCAAATAGTATGCTCGGTATCATCAAGAAGACTTTTGATTTTCTGGATCAGGATATATTTCTAAAACTCTACAAGGCTCTTATTAGGCCTCATGTAGAATACGCGAACGTTGTTTGGTATTCCAACTATAAAAATGACATTGAGTCTATTGAAAGAGTTCAGCGTAGAGCGACGAAATTACTTCCAGAATTACGTCATTTACCATACCGTGATCGTCTTAAGAGACTGAAGTTACCTACCTTATTATACAGACGAAAACGAGGAGATTTGATACAAGCTTTTAAAATTATTCGTGGTTTCGAAAAAATACCTGTGGAAAGATTCTTTGTCTTATCAAACACCAAAACAAGAGGGCATAACTATAAATTGGAAAAGAGCAGGGCAAACACCTCATTTAGATTAAATCAGTTTTCACAGCGAGTGGTGAATCAGTGGAATGCATTGCCTCATTATGTTGTGAATGCTTCATCGGTTAATGCATTCAAATCCAGCCTAGACAAATTTTACAATTCTGACATCATATATGAGTATTAGAAACAGTATAAATGGCAGTCAGTGTTTTTAACAGTTGACTTACAGTAATATTCCCGGAAGCGACAATTACCAGTATTTTATTCATCCAAGAGGATTTATCAACAAAAGAGTAACCAGATCATACCAGTTATTATAGTGCAACACGAGTAAATGTAAGAGGGTGGGCTAAAAAGAACGTCGTTCTTGGAACCCCAGAAGTTCAAGGTTCAAGGTTACGGTTTCTTGGTGCACCTAAATGCCGTAATGGATATCTATTTTTAGAACGAAGATTAGTTTCACAAATAGTCGATTATTTCTGTATGTATTATAAATTTCTTATTATTGTCAAACAATTTTAGCGAGATTTTGGTTTACAAGCCGAAAAAGTAGTAATCAAGAAAACTAATCTCAGTTAATAAAGCTATAAATGGAAATAACCAATAAAAATTTCCCGGTGGCGAGTGGTGGGTTTCATACCCCCGAAATTGCAACAATTCGCTTTTTTGTCTTTAAATTAATCTGTCGGAAATTTTTTTTACACTATAGATAGTTCATACAAACCCCCATATATATAACCACAAAATTCTAGAATAAAACTTTTGTTTATTTCTCAAAGGACGCCACTAAAATTTCCAGTGGTGGGTATTGAGCACGGGTGCGAGTGCGGGTGGTGGGTTTCATACCCGATCCTCCGAACGTACCAATTGAAAAATACATAACCAGTCTGAAAGTCCTTATACCCGTTTCCGGTTAAGGTCTCATCGAACCTGTAAAACTGCGAATTCAGCTTTTTGCTTAGAACTACAGACTTGAAACGATGTCAGCTGAAAAAGAGAAGAAGCAGAAAACATCAAAATCACGCAGTGAAACTGCGGTCAGTCAAACCACTGTTTTAGATAGATAATTATTGTTTTAGAGCTGGTTTTCGTTTCGTACCATAGTGTTTCGAACTTTTTTTGAGAACGCATGAAAATTGAGTAAATATATAAATAAAAAGGAGATACTTCAAAAAATATTTTACAAAAACTTTGTATTTCACTGTGACTTGAAACTGAAATTATTGTTTTCCTGTAGAGGGGCGAAGAAGGTTTTTTAAATAAAAAAATGCTGAGCTAAGCATTCATTAATCATTATTTAAAAAGGCTAGATTAAAAAAAGAAAATAAAAAAAAATAATCCATCTTTTTTGTATTATATATATATAAAAAAAGATTACAACATTAATTAGCTCCTGATTTTTTTTAGTGTCTCTTTATTTATTTTTTTTATCTTATCATCATACTTCCATTAAAAATACAACATACCCTTCAAAATATTGCTGCAGTGAAGTTAATCTGTTTAGAAGCAAATCAAACATCAGATCAGCTATGTAGAAGATATGATCAGGTCAAGAAAATTGACAAAACGACAAATAGTTTGTGATTTAATTGTCATATTTACGTATCTGACCATTTGTAAAACTTAAAGTAAGTGCCCTCAAAAACATGTTTTTCATGAAGTTACAATGCAGTATTGAGGTTCCACCAGCAGGTGCATGATTGTAAATGCTTATTTCAATGTCAACTAACACTTAGAAACGACAAACACAGATTTTATTAGTGCAATATTTGTGAAATTAAATTTCAAACTTGCTATGGAATAAGCAGTTCACTGTGTTGCTATAGAAAACTCCTGCATCATGACTTTCTTGTTGGGTGTTTAGTCCTACTTCAAGAGCACCATAGGAAAACCAATAAAGATACTTGAAAGACTGTTCCTCATATAACACAACAAGCAAGGTACATACATGTGATGAGGTCCTGATGACCATGTGGGAGATTTGGATTTCATTTCAGGGAGATGGAGTTCTCCATCAGGGAGACTTTTTGACGGCAACTTTCACACGTCGTTTCACTTACTCTACTGTATTTTTTCTTTTCTTATTTTAAAATAAATCATGAACTATAGTTTGTTTAGTTTACTTTTGAGTAACCCCGCTCCCCTCCCCCCTTCCTGTCCAGACCTCCTTTCTTTAATTATTATAATTATTTATTTATTTATATATTACTGTTATTTTTATCACTATTTTGGTATGTCTGGCACAGAATCTAGCTTTTGCAAAAGCTTATACTTGAGATGTCATACAGATTTGTCTCCCTTACAATTTCTATTTCAGATATCTATTTATCTTCATCCATAACCACATAAGTTTTGTTTAAAGGTAGGTTCCTGGACTAGCGATAACAATTATGTCCACAAAATAATTTCGTTTTTTTCTGAGCAGTATTGAATGCTCTTATTTTTCTGAATTTGTTGCCACTGAGAAACTCGTCAGATGTTGAAGAAAATAGTCATTTTCCCTTTTGGTTTATTTTCTTCCGTTGGAATTCCAGTTCTAAAAATAGCTATGTTTATCATGTCTATAAGTGCGCAATTTCTGATGCCATTCTCCAAAAGTCAATTTTCCCTTGCCGTGAGCTCTCCTAGAGGTCCTGGCATGGCGGATGCGTTAAAACTATCCCAAAATGCAATGCAGCAACATGTCAGCTGCGTTATCTATTTTTGGCACGAACTAAAAATAGCGCTAACTGGTGTGCGAAGCAGAGTTAGGAAATCCCTTGCAAAACAACTTTTCTAATATTTTTTTGATTTCCACCTTTTAGTGAAACTTATTCATCCCCTTTTATAAGTGCTTTCCACCAACTTGGATGAATGATCATCAAAATTATGATGCATTCCAAAGTACAGGAACCTACCTTTAAAGGTACTCAGAGCTGTTAAAACTTAAAAGTGTATATAACAATGTTCAAATTCTGTTTTTGACACAAAACTATACCCTTGCACAAGACAGAAAATATCAAAACTTTCATGCGTAATATTTACACCATAAATCCCAGATACAATTTGCACTCATGGGAAGTAAATACCTTACGGAGTGAGCGACAAGGGAAGACACCGATAAGCCTGCACCTCTGTGCAGTCTAAACAGAGTTTTGCATCAACTGTCTATGAGTCTTAGGGAATCTAGGCAGTGAAAAATAAAACTCTGACTGTATTGTGCATGCTTATTTTGTGTAGTTGTGAAGCAGGGCTACTGGCTCCTTTTCACATGACATATATTCGTAACACATTTTGTTGGTAATTCTTAGGTGTTTTCACGGGTCAGTGAGTTTATTGGTGACCTGAATCAGGGGATTAATGTCAACAGACATGATGTGTTTGCTTATTGTACAGTCAAAACAGTATTTGACGCTGTGAATACACATGTGGATATCTCCTTACTGGCGGGGGGAAAAGGGCATGACATTGGAAAAGGGACTATCAGAAAAAACTATGATTGGAAAACTCAGCATCCGGGAGATTCTGAAAACTTTTCGGGATTGCGGGAGCTGGGCTTCATTTTCGGGAGACTCCCGGATGATCCAGGAGACATCACATGTATGAAGGTAGTGTACATGTTCTTAACATGCTAGCTGGTCTATAATACTGGTTTCAATATAAACCAACATGTGGAAATTCCATTTTGCATTGTTAGTTTCTTCATGAAACTTAGGAAAGTGTATACACCAATTTGTCTTTTTTTGTGAAATGACAAACAATTTGTAGATCAACAAATATTTTGCTGGTTTTTTTTTTTCAATTTCCCAGACCTGATGATATCAGAGAAGCAGGAAAAATATCCCTTCCATCTTATCTGTCCATTTTATATTTTTGAATTTCAAGCGACAATTTTGAAAATTGACCTGCTACAGCCTGTGAGTCAAAGTAAGCACTGACCAATCAAATAAATTGAAAACTGCGAACAAACATTTTGTGACATCCGTTTATTTCATAAACTGTTCTTATACAAGTTTGAAAGGCGAAATGATTAGCACAGTCACGTAAGAACAATTAAATATGTCATTATGTGGTGCTTAGTTGAGAATTTAGTATCTAAGAAAACAATATTAATTAAAACTTTTTGCCAGAAGAAAATCAGTTTATTTTTAAAGTGAGAGTTAATAGTCCATAGTTGCAGGTAATACATTACTGTTTAAAAAATATTTCCTGAAAACAGATATAAATAATATGAGCCGCGACACGAGAAAACCAACAAAGCGGTTTTGCGCCCAGCGCAGACTCAGATCAGCCTGGGCATCCACTCAGTCTGATCAGAGTCTTCTCTGTCCGCATGGAGGTAGCTTAGACCCTTAGCTACCCTTTAAGTGCTTAGGGAAGAGTCTGATCAGACATGGCGGATTCCCAAATTGACCTGATTCTGCACAACCACTTTGTTGGTTTTCTCGTGTCGCTGCTCAATTATCTTTTCTCATTGTAGGTACAAGGTACTAATGACAGCAGCATTGTGAGCAAGTGTTCTATGGCAGCCCAGGGATACTTTGATGATCCTTACTTGCAGAACTTTGTTGTCAAGGTTACCAGAAGGGCTCCTCTTATACACAGGTATTTAGGGTTTCTATGTGTACATGTAGTTAAACGGTAATGGTTCACGCCTTCATGCTTAATATTAACCAAATTTACATATCCGTTTACTCTATGGAGTTTTGGCAGTTCTGAGTGCAATAGGGTTAAAGACAGGACTTCTCTGCCAAGGGGTCTGGTTCCCAGCACATTAGCTATCTTACCTGTACAGGTACAGTTGTGAAAATTTATTCAACCAATCAGTTACCCAGAATTACCAGTTATTATAATTTCATTGGCTGACTGGAGGTGTTGACACAATGTGATCAAGAGACAGAATGACACTGTGTTCAGTTCAGTTCAATTCTCTTATCGACGTTACCCAAGTGGCTCAACGGTACGTAACCATAGTTGCACACACTTGGCGCTGTGTGCCCGTCCTAAAATGACACTGTGGAAGATAATCCTCCTTATATAATGCCACTCCTGTCTTTAAGCAGGCTATAAATCCTCTACACTGGCTTCTCAGTGCAGATCAAGTGATACAGCAAAATAAAACTGACAGCCAGTCTATCCTACTTGTTAATACGTCTTTTACCTTGGTCCTTAGCTCCTGATGTTCCAAGTCATCCAAATGGAGAATCCAATTATTATGTGAGATTACAAGCGATTCCCTCTGTAACAGGTCTCTTCAATGGTATTTAAGTTTGGCCAGAATGTTAATGTAAGGTTGCCTTTAGGGTGAATGGGTACACCTTGCATTTTTTTGGCCATAATAAGAAAGCGGAACAACGTTTGTAAGCTCCTGTTTGCTTCTTTTGGACAATGAAGCAGGGACTGACAAGTCTATTGGCTGGCTGTCAGGGTCAAGTTAAATTCTTCAGGTTTCAAGTTTTTATTACTTGCCGGGAGATTAGTGTCTCACAGCTTTTTCTTGTAGAAGCTTTTTATGGTCCAAGCAGTTTAAATTTTGATTCGTCAGACTGTGGTAAAGCCCTACCAAATCTGTGTGTACTGTAAAAGGAAAGTAGGCGGCGGTGAACTAAATAAACTTTCAGTAGCCTTCATTCAAATCCTTGACTTCTTGCTTGTAATTATTGTAATTATGATTCAAATCCTTGACTTCTTGCTTGTAATTATTGTAATTATGCCCCCACCATTTTTAATGGGGTGGGGGGGTGGTGGGGGGGCATATAGTATCACTGCTGTCCGTACGTACGTCCTTTTCTGTCCTGTCCCGTACAAAAATGGTTTCCGTTTGATATCTTTTGAAAATGTAGGTGTATAGATTCATTTTATATACACAGGTATAAAATCATAAAATACAGGTCAAGTTCGATGTCGGGTAAAATCTGTCTTTCATTGAGGGAGTTATGGCCCTTTTTGACTTCATTTTGTATGAAAAAATGGTTTCTGTTCGATGTCTTTTGAAAAAATTGGTGTATTGAATTCATATTATTTACACAGGTATATAATCATAAAATACAGGTAAAGACCAATGTTGGGTAAAATCCGTCTTTTATTGTGGGAGTTATGGTCCTTTTTTAACTTCATTTCTTATGAAAAAATGGTTACCATTCATTATCTTTTGAAAAGATTAGTGTATTGGATTCATATTTTAGACACAGGTATATAATCATAAAATACTGGTCAAGTTCGATTTAGAGTAAATTCTGTCAACTATTATGGGAGTTATGGCCCTTTTTCGACTTTATTTTTTACAAAAAAAAAATGGTTTCCATTCATTATCTTTTGAAAAGATTAGTGTATTGGATTCATATTTTAGACACAGGTATATAATCATAAAATACTGGTCAAGTTCGATTTAGAGTAAATTCTGTCAACTATTATGGGAGTTATGGCCCTTTTTCGACTTTATTTTTTACAAAAAAAAAAAATGGTTTCCATTCATTATCTTTTGAAAAGATTAATGTATTGGATTCATATTTTATACACAGATACACAATTATAAAATACAGGTCAGGTTCAATTTAGGGTAAAATCTGCCGATTACTTTGGAGTTATGGCCCTTTTTCAACTTCATTTCATACAAAAATGGTTTCCGTTTGTTAGTTATTGAGAAGTTACTTGTTTCCGGGCTATTTCTTTTGGAAAGTTGCATGGCATCCATTTCTGTAAGGTACAGAATGTAATCACATATCACACACAATATCACAGTCATGACACCTCCCCCCCCCCCCCCCCCCCCCCCCCCCCCCCCCCACACACACACACACACACACACACACACACACTTTTCTCTTGATCCGAGAAACACAATACATGTGCCTAAGGAAAACAATAAAACATGTAGAACACAAGTCTTGCCTTTGTGAACCAAGTTATCCTACAAGTGCTAGTACCTTAAACAAGGCGCCATCTTACTTAGGGCACTAGGCGGGGCATCCGTGTCCTATGGACACATTCTACTTTGTATTAAATATGTATTTTTGCCTGAAATAAATATGTGCAAACTAACAGGAAAGAACTTGCTGCTTTGGAATCAAATTCTTTCCCTATGAGACAACTCCCATTGAGAAGGGAGGCAAAAAGGAAAATGGCAGTTTTACTTCCCCTGAAAGTGTATGACATGATCACAAGGTCAAATTCCTAAAATTATGCCTTGTTTGGCTTATTAGGGCCCCGCCAGACGAAGTCTGCGGATGCCCTATAGTAATCACCTTGTCTGTCCGTCCGTCATCATTTCGTGTCCGCTCAATAACTCTGAAACCGTTAAAGATATTTTCACGAGACTTGGTTCAAATGTAAAGCATCATCAGACGATGTGCAGAGAACAAGAACAATAACTCTGCCTACAGTATTAATTGAATTATGCCCCTTTGTAATTTTGAGTGCAGAAATCGTATCCGCTCCATAACTCTGAAACCGTTAAAGATATTTTCACGAGACTTGGTATAAATGTAAACCATCATCAGAGGATGTGCAGAGAGCAAGAACCATAACTCTGCCTACAGTGTTAACTGAATTATGCCCCTTTGTAATTTTGAGTACAGAAATCGTGTCCGCTCCATAACTCTGAAACCGTTGAAGATATTTTCACGAGACTTGGTACAAATGTAAAGCATCATCAGACGATGTGCAGAGAACAAGAACCATAACTCTGCCTACAGTATTTACTGAATTATACCCCTTTGTGATTTTGAGTACAGAAATTGTGTCCGCTCCATAACTCTGAAACCGTTAAAGATATTTTCAAGAGACGTGGTTCAAATGTAAAGCATCATCAGATGATGTGCAGAGAACAAGAACCATAACTCTGCCTTCAGTATTAACTGAATTATGTCCCTTTGTAATTTTGAGTACAGGAATTGTGTCCGCTCCATAACTCTGAAACCGTTAAGAGGTATTTTCATGTGACTTGGTAAAAATGTCAAGTCAAGCATTATCAGTCAATATGCAGAGAACAAAAAACATAACTCTGCCTACATTATTTACTAAATTATGCCCCTTTGAAATTTTGAGTACAGAAATTATGTCAGCTCTTTAACTCTGAAACCATTAGAGATATTTTCACAAGACTTGGTACAAGTGTAAAGCATTATCAGGCGATGTGCAGAGAACAAGAAGCCAATCTCTTCCTACATTTTTTACTGAATTATGCCCCTTTGTAATTTTAAATATAGAAATCATGTCTGCTCTATAGCTTTAAAACCATCAAAGATATTTTCATAAAACTTGTACATAATATAAAGCATCATCAGACAGTGAGCAGAGAATAAGAACTTTAACTTCATCTAAATTTCCCCTTGGTAGTTTACAGTCTAGAAAACGTGTTTGCTCTCTAACTTTAAAAGTGTTTAAGATATTTTCACAAAACTTGGTACAAATATAAACATCATCATACAATGTGCAGAGAACAGGAACCATAACTACACCTTCCCTCTGTTATTTTAGGTATGAAGATCTTGTCCGCTGTATATCTTTAAAGCCTTTGAAGATATTCTTATAAAACTTGGTACAAATATAAAGCATCATTAGATGATCTGAAGGTGTGCAGAATGCAAGAATGGTAACATCAGTTTCCTGCTTCACAGAGTTGTTGCCCATGTTTTAATCAATCATGATTGTGTATTTTTCCCATATCTTAATGACACTACCAGAGGCTTAATTTCAAACAACATATTGAATATGAAGGAACAACATGATAATAGAAAGCTGGTATTGTTATTTCTGGTTGGGCACATATGACTTAAATGTCATCAACAGTTTCATAAAGGCGGGGCCCTATTAGTTACCATGTTTCTAGTTTTAGTCCTGTTGCACTCAGGAACTGGCCATACCATTAAAAATTCTAAATAGTCAAGCCTGTATTAAGGGATCACCCAAGGGAAACCTCAAAATGGGCTGCATAAGACAGGTGACCCCTTAATACAGGTTTCTTTGGTCTGTATTTTGGTTCATGGTACCTAGAAATGGTGGCTGCTGAAGGCAGGTGACCCTTTGATAGAGGTGACCACATAAGTAAGTTTGACTGTACTGGGACAGATAGCTCAGAGCAAACAGTGCATACCCTGATCAGACTGCCCCTGAAGGAGCAGTCTGATCAGGGTCTGCACTGCTTGCCATTTCATCTGCAGCTTTTGGATGCATTACTGCATATTACTGCATTGTAGAGCCAAACTCCTCCAATTTAGGACAGATAGGTAATTATTTCAGTTGTCCCAATTTTTAGAATCTTTATGGTAATTTTTCTTGTTTTGTATATTTGTAGGGGATACTACATGAGAGCAAAGACTTTGGATTTCTTAGTAAAGAAGTTCCTCCACACTCATAAAGGTCCTAAACAGGTAATGAACAGAAATAATGATTTTGTGCAATCTTTTAAATGATCATAATGATCATTTATAGGATTTTTATGTTAAAATCGCATCATCTTATTTGTGTCCAGGGCGCTAGCCATGGTCCCAACAAATGTCAGGGAAGGAAAAATTCATGGTGAGAATGGACTCAAACCCAACCCTCTCGCTGTCAACTGAGCTAAGAAACCATATGGTAGACCTTTGACATATGAAGCATTGTGTCACCCTTACCATACTGTAACTCTTAGTTTTGAAATTCAGGAAACTTGATATTAGACCTGATAGTGAACTTACAGTGGCCCAGTTATTAGTTGCATGGGAATATACTTTATAATATTAACATGAGTTACATTTCTATTTTAGATTATATCTCTTGGTGCAGGATTTGACTCAGCCTATTTTAGATTAGCTTCACAAGGTCTTCTTGATGAAACAGTTTATTGTGAGGTAAGACTGATATTTAAGGTAAATGGGTACATTTTCAGGGGAAACAGCTGTGCCATTTCCATTTTTACCTCTCCTCTCAATGGGAGTCAACTCCTAGAGGAGCAATTTTCTTTCTTGAAAAGTAGACAGCATTTTGGAAGGGTCACAAGCAGAAAGTCTCAAAAGTTGTTCCCCTATGCAAAATGGTGGAAAAACATTGATGTGTAGCCATACCCCTTGAGTTGAATGAATACACCTACAAGGGAGATGACTGACATTAAATTATTTACATAATAGTTCATAAGTGGCTACTCTTAAAGGAAACAGTTTGCTTTCAGAAGGGAGCACATTATTTCCCTATTCTAATGCACTTATAAATATAACGCGACGTCTGATTGGATAACGTCAAATATTTGCGACAGTATATTCTACGATATACTGTCGCAAATCCGACATTATCAAACGTCGCTTCTCATTGGCTGACGTTTGGTTTTACGCTGCTGAAAGCGCTTGCAATGGGTGCAAAGAAGTAAACTTTGAAAGGGGAAAATGTGAAAAAGTGCATTAGAATGGGGATAACTATATTGAAAATTGTCATTTGGGGAGTTAATTGTCGGTTTTATGGTCGCAAATTGCGTTTTACGGCTCCGCTGACGCGTCGCCTTAAAACGAAATTTCCGACCATAAAACCGAGGATTTACCTCCCCAAATGACAATTTTCAATACAGTTATCCCCTAATTGATCTTATAGGAGGCTACTTTTGGGGCATAGAATTTACTTCCAAAAGGGAGCAAATTCTTTCCTTTTATATCTATAAAGAGGTTATCTTAAATGCTTGTACCTGGAATATGCGTATCAGTTATGTTGAAAATGTTTATCTTTTTCTGTATGTATTTGAATACTTTTACTTTTCTGTTGCTTACAAGAAAATTAACAGATTTTCTCAAAGATCTGTAGGAGCGGCTGTAGCGTAGTGGATAACACTCCAGACTATCAGTCCAGGGGTCGCAAGATCGATTCCCGGCTACTGGTCTTTCGGATGAGACTTTAAACCAAGGTCCCGTCTCCATATGACCTCGTTGTTGGCGGGACGTGAAACCCGAGTTCACTCACTCACTCACTCAAAGATCTGTGTTTTTCTCTAGTTTATTTTCTTTGCGCTAACAACTTGCTGGAAATCCTGGACTAAAAATAATTTTAGCGTATGTTCATAAGTTCACAACCTCTGTCGTCATTCTTCACAGTCAATTTCTGTTGTGATTGGGGATGGGCATGGTAAATGGGTAAACACTATTGCAAAATGCAACGCAGCATGATGTCCACCACTTTGTTAGTTTTTGGAACAATAAAAACTTGCACCAGCTGAGAGTTGGTGAATCCCTTGCAAAACAATTATTAAATCTAATACTTTTCACTCTATACTCTTTAATGAAACTTAATAATGTCCTTGCTATCTGAAAATGTAACTAAAAAGTATCGGCAAGTTTAAAATGCATTTGAAAGTCCAGGTACCAGCTTTTAAAAGAAAGAATTTGCTTCCATAAGGGAGCAAAATAAGGGCTTTCCTTTTACATCCCATAGGAGGCTACTCTTGCAGCAAAGAATATACTTCCACAAGTGAGCAAATACTTTCCTTTTACATCTCATAGGAAAGTAAACAGATAGGCAATGATCAGGAATTAATAGAATCAAATCTCACATCCCGCTCATAAAACTGAATGGGAAAGAAGCAAAAATTGACCATAGTTCACGAAAGTCACACACGGTAAACTGAATGAGCAGCGCTTTCCAGAACAGATGGCCATTTAGCTACCCTAACTAAAAACAGCAGCAATATCTATCTTTTTAATATTTTGTATTTTAAATTACAAGACAAAACAAAACAGATAGCAGAATGGTCAGCTGTTCAGATGACCAGACTGCTAGAGACCATAGACAAGCGGACATAACGTGTAACACAGAGGAACCACAACAGGAGGCTACTCGATCTGGGTCGACACTGTTTGGCTATGTCTCTATAGTCAGATACTAGGCACAGATAGATTACCCTATTTATTCAGCTATAAGACCATGTCTGGTTCTCTCTCTCTCCTAAAGTATCCCTGTTATGTAAATCAGTTGTTTGTAATTTGGCTATTTAATAGATAGGTTTTCTTCTTCCAAAACAACCCCAAAAATCTAGATCCATCTTATAAGATGGATCTAGATTTTTGGAATGGTTTTGGAATGGGAAAAAAGCCTGTCTTATAACTGAAGAAATGCCATAATTTTGTATATTGTTGCAGATTGATTTCCCAGAGGTGGTAAAAAGAAAGCATGCCTTGATAATGATGAAAGATGTTTTGTCCCAGATGGTACAGGAACCAGTTGATGCTAAAGAGAAAAGTGAACATATAGGTATGTTTCTTGCTTTGTCTTTCCTATCAAGAAAAGAGGGTTTTTTAAGGCAACAGAAATGTATTTAGTGACTGTTTCCTATAGCAGTTTTATTCTTCTTTAAAATGGATGGATTGATGGATGTATGTTTTGCGATATTCTTCCTTTTCAACAGTAGTATTCCAGTCATTTCAGGATGAATGGAGAGTGATAATGAAAGGCTTACACAATGGAACTCTGTTTACTGTTGAAAAGATTTCAGGCTCCAGCATGATTCGAACCAAGCTAGCTTAGCTGGCCAGCGCTTAAGTTTTTAATTACTAAGACATTGTTTTATCATTATTTTGAGAAACTCTTTCAAAAGCCATGCCTACTTTAAACAGGTATGCATCCCTTCACAACCTAAACCTAAAATCATAGACATAGTGTGGGATAGTCAACATGTGCAATTTTATTTGTGGGACTCTGTCACATGCTAAGTTATTGTTGCATTGGCAAGTTACACAATATCAGGTGACCTTTGAGTGACATTTTGGGTATGGCTCAGAACTATCAAGTAAACATGAATTAGACGAACTGAGATGGGAAACAATGTTTAAATTCTTTATACATGTATAGCTATTTATGAAAATTTTTATAATTTTGAATTTATTGGTCTCTTGACTGGATGACTGGATTTAGACCAAACTTGGTCTAACAGATCCTTGTATAGGTTAACTCCCACACGTCCATACAAATAGACAGCTTTCATTTTGGAAGGGGGATTTGTGATCCAGAAAAGCAAACAGGAGTTCACAAAAGTTGTTTCACTTAAAAAGGAGGCCTGAATGTAAACGGCAGAGTTGTATCTCCTGAAAGCATAACCGTTCACCTTAAGTATGACTTACAGAATTGTGCAGTAAGAACTACAAGCTACTGGGAGTGGATTTGTCACAAGTTAGCACAGTGGAGGCAGTACTGAAGTTATGTGATGTGGATTTTGAAGTCCCCACCCTCTTGTTGTCAGAGATAGTACTTACTTACGTGCACCGCAGATGGTAAATATGTTGATATTTAAAGTCCATTTTTATTATCTTGCATGCTAGGAGGGCAAGTCAATAACAAGCCAGCCTAAGTCTAATTGACTGACAAAGCCTCAATCATCAACTCTTGTTGTAATGCAGCAGTTAGGCAAGTGTCAAAAATTGCATCAGTTGAAAATGTTTCTTTAAGCATCTTATGATATCTGATAGTAGTAACTTTGTTAATCATTCATCTATGCTGCAGTGATTTTTTCTGAAAATTAGTGGTGCCCATAAAAGGCACCAGTCCCAATTCAAAATAGTATCTTTTTTTCCCAGGTGCAAGTTAAAAATACCCAATTGCAGGAAGAATTTTTTTAGGGACCATCTTACAAGCATAAATTTACTTCCTTGCTTAGAGAAATGGCAGATATAGCTATTGAATGTTAATATGATATATTCAGTATCATGTCCTCTATCCCACCACTTGAGACTAAATAAAGATGTTTCTGAAATTCCAAATTTTAGGAGAGTATGACGTGATTTTTCCCAATTCCGTGGGCACCTGCACCATTCCCTAAATAGCTTACTTCAGATCCCAATACTTTTCACTGTACTTTTTCTACATGTGAATTGATTAATAAAATATTGTTTAAACCAGAAATTGCGCCAGTATTGGTTTGTTCAATGATATTAGAGGTTAAATATGGCCAGTGATGCAAAGACTTCAGAGCCCTAGATAAGAGGGAGTATTTGGTGATAATTAGGGATAATTTTTGTTAGTTCTGGATAAAAACATATGTTGTGACCCCTCAACTGAACCATCTCGATGAGACGGTTCAGATGAGGGGTCACAACATATGGTTTCGATGAGAAATAAAGAAAATTATCCCTCAATTATCATCAAATACCCCTCTTATCTACAGGCCTCATACTTTTCAGGCTTCTGCAGGATTTCAGGCTTTCATTTCTTGAATTTTACTTGATTTCAGGCTTTGATTTTTCAGTTTTTCAGTGTTTTTTTATGCCCCCGCCACAAAGTGGGGAGGGGCATATAGTTTTGCCCTTGTCCGTCCGTGCATACGTACGTACGTCCGTACATACGTCCGTCCGTCCCACTTTGTAGTACTGTTCTTGTCTCCGCAACTCCTCCTACAGTATTCGATGCAGGGAGCTGAAACTTGGAACACAGTTCAGACATGCATTGAACATGTGCATAAAGGAAACAGAACTTTGATTTAGATCTTTATTGCAGAATTATGTCCCCTTGAATAATATACATATTATAACCATATTTCACATTTGAGTACTGTTCTTGTCTCCGCAACTCCTCCTATAGTGTTTGATATAGGGAGTTGAAACTTGCAACACAGTTCAAACATGCATTGAACATGTGCATAAAGGAAACAGAACTTTGATTAAGGTCTTGGTTGCAGAATTATGTCCCCTTGAATAATATACATATTATAACCATATTTCACATTTGAGTACTGTTCTTGTCTCCGCAACTCCTCCTACAGTATTTGATATAGGGAGTTGAAACTTGCAACACAGTTCAAACATGCATTGAACATGTGCATAAAGGAAACAGAACTTTGATTAAGGTCTTTATTGCAGAATTATGTCCCCTTGAATATAAATATTTTGACCATATTTCACATTTGTAGTACTGTTCTTGTCTCTGCAACTCCTCCAATTGTATTTGATGTAGGGATTTGAAACTTGTAACACAGTTCAGACATGCATTGAACATGTGCATAAAGGAAACAAAACTTTGATCCAGGTCATTATGGCAGAATTACATCCCCTTGAATGACATGCATATTTTGACCATATTTCACACTTTGTAGTACTGTTCTTGTTTCTGCAACTCCTCCAATAGTATTTGATATAGGGATTTGAAACTTGCAACACAGTTCTGACATGCATTGAACATGTGCATAAAGGAAACATAACTTTCAGTCAGGTCTTTATTGCAGAATTATGTCCCCTTGAATAACATACATATTTTGACCATATTTCCATAGCTTAAATACAATCTCACCTTTTATCGTCGCTCTAGCGGCCTCATTTATCAACAGATTTTGATATTACATCACAGCTTTATTGGGTATGACAGAACCTCGAACAACTTTGCGTTTCAGGTTTGTAGGATGAAGGTCAAGGTCACAGTTGCTATTTTCAGAAAAACTAGGGCATTGCTCCAGCGCTTTCATTTATAGATCGATTTTGATGTAACTTCACATAAATGTTAAGTATAACAATATCTTGAATAAATTACTGTGTCAGCACTGCAGGTCCAAGGTCAAGGTCACAGTTGCTATTTTTAGAAAAAAAACTATCATTCCTCTACTCCTCTATTCATTGACAATTTTTATGTAACTTCACTCAAATGTTTAGTGTGACAATATCTTGGACAAGTTCGTGATCCAGAATTTCAGGGTAAAGGTCAAGGTCATATTTGCTATTTTAGAAAATATGCTGTCATCCCTCTTGAATGATTTTGGCATAACTTGACACAAATATTTAGCTTGACAATATCTGGGACAAATTTACGTTTCATCATTGTAGGTCCAAGGTCAAGGTCACAGATGCTATTGTAGGTAAATGTAAATCTTTGTCATGTTTCTAGCGCTTTTATTTTGTAACTGATTTTGATAGAACTTCACACATATATTAAGTATGACAATATCTTGGACAAGTAAACCTTTCAGGGTTGTAGTTCCGAGGTCAAGGTCACAGTTGCTATTTTTAAGAAAAACTCAGTCATCCCTCTAGCACCTTTATTTATTGACAGATTTTGATGTAACTTCACACAAATATGTTTTAACACATTACTTTTCTAGTGAGGCATATGGCGGGGGCATTCATCACCTTTAGTGATTGTCTAGTCTGCTTAAAAAGGCTATTTTAGGCTGCGAAAGCAGACATTTTAGGCTTGGAAAAGCTTTGTCAGTATGAGGCCTGATCTAGAGCTCTGGACCTGCCTTCAGATCCTCAAATTCTTACTCTTGTATCCACACCTGTTTAACTATGTTTCCAAGGCTGTTACAAAATGAAAAGGAGTCTTAATTCTAAAACTACTTGGTCATTGTGGCTAAACAAATTTGTTTAGACATGATGACCAGGTCTTTTGGGAACTAGGACCATTTTTAGCTCACCTGGCTTGAAGGGCCATAGTGAGCTATTGTCATACCAATGCGTCCGGCATGCGTCGTGCGTCGTCCCGAAATATGTCCATCAACACCTAAAAACAAATATTCAAACATCTTCTTCTGTAAAACTACTGGTCCCATGGTTCTCAAATTTCACATGGAGCATGACCTGATTCCAGGGTCTCAGAATTGTAAAATTGGGTCAGGTTGAAAATCCAAGATGGCCGCCGTTACTAAAAATAGCAAAAACAACAAAATAAACTTCTTCTCCAGAACCACTGGGTATATTTGTCTGAATTTTGGCATGGAACATTAGTGAAACCTTGGTATTCAAAATTGAAAAAATGAAAAAAATCTGTAGCGGAGTTTTGTCACAGTGACCTACTTTCTGTTTACGAGTGTAATTTTGCTCAAATGCGAATGTCAAAAAATGACTTATTCAAACGACTTCAAACAACTTCTTCTCTAAAACCACTGCACCCATGGGTCTCAAATTTCACATGGAGCATGACCAGACTGCAGGGTTTCAAAATTGTAAAATTGGGTCAGGTCAAGAATCCAAGATGGCCGCCATTACTAAAAATAGCAAAAACTACAAAATCGACTTCTTCTCCAGAACCATTTGGTATATTTGGCCAAAAGTTTGCGTGGAACATAAATGGGACCTTGGGATTAAAAATTATAAAAATGAAAAAAATCTATAGCGGAATTAGGTCACAGTGACCTACTTAGCGTTTACCAGACCGATTTTGCTCAAATGTCAGTATCTCAAGAAAAGGCAATCGATTGTGGTCAGATTTGGTCAGAAATGGTCCTTGAAAGGAATTATTTCAATTTTGTGCCAGTTGACTATCCAAGATGGCCACCATGGGGGCCGTTACTAAAAATAGCACAAACATAAAAATGACAATTACTCAAGAACCCTTGAATGGAATTCGACCAATTTTGTGTCAGATTGCTCCTTGCATGAAGCCGTTTCGATTAATTGCAATTTGGTTTTCCAAGATGGCCGACATCTGCCGTTACTAAAAATAGCACAAACATAAAAATGACAATTACTCAAGAACCCTTGAATGGAATTCGACCAATTTTGTGTCAGAATGTTCCTTGCATAAAGCCGTTTCGATTAATTGCAATTTGGCTTTCCAAGATGGCTGACATCTGCCGTTACTAAAAATAGCACAAACATAAAATGACAATTACTCAAGAACCCTTGAATGGAATTGGACCAATTTTGTGTCAGAATGTTCCTTACATGAAGCCATTTCGATTAATTGCAATTTGGCATGCCAAGATGGCCACCATCTGCCGTTACTAAAAATAGCACAAAACATGAAAATGACAATATCTCAGTTACCGCTGAATAGAATTTGACGAAATTTGTGTCAAAATGATTTTTGCATTGAGATGTTTCAAAAGTAACTAAATATAGACAAATCATATTGGCCTTTGTTACTAAAAATAGAAAAACGTGAAAATAAGAAAATCTCAGTGGAATTGGACTAATTTTCTGTGAGAATGGTCCTTTCATTAAGCTTTTTCGATTTTCTGCATTTTGGCATTCCAAGATGGCCGCCATCTGCCGTTACTAAAAGTAGCACAGAACATAAAAATGACAACATCTCATTAACCGCTGAAGCGATTGAGACGAAATTTGTGGCAAAATGATTCTTGCTTTGACGTGTTTCACAAATTAACAAATATTGACCCGTCAAGTTGGCCTCTGTTACTTAAAATGGAACTGGACCAATTTTGTGTCAGAATGGTCCTTGCATGAAAGCTTTTCAATTTTTTGCATTTTGGCATTCTAAGATTGCCGCCATCTGCCGTTAGTAAAAATAGCACAAAACATGAAACTGACAATATCTCAGTAGCCCCTGAATGGATTTTGATGAAATTTGTGGCAAAATGATTCTTGCCTTGAGATGTTTCAAAAGTAAACATATAAAGACCAGACAAGTTGGCCTCTGTAACTAAAAGTAGCAAAACGTTGAATTGAGAAAATCTCTGGAATTGGACCAATTTTGTATCAGAATGGTCCCGTTGCACAAAAGCCAGGTGAGCGATATCAGGCCCATTTGGGCCTCTTGTTCATTTGGTAACAGCCCTTGTGTATACATAGTTAACCAGAGGTGCTATCTGTGTTTGTATAGTGTACATTTATTTGAATAAAATATTGTTTACATCAAAGAGTTCAAGAATGCCTGGGTGAATATAAGGAGTGAACCCACATACAGTAGAACTTCAATGGCTCGAACACTGATGGCTTGTTCATCCTGCCTGCCTTTTCTTGGTCCCTAGAGGTCACTTTATATGGAAACTAACCCTGGATGGCTAGAACTATACTTGGCTGGAACTAATTTTCATGGGCCCAAGCCTGTTCAAGCCAATGAAGTTCTACTGTATGTTCGACAAATCACAGCTTGAGTTTTATCACTGAATGTTTGCACATGCTTAAGTCCTTTTTTCCTGTAATTCTACTGATAATATGAGCAATGCATGTTGTATAAATTGTTTCAGTGCATCAGGTGTGATAAGATGGGCCGCAAGGACTTTCAGCAATTCTGTGTTTGTCATGTATGAGCAGGTCAGTATAGTGAAAATTTAAAGAGTAACTACACTTCAGGAACTGACTGAATCAGATCCCAAACCCTATCCCCAACATAAAAGGGAAAGATTGAAAAAAAAACATCCCAACCAACAATAAATTACAAGTGATAAGCCACGTCAGCAGCTCTTTCCCAAATAGGTGGCAACTCAGCTATCTTTACTGAACTAAATAATTTACACCAACAGAAGGGTTACAACAGACTAAGCAAATTATACGAAAACATGGAAAAAACATATTGTTAGTACCAAGGCTCAAGAAGAGGGTCCTGAAAGTAGGTATGCAGATGAAACAGAAGTTATCAGTAACTTGTTATGGATAGCATCTGTTTAATCTGCATAAAAATGTGTGTGTCATTCCTCAAGTAATGTAACATTATACCTTATTAGGTTACTTATTAGGTTTCCATTTTCAGTAAATTCATTTTTTTTATGGCTGAAAAGGCAAAATTTCCACCATTTTGTTTTGCCATATCCCGCCACACGTTAGTGGCGGGGTATTATGTTTTCCTGCTGGCTGTCCGTGTGTCCGTACGTCCGTCCGTCTGTCCGTGAGCACTTCGTTTCCGTTCGATAACTTGAGCATTTATTAACGGATTTTCTTCAAACTTGGCATGTGCATTGGTCTTGGGAAGATCTCGCTTGGGATTATTAATGGACAAATTTCGATGTTTTCCGATGGAGTTATTGCCCTTGGCATGGTCTTAAAAATAGTTTTTGTTCTGTAGTTCCTTTACGCTTTTGTATATCTTGATGAAATTTCACAGAAATGATCGAAGTAACATAAGCTATATACATGTACAAAATTATAAAAAAAAATCTGTATAAAATCAAAGATGAACAGGATTTTCCTGAAATTTGCAACATACTGTCTAGGTAATATAAGCTTCATGTCGTGATAAAAAAATGTATAAAAGATAAAAGAAGGGGAATCGGTTTGCAGTGGCGGGGTATTACGCAGTCGTTTACGATGCCTATATTAATTCACAATTTGCATGTCTAGAGAATTGAAAAAAAAAACCTTCTTAAATCTGTATATCCTGTACATCGTTACATGAACCTCAGTGTATCATATACTTAAAACTACTACATGAATATATATTTTCCAGATTAACCCTGATGACGCTTTTGGACTGTTTATGTAAGTTCATTTTCTGTTCTTTCACTTAATGGTAAATACTTACATAAATCATGTTGTGACAAAACATGTAGTAGCTATGTGCTCAAGATAATAAGGGGTAATGGAGCCAGTTCTATTGTGGGGCCAAAACATTTCTACTTTAAGGAAATAAGAAGCATTGTCTCAGAATTATCCTCAAAACCCCACCTAGTTCTTGCCTTTAGCATAAACAGGCTCCACATAGCAATACCTGCCAGCACATGCTCTGCCTTCTGTTCAGAGCATCCACAATCCAAGAGGGGCTCTGGTAGTGCAGTTGGTTACCTGCAGGTTTGTTTTGCTAGTGGTATCTTGTTTGAATCCCACAGGCTGTGTTCACACTATTAATGGGATTCCATTGCAACCCAAGACTTTATCATTGTACCATTGTCTGGATATACTTAGGTACTGTTGAAAGGGACATAAAACTTGGTGTCATCTATCCATCATCCAACCAACAATCTGAGACTGGATTTAATTTAGCTGCCCAAAAGCTTTAACACCAAGGCAGATATTGCTTGACGGTTGATACAGATCGTGATAAGCAAAAGTCTATAAAATGTTATGTCATAATGCTGTGTATCAATATTTCGCCTAAATGGTTCTATGCTAAAGTTCTAATTTAAAAAAAATGGTCTTCAGGTTTAATTTAAATTAATGGTCCTGCACTTTTTGACACCCCTACTTCCTTTTAGCTTACCTGTACCGAAGTACAGTAAGAGCAGTAACTGTTGATGTCACCTTGATGTCAGTGTTTGCATCTGCATTGGCATGAATTTTTTTGTTAAATTATATTTGATGGGCAAGGTGCTGTCAGGGAAGTTATCGTATACACACACAGGTCTTTTTTTTCTTCAAAAATAATTGTAAAAAATTGCTTACCAGAATTGCAAAATTCCAAGTATGAAATTGTCCAATATTGTAGTTTATACATGTACTGTATAAGATTATGGTCATGTGAATACTCATTGTTGCCCAAGAGGTATTTCATGCATTTATCAGTTATTACTTGCATGGTCAAAATCAGTTACTGTAAAATTTGGGACATTAAAAAAGATAATTTCATTGTCCTGTAAATGGAACAGTTTGGTTTAACAATGGGAGTAATACGGTCAAAAGATGCTGGTGAAATGGCAAACACTGTAGACCCTGACTAGATTAGGGGCAGTCCAGTTGGGGTCTGCACTGTTTGCACAGACATATTAATTTTGTTTTAAATATTTAAGAATGTTTTGGGTAATAATATGTGGAAGCTCTTTGGCGATTGACTGATTTCTTATGCTTCAGGCCCTACATGCGCCTGTCCCCCTTTCCTCTTCTTAAAATACAATGCCATCAGTGCATTTAATAGAATTAGTATGATACCTTAAGAGATGAAGCATGCAGTACAGCATCTTATTGTTTGGATCACACCATAAATTAGATGACATCAGCAGATCATTGCAAGTAGGCTGATAACCACTCTTTGTATACAATACCTTGAGAGGAGATTTCCACTGGCTTTTACCAGCCCACCAGAATTGTAAGCAGGTTGACAGGAAACCGTTATCCAAAATGCACAATATTGGTTATATTTCTATATAGAACAATGAATGTATGATGATGATTTCACAATATTTTCAGGCAGAAACACTACAACTTTATTGGCTCACCTTTGAAATGCATCAGTACCTTTCCCACCATGCAGTCACAGAAAGAGAGATTCAGAAAACTGGTAGGTAAAATGCACATGATATACAGCAATCGGCATACAACAAATTGATGTGAGCACACCTTTTTGGACAATCATTTATTTGGAAAGCCAACAAAATCTGTTCATGTTTATAGAAAAAAGGAAAAACAGCCTGCACCAAATGTAGTTACAAAAGGACTATTTTTTCTATTTTTTTGCCATAAATGTGACCTCAAATGCTGTAGGTATTCCAAACTCTTTGAGCAGACATATCACAATGTAAGGTGAAACTTTTTGTCAAAGTGTTAGCAAAACCAACAAAATTTCAAAAGCTACCTCTTACATAGGAAGATTGTTCAGTTGTTAACAGCTTTTGGACACTTTTGAAAAATCAAGATTTAGAGAAAGATATTTAACGGACGACCAAATGAAATGGTGTAATTTTGAAAATGTCACATGCTGATGAAATAAGTTGTTATGGGTGAAAATAGGATCAGAGCTCTAGATAAGAAGGAGTATTTGGTGATAATTAAGGATAATTTTTGTTAATTCTGCATAAAAACATATATTGAGACCCCTCATCTGAACCGTCTCAACGAGACGGTTCAGATGAGGGGTCACAACATATGGTTTCGATGAGAAATAAGAAAAATTATCCTTAATTATCATCAAATACTCCCTCTTATCTAGAGCTCTGATAGGATGTTGACACTGTAACAATTCCGCTGTAAGATAGGGTTTTCTCTCCTCCAGAATGACCGCAAGTATCTGTGTCAGTTTTGTGAAATTCTGCTACCAGAAGCAGAGCTCTAGATAAGAGGGAGTATTTGATGATATTTAAGGAAAATTTTTCTTATTTCTCATCAAAACCATATGTTGTGACCCCTCATCTGAACAGTCTCGTCGAGACGGTTCAGATGAGGGGTCACAACGTATGTTTTTATGCAGAATTAACAAAAATTATCCCTAATTATCACCAAATACTCCCTCTTATCTAAAGTTCTGAGAAGAATTTTTCCCTTCCAGAACAATCTAAAAAATCTAGATCCATCTAAAGATTGGATTGAGACTTTTGGGATCATTTTGAAGGGGAAATCCCTATCTTTTAGCCGGGCCGGGTAGCGCAATCGGTAGGGCACCTGACTCGTAAGTCAGAGGTCCTGGGTTCGAATCCTTGTCTGGCCACATACTTTGGTTTCTCCTTCCGCTGATTCAAGAAGGGCAGTTGTCAGTTACTGGCGAAAGTATGTGCACTTAGTACTGGTTAACCGCTTAGGAGGTCTAAGCCTGCCCAGGAATAGTGTGGTTAGGTTAACTGACCGTCCCGACATGACCTTAGTTGTTTACCGTGGACGTTAAGCATCAAATCAACCAACCAACCAACCCTATCTTTTAACTGAAGCAATACGGTAAACTAAAGATAAATCAAAACATGAGGATGCTAATCATTGAGTTTGAAAATCATACAGGCTATAAACTCTGGACTGCAATATATGTGATGAGATTTGAAAAACTAAATGGTACACTTTCAGGAGAAGTTACTATGCCAGTTTCATTTTAAGCTCGCCTGAACGAAAGTTCAGGAAGAGCTGTTGTTGTCACCACGGCGTCCGCGTCCGCGTCGGCGTTCGAATTGGATGTTTTGGTTAAAGTTTTTTAAAGACCTATATCTCCTTAACACATGGATGGATTCTTTTGATACTTGCACTGTAGCTAGATATTGGTCTAAGGTTTAACAGGGTACCACCCCCACCCCACTCTGTGACCTTGATGTCAAGGTCATGGACTTAGAAAATTGGTGTTTTTTTTGGACTGGATGTTTTGGTTAGAGTTTTATAAAGCCCAATATCTCCTGAACCCATGGATGGATTCCTTTGATACTTGCACTAAAGTTAGATATTGGTCTTGCACTAAAGTTAGATATTGGTCTAAAGTTTTTGAAGGTACTACCCTCAACCCCTTCTGTGACCTTGATGTTAAGGTCATGGACTTAGAATATTGTCTTTTTATTGATTGGATGTGTTGGTTAAAGTTTTTTAAAGACACATATCTCCTGAACCCAGAGATGAATTCTTTTTATATTTGCACTGTAGTTAGATCTACAGAGTACTACCCCAACCCCGCTCAGTGATCTTGATGTCAAGGTCAGGGACTTCGGAAATTTTTGTCTTTTTTAAAGTTTTGTAATTGCATACTGATTCATAATGCTTTGCAGAGATTTAGTTTATACTTGAACTGATGTTAGACTCTTTTTTGAGTTTTAACAAAACACCTTATACTTACCCCACTGGGTGACCTTGAAGTCAAGGTCATCGACTTAGAATTTTGTTTTAAAGATTTTGGTTAAAGTTTTCTATTTATGAAGACATAATTTCACAGTGCCACGATGATGGACTCAGTTGATACTAATACTTGGGCTGATGTTAGATAATGGTTCAGGGTTTTGATACATACTAGCCCCCCCCCCCCCCCTCTACCCGCCATTTTTTTTACCTCAAGCTCATGGACTTTGAAATTTCATTTCATTTTTATCCCCCGACCTTATCCCCCGACCGAAAGGTTCGGGGGATATAGCGATGAGCCTGGCGTCCGTCTGTCCGTCCGTCCGTCCGTCTGTCCGTCCATAAACATTTTCTTGTCCGCTCTATATCTTGAATACCCTTTGGAATATTTTCATGATACTTCACAGTTATGTAGAACAGGTCATGACGATGTGTCGCGTACAAGAATGGTAACTCTTGCTATTGTACTTTTTGAATTATCTCCCCTTTGGTGATTTTTTGGCAGATTTGTGTCCGCTCTGTAACTTGAATACCCTTTGGAATATTTTCATGATACTTCGCAGAAATGTAGAACAGGTCATGACAATGTGTCGCGAACAAGAATGACAACTCTTGCTTTCTTACTTTTTCAGTTATTTCCCCTTGATAGTTTTAGGTGTGATTTTTTGTTAGATTCTTGTCCGCTCTATAACTTGAAAACCCTTTGGAATGTTCTCATGATACTTCACAGATACGTAGAACAGGTCATGCCGGTGTGTTGCGAACAAGAATGACAACTCTTGCTTTCTTACTTTTTGAGTTATTTCCCCTTGATAGTGTTAGGTATGATTTCGTGTCCGCTCTATAACTTGAATACCTTTTGGAATATTTTCATGATATTTCACAGATATGTAGAACAGGTCATGACGACGTGTCGGGAACAAGAATGACAACTCCTGCTTTCTTACTTTTTGAGTTATTTCCCCTTGATGGTTTTAGGTGTGATTTCGTGTCCACTCTATAACTTGAATACCTTTTGGAATATTTTCATGATACTTCACAGATATGTAGAACAGGTCATGATGATGTGTCGCGAACAAGAATGACAACTCTTGCTTTCTTACTTTTGGAGTTATTTCCCTTAGATGATTTTAGGTGTCCGCTCCATAGCTTGAATACCTTTTGAAATATTTTCATGATACTTCACAGATATGCAGGACAGGTCATGACAATTTGCCTCATACATGAATGATAACTCTTGCTTTTATACTTTGTGAGTTATTTCCCTTTGGCAGTTTGAGCTGCTGTTTGAGTCTCTGCTCCATATCAATATAACCCTGGCCAGCTCCAGAATTTGAATAACTGTGTACCTTTTAGAATATTGATTGTCATGCTGTGATATCTTATCAGTGTTCCTAACTCCCTAACTCTCTCTGACCCCTCCACATTCACGCCCCCCCCCTCCCCCCCCCCACCCCCCCCCCGGAATTTTTTTATTTTTTTTTTCCAGATTTGGATTCTTTGTCCAAATTCACTTACTAGAGAGCTCAAAATTAGGTTTGTAGGGCTTGTACTTTAGAAGTTACTCACACATTTTGAAAGTTGAATGTATCGTATGCTATACATTTGTGTATATGGTGGCTGTTTGAGATATTACCTCTTTTTAGCAGTCAAGCATACTGTTTTAGTCTGAGTGTTAGATAATCATGCATCTGTTAACAGTTAATGTCAATCAGAAGCATAACAGAACGACAATATATTACTAATATGTGTTTTAAAGTGCACCCTTTTTACCAAGGCCCATGGGGGTCTTCAGTCGGGGGATTTGCCATCTCCTCTGATGGCTATTTTTTTTATTTTAATTTCATTTTAAGACTTATTTCTGAGATAGCTTTTGTGTTTTCATTATGGACATGCTTTAGATCTCTCTTTGGAGGTGTTGTCATCAGAAAAGCGAGAGCAAAAAAATGGCAGTAAAAATTGCAGTGTACCCAAATATTTTTAAACACATTATTTTAGGGCTGGACATGTTGTGAAGCTGTTGACATGAACACCTTCTACCAAGACCTTGTGTCAGGCAAGGAGAAAGATCGAGTGGAAAACCTTGAACCATTTGATGAGTATGAGGATTTCAATCTAAAGTGCAGCCACTATATGATGCTGTGTGCCTACAATGGGAGGGAGCCATATTTGCTGTCTCATATCTGGGATCAGTCAGGTAATTAAGGCTGAGATAGGGGAAATGGGGGAGAAGTTCATTGTGCACTTAGCAAATTTTATAAGATGTTCAGAATCAGCCAAATATTGTATAACTGACAGTGTTAAACAAACTTTTACACAGATTTATGCATTTGAATGCTCTACTCTGTGAGCAAATTATTTCCTCTAAAGAGTTAGCGCTTATATTGGTTCTTTCACTGAGAAGTCAAACTATAGTACGGTCATGGTACATGTTTGTAAAATTGTCTTTATGGTCCTTATAAATGAAATGATGTACTTACATTTTATTCCATTGCCATAGAAATATTTTAATTGTATGTGAGCATTTGTATGTTTAATTCCAGAAAATGCCAGTGAGAGAGGGGACATTCCGATATTTGAAAACTGCATAAAGCTGTCTTCGACCAAGGACGTGGCTCCATTTTGCAGATTTGGTCATGTGACTACCAGCCTGGGTCCTGATTGGTTGCTTTCTCTAGGAGGGTTTGGAGAGCAGGGAGGGAAGCATATGAGAGTGACCAACATCACTTTAATAAATGTGCAAACTCAGCATTGTGTGACTGCAGATCCGAAGGTTGATAACACAGAAACAGAAGGTACAATTTTGGTATTTTATTTTCACATTTATCAGTGAAAAAAAGACTATGTTTATTGGTAAAACCAAAGTGTTGGTAAAGCACTGACTCACTAGATGCCAGCAATCTTGGCTCAGTTTAAAATTAACTATATTGTTAGTTAGCGACACATTACAATTTGAAAAATACTGTAGGCAAAAATACTGCCAATGTTTGCGCACAAAGTATGAGCAGCTTTTGCTACAAAAGCTCCTCCTATTTTTTTTTTCCTCAAAAACATAAGCACAGTTGGTTTTATGTGCTCTAAAATCTTAACAAGTCCTTGAGTAATGATATTATTCAGCTAAAGAGGCTTAGATTAACTGGGCCCAGAAAGTGACACTGAATCTGATTGTTCTTATTCACTTAATATTCTAACAGAAATGCATGAGGAAAACTGTAAATATAAAATGTAAATGTTGACCTTGGAAACATTTTGAGACATTGCATTCTGCAGCTTATTGTAGTTATATCTATACACCTTCAGGTAAATTTGAGCCGCGACACAAGAAAACCAACAAAGTGGTTGTGCGCCCAGTGCTGACTCAGATCAGCCTTGGCATCCCACCCGTCTGATCAGAGTTTTCGCTTTGCGCTTAAAGGGTAGCCAAGGGTCTAAGCTAGCTCCATGCGGACAGCGAAGACCCTGATCGCTGATCTGAGTCTGCGCTGGGCGCACAACCACTTTGTTGGTATTCTCGTGTTGCGGCTCTTTTGTATACTTTTGGGGAAAGCTACTTACATTCTTTTTAGTCCCTTTTTCAAAAGGAATCAAGTCTTACTGGAAAGATTTTTTTCTCCAGAAGTATTTTTTTTTCCCTTTAAGTGTAGACCCCTTAATGGGAGGGGCTATTTGTCAGGAGCAAACAGGAAGTTACAGACATTGCAGCCCTCTGTTAAAATGACAAAAAATCATAGGGACTTGTGCATACACCTTAATTCAGTATCATTTAAAATTCTTACATGTACATAACACATGCAACTTGATAGCATAGCTGAGATAATTACAAATTATTGAAACTTGGTGTATCTTTTTCAGTTAGTCGCATGCATGGCACAGCCTCCTGTCTTCAGGATGGTACCATCCTTCTGATTGGTGGAAGACTTTCCCCCATGAGGCTTTGCTCTCAAATGGTCGCTCTGAAAGCAAATTGTGATATTGTAAATGTGATACAAAGCACAAATTCTTTCCAAAATGATGTGAAAATGAAAACACAAACTAGAACTGATGATGGTGGAGGTTTACAGGATAATGAAGTGTCTACAGAAAATCAGCTGTCTGAGGAGAATAAACATGAGCTGCATGAACAGACTAATTGTGTGCCAAGAGCAAAAGAAGGTTTGCAGAATCCTGAAACAAATGACAAAAATGGAATCTGTGACAAGGAAATAGCAGAAAAGCTAGAACAAGCTGCTAACTTAAACAGTAATAACTGTTCAAGTGACAGTAAGCCTGATGCTGAATCTCAGAAATTATTGCCGAGTGCTACAGGTCTGACCAACATCCAAGATAGTGTGAGTAATAGTAAACATCTATCGTGCCATGTGGAAAGAACAAATTCTGATCCTGTAGCAAATAACTGTGATGAAACTGTTGGGGATGATGTTATTCAGAAAGTGGAAAGCAAGAGAAAGCAAGATAAACAGGAGATAAAAGTCAAATTTCCTGTGACATGTCATGTGGTGAAACAGGAAGGAGATGTGCCATGTCCAAGATGGAGACATACAGCTCTGGTAGTGAGAGAAAATGGTTGGTATAAACTTTGTATATACAGGGGTTTAAGGTAAATGGATACACCTCCATGTTTTCCCCAGTTTTACAAAGGGAAACAACTTTAATGAATTACTGCAGTGTTTTCTTTCCACAACAGTAAAGCTCTTCCAGAATGGGACTTCTCTTAAAGGAAAGAATTTGCTCCTCAAGGGAGCAAATTCTTTCCTTTAAGAGAATCCCCTTATGTAAATAAAAGAGCTTTTTTGCATCAGAAGAGTTGTCTCCCATGGAAGTGTATCAGTTCACCTTAAATGAGTGATCTTTTGATAAGAAATATATAAACTGAGCCTTTTATTTGGCAAGTTTCATACATTCCTTATCAATGGACCACATGTTTTAGATCATGTTTATCAGACAACCAATTTTTGTCTTGCCTGCTACTAGCAGAAGGGAGGCATTTGGCTAAGGGTATGCGGTAAAACTGGTATACCGGTGAACCCCGGTGTTTTACAGCTGTGGTACATACCGAGGTACATTGTCCGCGTACCGGTATGTTCCGGTATATGTCACTTGTTTTTGAGAAAGCCAATACTTGTTACCTATATTGATTTGCGATGAAGGTTAAACACCATTGGTCGTAAACGTTAGCATGTTTAGAAGGCATGATGTTGCAAATGGAATCCCCCTCGCTGATTGGTTGAGCAATTACTTTTGATTCTAATTTTAGACCGATGACGGTCAAAATGGACGACACGAAGTGGTCAAAAACACTCGTGGAAAAGCAGATGTTTGAAGTCAGTTTGGCTTGAAAAATTGCAAATCAGACTCGAAAGTCGAGGAAAACCTTGCCATCTGCAGGCTTTGCGGCAACACAATAGAATGTACAGGTCTAACATATGCGGAGACATCATGCACGGTTGAAATTCCGACATTGGACAGGAAGAAAGCTAAACTGGTTCATTAAAAATAACAAAACGATGACAGAATTTTAGTATTTATTAAAGGCATTAAGTGAGTTAGCAAATATAAGAAACATCATTTTCAGATGTTCATGAAAAGCAAGTTGACCGCAATAAAATCAGAGAGAAAAATGCATTTCAATAACATATACAGTATACCGTGGTATGTATCGTGGTACATGCCTGCA
The DNA here is from genome assembly GCA_963989385.1 of Ctena decussata. Lineage (NCBI taxonomy): Eukaryota > Metazoa > Mollusca > Bivalvia > Lucinida > Lucinidae > Ctena > Ctena decussata. The sequence goes on from OZ022512.1 coordinate 12,225,761, forward strand.
TACCGTGGTACATTTTCAAAAGACGGTACCCAGCCCTACATTTGGCATTGCTTTTCAGGGTTCATTAATGGTGACAGCTTTTGTCAAGTCTTCTGGTTTAGCTTTATTTGTTGTGACAGTGTACAGACAGGTGAGAGACGGACTGCCACAGAATTCTTGTACAGGGATTGTAAAACTGTATCACATACAGAGCTCTGTCATGGACATCATCATTACATTGTGCATGGTCATTGTGTGATATATAGTGTGTGATCCTTTCAAAATTTGCCTAGTAGTCTATTCAGATCACGGTTCCGACAGGTCCATTTCCTTTCCAAATAAAGGTTTTTGGATTTGAATTCATTTTTATTTTATGTATATGGAAATTCCTGTTTTTATCATATGACGTCGCATCTGAGAGTGTGATAAAGCCATGCGTAAAAAACTATAATCCACTAGAGGATTAAATATGCAAATTACGTCGTAACGTTATGCGTTGACATCCATAAAAACGTCGCGTTTTCTAATGGCAAAATTGTGACGTTTTAGTGCAATATTTGCTAATAAAATGCGCTTTTAGTGTCATATGATAAATAGAATCTTGCATACATGCTCCTGTATTATTAAATTTATCTAACTCATTGGGGGAAAACCGATTAGATGCTCGACAAAGCCTCGCATCTTATCTTTTTCCCCAACTCGTTTAATAAATTCAATAATACATGAGCACTCATGTAATATCCTCTATATAACGCATTTACTATGTAGGTCCCGATCCTACATCCCATTATGTGGCATCTAATCTGGGTCACCACTGTTTGCAAAGGTCCTTTTAGGGGATGCTAGGCATTAAAGTGAGTGAATGCTATTTCTTTATTACAGGTAAGGAGAGGATTATTTTGTTTGGTGGAAGGACACAGAACATCTTAGCTCTTGATGACTGCTTTTCATATGATACAGCCTCTTGTGTTTGGACCAAGGTATCACATTGGCCATGGCAAACTGTTCAAACCATTGGGGTCATTTGAACATGGTGATAGGTGACTTGCAAATTTGCACCTTTTTAACAGTATTTCAGTGAAGTGAGGCCAATGAGAGGGTGATAATAAAAGGCTGTGTGCAATGAAATGGTTTACCCTTCCAGCAGGATCAAACCCAGAATCGTGTGGCCAGCCCTTAGCCCATCGGAGCTACTAGGGTGTAAAAAGGGACCATGAGACATGCATACCTAAAGTACTCAAAACAGCCTGAACTTCCACTCAGCCTGACCAGGGGTCATAGATTGCCTATGGCAAAAAAGAGAAGTGTCTGATCAGACAGGAAGGGTGCACTGACTGTATGTAAACTTTATATATTTTACATTGATTGCATTGATAGCTCACACAAACTTACTGATTTTAGTCTTTTCAGTCTGCACTTCACTAGGTACTTTTTCATGTGATGCCATTTAAATACTGATTTCGATTGCTCATCCTGCCTAACAGATAACACTATTTGCATACACAGATTCCAGTCTGTAGTGATTTGTACTGTCAAGATTATGACCAGATTGTGCAGGGCACAGCTGTGCAGGCTGTTTAAGTTCCTTACTTTTGTCATAGGGTATAAAAACATAATTCATTGGACCATCCCTCTGTAGTATTGTATAATCCAGATAAAGTAGGATTTTTAGGATAAATTCAGAGAAAACTTTTCTTATTTCACAAAGAAAACATAATGAGCTGCTTCGTCTGAATAATACAGTTTGCCTGTCTTTGAATTCTTGATATGAAATAGCTTGGAGAGAAATATATTTATTTAATTTTGCTGGCGTAAATATTGTCATCCACTGTTTTGGTGCTATAAGAATCAATTCTTTATATTTACACTTGCCACTGAATTCGCTTTTGTAAACCACATAGAGCAACTGACTTCATACACTGATGAACGACAGTTGATCATGTGACGTTGTCGTCAAGGGACATCTAAGCTAAACAAATGTCTTGATTGGTCCACGTAACGCTTGATTGATGCCACATTATGGCAACGGCTGTTTAACATAATGACCGAATATGTCGTTACTACCTTTTCTTTGAGGCATATTTTGCACAGTTAACATTAACCCGTTCCATTCTGGATACCCCTATAAGGGTATCTGGACAAACATTTTGGATCCAGATCCAAACTGTTTGTTTCTTAGACATCATTTCTTCACGAGTTATTTGTACCAATATTGTCAGTTTTCTTGATTTTTTATGTAGACGACAAAAAATACCCAGAATGCAATGGGTTAAAGTACCGTGAAAACTGCACAGGAAGAAGGGTCTGAAAATAAAGTTTAAATATAAGAATAAAAATCTGATTTTTTCAGCATTCATTGTGTGAAGAAGCCAGTGGTCGTCGCTAAAATTCTACAAGAAGCGCTTTATGCTTCATGGAATTTTAGCTCCGCTCACTGGCTTCATCACACTCTGGATGAACGCTGAAAAATCAAATTTCAATTCTCAAATGAAGTTGCCAAGTCATATTTATAGTCCTTTGAAACACAAGACAAATACTTTCTCTTTTATCAGATATCATGCTCAGGAAATGCTCCCTCCTGCAGACATTCCCAAACAGCCTCATTATGGAATGGTCACATGATCATTGCTGGTGGTCTTGGAGATGACCTTCAACCCCTGAACTCTGTACATCTGTTGAACTTGGAAACATGGGTGTGGCATAAACTAGAGTGCAAGATGCCTTCAAGGTAAACTTTTTTGATACTTGTAAATTGCAATATATAAAATATAACAATCAGTTGCAGGTCCAGAAGATGGTGTCCCAGACTGCTCCTATGTCAAAGTACAGTATTCAAGTATTGTGATGTCTTAATACTGGCTCTATGTAGCATGATACAGTATCAGTTGTAATGTAGAGGTTTCTCCTAAAGTTTGGATAGAGGAATTTCTCTATACTGGGAGTGGGTTTCCTGTAAAAGTGGGTTTGACAGGCACACCCACATTGTTACTGCACTCTGTTATTATCAATGTAAGTCATGGCTTGTTCATTAGGACTGTTATACACTTTGGGTTAGAGCCTGGCTTGAGCCTCAGATTTCTGCTTGCAAAGATCAGGTGCTTTTCCCAGGGAACTCTGATATTTGCCCATGTTTACTTAGCGATAGGCAAGATATGAGTGACATATTCTTGAAAAGGCTGAAATACACATCAAGAAAGAAGAAAAATCACTCTATGTCAGAATTTCATTTTTGGCCATTTTATTTCTAGGTATTCCCATACAGCCAGTGTGATTAAAGATTTCCTTGTGTTGATTGGTGGAGTGAGTTTCTCTCATCGGACACTAGGTGTTTGTATTATACATCTCCCTACAGCCCAGTGTATGGAGTTTTCACTTCATGTGAGTATTAAACTGCAGCTTTTGTCTCTCTGCAACTAGAAGATTTGCTACATACATGTAGGTGTCAGTAGAGTATTGGTCATACAGTGTACATGTAGCTGCAGAGTTGTGTCAAGTTTTTAGCTCACCAGAGCCGAAGGCTCCGGGGGAGCTTATAGGATAGGCAGTGGTCCGTCGTCGTCGTCGTATGTCGTCGTCTGTCGTCGTCGTATGTCGTCGGTCAACACTTTTAAACGACATCTCCTCTGAAGCCACTGGGCCGATTTGGCCCAAATTTCATCTGTGGCATTCTTGGGCTGGGGGATTGAAAGTTTATGTTTTTTATGAAAATTGGCCTTTTAGTTTGGTTGCTATGGCAACTTAGAGTTTCCATTGACTTATAATGGGGAAAATTGAAAAATGGCATTTTCTGCCAAACCATTGCAGATATGTTGATGAAACTTTTATAGAAATGTTCCTTGAGATGTCTTCTATCAGCTATATGTTTTTTGGCCCACTGCTCCTTTTATTGATTGCCATGGAAACCGAAATGTAAAAAAACGGGAAAGAAATACTTAAAAAATTATCTCCTCTGAAGCCACAGGGCCGATAAGGCCCAGATTTCATCTGTGGCATCCTTAGGCTGGGGGATTGAAAGTTTGTGTTTTTTATGAAAATCGGCCTCTTTGTTTGGTTGCTATGGCAACTTAGAATTGCATTGACTTATAATGGGGAAAATTGAAAAAAGGCATTTACTGCCAAGCCATTGCAGATATGCTGACAAAACTTTTGTAGATAGTTCCTTGAGAAGTCTCTTATTAGCTATGTATTTTGTTTGGCCACTGCTCCTTTTATTGGTTGCCATGGAAACCAAAATGCAAAAAATGCACAAAAAAAATACTTAAAAAATTTTATCTCCTCAGAAGCCACTGGGCGGATAAGGCCTAGATTTCATCTATAGTTTCCTTAGGTTGGGGGGTTGAAAATTTATGAGTTTTTTTTTTTTATAAAATCGGCTCTTTAGTGTGGTTGCTATGGCAACTTAGAGTTGCATCGACTTGTAATGGGGAAAATTAAAAAAATGGCATTTACTGCAATCAATATATGGAAAATAGTTATATATTTTGTTATCAACTCAACAGACTGTCAGACTGAGACTTTGTAGTTGTATACTTTGTATTAGCCCGTACAAATGTGACAGCAATTTTGAGCCTATACAAATTTTATAGCAATTTTGAGCTAGAGATCTGGTGAGCTTTGTGGCCCATGGGCCTCTTGTCTGGTTTTGCCATAATGCACATTTAGCCATAATGCACAGATAGGTGAGACATCGCATTCCGTGGAATTCTTTTAAGACACATGGATGTATCTCCAAGGGAGATCACTCTGACAGGGATAGATGACAAGATTTTACATCCTTTTCAATAGTATTTCAGTTATATCAGGATGATGGGAGGGTAATAATGAAAAACTTTGTGCAATGGAAATCCATTTACGATTGAAAAGATTTTAGCCTCCTCGAATCAGTCTTGGGACCAGTGGATCAGCAGGCCAGTGCTTAACTCACTAGGTTCCCCTTTGACATGGAAATATTTGAGCCGCGACACAAGAAAACCAACAAAGTGGTTGTGCGCCCAGCGAAGACTCAGATTAGCCTGGGCATCCGCCCAGTCTGATCAGAGTCTTCGCTGTCCGCATGGAGGTAGCTTAGACCCTAAGCCACCATTTAAGCGCTTAGGGAAGAGTCTGATCAGAGTGAGTGGATGCCCAGGCTGATCTGAGTCTGCGCTAGGCGCACAACCACATTGTTGGTTTTCTTGTGTTGCAGCTCATTTGCTTCTTCGTCTCCCTACTGCAAGTGGGGCTTCCCTTGAGGTGTATGAGTACAACTTGATGTTTTTTAGCCTTTTTCTAAGGGAAATCGATTTTATGATTTCCTGTTTGCGTCTTTAAAGCTCTGTAGGATAAATAATTGAGCTGCAACACGACAAAAACCAACACAGTGGTACTTGCACCCAACAAAGACTCAAATCAGCCTGGACATCCACCCAGTCTGATCAGAGCCTTAGCCATGTCAAGATGAAGGTAGTTTAGACCCTTAGCTACCCTTTAAGCTCACAGCAAAGAGCAAAGACTGTGATCAGACTGAGTGAATACCAAGGCTGGTCTGAGTCTTTGCATGGCATACATGCCACTTTGTTGGTTTTGTGGTGTTGTGGCTCAATTACATGTCGAGGTGCATGGGTACACCTTCTTTTTCCACCATTTTTACAAAGGGAAACAACTTTTGTGAGTTCAGTTTTGCTACTATGGACACCATAGCCCATCTGTAATGAGGTCTACTCTCAAGAAGTGAATAAAAATGACAGAATTGCTTCCCCTGAAAGTGTATCCCTTTACCTGTGATAACCAAACTTCAGAATATTGTTTTAGCCATTCACAAACAAGTTGTCAGAATCGAATAAATGAAATTGTGTTACTAAATCAGTGAGGTTCTTTTGTTTAAATTAAAAAAGAGAAACTTTCTACTGAAATGTGCTTAAATATGGGGACACCTAAAAACCATTAATTTTCTATTTGTCTCAAATGAAAAATTAGTGGGTTTAGGTGTCCCAATATTAAAGCATATTAAGGTAACTTTTCTTCACTGATACAGCATCTGAAACTGGGTCATACCTGCAAAGCTTCATGCTTAAGGCGTGATTCCCATGAATTTGAAAGGCTTTCCCGACCTCACTATTGTATTTTGAAAAAAGTGCTAAAACTCATGAATTCAAAAATAGTTCACACTTTTGTTCTTTTACCTGTAAAAAATCGAAAGGAAATGCTCTAAATGTAATAAAACATGTGAACAAAGCATGCAAATTGATTGGTTGGTGAAAAAAGCTAGTACGTTCTGGGCTGATAGAAAGATTTATTAGATGCTTGAACAGGAATGTGAGTTTGGCTGAACAACTCAGGTTCAATAGTTTGTTGTTATTTTTGGAGCCAGAAACTATTGAACCTCACTATAGTGAAAGAGGGAATGAACTTGTCTGCATTACTGTTTCCCTAAATCATAGTTCATGTCTTGTTTCTTGCTTTTACAGGCAGCAAAGAAGGATGAGTTGGTGATGCTACACAACCACACTAGTGTTGCCATTGACAACCATAGAATACTCATCCTGGGAGGAGGGGGAAACTGCTTCTCATTTGGAACACATCTCAATTCATCCCCAATTAATATGGACCTAACAGAAGCATTCCAAATGGTTGATGCTCATTTGGCTAACCTATGAATTTTTCCTGTGTTTACTTGGAGGAGGACCATTCTAGATTTTAGTGCTGATGCTCAGTTTTTACAATTTTTAGAGTAGAATCTTTCCATACCCAAGAAGGGATATGTATTTTTTTCTTTTACATGAATGAATGAGCTATTCTGGGTTGCCTTATTAGAGAAAAACACCTGGAAAATGATTTTTTCCCGGTTTGGGAAAATTCAGGGAATTCAGTGACTTATCAGAGAAACTATGACAGGTCTTGTTAAGTCAGGGAGAATTCAGGGAATTTGAAAAATAATGGCTGTGGCATTTTCAGAAAATATATGTTCTGCTGAAAGGAAAAGGATAATCATGCAAAGAAGTGCATGATTAAATTACATGTATATCCTTTTATCAGGGCTTAAATGTTCTCTGTATGGGATGCTAGGCATTAGTGGATAATATATTTATATGAGCCACATGACAAAACCAACAAAGTGGCATGTGTGCCCAGTGAAGAGTCGGATCAGCCTGGGCATCTGCCCAGTCTGATCAGAGTCTTGGCTGTCCGCATTGAGATAGCTTAGACCCTTAGCTGCCCTTTAAGTGCACAGCAAAGACCCTGATCAGATTTTGCGGATGCCTAGGCTAATCAGAGGCTATGCTGGGCGCAGGTGGCACTTTGTTGGTTTTCCTGTGTTGCGGCTCATATGTCCTTAGATGCCATGTTTATTCAGTTACAAGATAGGGTTTTCCCCCTTTGAAACAGTATCAAAGACCAAGATCCATTTTGTAAAACAGAGCTAGATTTTTGGGATTGTTTTGGAAGAGAAAACCCCATTTTAAGGCTGAATTACACAAGACTGATTAACAAATTTGTGGTAATTTTGAAAGGATAATCTAATAACCAGATAAATATGATAACTTCTACTGTGGCAGCTTATTGGGAGTAAGAAATTGTATGCATCCTGTTATACAAATTTCCAGTGGAGCTTGTATTTCAAACATTCATAGCTGAAAATGTGTCAAACTCAGATTATGAAATATTTGAGCACCGTTTTAAAAGGTTTTCTTTTATCATAAGACTAACATTGTAAGCAGTGCCATAATGTCATTTACATCAAATCATATGATTATATGTTGCATATTACTTAATTTTCTTGAAAAAAAAAATTAATAGTCTGTCCATGATACCATATTTGTTTGGCTGCAAAACAGTGTTTTTTTATCTCTGGACTGACCCAAAATATCTAAATCAATCTTAAGATGTTCTTTGAGATGGGGCTTTCCTTTTTAAAACAATCCCAAAAATCCAGATCTGTCATACAAGATGGATTTAGATTTTAGGATTGTTTTGGAAAGGAAAAGTCCATCTTATAGGTGAACTTTACGGCTGATGATTTAGATATTTGGGGACATTCTAGAGAGAAGAAACCTTTTTGTAGCTGTATAAATGAGCCGCGACACGACAAAACCAACAATGTGGTTGTACGCCCAGCGCAGACTCAGATCAGCCTGGGCATTTGCACAGTGTGGTCAGACTCATTGTTAAGTGTTCAAAGGGTAGCTAAGGGTCTAAGCTACCTCCATGCGGATAGCGAAGACTCTGATCAGACTGGGCGGATGCCCAGGCTGATCTGAGTCTGCGCTGGACGCACGACCACATTGTTGGTTATGTCACGTCACGGCTCAAATAGAGAATGCCATGTTAGTGTCTTTTGATATCAAGTTTATCGGCAAGATCAGAAACAGCTTAGGAATGGTGAGGCTTGCGGAGCCAGTCCGATGTGTTTCTGGTCGAGCCTGATAAATTTGATATCAAAAGACACTTATATGGTTTTCTGTTTATCATGCCTCATAAGAATATTTTCAGGTGTAAAGGGCGTCAAACAAACATAAAATAAACACAGTTTTGTTTGAACTTGTTGACCCGAATGCGTTGTGACGTATGTTAGTGACGTCATTTATCCAATCGAACGTTGTTATCAAGACCAACATACATATGTAGCCAATCGTCTTCAGAGATTGCTTCTGTAGACATCACCAGATAACATTCGTGCAAGCGCAGTTCTAAAGTGACATGACATCACACCATGTTATCATACCCCCGTTATCAGGTGAATTTTGCAGCAGATACATGATAAATATGGTAAGAAAAGATGATCTCATGACTAACAGAATCTCACATTTGTGTCCATTTCATATGAAATTTATGGAACTCTTAAACAGACTTACAACTTTTTCCATATACCCCTAAAGATTCATGATTTATCTGCCTCCCTTAATAGTCAAATAAGCTCTCAAATTTCATGAGGAACGTGACTGCTGGTGGATACTCAGCTAACTGACAGAGAAAACAGGCCGCGAGGTTATAAAACTCTTTTCATGCTCAACTCAGCTGAGCATGAAATGTTCTCTGCTGATAAATATGAAAATGCCAACTAATGTTGGCATTTTCATATTCGTAAGCAGAGAAAATTTCATCCTCGGCTAAACTGAGCATGAAAACAATTGTACCTATCAGTAGTTAGCTATTTATTAGTAGGTAAAATTTCATGCTCAGCTGAGTTGAGCACAAAAAAAGTTTTATAACCTCAAGGCCAGGCTTATTGCAGCTAGAAAACAAATAAAATACTGCATGTCTTTTAAGTGTGTTTCTTGACTTGTGGTTTTCCTGCTAGAATGCATGTGATAAGCCCAATGAAATCAAATTTTATAGTCCCCAAATATGGGGGGTTTGGACAGGGAAAGATGTGAATGTGTAAAGCTCTTTCATGAATTTCATATATGACAGCTTGTTGGAGATCCTCTGTATTTTCCTATTACTTGAGGCACTTTCTCAAACGACTGTTACAGGTACCTCACTCAAATTTCAGGTCTCTTGGACTGTGAGATTATGGAAGTTATTCAGAAATTGGCTGTAATCATTCATGTATTTGCATAGAGACTTTTACCTGTAATGAGATAAGTTTGTTTTGCAGAAACTAATTTCTTTCAGTTGAATGGATACAATGTTTTGTTCCCCTCCACTTTTACAAAGGGAATCAATTTGTCTGACTTCCTATTTGCTTCCCTGGATAATGAAAACCCTCTAAAAGAGGTCTTCTCATAAGGGATATAATTTGCTCCTAGTGGAGCAAATTATTTCCCTTAAGACGTGACCTCCAATGAGAAGGGAGACAAAACTTAAAGTGGCAGAAAGGCTTCCCCTTACAATGTAGCCATTCACCTTAAACTTCCACATTAGTTGCTGTGATAAGTGCACAGTGTACTTCATTTTAATATTTTGCTGAAATTTAGATGTTGTCTTGATACTTTTACTTCCTCTGTCACAGTTGGAGAAATACTGCCAAGTGCAGAGAGGAGCCTGGTAGCTAAGTAGGTTAAGCACTGGGTTACGGATCTAGTGGTTCTGGGTTCGAGACTTTCTGGAGGTGGAAATCTTTCCAACCACAAACGAGATTCCATCCCACAGAGCCTTTTATTACCCTGTCATTGTCTTGATATGACTGAAATTCTGTTAAATAGTACATAAATTTACAAGTTATCCATCCATCTGTTTGCTGTGATATGAGCGCAGTGTACATAGAATTTTCATATTTTGCTGAAATTTGGATATTATGTCCCCCCACCAAAGGTGAGGCGGGACTTATTGTTTTAAGTGCAGATCCCGTCGGCGTCAGCATCGGCGTGACAGTTTCTTTTATGCGCGATATCTTTTGAACCTATTGATGGAATTTCACCAAACTTGCATGGATATATCATTGGGAAAAACTTAAGAGCTGATTAGATTTTGGTGACCTTGACCTCATTTTCAAGGTCACTGGAGGACTTGGATGACAATTTTTTGTGTGCGAGATATCTCTTGAACCAATGGATGGAATTTCACCAAACTTGCATGGATATATCATTGGGACAAACTTAAGAGCTGATTAGATTATGGTGACATTGACCTCATTTTCAAGGTCACTGGAGGACTTAGATGACAATTTCTTGTATGTGCAATATTTCTTGAACCAATGGATGGAATTTCACCAAACTTGCATAGATACATCATTGGGATAAGTTTAAGAGCTGATTAGATTATGGTGACCTTGACCTCATTTTCAAGGTCACTGGAGGACTAAGATGACACATTTCTTGTACCCACAATATCTCCTGAACCAATGGATGGAATTTCACCAAGCTTTCCTGGATACATGATTGGGACAAGTTTATGAGCTGTTTCGATTTTGGTGACCTTGACCTTATTTTAAAGGTTACTGGAGAACTAAGGTGTCAATCTCTTGTACCCACAATATCTCCTGAACTAATGAATGGAATTTGGCCAAACTTTCAGGGATACATCGTTTGGACAAGTTTAAGAGCCGATTACATTTTGGTGAGCTTGGCCTCATTTTCTAGGTCACTGGAGGGCTTAGATGACAATATCTTGAGTCCATGATATCTCGAAAACTAATGGAAGGAATTCCACAAAACTTGCATGGATACATCATTTGGACACATTTAATAGCTGATTAGATTTTGATGACATTGACCTCATTTTCAAGGTCACTGGAAGACTTGCATGACAATTTCTTATACCCACGATGTCCCCTAAACTAATGAATGGAATTTCACCCAGCTTTCATATATACATCATTGGGACAAGTTTACGAGCTATTTAGATTTTGGTGACCTTGACCTTATTTTAAAGGTCACTGGAGGACTTAGATGACAGTTGCTTGTACCCATGATATCTCTGGAATCAGTTGATGGAATTTTACCAACTTGCATGGATACATTACTGGGACTAGCTCAAGAGCTGATCAGATTTTGGTGACCTTGACCCCATTGTCAAGATAACAGGAAGAGTTAGATATGATAAATTTCACTAAAATTGATGTCTCATTAGCCTGTGGCTTGATTTCCACTTTACTTTCATAGATTTACCTTTGGGACATTCTCTAGAGTCTACTGTTTTAATGACCTTGACCCCATTTTCAAGGTCAAAAGCTAACTTACAAATACTTATTTTATTTTCTCTTAAAATGAGTTATATCTTGAACCAAGTAACATACAGTCGAACCTGTACTAACCGTCACCTGGGAATAACGGTCTCCTGACAACAACGGTAGGTTTGAATCCCTCCCATCGAATTTCCTTGTTAAATTACCTGGGAATAGCGGTCCACTGCGAACTGCGGTCAACGGACATCCGAATCCATCCCGAGACGCGTTAATTTTCCTGAATAACGGCCGGTCCTAGTGTCAAAACACAGCTATATGTTCATTCAGACGTGTTTGTGTATTTCCAAATTTATTTTTAGCGCTAGACTGGTTATTGATTTTTGGGTGCAGTATAATTTATGTAACAAACTGTTTTCTACGCAATTAGGGCAGAATGCGTTTGATTCAATAAGTGTTAATTTCTGTAAGGTAATCAAGACCAGTTTTATTCGGCTAATCATGTCTGATACAGGATGCTCAGTCAACCAATAATAAATAATCAGTACCTGGGTTTAATCAGTCAATCAAACGTATCGCCGAAAGGTGTGCGTCAACCGTGAAAGCAGAAGTCTTTACCGATATGTGTATTTTGAAAACCGACTATTTACAGACTTTAGACCTATTTCAAAATTAGTATTTTGGAAATTTATCTTCTTGACTATTTCGAAGTATTTTATTGGTTGATATGCACTTTAAATATTGATTTGGCGCACGGGCAAAAAAAAAGCGGGAAAATATTAACGCCCGCCTACAAACAAAAGCACAGGTTAAAAAAAAACCATACAACGGTGATTCTCTGACGACGTTTACATTTATCATCTGTCATTCGGTCAAACTCGTGAAATTACTGAATCTCCGAACAACGGTCACCTGTCAACAACAGCCAATTTTGTTCTTTCCCATGCCTGGGCTTTGTTCATAGGTTCGACTGTATATTCATCAGGCTTGCATGAATGTATGGTTGTGACAGGTTTAAGACATGTTTAGCAGTTGGAGACCCTGACCCATTTTTCAAGAACATAGTCTTATATGTAGGATATCTTTAGAACCAGTGGTTGGATTTTCTCCAAACTTGCATAGATATTTTATTTGTACAGGCTTTTTATTCATTAGAGGGGGTGGGAAATGGGCTGGTGGGGGGACATCAGGTTTTATCTTGCCTGTGAAGCAGAAGCGAGACATAGGTATTGCTTTTCCGGTGTTGACGGCGGCGGCAGCGTAAACTTTCATAGAGTTTTTGTGTTTAGGTCAGTTTCACAAAGCGCTGACAGGCGAGAAGCCGCATTCCACGGAATTCTTGTTCTCTGAAAAAACATTTCTAGTTGTTTCTATACTTTTGTGACCTCTATGATAGTTGGAAAAAACATTTCGATGTGCAAGACCATGTGACATATGTGCCATAATTGAGTAAGTTTTGTAATGTTTGTATCTTTACTACTGTAGCATTTTTATGTACATAGAATTTTCATACTTTGCCAAAATTCGGATGTTGTTTCAATACTTTTGTGTCCTCTATGATAGTTGAAAAAAACATTTCTTAGTGCAGAACGATGTGACATATGTGCCATAAATGATTAAGATAATATTTGTATCTTTACTACTGTAAAGACACTTAAAAGTTATTAAGTTTTCATAAGTCCCAAATGAAAAATTATTTTTATGTGTCCCAGTGCTTTAGAGCATTAGGTTATTGCATTTCCATACATGTAACTGTTGCATTGAACACCTAAACCACCAAAAATTGAAAGTAGTTGAATTTGCAAACAGTGTAAATCCAGATTAGGAGGCTCATAATGAGCCCCATCATCTGGATCTACACTGTTTAGCCTCTAGTCTTTGAATTCTCAATATCATATAGGTAAAACAATTTTTTTTATTGCAGACATAGATTTTGTTGTCTGCTTTTTTAGTGCTTTTAGGGATAATATATTTTGTAACAGAAACATTGTTGGCTTTCATAGGACCAGTGTATGGTCAGGCGAATTTAAAGCTATAGTTGGTCAGTTTGTGTCAACCAGATCTATGCATTTATTAATGCATATATTATTACATACTTGCCAAGTTTCACGATTTGTGCGTGACCCTCACGAATTTGGACGCCTCCAACGACCTCACGATCGTATTTTGAAAAATAGCCATAACTCACGCTTCCTTCGCTTGCTCACAATTTCACTTTAAACCGGAGAATGATAAAAAAATGTCTTTTTTTTGCGCTCTCTCGATCGTCAAAAACGTGTTTTCTCTCAACTTCCGCTACATTCGGACAATCTCGGTCTATATTTATCTCCGGGAAAATTCATCCCTTGGTCTAAAAATAGGTAAAGGTAAAGGTTTCCAATAGTCTTAAAATAGCGTGGGTAAAAATAACTCGAGTATTCGATAGCGATTAGAGCCGAAAACAACCAAATGTGTACTTCTGTTATATTGACAACATGAAAACGCCGGAAAAAAAAAAGAGAAGGTGTTACATAAATCAAAGTACCAAAAAATAGATGGGAGATCATGTTTACCTGGGTTACGAAGAGTGAGAAGGGCAATTTTGTAAACTTTGTCAAAGGCATTTCAGTGTTTAATAAAAACGATGAAAAAAAGCATGGTAACACAGATCTTCACAGTCGGTCATTGAAAACGTCAAAACATTTGCAATCGGTATCTGATTTTGTTGTAATCTAGACAGACCAAAATGTTATCATAGCTGAAACTCTCAAAAGCAACTTCATTGCAGAACATAACTTGCCATTTTTAATAGCAGATCACTTTAACAACCTCAATGTATAAAATCTTAGAAAAAATAATAACTGTGAATAAGAATACTTGATGTTTATCTTCATTTAAGAACTACCTACCGATCCTACTCCTCCCCCACTGCCATCCCCAATCTCTAGTTTCGCATAAAGAGAAAAAAATGACAAAAAAAATCTCACTCTTTTCCATTGTCAATGGGTTTCTCCGCGAATGAACTTAACATGGAAAAGAGGGCTAAATCGAGGCTTCGCGCGCAGTCTCACTCTTTTGTCAATCAAAAACTTGGCAGGTATGATTATTATGTATAAGAATTGAAAATATTGTGAGCTGTGATTTATTGCATATTTTTTCACATTGTATTTGTGTAAATGTCCCGCATACATGCAAGATCTTTGGACTGATTCTGTGAGATCTGTTATTGCTTTTACAGAGATCTGGGGCCGTATTCATAAAACAACTTAAGTGGTTGCTATGCTGTTGCTAAGGCCAAATTCCTATAAAGGAGATTCCCTACAACTATGAAATTTGGTCTGGAGGAACAGTCTTTGTAAGACTGTTCCTCCAGAGCAAATTTCATAGTTGTAGCGAATCTCCTTTATAGATATTTAGCCTTAGCAACAGCATAGCAACCACTTAAGCTGTTTTATAAATACGGCCCCTTACCAGTTTAAGTGAATCTTATACAGAGAAATCTCTTCTATTCTTCTAAGCTCATATACAAATGAATTAAGTCTTCATTGTATTTGAAAAGATAAACTTACCTGAATTATGAAAAAAAAAGATACAAAAAAAAGAAACAGTGCCATTATTTGATATAGCACAAAACAAAACACACAGATTTATGCAATGCTTGTTTGTGTCTTTATAAAATGTAAAATTGAATGGTGTAAAAGATAAGTGACGTTTAAAAAATCTTATGAGAATCAGCATCCAGAAGGGTATACTGTAAAAATTAAAAAATCTGAAAACTTTAACTAATTATTATAATTATCCTAAAGGTGGAACAGTTTGCTTTTACAACGTAGTAATGTATCCAAAGATGGAGATGGAAAGCGAACAGTGTAGCTTGTGAACAGATTGCTGCTCCAGGAGTAGTCTGATCTGGCTCTGCACTGTCTGCCCTGACCTATCTTTCCCAGTACTTACTATAAAAATTCTAAACACACGTATTGGGACAGATAGGTCTGACAAAACATTATAGACTCAGATCAGACTGCAGTCTGATCAGGGTCCACTAACAGCTCTGTGAAAACAGTGCAGAATCAGATCAGACTGCTCCTTCAAGGGCAATCTGATCAGGGTCTGCACTGTTTGCTATTCTGTTTGCATGTTTTAAATACATTACTGCAATTGCCTAGTCGTGTAGACAAAATCAGACCCCGAGGTTATAAAACTTTTTTCGTGCTCAACTCAGCTGAGCATGAAATTTTCTCTGCTGATAAATATGAAAATGCCAACTAATGTTGGCATTTTCATATTCATAAGCAGAGAAAATTTCATACTCAGCCAAACTGAGCAAGAAAACAACCATACTTATTAGTAATTTGCTATTTATTAGCAGGTAAAATTTCATGCTCAACTCAGCTGAGCATGAAAAAAGTTTTATAACCTCGGGGCCAGACTGCTTAGATTGATAGGATCATTATTCTTTAAGCAGCCATTTGTCTCAAATTTTTATAGAGAGGCTGATGGGTTTTTTTTTTCAGTTTCAAAATTATTTGTGTCATCTGAAGAGGGAACTTTGAGTTACTAAATTGTTTGTGCCATCTGAAAGGGAACTTAAAGTTACAAAATTATTTGTCATCTGAAGAGAGAACTTAAACTTACAAAACTATTTGTATCATCTGAAGAGGGAACAATATATACACAAATCAGCCTTTGCAAACTGGTCTTTGCTTTTTTGGTTCAGAAAATGTGTATGCAAATAGGGAAGACCCTGATCAAACAGCATAGATGTGCAGGCTGGATTGTCTTCCCTGTTTTTGCATACCTTATTCTACCTTATCATGTGATGCCAATATAGTATATCTGACCCTTTGTTGAGCTTAAGATCTGTGTCTTAATTGTTTAAGCAACAAAAAAGCAGACAACAAAATTTGTGTTTGCAAAATTCAGAAACTTTTTCATCCTAGCTGTATCATATTGAGGCCGGGCCGGGTAGCGCAATCGGTAGGGCACCTGACTCGTAAGTCAGAGGTCCTGGGTTCGAATCCCGGTCTGGCCACATACTTTCGTTTCTCCTTCCACTGATTCCAGAAGGGCAGTTGTCAGTTACTGGCGAAAGTATGTGCACTTAGTACTGGTTAACTGCTTAGGAGATCTAAGCCTGCCCAGGAATAGTGTGGTTAGGTTAACTGACCGTCCCGACATGACCTTAGTTGTTTACCGTGGACGTTAAGCATCAAATCAACCAACCAAATGTATCATATTGAGAATTTAAAGACCAGAAGACAAAAAGTGTAAATCCAGATGAAGTGGCTCATCATGAGCCGCCTCAGCTGGATCCATGCTGTTTGCAAATTCAAACTACCATATTAATCCTATGAAACACCCTGAGAGGGTTGCACTTTGTAAAAGCGGGGTGTTATTTTGAGCCCATAAGTAGCACATCAACCACTTCTAAAATCTTATAATAAACAGTAGTAAGGTGAATTGATGTACTTTGAAAGGAAGCAGTTATACGATTTGCCCCTTTTTTGCCTCCCTTCTCAAAAGGGCTCATCCCTTAAATGGAAGAGTTTGCTCTTAGAGCAAACTCTTTCCTTGAAGGTCGGGCCCTATTAGAAGAGCTGCATCCTCCAGAGAAGTAAACAGGAATTCATGGTTTTCCCCTTATTTGTAAAACTGATGGTAAACACAGAGGTAAGAAAGATTATTTCTGGAAAAGAGGCAGGGGGTGTTTATTAAGAGCTGGGGCTTTCAATAGGGGTAATATGGTATGTTTGTTTTTGGCACTTTAAGGGTTAAACAGTTGAATTGGAAACAGTCATGCACAAATCAGTAGCTCACAATCAGATATCTTTTTAGATAAAAGAGTTTTGAGGTGATGGATTTAAATGGCAGTAAAACCTTATATTTTACTGATTTTAATATATGTTGTCACTTTTGATCAGATATTTTATTAGTGATGTTTTGTCACATATCAGATGTTATCTTCATTATGAGATGATAATGAGCCGCGACATGAGAAAACCAAGAAGTGGTTGTGCGCCAAGTGCAGACAGATCATCCTGGGCATCTGCCCAGTCTGATCAGTCTTTGCTGTCCACATGGACGTAGCTTAGAACCTTACCCACCCTGTAAGCACTTAGAGAACAGTCTGATCAGACTGGGTGAATGCCCAGGCGGATCTGAGTCTGCGCTATGCACACTAACACTTTGTTGGTTTTCTTGTGTCACGGCTCATATGTTGCGTTACTTATCCTCAGGTAAATGATAAAGTACTGTGATATTTTCTATCTTCCTCTTGAACTGATTTTTTGTCGCACCTGCTTTAGCAAGGTGCGATATAGGCGTCCGGTTTTCCGTCCGTCCGTCCTTCCGTTCACAATTTACGTTGACCCTAGCATTTTAATCCATTCAAATGACTTATTATCCGAAACCACTGCATCCATGGTTCTCAAATTTCACGTGCAGTATGATCAGACAGCAGGGCTTCAGAATGGTAAAATTCAGTCTGGTCGAGAATCCAAGATGGCTGCCGTTACTAAAAATAGCAAAACCATTAAAATCAACATTTTCTCCAGAACCACTTGGTATATTTGGCTGAAATTTTGTATGAGGCATAAGTTGGACCTTGGTATTCAGAATTATCAAAATGAAAAAAATCTGTAGCGGAATTAGGTCACAGTGACCTTACATCGACCCTAGAATAATTTACATCGACCCTAGCATTTAAGTCCATTCAAATGACTTTTTCTCTGAAACCTTTGCATCCATGGTTCTGAAATTTCACATGCAGCAAGATCAGACTGCAGGGCTTGAGAATGATAAAATTCAGGCGGGTTGAGAATCCAAGATGGTCGCCGTTACTAAAAAATAGCAAAACCAAAAAGTTTTCTCCAGAACAACTTTGTATATTTGGCTGAAATTTTGTATGAAGCATAAGTTGGAACTTGGTATTCAAAATTATCAAAATGAAAAACACCTGTAGCGGAATTAGGTCACAATGACCTTATGTCGACCCTAGAATAATTTACATCGACCCTAGCATTTTAGTCCATTCAAATGACTAATCCTTTGAAACCACTGCATCCATTGTTCTCCAATTTCACAGGCAGCATGATCAGACTGCAGGGCTTCAAAATGATAAAATTTGGGCGGGTCGAGAATCCAAGATGGCTGCCATTACTAAAAATAGCATTTCAGGCGGGTCGAGAATCCAAGATGGTCAACGTTACTAAAAATAGCAAAACCATTAAAATCAACTTTTTTCTCCAGAACCACATGGTATATTCATTGAGTTCTTCATGTGAAGGCACACAGCAGGTGCGACATAGCATTCCGGGGAGTTCTTGTTTTTATTTGTAGCGGGCATTTGGAGAATGTGTCAGTGTTCCCATTTGTGTCCTTGTTCATGTTTGCATTGGCCTTCACGTCTGTGATCATTTTAGCAATGTTAACCATTTGCTTTCTGGTCTGTTTCTCACAATGTATAAGGGCTAGAGTATTGAAAGTTGGTACACACCTATGTCTGCACATTACCTACCTGAATGCAAACATTTTTTTTTTACCATGACCTACTTATTACACACAACTGCACAAGAGCATTTCCACATTACCATCCATTAGCGTGCCTATGTGAAGCAAAGGAGGGCTTATGCTATACCCCCATAGTTTAAGTATCATGCATAAATGGAAAGCATTTCTATTCGTGTCCTCAGTAGCGGCCTCCATGGCTTTGTGGATAAGAGCACTGACTCTTAAACATTTAATCTCTCACCACTGTGGGTTAGAGCCTCGCTTGGCACACAAGTGAGAAAGCCAAGTTCTGCTTGCAAAAGGTCAGGCAGTTTTTATTCTGGATGGTTGGTTGTTGGTTGGTTGTTTTGACTTTAACAGCTCTTTGAGACAGTATTTCAGTCTATATAGAGCCATCTCCCAGAGAGAGGAAGAAAGAAAAAGATACGATAGGGGAGAGAAAAAATGTACCAACAACCCCCACCTGCACCTACTGCAAACTGCAAGCACATTAGGCCCTTGCCCTACTATTATCCAAATTAGTAGGATGCCCCAGCACAGAAAGTTACCCAGCACCAGCACCCGACCACAACTACCCCTTTTTTCCTTGGAAGCTCCGGGTTTGCCCACATACGCTTAATGATCAGCTAAAAAAACAATGATTCTTTGGGGGTGGCAATTTTGATCGTCAACCATTATAGGCATTGAGTTTATGTAGAACTTATTGAGCCAGGACACAACAAAACCAACAATCCGACATGTGTGCCTAGTGAAGACTCAGATGAGCCTGGTGATCACCCAAGTCTGATCAGAGTTTTTGCTGCACCTTTGGAGGTTGCTTAGACCCTAAGCTACCCTTTAAGAACACAGTGAAGACTGATCAGACTGGGTGGATGTCCAGGCTGATTTGAGGCTTTGCTGGGAGCACATGTCATTTTGTTGGTTTTGTCGCTTTGTGACTTTCTGTTTTAAATAATATGTCAGCTCCTCTGTGAGCAAGTAGCATTTGAGTCCAGTGACAGCTTTTGTTATTATTATTTTTGCACTTTTTTTGTCTTAAGTGTTTATTTATTGATTATAAATGTATTGCTTATATTTTTTAGATTTTAAGATTTTATTCATAGTTTTTTAATAAAACAATTTTCAGCAAACATTATTCTTTCTTATCTTTTGCAAGCCATTTCTTCAAAGTTCTAAGATGTGGCTGGTATTTCACCAACTGTTTGTAGGCCTATGTCACACTCATGTAAGCTGCAACATGCCAAACCAGCAAAGTGGAATGTGCCCCAAGCACAGACTCCGATTAGCCTGGGCATCTGCCCAGTCTGATCAGAGTCTTCACTGTGTGCTTAAAGGATAGTTAATGGTAAAAGCTACCTCCATGCTGACAGTGAAGACTGCCCAGGCTGAGCTGGGTCTTCCCATGGTGCACGTCATGGTTCATGTGACGGGTACTGCATGTGCAAACGGAAGAGGCAGAGCAGCCTGCACATCCATACAGTCTGATCAGTGAGTTTTCCATGCTTGCATGAATAATCTGTCAACATCAGGAACCTACAATGTACGAGGGTCATCCAAAATGTTCTGTCACTGGCTTATATCTCGAAAATGAAAGGTGGTATTCACCTAAAATAAAAACCATTCAAAAACCCTGTTTATTATCACATAGCTTAAAAGACTGATCCTTGTATCAATGACATAAAATTCACAGTATGCTTTACAAGAAGGGTACCCTCACCCTACTGGCAAATTAGTAGATGCGAGTCTGGCAATGTCCAATGAAGTGATGTCTATTATCACTGCCTGGTACCTACGATATCTCAGGTGCTAATAAACACAGCAAAAAATCTCCAAATTATTCTGTCTATTTTAAAGTGTTTACATCATTTCGTAATCTCAATATTCTGCATACAACGCCACAGGAAAATCGACTAGGTCATGTTTTTCGTACAAAAGCTTCATAGCTGTATAATCTTTCAAATTCTGAAGCCTCTATTTACTGCATTAGGTCATGACAAAGTGATCTCAATCAGAATTTCAAACAAGTTCCCTAAAATGAAGGCACAGTGGGTCCTTGAAATCACATGACTGTATATTTTACCATATTTCTGTGACACAATAGATATCAATCTTTTGCATCGCATATAATTGACAAAAGTCGCTGTTTGTTTATGTAGTGCCCCCACAGAACGGTCCTACTAAACACTGCTAAGACACCACAAAGACACTGAAAAACCACAAAGACACCACAAAGACACACAAAGACACCACAAAGACTCCCCAAGGACTCACAGAGACACTAATAATTATGAAAAAATATATATTTGTATGCTTTTGCTGATCTTTGAGGGTGGAGACCTTTCTCCCGAAAGTTTGCGAGGGCGAACTATAATTGTATTTTTTTCAGTCAGTTATATTTTTATGAAAACGTATGTCTTATGAAAAATGCATCATGAACTCATATTCTTAACAGACTAAAAATGCTCGACAAGAGTTCGTCATATTAAAACATTGGATTTATTCTTAATCTTATTTCACAATAACACTTTGGACGAAACTTTTCAAAAAAGGGTATCAGCTAAATTTTACCGGCAGCATGTATGTAAAAATCCCTCTGAAATCGGTCTGTAGAAACTACAAAGACACCAAAAAGATACCACAAAGACACCACACAGACACTGATAATGATGGAAAATTATATAGCCATATTCATAGTCTTTCTTATCGTTTAGGATTCAGACTTTGGCCGAAAATCTTCCAAGAAGAAGTTTGCGATGCCCTAATATATATTTCTAACGAGAATGCATCCATAACCCAAAAGCTCAAGTGATGTTTTAGATAAAACATTATAAGTATTAAAATATTGCATTAATGCTGATTTCACAAAATTATCTCTGGCATTTTGAATCAGATCAATGTCGTTGGTCCTAAATGATGTTAAAACGCACAAGTCACTCTTCAAAAAAAAAAAAAAAAAAAAAAAAATGCAAAGACATAAAAAGATGCTTTGGGACATATCTTTTGATCTTTTGTCTGCAGTATTGTCTATATCTTGCGAAAATGTACTAATCAGCATCCAAACATTCAACACCATCAAACATTACTTTAATATTAATATTATTTCTAATATTAATATTACGTTTTTATTTTAATAAATTTAGTATGCACAATCGCTTTTTGTAGGTTCTTTTTTTTTCACTCTAGTCATTTATTGTGCAGCAAAATAGTTTAATTCAGTCTGTTCTTACTTCTTTCGATTTGCAAAAAAAAATTTTAAAAAAATGAATAAATAAATAAAAACAAAATTAATAAAAATTAAATAATAAAACTATTCTATAATTACACTGTTATTACTATTGATTTTTCTTTCTTTTTCCTTTTTCCAATGCAGAATGCCTTTTTGAAGTTTTTTTCTTCTTTCACCCTGCCTTGTATATTGTGCAAAATAGTTTAATTCAGTCTGTTCTCGAATATAGCATTATGGTGAATAAATTCGGTTCTTTACTTCGCGTAATTGCCATTGATCGGCGACGTGAGGCAGCGGTTGTTCGTATATTGAAGCGATTATGTTAGGTGTCGTATTTAACAAGTATCGATAGTACACACACGCGTCGATTAATCAGTGGCACGCGGCATCGATTGTCGATATGAGTGGTTTTAATAGGTGAGATTCAATACACACAAAAATATCTGCGTCAGTGTGTCGCTTAAAATATTTGTGCACCTATCTGAGTATCTGAGGTCTTTGTTTTTTTTACTTAGCGAAGACTATGACCAGAATGTGTGCATGCTTCTTCACTGCATGTACAATGAGAGCCTGGTGAACGCGCAAGTCTTTTCTAGCCGTGAATTTGCTCCATCAATAGTTACACCCTCCTAGACTAGACCATGTAATGTATCTCTCAGGGAAGCATTGCTTTCCTGTGGGAGCATATCCTTTCCTGTACAAAGGCCATCACTCCTGTACAAATGCAATCAGACGTTTTCTTGAAAGAATTTAATCTCAGAATGTTTCAACAAGCTCATAGACCCTGTGATGGTACTGTAACTGAAAAGAATTTGTCCCCTTACGGGAGTAAATTCTTTTTTTACACTTATACTAGCACATGTTCTCGGAGCAGGCTGCAACCAATAAATTGTGCATTTCCTGTTGTAACAAATGTAGGACCCTGTGATGATATTCTTATGGGAGCAAATTCTTTCCTGCTGATACCAGCACAGGCTGTCGTAGTAGACTGTAACGAATGGAAAGTGCACTACCTTTGTAACAATTGTGGTACCCTGATACGCCAAACTGAACACTTATAATTAATATCTAGGTTGCAGTAGCAAGAAAAAACAACAACAAAAAAAACAACATATTTTCAAGAAATAATGGTAACTATCATTTTGTAAACTTGCATTTCCCAGTATTAGATCTATTTGAGTTTGTGTGTGTGTGTGTGTGTCCGCGTACCGTCTTTGTCTCGGCATCACAATGATAATGTTAAGATGTCGGGGTGAATTCTATCAAAATTAATGATAAAAATAATGTATTAAGTAGTATTTCATAGTATAAGATGTCTTTGCGAGTCCTTGTGGTGTCTTTGTGGTGTCTTTGTGTGTCTTTGTGGTGTCTTTGTGGTTTTTAGGTGTCTTTGTGGTGTCTTAGCAGTGTTTAGTAGTGCCCCCCACAGAATGCGCCAGACGGCATACCTGCAAATTTCAGAATCCTGCTACATGTAATTGACGGAGATATGCAGCAAGAATCACAAGCCAGCAGAAAAACAAAAATCATGAAAATAGGCCAGTGTCAAAAACAAGGTCAGTATTTGAGTTTATATCTCAACCGGATGGCATGTTATCACTATAAAGATAAAAGATTGCTCTTTTGATTGTTGCAAACCGGCCCCGATAGCTCAGTGGTAGAGCGTCCGCTTCGGGACCGGGAGGTCGAATCCCGGCCGCGCCACACCAAAGGCGTTATAAATGGTACTAGGAGCTCCCTTGGCTGACGCTCGCCTAAAAAGGGTAGACCTAGGAAGATAAAGTTAAGTCATCGAGTAAGTATAAATTGTTACTGGATACCTTGTTTGTCGCAATAAAAGCTCTACAGAGCTTATGTTGTCTGTTTCTAATATGCGACGTTAAATAAAGCTTCTTGATCTTTATCTTTATCTTTCTTATCTTTTTTACCGTGGTAAGCTACATGTATCGCGTCTATGAGCAAAGTTATGAGTCCTGTGACAGAACTTTTTGGACGATCCTCGTAATTAACATACTTGATGGAGCAACTGCTATGAGCTTATTTGAGTCGTGACATGAATAAAATAACAAAGTGGCATGTGATCCCAGCGAAGACTCATCCCAGCATCTGCCACCATTAAGTCCATTTAAATGAAAGCATCCATGGTTCTCAAATTTCACAGGCTGCATGATTAGACAGCTTTAGAGTCAATGGTAAACATGATCAGACTGCAGAGCTTCTGAATTGTAAAATTCAGCCTGGTCGAGGATCCAAGATGGCCACCATTACTAAAAATATCGAAAAAAAATAAAATTAAATAAAAGTTTCTAGTTTCTCTGAAACCACGTGGTATATTTGGCTGAAACCTTGGTTTTCATATTATCAAAATGAAAACAAAAATCTGTAGAGGAATTCGGTCACAGTGACCATCTTCTGTTTACAATATACATTGTATCAAGAAACACTTAACAGATTTTGGTCAGTTTTAATCTAACTGATCTGTAAATGGAGTGCTTTCAAATCTATGCGAATGGACCATCTAAGCTGGCCGTCGGCTGTCATTACTAAAACTAATTTAGTGATGCTTGGATTAGAAACGCCTCAGCATGTGAAAATGTAAACACCTGGAGACTCGATGTTCACATTTTCACGTGTTGAGGTGATTCCAAACCATGTATCTCTTGCACTTATCAGGTAACTTTTACATACATAGAATGCCGTTGTAGACCGCATTGAGAAATGATACGAACATAAAATCTGTATATCAAAAAATCTCGGGTTTCTTTAATATTTTTCTTATGTACAATTGTAATGGATAAGATTTAGTAGAATTAGTTTTCAAACAGAAGTAGTGTTAGTAATGAAAGGGTTCCAAAATGTGATAAAAAGTTCGTCTGCTGCACACTAGTGGTACCACCTTTGCCATTGTCCTTGTCCTTGACCTTATTGTGCTCCTCAACTACGTCCACAGATGGTTGTCCTGGCTGCGGGCATTTGGGTTTTGGAGTGATCCTTTCTGCCTCCTTACATTTTACCGCCAGGCTTTGGCTTAGACCAGCACAATTCAGACTAGAAAATCCAACAGAAGACATATTTGCCAGCTTCAGTGCCAGGATGTTGTCCGGACCATGGCAACCATTTTCTGTTAGAATGTTACCGTATTTTACACGTGCAGCGTCGCTAAGCAACCAGTTCACAGAACAATTACAATAAAACGTGTTATGAGAAAAATGGAAGTTTCCTGTCACGGCGTTCTTCAAATCGTCCAAATTTCCACATTGCATGTTCCAGAATTTGTTTTCATGGGCTTCAAAATTGGTAATATTACTGACCTGATCAAAAGCGTTCGTAACAACATCACTGAAATTACTTTGGTGGAACACCATATGTCCAATGTCGGAAACTTTATAAAAAGCATCAGAGTAAACGTTCCTCATGTGAACCTTTATCATGTTCCAAATTGTTATGTTTGCGATATTGTAAAAAGCAAACGGCTTTATTCTTCCAATTCTACAATTTTCTAACTTAATTTCTTCAATATTTCTTAGTTCTTGGAAGGCGTAGCTCTCGATGTTCCCTATCGCTGATTTGTCCACAATGAGTTTAGATAAGTTTTGCAGGTCAGAGACAGAACAACTCTGGAATTCTGCTATGTTGCTATTGGTGATATGTAAAACCTTTAAGTTTGGCAAGTTACTGAAAGCTTTTACAGGTAAATATCTCACGTTCAACTGTGATAATGATATTTTCTCTGTATCTGGTGGGAAAACAGGAAACTCTTCGTCCATGTTTGCGGAACATTGCACCGACTTGTCTTCACAGTAACATTTAAAGGGACATGCAGCTTTTCCTACCACAAATAGCACGCATGCGTACAGACACGCAGGATAGATAGTCTTCAGCATCATTTATTGGCTGAAATATAGAAAATGAAAATATGCGACTAGACATTAGCAAATAAATGAGCCGCGACACGACAAAACCAACAAAGTGGCATGTGCGCCACGCGAAGACTCAGATCAGCCTGGGCACCCGCCCAGTCTGATCAAAGTCTTCGTTGTCAGCATGGAGGTATCTTAGACCCTTAGCTACTCTTTAAGCGCACAGTAAAGGCTCTGATCAGACTGGGCGGATGCCCAGGCTAATCTGAGTCTTCGCGAGGCTTACATGCTAGGTTCAAATGAGCTTTTGGCTAACAGTTTAGACCCAGATCAGACGCCAGAGGCGCGTGGTTGGGTGGTTAGAGATACTCGATTATAGGTCAAAGGGTCGATGTATCGAATCGCCTGCTCTCTAACTCCGTTGTCAAGAGCCACGATTCACAGGCATACAGAAATACAGTATTCCTCAATTTTTTAGAAAATTGCATTTTGGTTCTCAGTTGCCAGCTGTCAGTGCTCAACAATATTTCAAATAAGTAAAACTTAATGAAAGAACCTCATTATCAAGTTCGACAATATAATGCACTTTCTTGCATCTGATAGCGTAAGATATGAGCTAGGGTAAACCCTTGTAAAATTATGTCCCTTATTTTTACTGTGTTTTGCTATACTACAATTGTACCTTAGCTGGAAATACAGGCATACAGTCTGTACCTGTCTTAATGGGTCACCAAAGGGAAACCCCAAAACTGGCTGCTTAAGACAGGTGACCGCTTAATACAGGTTCATTTGCATTGTACAGCCAAACCTGTTTATATGGTCACCTCTATTAAGGGGTCATCTGCCTTTAGCAGCCACTTTTTTTCTAGATCCCTTGGACCAAAATGCATATGAATATGTATTAAGTGGTCGCATGGCTTAAGCATCCAATTTTTTTTTGGTTCCCTTTGGTGATCCCTAAAGACAGGTTTTACTGTATTTTGGTTCAAGGGACCTGCAAAAGGTAGCTGCTAAAGGCAGGTGACCCCTTAATAAAGGTGACCAGATAAGCAGGTTTGAGTGTATGCTATCTCATTGGAAATAGTATATTTTCTTCATTGTTCACCATCATATGCATTAATAATGGCGTCTGTAATACTTTGCACGGTTTAATGTTACCAATTCCAGTTTCTGAGACAGGGACCGACAGTTATGACAGTCAGAGAATATTGAAGGCATGAGAAACAGCAACATTTTTGATCTGTCAATGATCTGAACGAATTATTTCTGGTCCAGATAATCATGTGTAAAATCTTGTCCCTAGAAGCATGTTTATTAAGCCTTACAAAACATAGGGGTTGTTTAAAGTTTCCGTCGAGCTGTGTAAAATAAAAACGAATCAAAGCAGCATACCCTCGGTCGAAATTGCAGTTTTTTCCCTATTTGGGGCAGGCACTTTTCCTACACAAGTCGTATGTTTGAAAGCCAGCAGCATCTTCAGGTGGCACGCTGACATAATTCTTTTTCGGATAGCCAGTACTTTATCGTTAGATTGGACAACCCTTAAAAGACCGTCATTATTTTTCCATAAAAATGTCTTTATTTGGCAAGGGTAAATAATTTTCAGTTACACAAAATATATCTGGGCGGCACATTTCAGGGGGATATATCATTTGTGACTCAAACTTATGAGTGATACTAGTGTGCTAAAAAGTTCAGAGGAATATCATTAACCAAATAAACAATGCATGGTCTGTCAGGTTTTCACTTTGCAAAATGTTTTCAATAATTATGAGGAATACTGTATGTTCATATGCAAGAAGGAATCTTTATGAGTATATGAGCGCTTATCTTAACATTTATTTCATTAAAACCAGTGTGATTTTGTCTAAAGCTGGCCTGATTCTACTCAGCCTTGTGAGACATTTTTTGTTTCCCATTTGGGTAACACTGCGGTGCCCAATTGTGCAACACATCCATACTCTGCGCTCAATCGGAATACAAAATACTCTGAAAGAAATCCTGCATTTCCAATCTTTATTGCTTTCCTAAGGATGAACGGACGCATTCGTCCTCGTCTATCTGTATTTAGCAATCGGAGCACCGCTCGGCCAATCGCGGTGTTGAGATTGCTGTATTCAGGTGTTCTCTGTCTTAGACATCTTTCTACATTGGTATGTTTGAATTAAGGTTTGAGCCAAAATTGGTCAATTTATTTCCCGTTCGGTCAAGAAAGGCTAAATTTAGTAACAGTTTGCTGGAAACTTCTAAACCTTTGCTCGAATCTGGAGCGTTCAGGCAGATGAAGGAGAGGGAGAGGCTCCGACTTTCATATGCTGTGACGAAGTTACAATGGGCCTTCAATCTCGCCCCCGTCCCCCACCCTACATCTGCAAGGGACTGTTAGAAACCTTTACATTTTATAAATTAGGACACACTTGAGAAAAAAACATCATTAGAGCCGTGACACGAGAAAACCAACAAAGTAATTGTGCGCCCAGCGCAGACTCAGATCAGCCTGGGCATCCGCCCAGTCTGATCAGAGTCTTCGCTGTCCGCATGGAGGTAGCTTAGATGTTTAGCTACACTTTAAGCGCTTAGTGTAGACTCTGGTCTATTTGAGTGGATACCCAGGCTGATCTGAGTCTGTGCTGGGCGCACAACCACTTTGTTGGTTTTCTCGTGTCGCATCTCATTACATCGTTTATTTACTGTCAATTTGACAATGAAACCCAGAGGCAAATTAGAACATCGATCATTATCTAACATCTCTTCCTCAAACGTAGGCACATAACACCATAAACCACACCCTTTGTGAATAAAGATGACCGGCGAGCTCTTCTTCCTCACATTTCTGCCAGGTCCATTGGTGGGAGTTTATTTTCTTATAAAATTCCTGCATCTTCGAGAACGTGGCGTCTGATCAAGAGCTACATTTTTTGCCAAAATCCATTTCTGGGACGGTATATAGTTGTCTATAGCTGTCTGTATTGGCCCGTAGTATCCCATTTACAACTTTAATACGACCATCCCGGCGGAGAGCGCGCTGACCTAATAATACAGAAGTCGGGGTTCGAGTCGTTCTCAGATCGCTATTCTTCTTTAAACTTGGAGCATTTCGTTCTCTTCCTCATCGCATGATCTAAATAAGTAAGAAAGAGTTGAAGGGACTGTGTGACCCGCCAACATATTCATTTATATACGCCCATTTCTGCCTTCACCAAGACGCACGAGATATAAAGCATATGCATAAAGTGATGGGTGTAGCAAACTATAGTTATTGTACTGAATTAATTTATGTATTTTGTTTCATTTTTGCATGTAGACCATAGAACGGCTTAAATACATGTAAAAACGTCTTAAATTTTCAACAAACCTTATAAAATCCGAGAAACACAACCAAAAATATGTATGTTGATGAATTGTTTTCTAATTATATTCATACGTTTTGTAGAAGGTCGTCGACTGTGTCCAGATTTTTATTATGTGCCCGCGGCTATGTCTCGAGGTAGTGTTTAATGACTAGTTCATCAAGTTGACAAAGAATAAATTATGATTTATCTGTCATAATCTCGGTTTTAATCATTTTTAAAATTTACTAATTGTACTTGCATTTGTTTTATTCTCACGAAGTCCTTACACTATTTCTAGACATTGAGACACCAAATATATTTACCATAGAATAGTTAGTTTGTACCGTGATGCAGTGATGTATCCAACAGGTGGAAAGGCAAGCAGAGTAGACCCTGATCAGACTGCCCCTTTAGCAGGCGGTCATTCAGCTATCCCAACTGAAAAAAAAGAAACAATTTCTATTTTAGATTACAAAACAGAACGTGAGCAGCTCTATATACAATTGCTAGAAGACCACAGAAATGTGAACATATTGAGGAACCACAACTGCTGCTTAAGCAGTCTGACCTGTATCTGCATTGTTGCTCAGAACTGTTTGTCCCAATACTTATTGTTTTACGGTATACTGTATTATTTTGTTTTATGATTGAGACATATTTTTTCGAAGATAAACTATAGAATAAGGCCTCTGCCCCGTCCCTCCTCTCGGACCCCCACGCACCCTCCCACCGCGCCCCACCTCGCCAAGTAATCTATCAGTGACCGTTCCAGGACAGGGCGGTACTTCATATGTGGTAACTAAATGACCACTCATCTGGGAAACTTGAAGAGTTTAAATTCCAGGGTCCAGGTAGATGTACTTTTAATATTAAACCATCCTTAATCTTCAACCAGGTTTACTTGTTTGTCAGCGACAAACGTTTTTCTCTCTCTCTTTTTTTTTCCTCGACAGAACGCGCTCTGTAACCTTAGATAAACTATTCTTAACTTTTTTGTTGTTTGTCTCTATGCTTTTTGTTTGTTTTTTTCTTTTGTTTATATAATGGAGTAGTGACATGAAAAAAACCAACAAGGTGGCATGCGCACCCAGCGAAGAATCATTTTAGCCTGGTCATCCGCCGAGTCCGATCAGAGTCCTCGCTGTCCGCATGGAGCTAGCTTAGATCCTTAACTACCCTTTAAGCGCACAGCAAAGACTGATCAGACTGGGCGGAAGCACAGGCTGTTCTGAGTCTTCGCTGGACACACATGCAACTTTGTTGGTTTTTGTCATGGTGCGGCTCAATTATTGAATCATCTCCAGGTGAATGGGTACACTTTCAGCGGAAGCAACTCTGCCATTTTCATTTTGCATCCATTCTAAATTGGGATCAACTGTTAAAGGAAAGAATTTGCTCCTGTATGAGCAAATTCTTTCCTTTAACAGTTGATCCCATTTTGGAAGGGCTACGTTGTCCAGGGAAGCTAATAAGAAGTCACAAATATTGTCCCCCTTTTGTAAAAATGACGGAGAAATAGAGGTGTACCAATGATCCTTAAGCTTGAACCAGAGTAAGCAGAATATCGCCCGCCAGGAGGTATTTATCAATGAAACTGCTACGTGTGTGAGCATCACAGATTGCTGTATGTATAAGTCTGACTGCACCTTTGATATTTGACCATCCTTAGGGACGAGTCATTTATTATCAGGTGGGGGGCCGGGTACATTTTCATATGGTTCACCAAAATTTTTCCGACCCCCCCAGTCTCACCAGAATTATTTTTCCGACCCCCCCAGATAGGTGACAAAATTTTTTATGACCCCCCCCCCCTATCCCCAGTGCCAGCTACCCTTCACACACATACCATATTACCTATTTTATGTCAGACTGACCTCAATCAAAACCTAGCT
Source organism: Ctena decussata (assembly GCA_963989385.1). NCBI lineage: Eukaryota > Metazoa > Mollusca > Bivalvia > Lucinida > Lucinidae > Ctena > Ctena decussata. The sequence continues at coordinate 12,257,080 of OZ022512.1, forward strand.
GTATGAAACACAAAGAACATTTCTTATTCTAACAGGTTAATTACATGTAATCATGGTCTGTTTAAACTTCGTCTGCATTTCTTGCATTTTTTCTTCTGCTAATGGCCATCCGGAAATCTTTTTGTTGAATGCTTAATAATTAGGCGAGGTCTGCTGACAACCGGTTGTCACCAGACTTTTTGGACCAAATCCGTCGGCTGACAACCGGTTGTCACCAGACTTTTTGGACCAAAAAACGTCTGCTGACAACCGGCTATATAATTTCTATTAAATGGTCTTAAATAGGGTTTAATTTAACTGAATTTGTTTTAATAAGTTATAAATATTTTATAAATATAACATAAACATGATAAAGCTTCTCATAGTGAAGGCAAATGACCATTGCATGATTCTTGCACTCTTGTCATTGTGTTACATATATAATGTGTGGACTGTTTGTACTTTATGTATGGATAAGGGAAAAGAATAATGAAGTTAAATATCTACGCCATTATAAGCCTATGTAAAACATGTGACCCCAGGGCAGGGCATCTGACCCCAGGGCCATAATTTGAACAAACTTGGTAGTGGACAACTAGGTGATGCTACATACCAATTACCAAGGCTCTGCATCTAGTGGTTTTACACAAGAAGATTTTTTTTATGTTTTCTCGATAAAAGCCTTTGTAAAAACCTGACCCCCAGGGTGAGGCCATTAAGGCCCTAGGACCATAATTTGAATAAACTTGGTAGAGGATCATCTGGTGATGATACATACCTAATATCAAGGCTCAAGGTCATATGGTTTCAGACAAGAAGATTTTCAAAGTTATTCCAAATACCTATGAAGCAAATTGTAAATGACAAAAAAGGCACAACTCAGGCATGATTGACTGATCACAATAGCTCATCTTGAGCCTATGGCTCAGGTGAGCTAAAAAGGTTTTTGAACATTTTCTTTTCTATGGTTCAAACGTAGGACCTAATGGGGCAGGGCCATTTTGGACCCTGAGGCTACCATTTAAATAAACGTGGTAAAAGACCACTAGGCAATGCTACCTACCAAAATATCATTCATCTGAGCCCAGTGGTTCTGAAGAAGATTTTTGAATATTTTCATATGTATTTCTATGGTTCAAACTCAGGACCCCCTGGGGCAGGCCATTTGGGGCCCTAGGGCCACCATTTGAAAAAAGTTAGTAAATGACCACTAGGCAAAGCTACATACCAAAATTCAAGCATCTGATTCTAGCACTTCTGGAGAAGATTATTTTATTTTGGAACCCAAAACCCCCTGCTGCAGGGCAATTTTGGACCCTAGGGTCTCCACTTGAACAAACTTGGTAACGGTCTACTAGACACTGCTTCATAACATCAAGCACCTGAGCCCAGTGGTTCTGAAGCAGATGATTTTCAATATCAAAGCCCTAGGCCTAGCGGTTTCGGAGAAGTTCTCATCTAAAGCAAATTGTTGATGACCGACAAAGGAAGACGGATGTTGGACATTGACTGATCACAATAGCTCACCTTGAGCTTATGGCACAGGTGAGTTAAAAACAAACTAGAAAATTGTGTCTGTAAGACAAGAATGATGCACCCATGTGGTGCCTGTCACACACCTGTATACATCTCAAAATTGTATATTATCAACAAATACAATTTAAACAACATACATACTGCCATTTTGTTCTATTGAAATCTGTGAAAGAGCTGAATACTCAAGCACAATCTCTAAAGCACAAAAAGGTGCTGTCAGTGACTAAGTTTAAAAGGCCATTATTCTGTCAAAATTTAATTCTGTCAAAATTTATTTTATCTCCATCCAAAAGCTACATGCACATTTTGACTGTGTCCACAACATGTGTACAAAGTTTGAAAAGAATCCGCAGACAACTACAGAAGTAGCTGATTACACAAACTCCATATACTGTAATACAAAAAGGCTGCCAAAAATAACTAATTTTAAAATGCAGTCATTCTGTCAAAATTAATCTATTCTTCATCAAAATGTCATATGCACATTTTAATTTATAATGTCTGTAACATGTACATAAAGTTTGAAAAAGATCAAGTGAAAACTGTAAGAGGAGTTGATTACACAAACTCCATATTCTTTAAGGCAAATAGGCTGCCCAAAATGACTAAGTTCAATAGGCCATAATTAGGTCAGAATAAAATTCAAGCCATCGAAAAGCCACATGCACATCTTCACTATGTCCAAAACATGTGTACAAAGTTTGAAAAGAATCCAATAAAAACTGTCAGAGGAGTTGGTAACAAAAACTCCATACCCCATAATGCAAAAAGCTGCCCAAATGACTAAGTTCAATAGGCTGTAATTCTGTCAAAATTAATATTACCCCCCATCAAAAAGTCACATGCTCATCTTCATTATGTTCACAGCATGTGTGCAAAGTTTGAAAAAGATCCATTGTCCAAGACATCCCATAACATAACATCCCCCCATGTCATATCTTTCAGTGTATTTTACTAACATCAAATGAAGCACATCAAATGAAGCAGAAATCTTTTCCAGCATGGTCCACGGCTGATCAATTCTAGAACCCGGCTATTATAGAGTACCGGTAAGGATGCTGGGGTCTTAATGTCATGGTGTACATATTTGACTAGAGTGACTCGGCTATGCTCAATGAAAAGAGCCATTTATCTTTCAGACGGATAAGTAAAGATCATATGAATAAAATATGATGCGCCAAATTTGGTAAATGCATTAAGAAGCCATTCAGATCAAACTGGTAAACAAACACAACACCTTTGTTAAATATCAAAGTTAAATTTTCACACCTTAATTCTAGGATTTAATTGTAATGCGAGACAGACCATATACTATTATTATCATGCACGGAGCGACAATGTTAGTTAGATAATATATCACAAACAACAAGAGGCAATAAATAAGGACTAAATTTAAAGGCAACATTATTTTGTTTCCATACATCGAAGTACAAATAGTCCTCATCTGTGAGTAACACAATGCCAAAAAATGCAAATATGCTAGTAAAAACAGTCATTTGCCTTAACTATGAGAAAATTTATGTTATATTTATAACATATTAATATAAATTCAGCTAAAGGAAACCTAATTAAAAACCATTAAATAGAAAATATATGGCTGGTTGTCAGCAGACGTTTTGGCCCAAAAAGTCTGGTGACAACCGGTTGTCAGCAGACGGTTTTGGTCCAAAAAGTCTGGTGACAACCGGTTGTCAGCAGACACTTCCTAATAATTATAACTGTAAATAATATTAATTTGGACTGTGGGTGGTGGGGGTCTTGGGGCTGTGTTTTGCTGATGAAAAGGCACCTGGAGAGCTGATATCACAAATGCAGGCATTAAATTTAATTGAGCACAAAATCATCTATCTGACATGATTTTGTAGACACTTTCATACTGTTCCAGCAAAACAATGAAACATTTTTTTTGAGTCATTTCCATAAAGGCTTTAAAGTTTTAAGTTGTGAGTTTGAAAGAAAAGAGTCTGAAATTTTATGAGTAATGGAGGGTGTGGGGGGCGAAGCCCCCCAGAAGCTGAGACAGGACTGATGGAAGAATTTTGACCCCCCAATATGCCTAATAAAATATATGACCCCCCCCCCCCTGCTCCAAGGCTTTTTTATTTCCGACCCCCCCAGTACATCACCAAAAAAAAATCCGACCCCCCCCCTAAATGTACCCGCCCCCCCAGCTGACAATAAATGACTCGTCCCTTAGTCTGATACAAGTTTAGAACAGCATTTCACGGTCACGCGTGTTCTTTCTTTGGTCAACAGTTTCTTTTATGATGGCCGTCGAAAGTCTGCGAGGCTTGGAGCCAAAGCTTCTATCTTAATAATTCTTAATATTGGGACGGATAGGACTGAGCAAACACTGCACATCGAGATCAGACCTGCCCCTGAAGGGTGGGGGTAGGGGGAAGTGTTTGGATGTACTCGAGTAGCACTGCAGTATGAGTTACTCCAGTGCTACTCGGGCCAGGAGAAATGCTGAGATCTTCGTGGAAGAGCTGGATAATGAAAGCTAGTAAGTTGTATGCACCATGTCACTTCCAAATTATTTATTTACTATGTAAAGTGCAAAGTTTTATTGGGCTTACGAAAGTGTGATACTCAACGTCGTTTTCTTTTAGATCAAGCCGCTGTAAGGCACACCCCGGTACCCTGAGTTACTACAGGGTACCCGAACAGTTCAGCCGAACTCGCATCAAACTAATCGTATTATAAATGCTATTCGACTTCGATTTATGTATGTACTTGCATTTAAGTTGTAAACAATAAGATAAAGGTTTCCCGCAGTCTAGTGGTAGTGGTGTTAGAAGCCCACCGTATCTGGGGCACAGCATATGAAAGCCTCAGCCCAATCATCTCCTGTTGCTGCTCTCAACGTTCCCTGGTTCGACAGATCGAGGTACTCATTTTTGCGAGATGAGAGAGAGATTTTCAGTCGCTGGCCGGCTTGTAAGAGATTCACACCTAAGACAGGCCCGGATTCAGATCACCAAGTACTGGTGGGCCTCTGGATAACTGGTGGGACCGGGAGGTTCCGAGATGAATGTGGGTGTATGTGGATGGGGAGGGGGCGGCTTGAAAATATATGACATAATTATGGATCAATTTGAGATTTTTTTTTATAAATTATCCTTTTGTCTTGAAATATATGTTGTGATATTTTATTAGAATCGCCTCGCAAAGTCGATTCTAATTAGATGTCACGACGTATATTTTAATCTAACCACATGAGTAAATTTTCTCAAACTGGAACTCAGGAACTCATTATTATCTGGAGGTATACATATTATACATAACACAGAGGCAAAGATGGGGCTGAAGCCCCAAATCCCACGCCTGGATCCGGAGCTGTAGGACCCTTTGTACCATATCCGAGAGTTTCTAGACATTTGACGTCTGTCTGTAAAACAAAAAATGGTGGACTATCACAAAACTCCTGAAAGTAAACAAACCGAAATTTCGGTTGGATACTTTTGGGAGGCTTTTATTCCATTTAGCAAATATTGTACATAAATACGTTGTTGATATATATACGAGTGGAAGAGTTTTGTTATATTTTGGCTAACGTTTTGGCAAAAGTAAAAAGGCAGAAGCTAGGTACTGTAACAAACTTTAAATACCTTGGAGCAGTTGTCTCAGATGATGGCTCAAACAGGAGGTTCTCTCACGGATTGCACAAGCCACTTCAGCTCTTGCCAAGCTGAAACCAATTTGGAGAGATAACAACATATCTCTTGGATCAAAGGTGAAACATATGCGCTCCCTTGTCATTTTCATATTTCTGTTTGCCTGTGAATCGTGGACCTTTACAGCAGAGTTAGAGAAAAGAACGCAGGCCTTTGAGATGAGATGCACCGAAGGTTACTGAACATTTCGTACAAGAGCCATATAACCAAATGAGGAGGTTCGCATGAAGATCCAAGCAGCCATTGGAGAAAATGATGAACTCCTGACGCTGGTCAAGAAACGGAAACTAAGGTGGTTTGGCCACGTATCAAGGTCTTCTGGTTTAGCTAAGACGATTCTACAGAGCACAGTGAAAGGAAAAAGAAAAAGAGGCAGACAGAAGAAGAGGTGGGAAGACAATATTAAAGTGTGGACAGGGATGGATTTTACCTGCTCAACTAGGGCAGCTGAAGACAGACAAAGGTAGAAAGGGATTGTTTCGAAGTCATCTGTGGTGCCCCAACGACCTAGTAAGGTTATGGGATAGAATAGAATAGAACGTTTTGCAAAAGCTTAGCCTAGTAATTTCCAGGCGGGAATGGAATTGCGCGTTAACTAAAGGTAATGCAGTGAGTAAGAAGTTGTTTTGTCATCAGAGGGTCTTCACTAACCTGTTTCCGTTACTAAAAAAAAACAAGAAGAAGAAAGCTGATCCGGTGGGTGGCATATCAGAGTGTAGTTGCCTACATGCAAATACGCAAACTGACAAAATTTTAAACATGCCCGGCGTATTTGCAAATGGCTAAAGAGTTTAATACAAACTGCTAAAGTCATGGCATTATGAAATATCTTCAGGTCGAAGCCCTTCAAAATGAATATTTAGCTACGCCCATCAATGTTGCTGGTAAGTTGCATGCGACCCGTCTAAATTCTAGGCAAATAGGCTTGAGCAGACAGAGCAGGCCCATATCAGAGTCTGATCATGGTCTTCACTGTTTGCCATTCCAGTCCCATCTCTAAATCACGTTACTGAATTGAAAAATCAAACAAACTGTTCTGTTTTTGTATGTGTCCCAGTTTTGAGAATTTTAATAGTAACTCGAGATCAGAAATAATTACACAATAAAATGTGACAGTATTTTAAAGCTGACGCTGTTGCCGTTGATTTTTTACTTTAGGAAAAGTTCTAAACATGCTAAACAATAACAAGGAAAAGAGCAGAATAAAAAGAAAACCGAGAAGAAGAAGAAGTCGGAGAGAGAGAGAGAGAGAGAGAGAGAGAGAGAGAGAGAGAGAGAGAATTACAGGATCCGAACATTTGAACTTTGATTATAATTGTCGTTCTGCTATGACTATTTCCTACAAAGAACCGATGGGATACTATATTACTATATTCTGAGTGGATAGAGTGAGTTGTATGGAGAAATCATGACTAAGTCCATGAAGGATTGTCTACACTGGCAACTTGGCAAGAGAGTATTAAAAAAACTTATGAACAGAGTAAGTTCTTTGATAATGAGAACATATCCCAGCAGTTCGGTGCAGAGTGTGGCCAACATAGGGCAACTCTTATTAGAGATCCTGTAATCCCATTCCTTCTCTCTTTCTCTCCTTCTTGTTCTCCGAGCGTTTCTGAGCTTTTGTTTTTAAAGTAGAAATAAGAGCAAAAGGATCAGCTTTAAAGGCCCCATCGCTCTATAAGCATGAAATATTTTATCGTGAGATATCGCTGCAAACTTCTCACTACAGTTTCGCCATTGATTATTATCGTGATTGGCCGGCTTTAAAAAATCAAAACGTCCTTGAGTTTACCATCAAATATATTTGAAAAATTAACCAGGTCATTCTAGTTGCCAACGAAAATGACTTACTTTCGATTTCACAAGCATCATTTCATGGTAAAAACACAAGGTACAGGAGATAAAAAATACAAGGTACATGCGTTTAACAGTTGATAAAAACACAATGTATAAAAATGTTAAGCAAGGATCCCATTGATTGTGCCGCGGTTGCATTATTTCATTGCTTAACGGGGAACCAGAGACAAAACCCGTAATTTAATGGAGAGACTTATCATTTTTCCAAAATACCATGTTCCTTCTTTTTTTGCCAGTTATATCATACATAAAAGCACATCAACCGAAATATTTTCTTTAATTCTGAAGGATTATGGAGACTTTAAAAAATTTCGAATTTTCTTGTCATTACATCTAATACGCTTCTGATCTCGAACTATAAATAAAATTTCTAGCCTGTCGTTCAAAAGGTCGCCGATTCCATTTAGTCCAGTCAACTTGTGGGAGAACCTAAAACAAATAGCAACAAAAGGTTCCTTTGCAGTAATAAGCTCCTAAGACCTGCATTTTTTACCTACTAAAAGTAGGACAAAATCGGAGAATGCAAAACTTGATTTTTTCATATGTCTTGTTTTCGAAGGATTTAAACCACTGCACAGCTACTTTTGGTCGGAAAGCCACTTCTAAACATCATTTCTAGACAAGTTAAATTAATAGAAGTCGTTGATAAAGCAGTTATATACTGTTCTTTAGCTTTTGTCTACCATTAAATTTGCTGATTATGCATAACCGGTCGATCATGTAGTATATTACTATTGGTTTACCCCACCCATCAGTGCAAATTTTGCTTTTACCATAACCTCTATTCAGATGGACAATATGGATGGTAATGAAGATAGTAACCAGAATCAATATTTTTAAATGAAGAGTGCGACAGAACAATAGAAGAAAACAGCTTGATGTCACTCCTATTTATCAAATGATGGGACATCTGAGAGTGTTGTTTTGTTGCTTCACGTCCACGGTAACGGCCATGGTCATGTCGGGACGGTCAGTTAACCTTACGACACTATTCTTAGGCCGGCTTAGGCCTCCTATGCGGTTAAGCAGTACTAAGTGCACATACTTTCACCAGTAACTGACAACTGTCCGTCTTGAATCAGCGGAAGGAGAAACGGAAGTAAGTAGCCGGACCGGGTATCGAACACAGGACCTCTGGCTCTTGAGTCAGACACGCTACCGAGTGTACAATATGGCCCGGCTAAATACTTCATGTGTTGAAAGGATAATCCACTAGAGGGTTAAACATGTTAAATATGCAGATAACTTGGACATGTTTTGGGATATTAGGTAATGACCTCCATGATATTTTTGCATTCACAAATGGTAAAATATTTATATTTCTGGTTCAAAATCTACAAATTATACCTCCTTCCCGCCTAACAGCCATCTTCCCACACCGCCCACTCCTCTGGAAAGAAGTCATTGTTTTAGCACGCCTGATCGACCTTCAGGCAGAGCTATTGTTGCCACTCCGGTGTCGGCCTCCGCGTTTGCACTCGCGTCCATGTACACCTTTTGGATGTTATAGGTTATATGTATTAAAACACCCATATCTCTTTAACCCATTGATAGCCTAAGTTGATACTTTCACTTATGCTAGATAATGGTCTTACGTTTTACACCATTGCCCCCCTCAGTGACCTTGAGGTCAAGGTCATTGAATTGGAAATTACATGTTTAAATATGGGATGTTCTTTAAGGTTTTATCTCATCTGTCAAGGTAAGCTTATACGTAGTATAGCCTTGGTCCGTAGTTCGTCGTCGTCTTCCACTCTTTAAAACATACCTCCTAAACCATCTGCCCAATCTTGATCAAATTTTATATGTAGCATTGTTGGGGTGGGAGATTGACTGCATAAGGTTAAAGGACAGATCAGATCGGAACTCTGGTTGCCATGGCAACATAACGTTCCCATAGACTTATGATGGGAAAAACGCCCAGAGCTTATATATTTAGTATTTAGCAATGTTTAGTGGTCCCCTGCATAAATCCTGTCAACCATACCCATGTGGTCCAAACTGGCCCCCAGCCCAGGGGTCATTTGTTGATATAGGGCTATATAGCTCAGAACCTTCAAAAATCTTTTCTCTGAAACCATGAGGCCCAGAGTTTACGTATTAATTAGTATGTAGCAATGGTTAGCAATGGTTAGTGGTCACGTACATAAATCCTGCCAACCATGGCCCTGGGATCCAAATTGCTCTCCCCCCCGCAGCCCTCCCCCCCCCCCCCCCCCCGATCAATAATTGGCTTCCATAGACTTATAATGGGAAAAATGTAAAAATTCTTCTTCTCTAAAACCATGAGGCCCAGAGCTTATATATTTATTTAGTATGTAGCAATGTTTAGTGTCCCATAACTCTTGCCAACCAAGCCCCTAGGTCCAAACTGGCCCCACCCCAGGGGGTCATCTGTTTATATAGAGCTTTATCGCTAAAGTACCTTCAAAAATCTTCTTCTCTGATACCATGAGGCACAGAGCTTACATATTTAGTATTTAGCAATGTGTAGTTGTCACGTACATAAATCCTGCCAACCATGCCGTGGGTCCAAATTGGCCACGCCCCAGGGGTCATTAGCTCCCATAGACTTATAATGCGGGAAAATCTTAAAAATCATCTTCCCTGAAACCATGAGGTCCAGACCTTACATATTTAGTACGTACCCTCGTCATATAATCAACTGATCCATGACGGTGTTCACATTTTTGTTTGTTTTTTCGTTCCCCTTACACTTCGAACAAGGTAGAAATTTCTGGCGTAGCGAATCTTCTACAAGAATTGAAAACAAAAACTGTCAAACTCATACATATTATGGCCGGACGATTGTCTGTCATATACATTTAGGTACTCGTACACGCTATTTCCTCTCGCGTAGTCATGCACAACCAGTCTGTTAAAAAGTCTCTTCTCTGGAAGACTCAAAAAAAAAGAGCGAACAACAGATATGAACAGCGTAGCATACAGCCTGACCAGGAGTTTGCTTAGACTAAATAGAAAAGTCTGCTCAAAATGCTGGTTGGTTGGTTGGCTGGGGTTTGGCTCTTTGAGACAGTATTTCAGTCTATTTTGATCCGTCTCCTAGAAAGAGGAAGAAAGAAAAGAGATATGACAGGCGAGAGAAAAATATCCAACCAACCATACCTGCACCTACTGCAAGTACAGTACGCCCTCGCCAGACTATTATCCAAATTAGTAAGACGTTCCGGCACTGAAAGCTACCCAGCACCAACGCCCAACCGCAACCAGCCCCGCGGCTGAAAAGAAAAATTTTGGCCCAGCTAAGATGTCACAGTTAAGCGTTTCTTATGCACTGAATGCTGAAGCGTCCGAGTAGCCAAGTGCTTAGCGCACCTGACTTTGGATCATGGGATCGCAGGTTCGAGTCCATATTAGGCAAGGCTCTTTTTTTTAACCTAACCGCTCTTTATTGTGGAGAGTCCTTCTTAATCACACCTGCATCTTTCTGGTATGACTGAAATATTGTCGAATAGACTATAAAGCCGCCATTTTATACATTCATCCTGTGGAAACTCGTTTTGACACAAGAAATTCCTTATGCATTACATGTATGTAAACCTTAGATATTGTGTGTACATTGTAGTTTCACATGAAGTCACAGAAGTGGGGAATTCATTAAACTAAAAGTGTTGAAATCAGAATGAAATAAGATTAAAAACAAAAAATAATTAATAAAATAAATACATAATAAAAGCATCGTAAATGACTGCGTAATACCCCGCCACTAGATAGATAGATAGATAGATTCTTTATTTCCTCCAATTAAAGGAGAGCATACAAAATACATAATAAACAGACAGTTACACAGAAAAAAATACAAATATTATAAAGAAGACGAGAAATTAAGGAAAGAAAACACAAATTATGTACAAATTGTCATGTACAATAACTCCTTTATGCATGACATTGACCATAATAATGATGTTTAATTAAGGAATGAACTTCATTTTTCCGATGTTTAACGAGGTATAAACGACATTGGGTCGCGTGCAAAGCAAGTGAACCCCGAAGGGGTTTATGTCAACTTTGCCAGCTACCCACTGCAGTCCACACCCCGACAAACACAAGAAAAACCAAATTCATGGCCTATATTTACATTCTTTTCTATCTATTATTTGAACCACAAATTTGCGTTTTGTGCTACAGTTGAAGCAGAAAAAAAGTTTATATGCAGTTTTTCTACTGAAAGCGAAACAGCGTCAACGACGCAAAAAAGACGTCATAACGTCGCTTACGTCCAATCAGAACGACATATAACGTCGCGTGAACCTATGTAGTTATAGCAGTATAAACTACATTACGTTCTAATGGTTTACCATAGGGATTTTACTGATAATGTAAATGTTATATTTTAAACATTCCTCTTATGCTATAAGCATCAAAATAATAACCAAAAACTGCCTATATCATAACCTCACCGTAAACCTTACATTAAACCTGGCTGATGTTATAGAATATAACATCAGCCAAATCAAATTTTATGCAACACGTTACGCAAAATTTGATGCAAGGCCCAACAGTGAGCTTAGTAGACTGTGCTTAATCAGCTCAAAAATAACCACAAATAAATGTAATAAACGCTGCACTCCTTGCCGAAACGAAACACAAACAGTACAGATTTCATTACGCATGTGACACAGCGGTAACTTACAAACTCTTGTATAAAGTCTTCGACCCAAAATTACACCTACTGGCAAATCGGTGAATACCGCCTAACGCTGGCAGCTGTTGATGCCACCGTTAAATGTCGATGACAACCACGTTCAATACCGGTTCGCCGGTACTAAACGAAGCTCGCATCGGTATAGCACGACACCCGCCAGTGCCCGGCGGCACTCACCGACATGCACACATCCATCACTACCCAGCAGGCACTCAACGTAGAAATGACGTCGTCATGACGTCGCCCTGACGTCAGAACGACGCCATTTCAACGTAGAAATGACGTCGTCATGACGTCGCCCTGACGTCAGAACGACGCCACTTCTACGCTGAGTGCCCGGTAGAACTGGTTAAAAACCTCAATCAATAAACTAATTCTATTTAAATGAAACATGTCTGGCCATATCATGTAACAGACTTACAATAATAGTTTGGCATTGCCTAATGTGTTCTTGATCACCTAATATATCTTTCAAAAAAGAAAATAATGACATAAATCAAGCTCATATTACCTAGATAATGTGTTGTAAGTCTCAGAAAAATCCCATTCATCTTTGATTTTATACAGGATTTTTTCATAATTTTATACATGTATATAGCTTAGGGGCAGGGGCAGGGGCAGGTAACCTATGTGGACTTCATACTACTTGTAACAGAAAGCTTATGTTATTTCAGTCATTTCTATGAAATTTCATCAAGATATACCAGGAATCTGATTTTATATAGGTTTTTTCATGATTTCATACATGTATACAGCTTGTGTCAGGGGCAGATAAACACTGGGGGACAAAATTTTGATTGTGACAAAGAGCTTATATTAATATGATAATTTGTGATAAGTTTCAGAAAAATCCCTTTCGACTCTAATTTTATACACTTTTTTTTTTTATTATTTCATACATGTATATAGCCCCAGGGCAGGGGCAGATATCCCAGGTGGACAACATTCTGCTTGTAACAGAAAGCTTATGTTACTTCAATTATTTCTGTGACATTTCATCAAGATATTTCATAGTGTAAAGGAACTACAGACTAAAAACTATTTTTAAGACCATGCCAAGAGCAATAACTCCATCAGAAGATATCGAAATTTGCCCGTTAACAAACCCAACCGAGATCTTGCCAAGACCAATGCACATGCCAAGTTTGAAGAAAATCTGTTAATAAATACTCAAGTTATCGAACGGAAACGAAGTGTTCACGGACAGACGGACAGACGTACATACGACGGACGGGCGGACACACGGACAGCCAGCGGGTAAACATAATACCCCACCACTAACGTGTGGCGGGGTATAAAAATAAAATAAATAAATAAAAATACAGGATTCGAACCACTGACTCGCGATATTTAGGCTAATAGTGTAGTATACTGATACTGCAAACTGAACCACTGGCCCACACTGTTAGGTATCAGAATCGTTGTAAATGATAATACATAAAGGTGTTGTGACTGATATGGAAAGAGCTGAAGCTGTTCAAGATTTGGTCCAAAATTAAAAGTACATTGCCACGACAGTAAACAAAATTCGATCTGTACCGTAAAAATTCTAAAAATTGGGACACTTCAAATGATAATCCTGACTATTTTAAAATTTAAACTCAACAATTTGGTTCTTCAGTGCAGTATTGAAAATAAAATTTAAAGATGCAGATACAATGATATTCTATCAAACCAGTGCCACCACACTATCGCCGCTCTTTCGGGATTGGAAGGGATGTCATAATGTCGACAGAGTCATAATAATAATGATAATAAAAAAAAGATATAACTCGAATTATCTTAAAATTGTGTCCATATCATATAATTTCTTTCTTTCTCTTTTTGTTTCTTTCTATTTTAATTTTGTGCATATTTTTAACAGACTTCATTTCCTGATATAACTTTAATTCCCCTCCACACCCAGTCTTTCTCCCCAAAATGCCAAGGCCCATACGTTTTGAAGTCGGCTCTGCTCTTTGTATTGGGGAGGAAAGGACACGGACAAACTCGGTGCCGAGAGATGTATCTTGCATCTTATGGATTCGTTCCGCAGAGTCCACTGGGGAACATTTTAATGAGAATCAGACCAAGAAAAAAGCTACTATATTGCTGGAACATCGAAATCAGAGAGAGATCTAGGGTGGGGAATATCGTAATAAAGGAAGCTACAATTGCTCGGAGAGGGAAAGAGAGGAGGGACACAATGTTATGAGAATTGAACAAGAGAGGGAGAGAGGTGGTGGTTGTGGTGGGGAGGGTGGGGGGGGGGGGGGGGGGTTGGAGGGGGAGAGTGAAATCAGATCTTGTTTGTATGTTAATTACAAATTACATATGTATATTATTCAATCATTTATTATTTCAATTTTCAATAATTGTAGACCGGCCAGTGTCACATTTGACGGGTACGAGGTCTAATTTACACAATACAGTGTTAATTTCACACGGAACATGTGCTCATTATTTCAAACTTGTCAAAGCTTTCGAATGATGTTAATTTTATTAACTGACTAATTGCCGATCACGGAAGTAGCTCAAAACGCCTTAAGTTTGCTCCCACTTTTTAAGATGAGTTGTACATTCAGAAAAGGTGCTTAACGCGCATGCGAACAGTAAATGCTCAGACCAGCGTGCGCAGTTCTGCGCACGCAGGTCTGAGCCTTTGCTGTTCGCACACAATGCCTATGAACCCTGAGCATTTTACAAGCGCCAAATGAAGGCTTTAGCGGGACCACATTGTTTTGCAGACTGGTTTGAGGATCACCCTTCACAGTACTTTACATTAAGCAACCTTTTTACGTGTTTCGCCTCAATTATAACCATTATCTACCCCATCAAAATGATCATTCGTCAAAGATGACAGCCCGGTTGCGGGTATCGCTCCCTCAAAAACAATAATGAAGCAATATTATATAATTACCCAGGTAAGATATGATATATTATAGATATATTATGGATTTCCGCATCTTGTTATCAGATGAACACTTTGAATTTGATCATCTTTAACCTATTGGTGACACTTTTCTGCCGGTGGCATTGAAACTTATGACTTTTGATTCCGATTTTAAAATCAAACAATTAATTTAATGACAATTTCCCATGATTTTGATAAACAGCTTCATATTTAAGCGGACAAAAATAAACAAAACGCACACTCGCCAAAACTTCGGCAAGGTGAACGGATTACTTTCTCAGACAATATACATAAATTTCTCAGTTGTTTCTGTGATTTTTTTTTTTTGTGATAACTGGAAATACGTACTGCAACTTATTCTTACGATTTTAGTTTCTTTTTAGAAAATAATTTATTTATTTATTGCTTTTGTTTGTATCTTAAATTATTATTTTATTTATTATTTATTTTATTTTATACTTATTTATTTACATTTTCCTTTATATCATCATTACATTTAATTTTGTCTGACATACCTTAATTACGGTATAAACGAATGTAATATTTATATTTTTAATTTATGAATTTGTGTTGCAGGCATACAGAAGAAAGACAGTGACTTGGACATAGGATTATAGTTTGTATGGTTTGTAAGTTGCTGTGGTCCCAGGTACGAAGCTCCGAGGTTTACTTCAACTTATAAGCCATATAGACTGTCGCAGCGTGCCTTCGATTGATTCCAGTTATTAGATCAACTGATTGACAGGTAGAGTAAATTTGTCATGGTGTGTAAGTTGTTGGGGTCCCAGGTATATTGAATCCGGGGTTTACTTCAACTTATAAGTCATGCAAATTGCAGCTGCCATCCAGATTCGACATTCTCTATTATTTCCAAGAGACTATCGTGCTTGCGATCGACCTCCACGGGACCATCGTGTATTTGATATGGTATGTAAGTTGTTGGGGTCCCAGGTATGAAATAACCGCGGATCAATTCAACTTTCTGACTATGTCAAAATCTGACATCAGTATCTGTAAGACAACAGCAGAAATTGTGGGGGTGTGGTTTTGGGCTTGGGATAATAATAATGAATCCGCCCAGTCTGATCAGAGTCTTCGCCATCCGCATTGAGCTAGCTTAGACACTAAACTACCCTGTAGGCGCACAGCAAAAAACTCTGATCAGACTGGGCGGATGCCAAGACTGATCTGAGTCTTCGCTGGGTGCACATGCCACTTTGTGCGTTTTGTCACGTCGGGGCTCAAATGGACTCAACCATATTCACAAACAGAAATCAGCAGGCTGAGAGTTCGACAAGAATCTTTTCGAATACCTGATAATCAACCGTCGTCTGTAAGTTACTGGGGTCCCAGGTGTATATGATCCGGGTACTTCCGTAACTTTCTGGATGAAGTTTGGTTAATCTTCAGAAGACTCAAAGATGGAAATATGACAATTCATTTGCAAGATCCTGTCATGACAAAAGGTGTCTCAGGCTACAAGCAACCTGAGCAAATCCAGAACAAGCCAGACGGGGCATGCGAAGTTCATTTTTTTTTTAAATTTGTAATGTTCATTTGAGCCGCGACACAATAAAACCAACAAAGTGGCATGTGCGCCCAGCGAAGACTCGGATCAGCCTGGGCATCCGCCCAGTCTGATCAGAGTATCCGCTGTCCGCATGGAGCGAGCTTAGACCCTTTGCTACCCTTTAACCGCACAGCAAAGACTCTGATTAGACAGGACAGAAAGTAGTTATTCCTCGGAGTTATATCCTTTTGAACAATGGCGGAAAATTATGGCGGTGTAGCTATAAACCTTAAAGTCAGAGTGACCTCCCTTGGAAATGTAATATCTGTGCATGCGCTCTTCGCATGCGGCGTTAGACTCTATTTTTTTTTCACGACGCGCCTATAATACAAGAATTAGTGTGTTTCAGTCTTCTCTACGGGAAAAGTGCAGTTTGACCTGTAAGTTGCTGGGGTCCCAGGTTGTAATAAATTCCGGAGACTTCAATGACTTTCAGGCCACGTTGCTTTAACGACCAGCTGAAAAGAAAAAAAAACACAGTTAAAAGGCTGTACATCTATCAGTGTGGAAACTGAGCTGAGAACTCCAAACGCACCCAATACAGTGCCATAAAACAAATGCAATTCGTGCCGATCCGATTTCAGATCTTTCTTATGCACATCATTGTGAGTGTAAATTGATTGTTCTTGATCGTATGATTGGCAAGGGTTGGATTTTTTTCTCTCGGGAAACTGGCGTTTGAACAAGGGGAGGCAAACGTAAAGTAACAGAGTTGCTTCTCCTGAAAATGGGACCCATTCATCTTAACAGCAAAGTCTTTTATCAGAATAATTGTAGGCGCGTGCGAATAGGCAAAGACTCACCCAGGCTGGGTGAGTCTTTGCCTTTTCGCACGTGCCTACAATTAGTCTTGTTGACCGTAGTCTGTTAAAAGAAATTTGTAACAGTAGAGTGCTTTTAGGTATTGTAGAAGTAGTATAGAAACAGCAGTAATAGTAGCAGCAGCAGTAGTAGTAGAAGTAGTTGTAGTAGCAGTTGTTGTTGTTGCAGTAGTATTAGTAGCAGAAGTAGAAGCAGCAGTAGTACATGTAGTAAAATCTAGAAGACGATTTCATCGTTTAAACCTGACTGGTGGCTTATTACATTTGAGCCGCGACACAACAAAACCAACAAAGTGGTTGTGCGCCCAGCGCAGGCTCAGATCAGCCTGGGCCAAGTCTGATCAGAGTCTTCGCTGTCGGCATGGAGGTAGATTAGAAATTTAGCTATCCTTTAAGTGCTTAGCGAAGAGTCTGATCAGCCTAGGCGGATGCCCAGACTGATCTGAGTCTGCGCTGGGCACAAAACCACCTTGTTGGTTTTCTCGTGTCGCGGCTTATTTAGTTCTAACCGTATTTATTCGGTTATAAGACGAGAGCTTACCTTGAACTACCAAAAATTAACGCAGATCGGCCCATATAAACCAGTTTGTTTTAATTCAGCTATAACATGATTTTTTTTCCTCTTCCAAAACATTCCTCTGACCTAGATCCTTCTTACACGGATCTAGATCTTTGAAATTGCTTTGGGAAGGTCTTATTGCTGAATAAACAAGATACCTCATTGAGTTGGTGAAAGTCATCATCTGTGCAGCATCATGTGCAAAAACGTGCTCAATGCATTTGCGAATAGTGAAGACTCAAACCAGTTTTTGACCCCCCTTCCCCCTGCAATCTAGCTCTAGCCTTCATTTTATGCATGTATACTTGACAAGGCTAAATTATACATGGTGTCTGCGAAGAGCAGCAAATTCTCTGATCAGAATGCATGGATCCGCAGTCTGATATGATCCTTTCCTGGTTTCACATACGCACACGCAGAGAGAGAGAGAGAGAGAGAGAGAGAGGGGGGGTCTTTTCGACGTTGTGTGTCTGCTGGCAAGAATACAATGAAAAAATCTTGCATTCCCTTCTGGTCATAAATCCTGATTGTTTGTGTGCGTGTGTGTGTGTGTGCGTATGTGTGTGTGTGTGTGTTTGTGTGTGTGTGTGTGTGTGTGTGTGTGTGGGTGTGGGTGTTTGTGTGTGTGTGTGTGTAATCAACATTGGCATAACCACGATGTTTCAACGTTTTTCTTCCGCCGAGAAGGCACCCTTTCGCCGCCACTAATTCCAGAAGGAGTAATAAGCAGTTGGGCCTGCTATGCTTGCCTATGTCTTTTTTATAAGAGACTCTATGTATTTATCGGTGAAATGGAAAGGACAGTTATAAAATTTTGTTTCTTCCAATACAATAGGTGTCTAGATTTCATATGCATTCGAAAACAGGCAAAGGTTTATGAAAAGCTGTCTTTGCTCAGAGAAACTGTTTAGATATGAATTTCACATTAAACATTTGAGCCGCGACACGACAAAACCAGCAAAGTGGCAGTGCACCCAGCGAAAACTCAGATTAGACTGGGCATCCACCAGTCTTAAATGCCCAGGCTGATCTGAGTCTTCGCTGGGCGCACATGTCACTTTGTTGGTTTTGTCGTGTCGCAGCTCAATTTTTGTCCCATTAGTGGAGAAAGGTACCAAAACCTTCTTTAATTTAATAGCACTTGGTACCTTTCTCCACTAATGGGGCGGTTTGGTCTTTGCTTCCCCCATTGATACTGTAAATAAAGCAACAGAAAAAATATCAATGATAAAACTTTACCTCCCAAAAACCCCATCCCCCTTCCGCCAAGCACAATCCATTTCATAAGCTAATTGGCTCATTGTATCAATCTTCAAACCCCCATACCACCCGCCCTCCCCCAGCGCGCAATCCATTTCATAAACTGATTGGCTAATTGTAAACATTCATCAAAACAAATATATTATATATACCCAAGTTAATAGTTTCGTTTCTCTTGTTCATTACATTTTTTTTGAATGATATTTATTTCGCCATTCAGATAAACAGTGTCATAGCACATGACATCTCCATAGCCAGCCGATACGAGGGAAACCGTGTAAAATCAAATTAAATAGGCGGAGTTTAGCTATTTTGCAATCTTTAGTGCATATCAGGGTGTTCACTGGAACTCCTAAATGTATGAATATTAAATTGAGCCGCGACACGACAAAACAAACATAGTGGCATGTGCGCCGGGCAAAAACTCAGATCAGTCTGGGCATGCGCCCAGTCGATAAGAGTTTTCGCTGTGCGCTTAAATGGTAGCTAAGGGTCTAAGCTACTCCCATGCTGACAGCAAAGACTGAGTCTTCGCTGGGCGCACATACCATTTTGTTTGTTTTGTCGTGTCGCGGCTCATTTATGGTATCAATATGCTTTATCATTTCTACAGAAATAAGCATCTGTTTTTTCTAAAAACTTACTTGGGCAAACTTGGTTTCTGGGTAACCTAAAGTATCATACAAAGTGTACTTTAAGGAGATTTAGTAGCCCCGGTAGCTCAATGGGTTAAGCACTGGCCTGCTG
Organism: Ctena decussata; assembly: GCA_963989385.1. Classification (NCBI taxonomy): domain Eukaryota; kingdom Metazoa; phylum Mollusca; class Bivalvia; order Lucinida; family Lucinidae; genus Ctena; species Ctena decussata. The sequence continues at coordinate 12,276,645 of OZ022512.1, forward strand.
ATTTAGCGGCCCCGGGGAGGCGGAAATATTTTCAAACGTAAACGGGGTCCGATTGCACACAGTCAATCACTATCACCCTTTCATCGTCCTGATGTGATTTAACTGCTGCAGAAAAGAATGTAAAATCGCAAGTCATCTATCCATCAATCAAGTAGATTTTATCAGACCCCTTTTATTTTAGACAAGATCTATATATACCATTTCATAACACTATAAGCACAGCACAAAAGGTTTGATAAAAATCGGTGCGTGGGCAGATTCCAAATCTCCCTTTAAAGTGAATGAAGTTCCTTTCAGTGGAAGCTACTCTACCATCCCTTTTTGAAATAGGGGTTAATTCTAAGAACACTTCCTCCTCTAGAAACAGTTTTTTCCTTTAACAGTAGAACTTTTTCAAAAGAGTTCGCTCAGGTAGGTTGCACTACAGTAAACACATGCTCATTATGCAAGCCCCGCCTCTTTGGGGGAGAGCTTTCAGGCGTATAATGAATATTTGCCGGCCCCTGATTGGTTTTATTATAAAAGTTGATTTTTTTCTGAATGTTATGCTTATTTATTGTTATAAAAAATGGAGCTTATTTACAAAGCTGTTTTGCTACGTTTTTGTTGGGGTTGAAAAATACACAGGGGTGGCAGTGAAAGTTTCGAGATTTATTCACTGCGAACTACATCCTGTCAGCACTAAAAATAGAATGAGTCAAAAATATGCCGCACAACCCCCAACTTTTTTAGCTGTTACTGGTAGGTAAAGGTGTTGTCTATTCAATTCCATGCCTCAGTTTGGAAAGTTAAGATCAGGAGAAAATTGGCAGTGCATTGACTTTGACCCATTTTGCACTGTGAGCTATGGGGTTTTTTTTAGTGTAGTGCCACCTAAACCCAGAATTTGCTTGTGTATGTTTTCTTCGAGATAGCCCTGATTCCCAAAATGGAACCCCATATTCTGGTTTTGCATGTACTCACAGCAAACAAGGAAGCTTTTTGGCACAAATATACAGCTGATATGCAGAAAAAATCCAGTTTTCACTGTGGACCCATTATTGCACTGAGTGGGTGGGGTTATGAGAACATGCTTTTGCAGAAAGGTCTGTTTCTTGGCCAGATGTGACTTGAATAATGGAAAGAAGTCTTAGGCTGTCATATATATGCTGTCCTTATAGCTTATTTGCGACCAGTTGCCCATGAGGAGTGCTACTGGAGAACAGTTAGATGTCTCGCACTTATGTCGTAGCCGCCGGCTTTCATTGAAGCCGACACAATTTAGAATCGCATCTGTCAATATGGAACATATGAGGTTTGCGCTATTCATTTTGTGCTCTGGATGTTTTTCAGACCTCTTGCTACTCTTGTGCCAGGGACAGTTGGACAACCCAGGGCCTTGTAGAACTTAGTAATAGACTCCCCAGGGCCAGGAAAAAGCAGTATGCGAATCCCATAATTTCAGCGGTAAGTTATAGTTTTGGCCGCAGTTGCAAATAACTGCCCGGTTCGCACTCCGTTTTGCTTATTTGCATTCTTGCGTGTTTTACTGAGCGTCGCTGGGAATCAGATGGTACGGCACACATTGCCGGAGAAGACTCTCAGCTTAAATTCAGTTGTTTTTTCATTGAGCACTGCAAAATTTTATTCATTTTAAGTTCTGTATATTCTCTCGGAAGAAAATTTATGGGCATTTTATTAGATTTGGCGGCATGAGTTTCTACTGACTGAGGATTTCATAACATTAATAAAAGAACCAGAGCTCTAAATAGATTTTCATTTTCATTTCATTCTGGGATTTTCATTTTTTTCCTATGTTTCCCTGACAAAAAACATACGTTGTGACTCCTCATTAGAACTGCCTTGCTGAGGATGTTCATTTGAACGCGCAATGAGGAGGTTCTGTTTGAGGCCACAGTTTGCGTTTTTGCGTTGAAATGTATGTTTCGTCTCATTAGAACCTCCTCTTAGAGGCAGTTCTAATGATGTTATGGCCTGTCATTAGAGCTATCTCACTCAGACAGTTCTGATAAGGCCACAACATTATGCTTTTCCATATTGTTACCAATACATGTATAAGCACCAAAATTAGCTCTTTTGTGTGTGCAGTCTAGTCTGGTCAGGTCAAACCATACCCTTTGAAAATATTATGCACACAAGCAGAAAACATAAATCTTTTACCTGTTCCTTTCAGATTGTATGAATTTGTTTTATGCTTTAAATGCTTTTAATCTGAGTTATCTTTGCATCTGCAACTCAGAAATCAAACTGTGCATGCAGTACTATGGAAAGAGGAGTTGTCTCCCTTTGACTGTTCTGCTGGGAATACTACAAGGTTCAATTTTCAGTCTATTATTATTATTTATTATTATCATTTGTATTATTATTCTCAACAAACATAGGGAAAACAGAAGTTATTGCAAGAGCTTTTCTTTGCAAGTACAATTTTGCTTTCAGATCAGACAGGGCTCGTTGATCTCAAAAGACATGCTGGCCTGGACCCGGCTCAAGTGAAGATTGTTTGTTGTGAGTCGCATTCTATAAAGACGTCTCTTGGAAGTTTTACATTTTGGGATATGACAGCATCAGTGGTTGCTGGTGAGTAGCTTTCATCTGACTTAAAGCCTTTGTTATGTGGAATATTCCCTTTCTTGAACCTCAGTATCCCTCAGCACCAGTTTATATTCTTGTTTCTTCACCAACCCTTAATTAGACAGTTCTGTAAGGCCTCTTTTTACTGGATGTGCAGTTGGTTGGGTATAGAATAATAGAATAGAAATATAAAAGTTGTTTCTATAAGCTTGGTAGTAGTTTAAAGACAATAGACTTGTATTTGAGGAAGAACAAAAGCAGTAAAATTGTTTGCGCCCAGAAATTTCTCCGAGCGGGAAGGGGGGTGGGTTGCAAAAGTTAGTTTTTCTGCTGTGCACCTTGTGATATGCAGTCAGACTTGCAGGATACATATACTAGGAATAATAGTTTAACATATATTAGTAACTGTCTGTCAGCTAATTGCATGGCAGGAACTCTGTATACCTTCAAAGGCGAAATTTCAGAAATTTTGCATATTTTAACAGTGCCCACTTATCAATAGATATTACAGCAATGGAACTTTGCTTGAAGTATGACTGATATGCCGTACTTTTTACATAAGAGATTAAAGAAACAAAACAAAGATGGCTTAATTGTTCATAGGCATATTTCTTTTTGTAACAGGACAAATAGTATGAGAAAGATATTTCAAAATGTAAATGTTTTATGCTTTGGCCGCCAAGTGCTGCCATAGAGTTGATAGCAAATATTTTCTCCACAACTAGCAGAACTGTAATCCCTGGCATACATAAATGATGGCAGTGAACTTACTTTACATTATATAACACAAGAAGGCTAAAGGCCTTAATTTGGTGGAAGGTATAGGTTGCACTACAGTAAAAAAATGCTCATTATGCAAGCCCCGCCTCTTTGGGGGAGAGCTTTCAGGCGTATAATGAATATTTGCCGGCCCCTGATTGGTTTTATTATAAAAGTTGATTTTTTTTCTGAATGTTATGCTTATTTATTATTATAAAAAATGGAGCTTATTTACAAAGCTGTTTTGCTACGTTTTTGTTGGGGTTGAAAAATACACAGGGGTGGCAGTGAAAGTTTCGAGATTTATTCACTGCGAACTACATCCTGTCAGCACTAAAAATAGAATGAGTCAAAAATATGCCGCACAACCCCCAACTTTTTTAGCTGTTACTGGTAGGTAAAGGTGTTGTCTATTCAATTCCATGCCTCAGTTTGGAAAGTTTAGACCAGGAGAAAATTGGCAGTGCATTGACTTTGACCCATTTTGCACTGTGAGCTATGGGATTTTTTTTAGTGTAGTGCCACCGGTAAGCATCCGGCAGGCACATGACGTCGAAATGACGTTGAAGAGACGCCGATGCGATATCATTACGTCGCATCGACGTCAATACGACGTCATTACGACGTCACGTGCCTCCTTGGCAAACAGGAAGTCACAAAATTAGTTTCCTTCTGAAAAAAAGGCAAACACTGGATAGTGTACTTACACACATTTATTTTTCCCTTTCATCGTGTGATGATGTTGAATTCCACGAGAGACGGTTTATATTAATATTTTAAAGGACCTGGTATGATAAGGGCCGTTTTTGGCCCCCCCATTCAAATTCTCTTTAAAATGCATGGTTTCTATTGCTTATTATTTGTGCGTATGGGAACAAGCAAATATAATATGTTTCGTGTTTGTTAATTCTCAGAATAACATGATTTCTGACATGCCTACGTTGTTTCAATAAAATGAAGGAAAATTGTGAGAAAATTTGAGATTAATACATATTCCTTTCAAGAAATAAGTCATTTACAATAATTTTTAAAAGCTCTTAACAACAGGCTTTTGATGAACTGCTTATATGTAAGATTGCACTGCTAATTACCTGTACACTGCACAAGGCCTCTCCAGTTACCCCACCCACTCAAGTTTGCAAGTCCAGAGACGCTAACCAAAAAATTCTAACAGATCAAAATGAAATGTATATCAGATTATTCCTTATGTTCTAACTGAGAAAATGAATACCCACAACATATGTTTATTTTGTCTATGAGCGGAGATATGGGCGTTTTTATGTTGAGAACGCTGGGAAAATGTTGCCAAACGCTGCCATTTTAGTAACAAAAAGTTAAAAATAAACATTGAGCCCGGTCTCCAGCACATTTAATATTTTCATGACATGTAAATATATTAATATTTTATCTGTATGCAAAATATTAAATGTGCTGGAGGCCGGGCTCATATATTTTGAAAGCCACAAAGGCTACCAAAGTCGTCATTTTCGTCAGAATCCGCTGGGGGTATGGGTATGTTCAGTACAAATATCACAAATATTTTGTACAAGAACTGGTTAATTTTGTGTTTGCTGTTACATTCAAGGTTTAAACTTTCATATGAATACATTTTTATTATGGAAATAAGACTTTTGAAAAAAGAGTTTTCTGGGGGCCAAATATGGGCCTTATCATACCAGGTCCTTTTAGGATTTGCAAAAAAAGGCTACAACGACCTGCATCAGTATGGTTTATGACACGTTTGATCAATATCCCAGATGGCCATGTATCTGTATTCACCAAACTCGATCAGTATATCCGGTCACTTGACATAAAAGTATATCACAAGGTTTGTCGTGACCTATGCTTTTGAAAGACACGAGGTTATCATGACCTTTGAAAAATTCAGATCAGCCTTAGCATCCGCCCAGTCTGATCAGAGTCTTCTTTGTTCATATGGAGCTAGCTTACACCCTAAGCTACTATTTAAGCGCACAACAACAAAGGCTCTGATCAGACTGGGGGCTGCCCAGCTGATCAGAGTTTTCGATGGTTGCACATGCCACCTTGTTGGCTGTGTCGTGTCGCGGCTCACGTCATGTGATCAACCGAAAGACCAAGCTTTAAGTGTATGAGAACACCGCCATCATGAGCATTTCTGCCATTTTATTGCTAAGGGAAACTCTTCCTGTTTGCTTCCTTGGACAAAAAGACCCTCCAAAAATGGGGACCTAACTCTAGTTCTTTCCTTTAATAGTAAACCCCATCGACGAGGGCGGCAAACAATGAAACTGACATACATATAGTTGCTTCCACTAAAACTGTATTGTTTACCGTAATAGGATGACTGTTATATACATGAATAGCAAATTTCAATAGTGTAATACCGGTATTCACAGTCCACTAATTTTGGATTTGGTGCATTTGGATCAATGTTGTTGTTGTTGGTTTGGGTTTAACAGACCTTTGAAACAGTATTTCAGTCTATATAGGACCGTCTCCGAGGGAGAGAGAAAAAGAATAGAGAAATGATAGCTGAGAGAAAAATAAAGCACAGTAGGACCTTGCTCTGTTAAGATAAGTAATAAGTAGGACGCCCTGGTACTGGAAGTTACTCAGCATCAGCGCCCGATCCGACTAGCCCTGTGGATTTGGATATAACTAGGCACAACAGTTTAGCATGACAATGCATTACCTCAAACTACCAGATATATAACTAAGGATTACTTGTTCAAGGATGTTACCATTTTTTTACTGAAAATCTGCTAACTAGGCATATTATAGCCCTTCATTCCCAACGGATACAACCGACAATGACGTACTTTCTTACGCACCACCGGGTATAATCGATTCCGCCAATTTTCGCTTCCTGCAGAGACTGTCCGTCATATTTGGCTTCCGCCGAGACTGTCCGCGAACTCTTGCTTACTGCAGAGACTACTGTCCTCGAGAAATGGCTTCCTGCCGAGACTGTCCGCGTGATTCTGCTTCCTGCCGAGAGCCTCGGCAGGAAGCAGAATCACGCGGACAGTCTCTGCAGGAAGCCATTTATCATGTACAGAAGTTTCGGCAGGAAGCAAGAGACCGTGGACAGTCTCGGCGGAAGCAAAATATGATATACAGTCTCTGCAGGAAGCGAAAGTTAGCGGAATCGATTATACTCTGTGAGCACCTTTGTCTCACTTTTTAATAAGGTGTAAATGGTGCTTTAGCGCGACCTTCCCCTTGTCACAATAGATAATATGTTAATGACGCATTTTCTCATTTTTTCTTTTTCTTTTTTTTCTTTTTTTAAAGGTCTAAATTCCTCTTGTATTCTCGTTTTTATTTCAAAAGTTTATTAACTGAACTTTGAAGTGTTTTTTTTATTATAAATGAATTTAGCCCTGAGGTAGGAGCAGATAGCTCCGGGGACAACATATTGATTGTTAGAGAACGGATGGATTGCGAATTTAAATAATCTTTAAGGTGGTGATTTATGGTAAATGTAAAAATCTGCATAAAACCATAAAAAAGTAACGTATCTCCCTGAAAGTTAGCCGACTTCTTATTTTTGTTGTTCTTTACAGTTTAGAATACAAAATAGACGTACATGCTTCTTAAAAAAGTGTTTTTATAAGGAAAGATCGAAGGGTAATTTTCTTCGCAATAATCAAAAAAATTAACATCGTTATTGAAAATTTACGTAGTTCTGAAGGTGCATTATTGCATAATGAAGAGCGAGCTAGCAATTATTTATTCCAACTCTTTCTCAAATTGTAATGTAGACCAGATGAAAACGGTAGCTTTTTTCTCAAATGTTCAACATGTACAAGGTAATGTACACTGGATGCATTTATTAAATATAGGGTAGGCAAGCATACCTATGTAACACCTACAGTATAAATAATACATTACTTACATGATCACTGGTGTGTAGATGAAATTGTTCAACCTTGTTAAAATAGTCTCACCTGTTTCACCTGTGTGTTTTGACAAAAAAAGTTGGACACAGACCTCATCTTTTTTCATCTGCTCAGCCTGCTAATGTGTGAAAGAGTTTGAAAAAATAATTGCTAGCTCGCTCTCCATTATGCAACAAGGAACTCTCAGCACTAAGTATATTTTCAATAACAATATTATTTTTTCAGATTATTGCGCACAAAATTACCCTTTGATCTTTCCTTATAAAAACAATTTTGAACATTAAAAAATGCTGCATTTTGGGAGTCTGAATTGTCAGAAACAACATAAAGAAGGAATATGCTAAGTTTTGGAAAGATCAGTGGTATTTGGAGTGTTTTATGCAGATTTTTGTCTTTGCCCCAAATCAGTGATTATCACCACCTTAACTGTATTTCAGTTATATACTATCGAAGAGAGGGTGGTTATGAAAGGCTCTGAGCTCTTTAGGCTCGGAGTGGTATTTCCATCTGCAGGACTACATCCTGTAATCCGAAGTCGGGATTGCTGAACACATGGCCACACGGACGCTTCAATTTCAACAGAGCAGATTTCAGATCTGTTAGAGGCAGAAATCTTTCTAACTGCAAATGGGGTTCATTTGCACACTGCCTTTCATTATCATCCTCCCACCCTCCTGATATGATCGACATGCTGTTAAAAGTCGTAAAATCGCCAAGTCATCAATCCATACATCCACATGTTATTGTGAAATATATACTGAACGTCAAAAGAAACGCATACAATGTATACACCCAATTTATTTGAAGGTATAGGTATATACTCTTATTTAGACATTTTGAGTTTCTTTGTTTATGATATTCCGACAGAATGAGCACCTTAACGCATCGATATTCCATAAACTTTAGAGACCAGAACGCTTGCTTTTGTGATGGGGTTAAACTTAAAGTCACCATACTTTCAGAAGCTGAATTTTAATTTCCTTATAACGCTCAGCTGATTATTTTCTCCAGACATAATGTCCGCGGCAAGGGTAAGAAACAGCGAAAAAATCAAAGCAGTCGAGCCTTGCGTTTTAGAGAAACAGTTAGGTGAAAGTTGGCAGTAGAAATAGAAACACTGGCTTACCATTGGATTTCCATAGACCTTTTAACACCTTGTACTTCTTGAAAAGAACAGAAACCATTTATACGAAGAGGTTAAATGATAACAAGAGTAAAATAAAAAGGTTTGCAAAGAAGTTTTTCGCAGCACTGCAGAACTTTTGGTGTTATTGGACTTCCCATTTTGCTATTTGTTTAATTGCAAGGGAGATAATTGGACAAGTGTTCAACTTCAAACTACTGTCATGTCCCTAAGAAGAATACCAAGGGTAATAAAACCTACGTTTTTTTCATAACCACACATCTGAGTCGTGTTTTGGAAACAATTTGTTATGCCGCCAAAGGAATGACAACTCTTACAACAACTTTGAATGTTTCATGATAAATTGAGATAACTCTTTAATCCAAGTTTAATTTTGCAAGAGATAAGTTTATATTGTTGGCAGACGTCCGTAATGTTTTCTGCTATATATGATTTAAAACCATAAATCAGTTGACAGAAGAAAACTGAACCTAAACTTGTATGCGTTTCTTTTGGCGTTCAGTGTATATGTATGTATGTTACATGTTAAAACGAATAAGTATTTTTAGCCAAACTTATAAGTACAAAATCAGCTTTGTAAAATGAAATAGTCTGGAGAGGTTCTAACAAACCACCTGAAAGTGGCCAACTCTAAGCCCACTTTTACGAATGTTGTCAGAGCTGTTCTTATATTCAAAGCATATATTGTAGTACATAAATTTGCTTTACATACATATTTAGTGGAATGCCAGCTTGGTTTACCATTTGCAGGAGCTTGGATTCTTTAATTGAGCCGTGGCACGACACAACCAACAAAATGGCATGTGCACCCAGCGCAGACTGAGATCAGCCTTGGCAACCGACCAGTCTGATCAGAGTCTTTGCTGTAGGCATGGCGGTAGCTTAGACCTTAGCTACATGTACCCTCTAAGCGCTTAGCGACGGCTCTGATCAGACTGGGCGGATGCCCAGGCTGATCTGAGTCTTTGCGTGGCGCTCATGCCATTTTGTTTGTTTTATCGTGTTACGGCTCCATTTCATATTGGCATGGAATTGCGGGGCGTGTATATGCACAAAGATGAATGCATCTGTAAAGTTTCATGACAATATTCCAATGGATGGATGGATGGATGGATGGATGACGCAGTTTTACGCCCTTTTCAACCGTATTTCAGTCATATTAGGACACTGGGACGGTGCTAATGAAAGGCTGTGTGCAATGGAACCCTGTTTACGGTAGGAAAGATTCTCGCCTCAAGCGGGGCTCGAACCCGGTCCGCTAGATCAGTATGCCAGCGCTTAACCCAGTGAGCTACCGGGGCTCCAAATATCCCAATAGGTTAAGGGGCTAAAGCCAAGACATATTTTTTCCAAGCACAGATAAATCATCACTTATGAATCAGAGCGAGATTACTTTTATTAACGACATTTCAACTGAGTCATATGAGAGCATGTATGGAGTGTTATACAATATTCCATTGAGCTAAGGATCGACAACCCGGGCCTTAAGCACGGTTACAAATTTTTTGCAAGGACAATTACATGTAACTCCTAATTTTAGACATCAGCAGTTTTCTTTTCTTTTTTTCTTTTCTTAAAGCAGACCTATCGTCTGATTAAGATTAATGCAGTTGTGAGTTTCGCTAAAATATCCCAGAAGACTGAACAGAACCCAGACATGAGATTTTACATTTTCTAAACTCAACGATAATCAGTAACTGATGATGTAGTTAAGCCAGAGTCTTAGTTGTGATCGTGACATATTGTTTGAGTAAGACAAAATTTCTGTGGGGTTTTAAGACTCTTAAAACCCCACAGAAATTTTGCTTTACTCTAACAATATGATTTCTATCCAAAGATGAACGAGTTACAGCCGGGATACTAGAATTAACCCAGGGAAGATAACTGAGAAAAGAGATATGAAATATTCGTCTCTTTGTATGAACCTCTCATTATCTTCTCCACAAAAATACTTCGATGCAGTTTCGTGAATTTATCTCTGAGAGTTTAATAGTTATTGCAGACAAGAAGTGGAGAAAGGGTACGAAGGAATGTCAGAAACTCGGAACCTCAGGACCTCAGAATGACGACAGTCTACTGTAATCACTAATGTCTGCCGCTTCGCAAACAAATTCGCCCGTGTGCCGAAGTATAACCTACACCCCACAATTATTAGAAAGAGGCTATTGGTATTTTGCTGAACAGAACAGAACAAAACATTCAATTTTAAAAGCAATAAAATTGGTTGCTAAATTTGCATATTATTTTATCCCTTGTCAGTCTAATATATTAACAGTTCGATTTATTCCGTAGAATTTCTCTGTTCCGTTCATTTCTGAAATATACAAATAGCCTCAGAAAGACAACTACCCTCATATACCATTTTAGCATTTGTCACACCCAAATGCACGCAATTATACAAAAGGATGTAACGAAAAAAGAAGCAAGAAATATCTTTAAAAAAAGATAATCGGCTTAGATTAAATAGAAGTGTGTATTGTAATATGTATGTGTCAGGTACATGTAAGATATCGAATGTACTGATCAGATTGCACGGATGTGCATATTGATATGCATATTTGTTGGTGGTGTTGGGATTTCGATTTCGGAAATGCTGTTGAATTTTAATTGGCCTCCGTCTTGTTGCATATAAAAGTGAGGATTAGTTGGCTGTCCGCCCCACATATAACCTTAAAAGTGTCGCAGTTCCAACACAACATCAACAATTAAGCCAGCAACAGTTACTTAATGTCGTCTTCGATTTCTGTGTCAAGTTATTTTGTTGGTTTCATATTTTACATAAGCGATATAACAGGCTAAATATTCTTTGGCAAACAGCGATTCGGACCGAAATAGACGCGATTTGTAGCCGAACAGTCAAATGAAAATGAAAGTAGACAGAGAAAGCGAAAGTAGGCTACATCATAATCCCGGGTGTATTTATAATGACCAATGAAATATTTAAAATGTAGGTCAATACTAAGGTTATACGACTAAAGCCGAAAAATATGTGTGAAGTATCCTCTAAACCCACCATATCTGGAGCTCAGAAGTCTTACAAAAAGCTGCCATTCTGTTCTGTTCTGTTTCACTGAAACAGTACAGAATAGAATGGCAGCTTTTTGCGAGACTTCGGAGCTCAGGATGTGGTGGAACTTAGAGGAAACTTCACAGATATTTTTCTTGTATCTCAATAGACTCATATGTTGTGACCGTGTCTCGACGAGACGGTTCTAATGAGGGTCACGACTCACGTTTTTATGAAACAGAAATTTGCGGAAAGTCCGGTATCTCGCCTGCCTTTGCTTTGTCACAACATAGAGGTAAACATGAAAACCTAATGCAAACTAACTCACCCAGTTATTGCAAAGGCCTGGAACCATAAAATATAGGTCAAGACATAATGGTGATCTTCCAGTTGTAAGCATGACCCAAGTTTCATAGCTGTAGCGTTTTAAGTTATTGAGGTGCAGACAGCTGATCCAGAAAATTTCGTTAAGTCAGCGAACCCTAAATTGTAGGCCAAGATGCTATATTGATGAGAGTTTTCAGTTTAAGTCTTCCAGATGCATGCATATCCTACGTTAATAGCTCTAGCCTACGATTCCTAAGAAACCAGAGCTAAACGTGATGCAAAATGTTGCAAAGTCAGTGACCCAGAAACTGTCGATCACGCGGCAATATAAATGATGACTTGGAGCTTTACTCTTCCAGATCTTTGCACGAACAAGGTTTCATGGCTCTAGCACTTATAGTTCTTAAGAAACAGAACTAATTAAAAAAATCTGAACAAAAACTGCAAAGCCGGGAAACCGTAAAATGAAGGTCATACCTCAATATTGGATCACTATTGACGATGGCTTTAAGCTTTACTTAGCTAGATCTATGCATGACACAAGTTTCATGGCTCTCGCCATTATAGTTCCTGCGAAACAGAGCTAAACACGAAAATTTGACAAAAACGGAAAAATCGGGTAACCGTGCAAACATGTCAAGACTAAATATTGATGATATGTTTGAGCTTTCCTCTTCCAGATCCATGCATGACCCAAGTTTCAAAGCTCTAGCCCTTCGTGTTTCTGAGAAACGGAGCAAAACTCCAAACCTCGACAAGAAATTACGAAGTCTGTGAACCGTAAATAGTAGGTTAAGACTCAATATTGATGGTAGCTTTGAGCTTTACTCCTCCAGATGTATGTATGACCCAAGTTTCATGGCTCCATCCTTATAGTTCTTGAGAAACAGGTTTAACCATGAACACTCACCAAAATAGCAAAGTCGCTGAACTGTAAAATGTAAGCCAAGACTCAATATTGACGACGGTTTTATGCTTTACTCTTCCAGATGTTTGCATGACCAAAGTTTCATCGCTCTAACCCTTACAGTTCTTGAGAAACTGAGCTAAACGCAAATACTCGACAAAAGTTTGTCGGACACTTAAGGCTGTCGGACATCTATGGACCTTACAAACGGCGACGCCGCCGAGAACGACACAGGAAAAGCAGTACATATATCTTGCTTTTGCTTTGCAAGCGAGACAAAAATACAGAAAAAAATAATTTTAAATTATCTATGTTACCCAGTCTTTACTAGTGCTAAATCAATGATCCGACTTCATTTTCCTTTTGTCTTTTGTTTTGTATACTGAGGTCAACATATATATGTTAGTGCGACTGTGGAAACAAAATAAAATAACATTTATTTAGTTGTCAGTCGAATCAGGAAGATGGAAGGCAATCGGAACACCGCTCGGCTAATTCCGTGAATTCAATTCACGGAATTGGCCGAGCGGTGCTCTGATTGGATGGGAGGGTGATGGTGAAACGCTGTGAACAATTGAACGCTGTTTTCTTTTGAAACAACATTTGGCCGCCATCAGGAATCGAACCCAGACCGCTAGCTTCGCAGGCCGAACTGATAGGTAAACAAGCAATCAAATATACAGTTGCCTCTCGTTATCTCAAACACTGATATCTCAAAGTAGCCCAGGGGGTGGTCGGGTGGTGCGATGGTGCTGTGTGTAGCTTCCAGTGCCGGGGCGTCCTACTGATTTGGAACATTGTAGGGCAAGAGCCTACTGTGCTTGCAGTAGGTGCGGGTGGGGGTTGTTCGGACATTTTTTTCTCTCGTCTATCATTTCTCCTCTTTCTCCCTCTCCGACAGACGGCCCGATATAGACTGAAATACTGTCTCAAAGGGCCATTAAACCAAAAACAACCAACCAACCAGCTCAAAGTAACCTCTTATATCAAAGAATAAAGTTTGGACACAATTTGACTTCACTTTTTTTACATTTCAACTCCTGTTATCTCTAGTTAATGGTATCTCAAAGTACTTTGAGATATCAGTAGTTTGAGATGAACTTCGACTTTGAGATATCTAGAGTTGACTGTATGTCAAAACCTTTATCATGCCATATTTACATAACATGTTTTTGTAAGATTTCGATGTTAATGAACGCTCACTTGCAAAACACTCACAGTGCTGAAAAATTGCTAAAAATAACTACTCGCATGTTCTAGTGAATTCAGAATATTGTAGTAAGTTCAATGCAATTTAAGCCAATAGTCTCACTGGGTACAAAGTGCTGAATCAACATCGAAAAAAATGTTGATTCAACTTCATGAATAAACTTTCATTCAATGTTGATTCAACGTTGCGTGCCTGCTGGGAATACACTTTCAGATGAAGCAGTTTGCGCTTCCATTTGTGTACCCCCTTCTCACAACCATCAAGGAGAAAATTCTTTTCCTCAAGTGCCAATCCCTATTGGGAGGACTCTTCTTATATGGTAGCTAATGCCATGTCAAAGAAGTTGTGTCTCTCAAAAAATATCAAGATAATAGTATACGCCCATGGGCATAGAAGTCTTGTGGTAGAAAATGACCTGTGACCTTATCAACGGCCACTTTTGAGTCAACTGATAAAACGTGAACCGATTCCTGGCTTTTCAGATCCATGTGCCAACACGCGGACTTATTGTCCTCATACTAAAAAGTTTCATTGACAAAGAATTAAACCACAAGACAATAAATAGACCGCATGGAGCATGTATTGGCAATAGTGTTATCCAGCGTGAAGACTCTGGTTTATTAAAAATGAAAACTTATTGGCATTTGGTAGATTCAGTTATATTTGAGTGTGACTCTTTGTCTTTTTGGCAGTGGATTATTTAGGCAGGACCAAGTATCAAGTGTGTCCATTCGCCCCAATAATTTCAAATACAAGCCAAATGGAAAGGCAGATGAATAGGGCTTATCCGGAAAATGCCAACATTAATACCTGTGCACCTAACATTTTGAAATTTCACATATTTTGTGGTCTCTGTGTAATTAAGAAAGCTGAAAATTTGAAGTTGATATCTTGACTAGTTCTGGAGTTATAGCGACTTGAAAATATATAAAACATATAACGAAATGCTAAGAATGTCCCTACAAATGAGAATTTTCTCAACTTTATCTTACTGGGTTACCATATTAAATAAGACATCAAATTATTACTTTTTATCCCAATGGTTTGATAGTTTGCAGACTTGTTCTTTGATAGTTTACGAGGGGTGTTCGAAAAATTTTGCAAATGGCTTCATAACATTGTTTAGGGGCATGCTGGATACAAAAACACTACATTTTGTCTTTACAATGATACCAAACAACGCATTTTATTAGGCCTGAGTCATACCACTGGGCAGATTTCATATGTAAAATCTTTTCAGTGTTAGGCATTCAAGTCAAACATCGTTGTAAACAAAAATTTAATAATTGTCAACTGTCAGTCCATCGTTGCCCGCAATATCCATACAAGAACTAGAAGGGTGGCAACTGTTATCGATTGATTCCTTGCAAAGCAGTGCAGAGTTCTTATGACGTTATTGAAATATAGGTCAACGCCATTTTGAAAGCTTATAGAGGCTTCATTTTGGTATTAATTTGAATTTATTGACAGGTTTTCGTTGACTCATGTAAATGCTCTTGCTGACAAGATTTTGAATGCTAATACTCTTATTTGTATTACAGAGTCATTTAATTTTAGTAGATATGGAGAATTCGCTAGTACATAAAGTGCAGAGAATCCGAATGAATCCCGGGTCAGTATGGAACCTAGATTAAAAATATTTCCCATTATATTTACAGGGCAACATTGCCTGGGCATTATCTTTAAGAAGCAAAGATAAAAAAATCAAACCAAAGACTGCTGATATATAAATTACGGTCTACTAAAGTAAAATTTGGCAGTGTCTTTTGGGTATACCTCTTTCAAAGAATTATAAAAATGCGCCATTTTATTAATACACCGTGTTTGCAGATTTGTCTAGGCATATCATAGCTTCATGTGTTTTTGCAATCAGAGGTTCTGTCTTTATGGTGGTTTCCTAGAAATTACGTCGTTTGCAAAACTTTGCGAACGTCCCTCGTATCTATATGACAAGGCTGTCACATTTACAATTTTGAATTCATTTATCAAAATGTTCACGGTTTTCACTCAAATGTGCATATTTGAAATTAACGAAATTTAAACATCCATACTTCCCAAACCCAGTTAGATACTTTATTCAAATTTTCAGATTTTTCAGTTCTTATCAAATACTTTAAACTGATAGAAGACTGAAAATTAAAAGAACTTTAAAAGCTTTCAAAATTTGCCTTTTTTCCGCAATAGGCCTATTGCCTCTCCTTTCCAGATGTCCGTTGTTTACTCGCCAGAGTTCGTTCACTGTAACGTGTAACATGCGATCTGTTTATAGTAATACGAGTCATGAGCAATAGATTATCTAACACATTTTTAAGTTTAAAAAACAACTTATTGTCCAAAACATTTTTTTTGCGGTTATATAATCTCATGTATTCACACAAGTTTTATTTTTATGTTCTGAATCTGAATCACTGTACATTGACCCGTATACTATTATAAAACACTTATATCTGGCGTTTGACAAATGGCGATATTGGTGGTTAAGGCAATGATCGCTTAAAGACAAACATTCTTGTTTATTGGGTACCATCATCATATTATGAAACAGTCCAGTGGCACTGCTATTTCATCAAAAGAAATACCCTTTCTCACATAGGTAATGACAACAGGGTCATAAAACCAATAAAGTCTGAGGGTGTGTTCTATATAGTAGAGAATAATTGATCCGCGACACGAGAAAACCAACAAAGTGGTTGTGTGCCCAGCGCAGACTCAGATCAGCCTGGGCATCCACCCAGTCCGATCAGACCCTTTGCGAAGCGCTTAAAGGGTAGCTAAGGGTCAAAGCTACCTCCATGCGGACAGCGAAGACTCTGATCAGACTTGGCGGATCCCCAGGCTGATCTGAGCCTGCGCTGGGCGCACGACAACTTTGTTTGTGTTCTCGTGTCGCGGCTCAATTATATTTTTATTATGTCTTTTCAATAGTTTTACATGCGCACAGGTTAACAGAGGTTCAGGCAAAAAGCAGCAACTGTAGATGTGCATTTGAGATAGTTTCAGTTTCTGTTCCATTCCAATAAACTACACATGTAGATTGTGGCATACCATCAGATGAGGCGATTCTAATAGATGCCAAAATATATATGTACTAGAAAAGTTAGAAAAAAATGTTACAAAGGACCAGTTGCCATAAGGGTGCTTTCCTGGTACAAATACAATTGAATAATATTTTGTGAAAAATTAGCCCCATGTAGGGGCCGTTCATCCATAAAAAAGTTTAAGTCAAACGGAGTTTTGGTTTTGTGTCCACTATGTCTTTAAGGTGGGTAGGGTACCAGTCGACCCTAATAACATTAATTGGTAATTTACGATCTTCCAATAATAGATTGTCTAAATGTTGTGGCATATATTTAAACAGCAGTAGATACACTTTAAGATGTTATAAGATTTCTGCGTCCACTACATACCTGTCCTTAAACATATCACTGTATTTGCAATTTTTAGATTTTTGTTTATTTTGCACCTACCAGCTTTGCGGAAAACCACAAGGTTTCTCCATCAAGCAATAGAATTGCTCTTCCTTTGGTACAAGTATTTGTCAGTGATTGGACATTGGAGAATTATGAGCATTTTTCTGTAAATATTCTGAAAAAAGAGTTACGTGCCCTTGAATGCAGAAAATTGTGTTAAAAATCTGAAAATGCCGATTTTGTATGTTTCAGGTTCGTCATTCATTTTAGTTTCCTCCGTTGTCCTAACATTCGTAAAAACGGCTTTAAACAGCGGTTTACTCCCGTTTCCTGATAAAATGTGGGTTGATGTGCATATATAGAGTCATACAATGAGGATAAAGTAGGGAGATTTATTTCTTGCAAATCATAATAAGTTGCTCCATAAAATACAAATTTCCTTTTCTGTTTTTCCACGTCGAGCGATTCATAGTAAGCAAACATGAGAAATTGACAGTAGACTTTACCTGTACATTGTATTTTTACTATTTTATTTAAGTTAATGATATCGAAAGTAGATCAGTTTAGTTGCCAAGACATTTTTTTTCAAAACCGGTTAGAGTGAAACTCATGGACATTTCTTTGTTCAAAAGTAGCTACTAATAACGGCCATTTACAACGGCCATTTACAACTGTAGTGAGAACCTTGCAGCGATACCTGATGATAGAATATTTTATGAATTTATACCACCGACAGAGCATATTCCTACAGAATTGACTGAGAAAACAATGTTAATTCAGATCAGACCAGAGTCTGCACTGTTTGCCTTACGTGATATGAAGCATGCACTCTCAGAGAGAAACCTACTTCTCTATGCTTATGAAGAAAAAGCCCATTCTAAATATAGTTAAGGTGTCCGATTATTTGCGCTAGTAGTTCTACATTCTTTTCAAATGTGTACGCAAACCTACATTTTATCTTAAAGCATGTGAGAGCAGAGGGTTCTCAGTTCGGCCTTTTACCTTTTAATATTATGAACATGACTAACAGGTAACAATACAATGTACAGCCTTGTGCTGCTGCTTCTGTTTAAATTGCATTGCTTGACGGGTAAGAAACTAAAACTGTATTTTGTAGCAATTTGTCATTTTCCAAATACATGTTACCGCGATTGTTATGCCAGTTATATGACTCAGTTTATATACATCATCCCACATTTTATTGCCAAACGTGGGGCCCCGGTACTTCAGTAGGCTAAGCGCTGGCCTGCTGATCTAGAGGTCCAAGGAGCAAGCCCAGGAGGCGGGAATCTTTTCAATTGTAAACGGGGTTCCACTGCGCACAGCCCTTCATTATCACCCATACATCGTCCTGATATGACTGAACTACTGTTAAAAGGACGTAAAATCGCAAGTCATCCATCCATCCATCAGTAAATCTGACGGAGGAACTACTTTTCAGAATGATTTGTGTTTAGAGATTTTACCACTTGTACGATATTACAGACTTTTAACAAATTTTCTGCATTCAAGGGCACATCACTCATTTTTCAGAATATTTACAGAAAAATGCTCATAATTCTGCAATGTCCAGTTATTGACAAATACTTGCACCAAAGGGTGTGCAATTCTATCGCTTGATGGAGAAACGTTGTGGTTTTCCGCAAAGCTGGTAGGTGCAAAATAAACAAAAATCTAAAAATTGCAAATACAGTGATATGTTTAAGGACAGGTATGTAGTGGACGCAGAAATCTTATAACATCTTAAAGTGTATCTACTGCTGTTTAAATATATGCCACAACATTTAAGTTGGTAGGTGCAAAATAAACAAAAATCTAAAAATTGCAAATACAGTGATATGTTTAAGGACAGGTATGTGGTGGGCACAGAAACCTTATAGCATCTTAAAGTGTATCTACTGCTGTTTAAATATATGCCACAACATTTAGACAATTAATCTATAATTGGAAGATCGTAAATTACCAATTAGTGTTATTAGGGTCGACTGGTATGGAATTACCCCACCCACCTTTAAGACATAGTGTACACAAAACCAAAGCTCCGTTTGACTTAAACTTTTTATGGTTGAACGGCCCCTACATGGGGCTAATTATTCACAAAATATTATTCAATTATAATTGTACCAGGAAAACATCCTTATGGCCTTTTCATCAAATTGCTTAAGATATCGAGATCCGCTGAAGGCGGACATCCTTTGAGCCGTAGAGGGGGTTCCATTCAGTGCACTCCGCCTTTCATTGTCACCCTCACATCGTCCGGATATGACTAAAAACCCTTAACCAATCCATCCATCTTTACTGTCTGGAGCTATGGTGTATCATGAACGCCGTGACTGAACGTCACGATCTGGTACCTTTGCGCGTTTTAGCGCATGCCCATATTTTCGGCAGCCATGATTCACCCAAAAATAGTATAAATTGCTATGTATCATATACCATTCGAAAGATTACAAAACAGTGCAAAAGATCATGTAAATTTTGTACAATTCAATCACACACATACAAATACAGATAACGTTTAAACTTGTCTCAGCGCTCACGGAGAGCTTGTCCCGTGTAACAACGCGGCTCTGATATTCTCTTTTTACACCAGATATCGCGCTTATTTTGGCGTCAATTTACTCGAGCGCTAGACGTGATACAGTTTGACGTCACCGGAAGCGACAGACATGTTTTAGTGATGATTCCGGATGTAAGTCGCCGGTGGTTTAAACTGAAAACAGGTGGAATCTTGTGTCCCATTTTGAAAGAAACGCATAGACAAGTTATATGGCAAGTTAAACATATAGAAAATGGATGGTAAGTAATGTTTTTACCACGGATGTAGTGTACATGAGTATAATATTTCAAGAACGGAGTTTTATTAGATCTAGAAACAGACGCCATTTTCACTTTAAAATATGGCTTTATCTTTTTCTAGCAGATATGTCACACGTCGAAAAAAAGGTAATTTCATGCAGGTGATGCAGTAAAAACAGAACATTAGGGAAACAATGGCTGAATATATCGTTTTGAAAAAAATATCTCGTAAATGTACATGCATTGCGCTTTCTGCTGAATGTACTGACAGATAAATCGGTCCAATGAATGCAAAATAATAAAAGAAATGCGTTTTCTAGCAGAAATGTCACAGACGTACCTTGACGGCGACGTCAGTGCGCGTTTTTCTAAAACGTTTGCACGATGTTGCCTGTGTGCGGAAAGACGGGGCATAATTGCTTACTTGTCAATGAAATGTTTTAAAATGCAATCTTCAGAGATAACGTAAAATCCATTTTATTAGAGTATTATTAGAGTATTTTACGATAACACGCCTATGCAACAAACTGTGGCTTTTAGCGGCTGTAAAAATGGTAAATTTTGGCTGAAAATTGTAATATTTATCTTAATTTTGCACAAAACATAGATCGTAAGCGATTCTAACGCATACCAAAAATCTATGTTTTAGAGCAAAAACAAGAAACAATATGAATGCCTCTGTAAAACCCCATTTTACTAAAAGTTTATTGTAAGACGGTTTGATTTAAGAACATCAAACAGTGTTGATTTTGAATAAACTGGTATATTTTAGTTGTTTTGGCCGACCTGCGTATCAAATGAAAACTCGCTGTATTATTTACTAAAACATGCGCCGTGTTAGTAGAGACCGGCTTTTTGCATATGCGAAAAGTAAGGCCAATATCAGCTGAGCAGTGACTTAGTCTGAGAGAATATATTGTTTTCATTAAACCGCGATATTTTGATACGGCTGATATTAAGGCCAGCCGAATGCATGTAATAAGTTTTCAATGATTTTTTGAAGTATCGCAGACGTAAGTGTTGTCGTTCCTATTTTGTTTGACTCCCAAAGGCGGCTTTGGGGAACATTTTCATAAAAGACAAGGCACCTCATGGGGTCAGCATTTACGAGATCTTTTCCATTTACCTGCATAAGACTTTTTAAATCATGCAAAGTTGTACGCTGCTACAATAGAAACGTCCTTGCCCTTGCTCGACTACTATTCAAACAAGTGGGCACTAAAAACTACGCGCAGCAGCATCGCACAACCCGACCACTCTTAAAATATATAATAGAGAAACACAAATTCATGCAATTAATTAATAAATAGTAATGAGTTATATTTTTGAGTTGACATTATCATTGCACATGTACCATAGTCTCAGTATTTGTTTTTTGTGTAGGGAAAGGACTAAGTAATGTTGTTATAAGTTTTGTCCAATCCCTTTGTTCACTGAGTATAATAAAATACGTTTAATCTAACCTAAATCTCATCCACAACATCAAACGGAAGATAGCTAAATGAAGCAGCAACGTAGTAGTTGGATAATACGACCGGATAGCAAAACGAACACCACTTTTCCAGAGAGTTGGACATAAAGCTAGTTATCATATACTTTCACTAGTATTGCCCTTGATACTAGATATTTGGCCCACCCATTATAGCCCTGTCAGAAAGCGCTGTCCAGCCCTGTTGTCAAAAAGTCAGGTGTAGGGCCGAGATCACCTCACGTGCAGGGCGGGACAGAAATATCTCAGCCCTTGTATCGGCCCTCAATTTTGGCGCTAACGTCAAGTATTGCCGCTGACGTCATCAAAACAATTCAGCGAGCTAAAAGACGTCTGCCGCCATGTTTTATTGCCGCACGTCGACTGGCTGAAAGTGGACACGCAGAGGCTTCGTAGTTTGTTCTTAAACCAGAAAACCATTCTCGGTAAGTTTTATTTTGTAATCTGAGCCATTTACGATTAAAATACCAAACAATTATGATGTGTTTTCTTCATTTGTGCTCAGTTGTACTTCCAGCTGAAAGAAAAAGGGCGGCACGGCTCACCATCCATGATCTTCCGACTCGAACATCTTCATGTTTTTTTTTTCAGCCAATAAAGAGAAAGAAAAAAGAAAACAGACAAATTTTAATGGAACAAAAATGTTGCAGTATTTCTTACAAAAGTTCAATTTCTATAAGAAAGTATATGATAAAAAGATCATCACACGGTTGTTTTGATCCCATCCCTGATCTCAGCCCTCGGACCGTATCAGCCCTCGCCCTTCGGGCTCGGGCCGATACGGTCAACTCGGGCTGAGATCAGGGCTGGGATCAAAACAACCGTGTAATAATCTCTATTTATTGCCCCTGATAATCAGTACTAAGCAGCTACTGGCCTCAAGAGCCACTGGACGGAGGGTACTGACACTCACATAGGAATAGATCATGAAAAACAGCGGACTCTTATTGATTTTACTCCGTCAAACTTGCAGTTTTAGAGTCGTCCCCGCCCCCTCCCTGTGTCGAAAATGTTACCACGATATCTCATATAGCTCATGCATTTGGCTTAGGATTATGATATTTCATAGACAGGATAGCGGTGAGATTCGTGAGGTATGCAAGATATTTTCGGGTACATTTCATCAACATGAGACTTAGTTATGCCCCTTGTTGGAGTTAAGCATTTTCCCCGTTTTAAGACTGTTAGCCATTGACATTAAACTAAGCTCTAACTGTGAACCATTTGAGCTATGAATTTGATATCTGGCATACAGTTTTGAATCGGTATGTAATACTAACGTATACGTCTACTTGAGGAGTCTTGATAAGATCTCTTTGTCTTCTCTAATTCTTGGAGCGGAAGACTGTAATTTCAATACGATTTTGGCAGACTCCTCAGGTAGATGCTGGTATATATGTATAACTTTTTGGCATAGAGTGTGGTCGAAATATAATGATTTTCCATCCGGTATGGGACATTGATTTGCATTCATGGATGTCAGTTGAGCCCTGAGTTATTGTTATTTTGACCATGCATATCCCGGTGGACACTCGGCGTTGGATCGAAGTTGAATCAATATAGGGATCAAACATGGTTTTTCATGCATTAACGTTTGCCAGGTCCAGAGGGAGATGTTGGAAACCGAGGCCAAAGGCAGGCCTCAGTTTCCAACATCTCCCTCGGGACCTGGCAAACGTTAATGCATTGAAAACAAATGTTTGATCGCTGTTATTGCATAATTCAACGAATTATTCGTTAAAATTTGAGAAAAAACTTGGCTCTCTATTTTGTCACCGTTTAACAGCCAACGCGCTGGTACATCTGTTTGAATATTCGTCTTCCGGACCCGACAGCACTCATTCTATTCTAAATGGCTGTCATCATCCTATTCAACCTCATTTCGGAAAAGTATCCAAGATGGTCGTTGTAGTAGTTGATGCAAAATAGATGGTGAATTAATCAACAAAAAAGCAGAGACCTTGAGCAATAATTTCCATGCAGAACAAGCCTGATCCATTCATATACCATCCAGCAGTTCTTGATTACTGAAAGCTTAGGATGCATGTTTTCTTTAACACTTATTTACTCTCCATTTGGCATCGTAAGAATGAAGACAACATGGCTTTGAAATCCGTGTCGGTACTTTATGACGTAATAAGAGTACAAAGCATGATGACGTCGTAGGTAGCACGCGACCAATTATTGTAAATTAACCGAAAAGGGAGAGGCAAGAGTGCATGGCGGTTTTTATTGGCCCGGCACAAGCATAACGAAAGTTCTGTCATCGTGTTTCAACAGCGCGAGAAAACCATTGTTGAAACACGGCTTTTCGCCTGTTGATGCACGGCTGTTAATACCTCTCGGCACTGCTTTTTATGCAATAATGTTAATTTAAAGTCGTGACGTTGAATCAGCGTTGGTTTGATGCTGATTCGACATTTTGTGCCTGCTGGGATGTGTGACTCATTCTTAGTCTCTTGCATTTCGTTTCGGTAAGGGATCAATAAATTAAATGATTTACTGGTTAAGTGACTGTAGTGGGCTTAGGTGCGTCTTTGAATGATGGGGTATAGCTTTGCATTATATGGTAAAGAGTATGATACTCTTTACAATATAATGCCGAGCCTATGTTATATCATGTATGGACTGTGTTATATTATTTGGCATGCCGAGTCACCTGGGGATGTGCTTGTTGTGTCCGCGGACATCAAGAGCTCGGGCCGGTCTGTGAGGATCTTCATTTTGCTAATATAGATTCCTTGGGGTTATGCATATCTGGCAGATTTACAGGCAACGCCGGCTATCACTTGCGGTCAGGCCCGAGCATTTGATTTCGGCGTGTTCCTTAGACATGTGTTACATGTCCTGTGGCTTTTCTCTGTGTGCACATGTAAGTGTATATGTTTCGTTGCAACTATTGCAATCGAGTTAAGTCTATGCTGTCAATATATGTGCATGTATATATACTTCTTGTTCCAATTTCTCTCTCTCTCTCTCTCTCTCTCTCTCTCTCTCTCTCTCTCTCTCTCTTTGTAGTTGTATATACGTTATATGTTACCATGCTGGTCTTCTATATGGAGGAAATAAAGAAATCTATCTATGAATATGATATCTGGCATACAGTTTTGAATCGGTATGTAGGTAATCTAGTAAACAAGTATTAAGATGATGGTGTTCCACAAACACTGTTTCTAGTTTACATATTTTCTATTATCTACATGTATGTAAAAAATTTACATCAGAGTAAATAAAAGCAGACGTACAAAACAAACCAAAATTTCCAAGACTACAGATTTGTAAACGAACACAACGAACAATAACACTGATAAATGAGTTCTGTAAAGTTAGAATACACAAAGATTCGTAATTTTTGTGTCTTCCAACCTTCCAGAACGTATTCGTCGATGTTATTTACAATGAATAGAATACTCAACGACAGATATTCTTGAAAAAGTGAAAAGAAAAAATGCATTTTTACAGATTTATCCATCTCATACAAGAGAATCTCAAAATCGGCGTCAAGTAAAAGGTTTTTTTATGGCATGTCGCTCACCTGTATGAGCCGCGACACGAAAAAACCAACAAGGTGGTTGTGCGCCCAGCGCAGACTCTGACCAGCCTAGGCATCCATCCAGTTTGACCAGACTCTTCATTCAGTGCTCAAAGGGTAGCTAAGGGTCTAAGCTAACTCCATTCGGACAGCGAGGACTCTGATCAGACTGGGCGGATGCTCAGGCTGATCTGAGTCTGCGCTGGGCGCACAACCACATTGTTGGTTTTGTCGTGTCGCGGCTCATATTTGTTTTAAGAGTATGCTCCAATTTATTCATTGTCTCGTTAATTTTCCAATTTCCAATTATACCCTATACTGATGCCTTTATTATGAATTCTAAAAAAACAGATCGAATCCATTAGTTGATGCTAGGACGCCTCAGTTGATTGGTTGTTTGTTTTGGGTTTTACGGCCCTTTGAGACAGTATATAAGATTATATCGGACCGTCTTCCAAAGAGAGGGAGAAAGAAGAGAGAAATGAAAGACGAAAGAAACAATGTCCAATCAACCCAAACCCGCATCTACAGCAAGCACAGCGGGCCTTTGTCCAACTATAATCCAAATTAGTAGGACGCCCCCGCCCCTGAAAGTTACCCTGCACCATCGCCCAACCCCTCCAACCCCATGACGCCTCAGACAAAGTTTAGTAAAAATCTCTTCATCGTTTTAAGAGGAGTTATCATTTCATTTTTTAATGTCGGTCATTATGAAAGCATAATCATTTATATAACTATTAAAAGGCTGTTGACATGATGCTTCGGACCTAGGAGAAAATTCTAGTACCACGTGACAATGTGTTGTTTGCAAACATGAGCTATAAATAAACTTAACATAAACAACAACTGTATTTGATTGCTTTAGTTTAGTATCCTTACAGCCAAAACGTTTGTAACAAGCAAAATTAGCTGAGATGGCTACACATATTTCCTTACAAAAATCCTATGGGTGGAGATTCAAATTCGATCGCTGACACCTAGTTTCTCTGAGATTTTATTTTCTCTCTGAAAAAGTTTACTTTCATCATTTGTCAGATCTGAGCCTTTGACAGGTTTCGCATGTTTAGCGTGGTACATGTACCTATATACCAGGTTGGCGTTGCAGCTCTTCCTAGAGCATCAGGCTGTTTCATATTCAGCGATTTATCCTTTCTTCATACATGTAGTCAGTCCTATTAAGGTAGATGGATACTGAATAGAAATATTGGCGTGGCATTCAAACCATTATACCATCTAAATAACACAAAGAGCTATAAACATTTGGGTAAGAAAAAATCAGCACACCAGTCTTCTCTTACCTGAATCAAGATGATTCAAGACCCTATGCATCGACGAACATTTAATCACCAAACGTGAAGATTGATGCGTTTTTCATAATGAGCTTTCTTTAACACATATACTACTGGTAAGGCCAGGAATTGGGAGACTTCAAACTTAAAATAAGCCGCGACACGACAAAACCAACAAAGTGGCACGTGCGCCTAGCAAAAACTCATCTAAACCTGGGCATCCACCCATTCTGATCAGTCTTGTATGCCCGCATGTAACTAGCTTAGACCCATAGCTACCCTTAAAGCGCACAGCGACGGCTCTGATCAGACTAGGCGGATGTCCATACTGATCTGAGTCTGTTTTGTCCTGTCACGTCTCATTAATGTTTATAAATCGTCGTCGAAAACTATCCACTGTGTTTTGTCATCCCGAAACTTCCCCCAAATTTAATCTTTATATCGTAGATTTATTAAAAGTTAAGGCTACCATAAGTACCCTACAATACGGAGAACAAACCACAAATTTAAACCCAAAGTGGCCAAGGATGTTATGGGCTATTTAAGGTATGATTAGGTATGGCAATGACTAATGCAGAACAAACGCACTAGTCTCAGACAGTTAAACTACAGTACATGTTGTTTTCTGGTATTTGTGAACCTTGAAGCACAGTTAGAGTGCAAGGTAATTGATTGTACTATTAGCACACCCATCCAATAGGGTTTGTCATGGGTTAAGGTAAATTATACACTCCATTTGTAAAAAAATAAAAATAAATAAATAAAATGAAATGAAATAAAAATCTGTTCAAAAAGGGGATATACTCTTACAGGAAACAAGTTACTCCTATTAGCGTATAACACTTGTTGTTTGTTTAAACCATGCTATTTAAAGGCCTAAGCAGAGTACCCTTCGGGTCCGTCTGGCCTTACTATAAGCGATTAGAAACATACAGTTAGGAACTCCGTATCAGGCACATACACTCAAATCCTGATCATTTGAGCCGAAGCAAGAATAAATCCTACAACAAAGAGGAATGTGCACCCAGCGAAGACTCAGATCAGCTGTGCGATTAAAGGGCAGCTAAGGGTCTCATGGTCCTCCATGCGCCCAGCGAAGACTCTGGTCGGACTGGACTGATGCTCAGGCTGATCTGAGTAGTCGATGAGTGCATTTGCCACTTTGTTGGCTTTGTCGTGTCGCGGCCAAAATTTTGAGTTACGGCAACAGAGTTGTCGGGTCAGCTTCGAGGAGGGTTTACAGCACACATTTCATTGCCACAGCAACTTCGAAATCTACATCTCAGAAAAAGGAAAAACATGCTCCGCGACAAGCTAAAGCTAAATCAAACATATTGATTCCCTTCTTGCAGGCATATCACCAGAGTAAAAAACGTCAAGAAGATGGTCAACAATTACTGGCCGATCATCGAGCCTTCAACGCTTGAATTTGACTTGACCTTACAAGCGTCAGAAGACAAGTGGTCTTATAGCTACTTTTAGCCATAGTGCAGATTATATTTTATTTTCTGTCCTTTGAGATCAGAGGATTTATTCTGAGAAATCAGAAATTCTTGATTGGTTTAGACTTTTATTCTAAATTATCGCTTTATAACCATTTGGATCATTTTGGTATTAATCAGTCTTTAAATTTACTGCCTTATTAAAACTAAGAAATTACAGTATTCTTTTCTCTGGCTCTCTCGACCAGATATTGTCAGGGTCACTGATGAGGCTTGAATAGCTGAAACTTCGAAGTATGGCCTATGTTCCCTCTTTTGAATTTGTGCTCTGCTCTTGAAGGAACGCTTTAAGATTTTAATTTCAACTCGACTCTTCCCATTGTTGCCTCCTTTCTTAATGGAGTTTATGTCTTGAAGGAATAAGCTTCTCAAACAGCTATTACTTTTTTACCTTGGCGGAAAAATTGGAGCTGTACCCATACACTATAAATCTGTGTTTTTAAATGAGCCGCGACACAAGAAAACAAACAAAGCAGCATGTGCGCCCAGCGAAGACTCGGATCAGCCTGGGCATCCGCGCAGCCTAATTAGAGTCTTAGCTGTCGGCAAGAAGGTAGCTTAGGCACTTAGCTTCCCTTAAAGACTCTGATCAGACTGAGTGGCTTCCTAGGCTGATCTGAGTCTTGCCGTCGCGCACGCGCCACGTGCAACTTTGTTGGTCTTGTCGTATCCTGGCTCAATAACTTAGTTTTATGACATACAGTTGACCCTCATTACCTCACACACTGATGTCTCAAAGTACCCTCTTATATCACAGACTGAAGTTATTGAGTTGTGGCTTAAAGTCTTAGTAAAACTATTTCGGTCATGTCAAGACTTTGCTTCGAATTTGTAGGACTTTTATCCGACCTGAGATAAATAACACTCAAGTCCTAGTAAAGCTACTAGCAGCTCTGCCGCAGAGGTACCAGGCAGCCAAACTATTTTACGGGCCCCATGAGCGGGCGCCTTTATCGAAGAATATAGTTTGGGCACATTTCCTATTTTTCTTTACAGTTAATATCTTGTTAAATCTCAAACTACTGGTATTTAGGGACCAGAAAATTTACTTTGAGACATCAGTAGTTTAAGACGTATGTCGACTTTGAGATATCGAGAGTTGACAGCATTTCTTCACTTAATTGTATTTGTCTACTATACATGGTGATTTCATCGTAGTAAAATGCTGCTTGCGTGTTACCATTCAACATCATTAAACAAAGACTGTGACTTTTAATCTAATTTGACAAATCATATTACCATCAGATGTGTTTAACAGAACGTGTAGAAATATCACATGTTCTTTTCTGTCAAGAAAACGTGTGTCGCTTATAACAGACTAAACACATTAGCGCAACATGCAAACGATACACGAAATAAACAGAATTAATTTATACGCCTATCTGACGAGCTCTTGTAGAACACACCCTGAAAAGCAAACTGTGAACGTCTTGGTATATAAATGACATTTATAGATACAATCAGCATTCGCTTCTTGTGCTGCAAGCTGTTCATAGTTCTTAGCAGTTTGCCAGAGTTTAACAAAATGAAGCCAATACTGGGCCTGATGGAGAGCTTCTCTTCTCTCGTCACGGAGAAGAAAGACGAGAGCGCCAGTGCCGAAGAAACTTTTGAAGGCTTTGTTGACTATGTAAAAGAAAAGTTAGGAATTAGGCAAGAAAATGCTAAAGAGCCAGAGTCTGATGAGGACAAAAGCCGAAAAACTACTATACTTCCCGATTTTGACAGACTTAAACAATTAGTAACGAGCGGTGGTTCTAGCAAAACTGGGAACAAAACGAAACTGGGAACAAGAAAAAGGCTAAGACGGAAACATAAGTCGTTCGGTGATATTTTGGAGAATATGTTATCATTAGGCGGCAGCAGAAACTCAAATAGACGGTCAACAGTAGAATCGAGAGCTCAAACAGTGGAGTTTTATCGCAAGAAATATGGATTGTAGACTTTGATACTGTTCATCGCTTAAAACTGGGCTTCCTAAGGACTTGAAAGAGGAACAGATATTAATCTTGGCACAAAAAGCAGAATTGTTAGAATGTATTTAAACTGATGTATAATAATGGTGAAATGATTTTGTATAAATTAGTATACACACGTATTTGGAAGATTCAATATTGTTAATAGCCATGATATAATTGAGACTGTATTGTCTTTTTCCGTCGTTGTCGTGCATTTTATGGCTAAGTCTGGTACCTAATTTGCTTTGGTTTAGATCTGGTAAATGTATTCTAAATGTAAGTTGATAGTATAATGTATGTTATTAGTTTCTGATTGTTGTAGGTATGTTCTATTGACGAATAATGTGTATTGTTGTATATCTTCGTTAAAATCCTGTTTAATATTATTCTATCTTATATATGTATATGTATGTAGAAAAAAAATGTTTGTGTATGTTGACTATGCTTGAATAGAATATCATTATCAGAAACTTGAATGTTTTACTTATTTACTAAATTGTATGTTTTTACTAAATTGTACATAAATTACTTTTGCATTAAATATAATGTATAAATAGAGATCAAATTCAATTACAGAGAAAACGAACAAAACGGTTTCTAAAGTAAAGGACTCGACTAGGTGCAGGGTAATACATTTATACATGAACATTACATCATAAAATATGAAAGGTTACTTATCGAAAAAAATACCTTCCACTAAGCATATAGCATAATTGACATTGGTGCATAACCTAATAGTTTTGTTATGAAAAGATTATAGAGACTTTGGGAAATTATGTACACATATAGTGTTCTTTTTGAAATATGTTGAGCCTTGTATGATCATGTTACAATAAAATCAAATAAAGATCTGTAAACAAGGTTTCGTTTTTCCTTTTACATTGAACCCCCAATGACTCGTACTCTGCACGTTCGGCAAAATTACTTGGGTAAACTAGGTGTTCCTCGGGCTACACAAAAATATATATGAGCCGCGACACAACAAAACCAACAAAGTGGTTGTGCGCCCAGCGCAGACTCAGATCAGCCTGGGCATCCGCCCAGTCTGATCAGAGTCTTCGCTGTCCGCATGGAGGTAGCTTAGAGCCTTAGCTACCTATCAAGTGCTTAGTGAAGAGTCTGATCGAACTGGGCGGATGACCAGGCTGATCTGAGTCTGCGCTGGGCGCACAACCACTTTGTTGGTTTTGTCGTGTCGCGGCTCATATTATGTATATTTTAATATTTTTGAGTAGCCCGAGGTGAACAAGGGTATTACTCGGGTTTATCCAGGTAATTATGCTGAACGTGCCCAATGCATCCTGTACTCATGCAGAATTCAAGCATCGATAACCTAGACCCATCGTAAAATTCTAAGAATTGGGTCAGATTTCAGTGGCCACATGACGTCAAACTGACGTCGTCGCATCGACGTCAATACGACGTCATGTGCCTGCTGAGATAAGTCTGAGCAAACAAAGCAGGCCCGGTTGGTTGTTTTGAGTTAAACGGCTCTTCTGGGGCAGTATTTCAGTGTTTCGAAGAGAAGAATTTTCTAAGAGAGACGAAGAAAGAAAGAGATTTGATACAGCCCGGTCATAGTTACCAACCGACCGTAATGAAAAAAGGGTGTAACGAAACGAAAAAAAAGTCATGGTAACTATGACTTGTTTCCGTTTCGTAACAGCTCTTTTTCGTTACGGTCATTTGGTAACTATGACTCTTTTTTCGTTTCGTAACAGCTCTTTTTCGTTTGGTAACAGCCCTTGCATATACATAGTTAACCAGAGGTGTAATATGGAAGAGAAAAAAATGTCCAAACAACGCCATCCGCACCTACTGCAAGCCAAATTAGTAGGACGTACCCGCACTGAAATTTACCCGGCACCATCGTCTAGCCTCGATTACCCTAAAGCAGACACCGATGAACCTGCTTTCACAGAAGCGTCATCAGAGCCTGCACTGTTTGCCGTTCCATCTACATCTTTTGGGCTCATTATTGCATATAATAAATTTGAGCCGCGACACGAGAAAACAAACAATGTTGCTGTGCGCCCAGCGCCAGACTCAGATCAGCCTGGGCATCTGCCCAGTTTGGTCAGACGCATTATTAAGTGCTCAAAGGGTTGCTAAGGGTCTAAGCTACCTCCATGCGGACAGCGAAGATTCTGATCAGCCTTAGCGGATGCCCAGGCATATCTGAGTCTGCGCTGGGCTCACAACCACGTCGTTGGTTTTGTCGTGTCCCGGCTCATACCCTTCAGGTTTTGGACATACGGTTATCAATTTGGATGTCTAAATTTCTAGCTCACTTGATCGAAGGCTCACAGGTGAGCTACATGTATAAGTATAGCCATGGTTCGTCGTCGGTCCGTCCGTTATCAGTTGTCCACCATTTTCAAAGAGCTTATTCTCTAAAACCGTTTGGCCTATGAAAGCCTACATGTATGGAACCTAAGTGGGGAAGAAAATTTGTTTACGGATCCCCGAGTCAGATGACCAAGGTAGCCGCCACGCCCATATATGGCAAAATCCCTTCGCAATCTTATCCAGGACCGAAAGACAAGTGGCCTTGAAACTTTGAACGTAGCATTGGGACTCAAGCCCATTATCGTTTGTTCATATGATGGCCATAGGTTCACCTTGACCTAATTTATGGCAAGGTCAACTTTGGTACGTTATGCTTGTATATGGGAAAATGCTTGAAGAGTGAATTTTTCAAAAACTATTTCTCAAAAACTAGTTCAGTCTAATGTAATATTTTTTGTTATATATGATCACCTAATGATCAGGTGAGGGTATTATATTGCAAAAGGTCAAGGCAATTTTCTTCTTCGTTCAAGGTCAATAAGATTCGTTTACTCGACAACATTTTAAGCAACTCCTCTCAAGCTACTAGGCGGATTTAAGCCATATTTCATATGGCGTCTCTTTTGCTTAGAGAGACCAAAGTTTGTTCAGATGATTTTGGTCATATGACAAAGATTGCTGCCGTGCCCATATGTGGTAAAAGTACTTCAAAATCTTCTTCTGCAGAACCGAAAGGTCAACGACCTTAGAACTTTGTATGTAGCATTGGGGACTTGAGTCGTAAATAACTATTTTGTTAGAACTAATTTCTATTAATAATTCCATCATGTTTATTTCACCTTGTGCTTGCATTTTATACATTACTGACAGCTTATTAGGAATTTACAGTGACACTTCCTGTACATCACTGGATGTCAATTTCATATTCTGAATTCAATTTCCATGATAAGAAGAAAGAAAAGCTGTTGAAAATCAACAAGACTGAGCTCTATTATGCAATTATTGACATTTTGAGACAGCTTTAAGAGCCTAGGCTGAGATAGACGGGATAGAAAAATCTCAGACAGCTCTAGAAAGTGATATTTTTGTCCAATGGATAGAGAAAAGAGACGAAAAAGAAAGGAAGGAGAGCAAAAATAAATAAATAAATAAGCCACAAAAAATAAACAAATTAAATAAATAACAATTGCGTGGCAGAAAAAAATGTTTCATTTAATGTAGAGGCTGTAATCGTCTATGACGACAAGGCAACTTTTTGAGCCGTGACATGACAAACCAACAAAATGGCATGTCCGCTCAACGAAGACTAAGATCAGCCTGGGCATCCGCCCAGTCTAATCAGAGACTTCGCTGTATGCATGGAGCTTGCGTAGACGCTTAAGCTACCTTTCTGTGCAAAGCAAAGGCTCTTATCAGACTGAACATATACCCAGGCTGATCTGAGTCTGCGCTTGGCGCAGTGCCACTTTGTTGGTTTATCGTTGCGTGCGCTTTACTGCCTGAAAAGAAAGACAGCATCCATGTTACGTAAGCAGAAGTGGTGATGGACGGATTTATGGTTTTACGGCTTGTTCAACGGTATTTCAGTCACAGAAAGCCGAAGAAATGGGAGAGCCCCGGTAGCTCAGTGGGTTAAGCGCTGGCGTACTGATCTAGCGGATCGGATTCAAATCTCGCTTTCAAGAAACGAGAATCTTTCCTACCGTAAACGGGTTTCCATTGCGCACAGCCTTTCATTATCACATTCCCATCGTCCTGGTATGACTGAAATACTGTTGAAAAGGTTGTAAAATCGCAAGTCATCCATACAGACATCCATCCATCCATCCGATGAAATGGCGATTATGAAGGTCTTGTGCAATGGAAGCCGTTTATGGTTAGAAATAATTCTGCCTCCAATGGGATTTGAACTTGGACCTCCAGGGCCGGACCGCAAAGCGCAGTCGGTAGGGCACTTGACTCATAAGTCAGAGGTCTAGGGTTCGATACCCGGTCTGGCCACATACTATCTTTTCTCCTTCCGCCGATTCAAGGACCTCCAGAACTAAGAGCCAGCGCATCACTCACTACGCTAGCCTACCAGGCTCCAGGGGGGACGACTGGTTTGCTACAAACATAGTGATGGATGCCTAACTATAAGCCTCAGCCTCAGGTTTTTATGGATTGGCGCCCTTTGATCATGACAGGCTAAAAATTAACACTACAGTGTCAAAGACAGTGATGTACTTGTAAAAGTGTTGTTCAAAAAAACCTGGATGACTCCTGGTGTGGCAGATGCTGACCTGCTTGGAGGATAGGTTGCAGCCGTTACATAAATTCGTCAAACCAACATGCAGCCAGATGTTGACCTATTCGAGGGATAGTTTGCAGGCGTTACATAAATTTGACCAAACAACTCAGATCGTCGACCTCAGCCAGGGGCGTAGCGGGGGGGGGGGGGGGGGGGGGGGAGGGGCGGGGGCATTTACATGATTTTATTCTCTCTGAAAAGAAATTTAGGGTTTTAGCACCTAATATAAACGTATCCATACTACATTTAGTGCGACGGACGCGCGTTTCTGTATTAGTCTTCTTCAGTGTCGCTAACCCCAAAAGTTGGAAAGAAAAGAGATGATGGGCAGGTCGTAGCACGCAACGAGCATCCCTCTCCGAGCCACTCTTACTGTCGCTGCAAACATCAGGTAAGAGACGCCCTTGTATTAACTCGCGAGCGCAGGCGTCTCCCATCGAGCTAACTCAACCCCTGCGTCCTGAGAAAGGCGACAGACAAGGGCATCAGGAAAGAGATGTCCGACCAAACTTCTCTAAAATTCATGTCGCTATGACAAGTCAGTTTTAGGATTAGAATAAGTCAGAAATTTTACCAGATATACATCAAATGGAATAGGATTACTTTAAATCAGTATTTAAGTAGTGACCCCAATACATGAGATCCAGAATAAACACTGACTAACTGGGTTGATGATATCCTCGGGAACAAATTGTCCAACAGCAGTGATACCGGCCTAGTGGTTCTAATATAAACGTATTCATACCAAATTTAGTGCGACAGGCGCGCGTTACTGTATCTAACTTCTTCACTGTCGCTAAACCCAAAAGTTTGAAAGAAAAGAGATGATGGGCAGGTCTTTGCAGGCAACTAGCGTATCCCTCTCCGACTTCAGGTATTTCATTTTTCTCCACGGTGGTCTTGAAATCTTGGCCAGTTAACACAAATCAAGCATGCAGAAACGCAAGTGCGAGTTTAAATTTTGTCTATTTGACAAAATTTTAATATGCATCTACGTATATTTGCGTGTAATAGGTAGATACGATCTAGTTAAACAATTTGAGTTTTACGGAACCGCGGCGAACGATGCCTTATTTGGAATGAGATGTTATATACACTTTAACTTGGACTCAGTAGGTCACATGATTATGTTCTTTCGTCCGTATCATAGTTAAAGAGTCCATTTACCCTTTAGATGCATTGTACTGCGACAAAAATGTCTGACACAGGCTGACAATATATATAAACAACAGCTGTCACCAGATAGCTTAGCTCGCCTGAACTGTTGCTTGCCCATCATGAACACAAGGTTCTAAGAATGTGATCTTGACATTTAAGGTCAATTAGGAAGGTGATGCCACTTACATGTAAAACTCTGTAGCAGTACCTCGCATCCGTCTGGGTATAACTTTCTATTCAGGAACTGCAAAACAATAAACCTCCAGCCTGTGACCTTGGCCTAAAGGTAAATGAAAAGTGTGAGAAAGGTACTATGTAAAACTCTGAACAAGCATATATCTGAATTCTAAGTATCAGAACTTAAGGAAACTTTAACCAAGAAATTTAACATAATAAATAATATGTATAAGACCATAACCTTAACCCCAGTCATCAAGCGGGGTTCGGATGGTACTGCATTTAGATATAGAAAGTAGACCCATCTAAGGGTTAAGGAAAGTTATGTCTTTAAAAACTTTATCCAGAATATCCCAAATTTCAATATGAAATTTTTAAGTCCTTGACCTTGACCTGTAGGTAATGTCCAGGGGTGGGGATGGTGCTGAATAAATGTTTGGGACCAATATCTATCACTATACCAATTATAATTAAAATCAATCAAAGGATTTAGAAAATAAGATCGTAAAATAATTAACATATCCATTAAAGTAAAATTCTAAGTCCGTGACTTTGACCTAAACGGCATGACCAGGAGTGGGGATGGTGTGAAATAAATTTTGGATTAATATCTATTAACGTACCAAATATAATTTAAATAGATCATAGGGTTTAGAAGCTATGAGGTCTTAAAGACTTTGACTGTGACCTTAAAATATATGACATGACAAGAGGTTCTGAATGAAAAGGGGATGGTGCTATATAAAATTTCAGACCAATATCTATCACTATACCAAATATTATTTAAATCGATTAAAGTCTTTAGAAACTAGGAGATCTTAAAACCTTAAACGTAAAACTTTAATATAAAATTTCTAAGTCTTTGATTTTGACCTATAGATCATGACCAGGGGCGGTGATGGTGCTGAATATAATTTCAGACCAATATCTATCATCATACTAAATTTAATTAAATAAATCAAAGGGTTTAGAAATTAACATTTTGCTAACGCCGACGCCATGAGCTATAAAATAGTTCTTCCTGAACTTCGTTCAGGCAAGCTAGAAATGAGAAAGGAGGAGTTCCAAATCTGCCTACGCATGGAATTTCTTGGTACTTTGCGTGTTTAATATCTTGAACCTAACAACTAAAAATTGCATTTATTTATCTCAATAAAGACTTTAAAGTCCAAGGAGAGCATCCTGAAGTACTCCCGTTTTGTGATACTGGCCTTATAATTTATCAATCATAAATCATCAACTTTAAATAGAGTTCCGCTTGAGCCGGTGCTAGGGGGCATGGCCGGTGTGCAAATTTCATTACTAGTCATGAACAGACTCAATTAAACCGAGTCTGCTATTTTCTATCCTTCGTCGTGTTCCTTGCTTCCAAAGGATCTTACTTTCCAGAACATATTTATTCAATTTCATAAAGTGTGAGCTAGAATAGTATAAGGACTCCATATGGATACCTTTGATACCATTTATGCTTATACAAACATGCAAACAAAACTTTTTTAAAACATAAAATCAGAAAATATGGCTAAAAAGAACACTGAAATTATTAGAAAAAAAGACATGCCTCCCAAAATTTATGTATGTTTCAGTCAGTGTATACCTATGAAATTTCCTTAAACACAGTCCATCAGTTTTCTCTTTTTTTATCTGAGGAATTTCATGAAATTTGGAAACCAGTAACAGTGTCACAAAATGCATGATATAAAGGTGATGTTTTAGACAAAAATGCATTTCAAAATTTAGTGTTAATAAGTTTAAAGAACATTTCATTTTTTAGTGATATTTATAGTAATCTAAACTACAATGATCATGATAAGAAGCTCCTTATGCATAAATACTGGTCTAAATTGTCTGAGCCATACATGGAAAACTAAATCAACTTCGACCAATTGATAGTGTATAAAGAACAAGGAAAATCTTTAAAAAAAGGAAAAAAAAATAAGATAATCGGCGAAGATTAAATGGAAATGCCTTCTGTAATATGTCTCTACGTGAAGAGTTGACTTTTACTTTCATGAATATGACACAAAAGAGCTATGTTAGTAGGCACCTGCAACCGTAATTTTGACACCGAATAGGGACAATAACCTATCTCAAGATTGAGCTGTCCAATTAAGAATTCCCAGATGGACCGCGGTCAATCTTGAGATTGTCCTGATTCTAAAACAGTTACCAACATAATGCAATGTTTGTTTGTGTGTTATTAAACCAAAAGTAGAAATCGAAAGTAGATCTTCACGAAAAAAAAGAAGAAAGTTTTG
This sequence comes from Ctena decussata, assembly GCA_963989385.1. Classification (NCBI taxonomy): domain Eukaryota; kingdom Metazoa; phylum Mollusca; class Bivalvia; order Lucinida; family Lucinidae; genus Ctena; species Ctena decussata. Next base: position 12,314,605 of record OZ022512.1, read on the forward strand.
AACCACAATCCAACAGGCGTATACATTTTTAAAACAGAAGTGTCAAAAAGATGATTAAAATCTTATTCAATTCGAACTGAATATAAGGCTAATCTTGGCCACATTTAGACTTTTTCAGTGGTGTAAAACAGGGTGCAGTTAATCTATTAAACTTATCTTTGTTACAGGAATGAGACACTTAGACTTAGTAAAAGCTTTGGTGATGCATATTGATCATAGAATTCACTAAAACTATCTAAATAATAAACATAAAGATTTATCAAAAACCTATATGCATTTCTAAATTTACGTATTTTGATTGTTTACATTCAGCATTAAAACAATCATGTTACCGATTTTCATTTTCCAATAACGATAAATGGAAGCTGACTGCTGGTGGGTGGCGTGATAATTATGACTCACTCACTCACTAGCATGTTTGTCTTAAAAGACTATGTTATATTTCGATTTCCGGATTTTTAAGTATCCAGATGAGACTACTGATGTTGTATCCCACTGGGCACACGAAGTTGAGTCGACATTGATTCGACCTTGATTCAACGTCATGACGTTGAATCAGGGTTGATTCAGTGTTGATTCAGCGTTGTGTGCCCAGTGGGATGTGTCTATTTAATTCTACTGCATTTCATTTAACATAATGACATACGGACGACCGTCTGCTGATCGGTGTGGACATGATATAATTACCTACATGTCGGTCCTTCGTATCTCGTCCCGAAATGTATCTTAGAAACGAACCAAGTTCAATTTTTAGAGTTACTCATATGATACAACTGATAATGCAACACATGTTTCAAGTCAATTCAGTATATTAGACATTGCTATAAAGATTCACGGGCTGCTGACTCACTGATAGTATGCAGCATTACGACCCGATGCACGTACCTCTTGCAAATTTTCTATTACTAATTTTACAAGAAATTACTATTTTTACAAGAAAATAGTTATAATAAAATAAGAATTACGGAATGTAAAATAAATATATGTAATATGAAATCCCAGCAGGGACACAACGTTGGATTGGCGTTGATTCAGCGTTGATTTAAACTTCATTAAGTAGAATCGACGTTGATTCAATGTTGACCCAGCGTTGTGTGCCCAGTGGGAATAGCCATGATTATTATTATTCTCTGTACTGTTGTTATATTGCTCAAAGCTCTTAGACGCCTTGCATTCCATGCTAACAGCATGGATGTTGAAAGCCCCAGTTTGGAGTGTTTCTTCGGATAGTATTGATGATCTCTCCGTGTGAACTCGTGGCGTTTCCTCATTAGAGCCGGCTCGGTATGCCGATTATAATGGGGAAGAGCGGCGTGTCATTTTGTGGGAGAGTTAACTGTTTTGCCATAGAACACTCGTTGCATGATGACCCCCTCTAAACTGGAGCTTGATATTGTCGTTTGTACATTGTAGAAGTAGCTGGCTCGAAATGACTTAAAGATTATCTAGACAAACTACCATTACCTAAGAAAAGCTGTAATTCACTTACCCAAATATTTTAAGCACCAATTTTGATTTATTGTTATTCCGATTCTCAAAGATAAGAAAATAGCTGTTGACGTGGATTAACGTGCTTCACCAAGCGCGAAGCTCGCTTTTTGCATGATCTGAAGTTCGGCATTACAGATTTCATGAATGAATGAAGGTTTGTAAACATCGTAGTACAACCGTGTAGTACTTTACAACTCCTGTTGCCCTCTTTGCCTCGATTATCTTTGAGTCATTGCGCCGCCATAGACTTATTATTTCTAATAATTGAAACTCATGTAGTTATATATGTATAACCTGAGTATCTAAATAAACTTGGAAACTTGGAAACAAGGAAATTGATGATTATAATCTACTTAAGTATGGTCTGATTTTATTGTCGAGCCCGCTTGCGGTGTGCGATACATAGTTGTTACAACTTCAGTTCGGTGTTAGTGCGCGAGTCTGTGCGTTAGTGCGTCTGTCCGAATTGGATTTGTCCGAGCCATAATTTCTGCATTTGCAGATGGATTTCAAAATAATTTCGCACAATTGTTTTCCTTGTTGAGTAGAAGTGCCATCTGAAACATTTATACAGGTAGATCCAAGGTCAAGGTCACACTTGAAGGTCAAATGATAAAATGGCCATGTGCGTCCGTCCGGATTGTATTTGTCCGGGCCATAACTTCTGCATATGCAGATGGATTTCAAAGTAATTTGGCACAATTGCTCTCCTTGATAAGCTGAAGTGCCATTTAAAACATTTATTCAGGTAGGTTTAAGGTCAAGGTCACACTTGAAGGTCAAATGATAAAATGGCCGTAAATTGAGCTTGTCCGAGCCATTACTTCTACATTCATGCATGGATTTCAAAATAATTTGGCACAATTGTTCTCCTTGATAAACAAAAGTGCCATTTGAAACATTTATTCGGGCAGGTCCAAGGTCAAGGTCACACTTGTAACTTCTGCTTATCATGGGTCTGAAATTTGCAATGTAAATATTCTGGGAGACAGGTCTAAAAAGTCATGGCGACTTTCTTCTGAAACCCTTTTGTATGAATAGTTAATGTCCATGAAATGTATTTATATGTATATGAGAAATTTGTACAAATAAATAAAGTTTGAAATAAGGTCACACTTGAAGGTCAGATGATAAAATGGCCATAAATTGAGCTTGTCCAAGCCATTACTTCTACATAAGCATGGATATCAAAATAATTTAGCACAATTGTTCTCCTTGATTAGTAGACGTGCCATTTGAATTATTTGTTCAGGTAGGTCCAAGGTCAAGGTCACACGTGAAGGTCAAATGATAAAATGGCCATAAATTGAGCTTGTCCGAGCCATTACTTCAACATTTATAAATGAATTTCAAAATAATTTGAGAGAATTGTTCTCCTTGATGATTCAAAGCGCCATTTGAAACATTTGTTCAGGTAGGTCAAAGGTCAAGGTCACTCTTGAAGGACAAATCATAAACTGGTCATGAATTGAGCTACTCTGAGCCATTGCCTCTACATTTATGCATGGATTTCAAAATACTTTTGGACGATTGTTCTCCTTGATGAGTAGAAGTGCCATTTGAAACATTTGTTCAGGAAGGTCAAGGTCGCACTTGAAGGTCAAATGATAAAATTGTCATAAGCTGAGCTTGTCTCAGCCATAATTCTACATTTACTCATGGATTTCAAAATAATTTTGCACAATTGTTCTTCTTGATAAGTGGAAGAGTCAAGTGAAGTATTTGTTATGCTATGTCCAACGTCAAGGTCGCACTTGAAGGCCAGATACTAAATTTTTCATAAATAGAGCTTGTCTAGGTCATCACTTTTACCTATTTTCCTGTGTGAAAATGTAAATAAAAGAGAAGAAATATGCTGTCTAAGCATTATGTTGTTTGGCTCTTTTCTAGAGTGAAATAGTAACTTAGTTTTGACAAAATTATAGGTCACTATCGCAAACAGCGGGCTCGACAAGTTGTCCCTGGACAACCTTCTAGTCTAGTATTAATTCGACAGGTTGACAAGAACCGCAACATGACTAAATCGAAAAATTAATTTCTAAAAAATATTTTATGAAGCTGAAATTTGGGGTCATTTGCAATCAAAATTTAATATTGAAATTTCGATAGTATACATTTGAATACATAGATGTAAGTGGCATATTCATGGTCAAGAATTACTACGAATCATTTGGAGAAAACGAAGGAAAAAGGAGAAGAGGTAGACAGAAGAAGAGGTGGGAAGACAATATTAAAGAGTGGACAGCGATGGATTTCGCCAGCTCAATTAGGGCAGCTGAAAACAGAGCAAGGTGGAAGGGGATTGTTTCGAAGTCATCTGTGGTGCCCCAACGACCTAGCAAGGTTATGGGATAGAATAGAATAGAATTTGGAGAACGACACAGGTCAGAAATTTGATCGATTGATTGAAAAATGTGTTGCTTTAACGTTCACGGTAAACATCCATGGTCATGTCGGGACGGTCAGTTAACCTTACCACACTGTTCCTAGGCGGTTAACCAGTACTAAGTGCACATACTTTCGCCAATTCAAAAGCGTTGGGCTACTTTAAATTGGGGTGCTTTTATTGTTTTTGCAACCCATTCACTAAAAATGTAGTAATTGAACAATTTAAAGAGACGAAAAAGCAACTATGTCTTAAAAGCAATAGCCATGTGCTAATATTATGCATAATATTATGAAATTCGGTGCGTGGACGGAACCCTACCCTATGTAAATGTCCTATAGGGTGGAACTCCCGCTTTAATTTTTAAGTCGTTGACATTAAAGTATATCTTATATAAGCTACGGTACGTGGATATGTGTACATATAAGCAATATGTAAATAAACAAGAAATTTAAAGTTGTTGACATTAAAAAGTAAAAGTCATATAAGCTTCGCTACGTGGGTATGTAAGTGCATCAACTATCCTTCATACCCTCGTAGCGCAGCTTAGCCCATTAATTAATGCCTAGGGCCCCATACATTCATCTTTTAAAAAGATAATGAACGGAAACCTTTTTTTCCGTACCCTAAATCAAACTTGGCCTGTATATTTTGATTCTATACCTGGATATACAATTTGAATCTTATACACTAATCTTTTCGAACGATAATGACCGGAAACCGTTTGTACGGGACAGACGTACATACAGGATGGGCGTACGTACAGGACGGATGTACGTACAGACAGCGGTGATTCTAAATGCCTCCATTAAAATTGGCGGGAGAATAAAAAAAAGTTTTGAATATTTGCGTCTGTTTTCGATAAAATTTACAAACAAGAGAAACATTTTGAATTAACATCTGACAGAGTGCTAGTAATCACGCATTGCAGTACAACGGGAAAAACGAAGAATGATTATTCATTGACCTTTGATATAGGTCGTTTGCGAAAAAGTGAAGGGCAAACAATCGATTTGATATCTTTAATACTGAACAGATTTTCACGAAACTTTGGATACCATGATATCTTACCTATACAAACTGATACTAGAATTTTTTGGCCTTTGAATAAAAAGTAACTCTAGTAATAATTACCATTTTTCCTTTTAGTTTTATGCCACTCTCATACAGAGGTAACCATAATGGAACAGCAGCCATTGCTGTTCTATAGTTACTATACTAATACAATTATTCATTCACAAATTACCATGTTTACTCACTACTGGGTAAACAAGAGGCTTTAAAGATAATGGTCCAGTCATTTGAAAAGGATTTTCTTATGTGTTTCTCCTATATATAAGTAAATGTCCATATAAGAGATGTACATCTGTGTAGCACTGGCTGTTCCATAAAATGCACCAACCAAGCGTAAAACTTCAAAAATTAGGTACAGATTTTAACATGCAGTTGATCTGACAATTTTTTTAACTGTCAAAAAATATGAATTTCCTTGCATGAGTTCGTATGGCTAATGGATTAAGGTCTGCAAAGTTAGTAAAGAAATTAGATCAATTTTTTGCTCTCTACTTTTTCGCAAACGACCTATATTATTGTTAATTTTTTTACATACGCGTTATTTGACCAATGAAATCTTGTAAAATGTGGAACAAAAGTGCAATTATACTCGGCCGCGCCGAAAAAAAAAAACATAAACAAAAACAAAACAAAAAAACAAGAGGGCCATCAGGCCACTCACCAGAGTAAAATAGTCAAAGGACAAACTACGGTCATCACTTGAATAAATCTGATACATGTAGTTTGAAACTGTCAAAATATGAGAGATGTTGGTTAAAGATCAAAGAATAACCTTGACGTTTATTGCTCAGAATATTTCAAGTTTTCATTGAAATGACTGAATTTATCTATTTTTTATACCCCGCCACACTTTAGCGGCGGGGTATTATGATATACCTTTCGGTGTCAGTCCATCAGTCTGTCCGTCCGTGTTCACCATTTCCGATCGATAACTTGAGTATTTATTCATGGAATGTTTTCAAATTTTGCATACATATTTTTATCGGCAATGAGTGGTATGGAATTGTTAATGGGCAAAATCCGTCCATTCTTAACAGAGTTACTGCCCTTGTTCGTATTGGAAAAATGGTTTCTGGCCTGTTATTCCTTTACTGTCTATGATATCTGAATGAAACTTCATAGATATGTTGAACATCTCAGGCTACATAATTGTGACTAAGGGCCGTCACTCTGACCTATCCAGTTCGTGAGTTATCTACCCTTGATAGGTCTGAAAAATGGTTTTTGACCTGTAGTTACTTAACGATGATGAATATCTTAATGAAACTTCATAGATATGTTGAACATAAAAGGTTACATATTGTGACAAAGGGCCATGCTCTGACCTTTCCAGTTCGTGAGTAATTTGCCCTTGATAGGTCTGAAAAATGGTTTTTGACCTGTAGTTCCTTTACTATAAAGAACATCTGAACGGAACTTTACAGGTATGCTGAATATCAAAGGTTCCATATTGTCACAAAGAACCGTCACCCTCACATTTCCAGTTCGTGAGTTATCTGCCTTTGATTGATCAGAAAAATGGTTTTTGACCTGTTGTTTCTTTACTATATGGAATATCTGAATGAAACTTCACAGATATGTTGAACATTAAAGGTTACATATTGTGACTACGAATCGTAACTCTTACCTTTCCAGTTTGTGAGTTATCCGCCCTTGATAGGTCTGAAAAACGTTTTTTGACCTGTTGTCGCTGTTCTATATCGAACATCTAAATGAAATTTCACAGATAGGTGAACATCAAAGGTTATATATTGTGACTAAGAACTGTCACTCTGACCCTTCCAGTTCATGAGTTATCTGCCCTTGACAGGTCTGAAAAATGGTTTTTGACCTGTTGTTCCTGTACTATAAGGAATATTTGAATGAAACTTCACAGATATGTTAAACACCATAGGTTACATATTGTGACTAAGAACCATATTCTTCCATTTCCAGTTCATGAGTTTTCTGCCCTTGATTGATCCAAAAAAATGGTTTTTGGCCTACCGTTTCTCTACTATATGGAATATCTGAATGAAACTTCACAGATATGTTGCACATCAAAGGTTACATATTGTGATTAAGGACGATCACTCTTACCATTCCAATTCACGAGTTATCTGCCCTTCATAGCTCTGAAAAACTGTTAATGACCTGTTGTTCCTTCTCTGTATGGAATATCGATATGACACTTCACAGATATGTTTATCATCAAAGCTAACATATTGGAAATAAGGAAATCAGCTCAAAGAAATGGGTGTGGCGGCCGTTGGTCATGTGACCTGGGCTGTTCGAACTAGTTTTGTTTTCCTCAAGCCCTGGAAACTTATATCAAATTTGGTTACAATTGGCCCATTGGCTTTTCAGGAGATGTTTGAAATGGTCGAAATATGTGAGACAAGTGTCGAAGGTAAAATGATGACCTTGATCTCATGTACTTATAAATCTTCATGTACATTATTGTAAATACTATTTTTATGCCAAAATCTTCAACAGTTCCAGTGAACTCTTATATTCCAGCGTTTGTCTATATAAAAGTACCAGAAAGGAAATTTGAAGTTGGAAGTTTTGTTGTTATTTTGGTGAACAACTAAATTTAAAGAGTAACTACACTTCAGGAACTGACTGAATCAGACCCCCGACCCTATTCCCAACTTCAAAGGGAAAGATTGACAAAGACATCCCAACAAACAATAAATTATAAGTGATAAGCCGAGTCAGCAGCTCTTTCCCAAATAGGTGGCAACTCAGCTATTTTTACCAAACTAAATAATTTAGACCAACAGAAGGGCTACAACAGACTAAGCAAATTATACGAAAAACATTTAACAATTGTTTTTGCCTATTTTCAATTTTTGTCACAGAAGGGTTAAAATGATAACACAGTATAAAATAAATGCAACTGCAACGAAAGAACCTCCTTGGGACGGTCGGTATTAACTACTGGATGGGATTTAAACCGGTTTGACTGGGCCCCAACCTTCACCCTCACCCTCCGCGATAGACACAATTAGTTAGTAGTTCGGTTCGTATGGAGGTCCCCTAACTCATCAGAGAGTCATCACGAGCAACAATTAAAATCAAGAAAAGACTGTGATGAAGCAAGGATGAGGACTCGACAGCCAAAACGTGTTGAGACACCTGGAGATCCCAGGGGCGTCAGCAACACCACTGGAACACTGGAGCAAAAGAAGACCACTAGTTGAACCCCGGTGGGACAAGAAACAGACAAACATCCGGCCCCAACCAACTTATATATAGCTTTATGTTGGGGCTATCACAGAGTCTGAACCTGGACCCACCGGCGTGCAATTAAAGAGGACAGCAAAGTTGTCAACCGTGATTGGGTTAACCACTAAGCATGCAGATTGTCGCATTACATCTATGTTATAGCCAATGCGTTTAAATCGCATGATAATGTTCTTAAATTGATCAGGAAATTCTGTTTTCGCTACGAGTTTGCGTAACTTATATACTAAGTCACCTTAAAATTCAGGTTCCGATAGGCCTTGTTGCAAAAGTGACCTTAACCCTGTATTATATTTAGAAACCAATTCAAAGAGTCTACGATACAATTTAGAAAAAGCTTTCCGAAGTTTATGATACCGATACCCCTGCTGTAACAGCTTGGAAGTCAAACTTTTATTACGAGCATTGAAATCAGCCAAATGACTAGACACCCTAGCGAAGCAAAAAATAAGTTGAGAAATGTAAACACCATAAGAAGTGGTGCGGGGAACATCACCATCCAAAAACGGAAAATTAACAATGTCGAAATCAAAATCATCGCGTTTGTCATAAATTTTGGATGAAACAAATCCGTCTAAAATTGATAAATGTAAATCCAAAAATGGGGCCTCGGTATCAGAAATATTTGCTTTATTTAACTGCAGTTCAGCAGGATAAATTTGACTAACCATTCCTTCATAGTAAGGATTGTCCATATTTAAAAGGTCGTCCAAGTATCTAGACGTTGAGTTGAATGCGTCAATGACATGAGCTTGAGTATCATCAAAAAGAGACATCATAAAGTCTCTTTCATAGCAAAATGGCACAAATCTGCTACAAGAGGAGCGCAGTTAGTACCCATCGGAATTCCTACAATTTGTCTGTGTTACTTTTCCACCAAATCTGATGAAAATGTTATCTAGAAGATATATTAAAGCATTGCAAACATTTGGCAAGACCACATTTTAAACCTTTTATGGTCATCGGAAGTAAAAAAAAGCATGTTTATCATTACAAGCAAGATAAAGAGCACCCTCTCTCTGAAAAGTAGTCTCAATTGAATTTATTAGTTTCTTTTTAATTAAATCATGGGGCAAAGTTGTATAGAGTGTAGAAAAATCGTATGTAGACAAACTAGACGCGCGATATCCTCTAGACTTCAGTTTATCAAGAACCTCAGTAGAATTTTTAATTGACCAAAACAGATTTTTGCCTGACCGTTCGTAAACTTTTTCGCAGTACCTCATAACATGAATTTTGATAGCGGTAAGGCAAGAAGTTAATCATTTGGAAAGTTCAGTAGTGGTACAAGCACTAGAATTAGCAATAAACCTGGCTTTATATGGTCGTTTATGAAGTTTAGGTAACCAGTACATCGTAGGAAGCTTGTCCTGCCGTACATTTACAGAAAACTTGAGGGCTATATCATTACAGTGCCTAAAGACAACAGATTTTTCGTCTTCTGAAGTCTCTTCATAGGCCTTAGTGCCGCTAAGTTCTTGATATAGTGTAACCGTCAAACAACGACAACGTTATTTGCAGCCTTGTCTGCTGGAACCAAAACATACTTACAATGAAACTGCTGGATAACCAACTTCAGGTGACGGAATGTTGATTTAGGTTTAGGCGGCAAAAGATTTGTGTTTTGGGAATAAAATTTAATACGTTTATCCGTTACTTTGAAAATGTTCACCTTCCATTCCTTTAAGACATCAGATGCAACATGCTCCCACTTGCACCATCGATTACCAAAATCACTTAAAGAACAGGCTATATCTTCCCTACATTTTTTAAATCAATACGGTTAGGAAATCTATATTTTGGTCCCTTCGAAATAATGTTACGAATTCTTGAATCTGAAATAACATTAAGATTCCCTGTAATGACATGGCCAGCGTCAGGATAGATAAATTTGAAGTCTATACAATCTCATGCATCAGGGGTATCCGTGTGAATATCAAGATCTGAGACAAGTCTATTAAAGTTAAATATAGTGTTTCTAATTGGTTTGTTATATTTATAACATATGATACACCCTGTCCAATCGAAACACCGGTTAAACGGTATAAACTCCAGATACCGTTATTGTAACACCGGATAAAGGCGGATTCGCGCACAAACTATCAAGGCGGCGCCCATACCAGGTAAGAATTTTGTTGTTTCTTTTCTTGCAAATAAATGTTTCCGCTGAAATAAAATGTGAAATCGGTGGAGAAATGATTTAGTTTACCATGTATGCTTCGATGCAGAGTGATTTGTATCCGATTTCTTCATACATTCGATCCGGAGTTGGTGCAACAGTTTCGGCCATGGCCACCTTAGCCGACTTGTCTGCAATCCGTTCGTACTTTAGTAAATATGCAGAGGTTATGAACATTTGAGGGGCTTTCGATGAATTTTTGGGTACATTCAATAGTAATGTTACCGTTTATAATAAAAAGATGCGTCGAAATTTCAAGATAAGATTTTTATGGCCAAAACAAAACGTAACACCGGATAATACGGTATGAGTAACGCTCTTCTATCCAGCCCAGTTAACCTAGTAAAGATGTACTATACCGTCATGTTTTCCTCCATTTCTACAAAACGAAATGATATTTGCGGTTCCTTGTTTACTTCACTGCACAAATACTGAAGGATAGAAACTGCTTCTTTGAGAGTTGATCCCTATTTGATGTACTTATGCATCTTAAACTGTACAAGGCTGAGTTATTTTTTAGGCAGCTTTGCACGTCCCTACTAGAGTCTGCATGTATAATGTTGGCTGGTCTGGGAATGAATTATGGTGAAGGGGTGCGCCTTCATATTCTCCCACCATTTCTACGAAAGGAAACGACTTTTATGACTTGCTGTTTGCTTCCCTTGACAAAGAAGCCCGTCCAACTGGGCCGGGCCAGGTAGCGCAATCGGTAGGGCACCTGACTCGTAAGTCAGAGGTCCTGGGTTCGAATCCCGGTCTGGCCACATACTTTCGTTTCTCCTTCCGCTGATTGAAGAAGGGCAGTTGTCAGTTACTGGCGAAAGTATGTGCACTTAGTACTGGTTAACCGCTTAGAAGGTCTAAGCCTGCCCAGGAATAGTGTGGTTAAGTTCACTGACCGTCCCGACATGACCTTAGTTGTTTACCGTGGACGTTAAGCATCAAATCAACCAACCAACAACCGTCCAACTGGGGTCTACTCAGAGAGGAGAAATTTCGAGTTAAACCTAAGATGGGAGGCAAAATAGAAAAATATTAAATTGCTTCCCCAAAAAGTATACCATTTACCTCCAGACACTTTTTATGGCTTTCAATGACCATACTGCAAATCCTTGGAATATTTAGAAAAGACAGTAGAACGAAACTGTAGACCCAGAGTAGACTGCTCCTAAGGATCATTCTGACAAGGTATACATTGTCTAATAGCATTCTAAAATTGCTTACCTGACAGGACTATATGACTTGTACACAAATAAAAATGGGAAAAACCTCATATAACAGAATAAGATTTTTGTAGGGTTATGGTAAATGAAAAGGTATTTGCACAGGTTCTTGCAAGATGAATGTGTGCATTTCAAGGTAAAGAAACTCTGTGCCATTTTGCCTTTCCAAGGAGCAATCTTTAACCTTAAGGGCTATAGGGAAATCTTTTCTCTCAAAGGAGCAAATTTTTCTCTTGACCCCGCCTCATCCGAGGACGCAAGCAGGAAGCCACAGGTTTGTACCTGACATGAACGGTACATGTACGAGACTTATTTATTTCGTCTAAGTATTATCAAAGGTTGTTCTTTAGACCATCTACCCCAGTACTTCGAACCCATGCCGACTACGGCTTTTGGTTGGTTGGTTGGTTGATTTGATGCTTAACGTCCACGGTAAACAACTAAGGTCATGTCGGGACGGTCAGTTAACCTAACCACACAATTTTTGGGCAGGCTTAGACCTCCTAAGCGGTTAACCAGTACTAAGTGCACATGCTTTCGCCAGTAACTGACAACTGCCCTTCTTGAATCAGCGGAAGGAGAAACGAAAGTATGTGGCCAGACCGGGATTCGAACCCAGGACCTCTGACTTACGAGTCAGGTGCCCTACCGATTGCGCTACCCGGCCCGGCGCCGACTACGGCAACTCCGCCTGTTCCTAAGAAGCAAATTTCACGGAACACTGTTAAGCTTGATTTCTCTGAACGGCCCGTCGGATAGGGCTACTCGATTTAGCTGTACGAAGACAATTAGGTATAAAACAAGCAATATCTGGATCAGACGATAGCGAAGCTTGGAAATATTACATGATTTAATTTTAAGATTAACAAACTATATATATCGTATAATCGTTTGGATCCAGGTGTTCCATGTATAAAGGTATACCTGCTTGTGTTCGCACAACTTAACCGAGTAGTTCTATCCAAGAAATAAAGCAAAATATTTTTCTATCAAACTTCTTTTTTGAAGAATCGTAGTGGCGCAAATGGTTAAGCAGATGTCTCTGGAAGGCTAGGAGTTGCCGTAGTTAGCAAGGGTTCGAATCCTGGCCGCCCCATGGGTACCCCTTCATTTCTCAATATATAATATAGTGCTACGTTAGTTTTCAAGTATTGTTCATAGTGGCAAAGTGGTTATATTTTCTCATGCTGATCTATAAAACACACAAAAACTGCTTTGTACCATTTAAACAAAATTAATCAAAATTAAGAGAAACTTAACTGGGAATCTCTGAAAAACAGGCGAGATGATATTGGACTCATACTGCTAAATAAAGGTCTGAAGGGTGCAACCAGTATAACCACAAATGAACTTTTCTTCCAAGCAGGCGTACCAGGAAGCATCATTCCCTGGCATTTCAAGCCCCATTGGCTGGGACTGGCATTTACAATTTAAGTTTCTTGTCCCAGACTATTACAGATTGGAGCTCCTTAGCAGATTCCCTTATATCTGCTGTTGAGTGTGCAGAGATTTTCAGTTACTAAGTTCACTTCTCTTTTAAGGTCTATGAACTAACTTGCGCAATCACAGGTTCTGGTGAATGATTGTCTTTGGACGTATCACCAGTAAGCAATTCTGAATCTGATTCGGAGGCTGGATAGAAGAGCGTTTCTCGTATCGTTTAACCGGTGTTACTTTTTATTTTGGTCATGAATCTTCATAACGAAATTTTCAACGCATCTTTTTATTATGAACGGTAAAATAACTATTGAATGTACCGAAAAATTCAGCGAAAGCCCCTCACATGTTCATAACCTCTGCACATTTTCTAAAGTACGAACGGTTTGCAGACAAATCGGCTGAAGTGGCCATGGCCGAAACTGTTGCACCAACTCCGGATCGAATGTTTGAAGAAATCAGATACAAATCACTCTGAATCGAAGCATACATGGTAAACTAAATCATTTCTACACCGATTTCACATTTTATTTCAGCGGAAACATTTATTTACAAGAGAAACAACAAAATTCTTACTTGGTATGGGCGCCGCCATGATAGTTTGTGCGCGAATTCGCCGTTATCCGGTGTTACAATAACGTTTATCCGGAGTTTATTCCGTTTAAACGGTGTTTCGACTGGACAGGGTGTGATAGGTGGCTCCTTATTCACGAAATAATCCGGGATCGATGCAGCTACAGACCGATCCTTAAAAATACTTTGTAGGTCAATAAAATCAATTCATTTATTTATAAAAGGAATTTTGAGAAAATGTCTTTTATGGTTGATTTCAGATTCGATTAGTGGACGAAGAGCATGTTGAGTATAACATCTTGTCAGGAGTGCGGCCTCGTAGAGTTGATGACCCTTATCGTAGAACTTATTAGCCTCACCCTCTAAAATACATTTAACAGAAACCAGAAGAGAACATAAAAATGAGAGCATAGAATGTCGACCTTGATTTTTTTGTATTTCTGACAAAATTTTAAGGGAAGCATTGGCTTTCTTAATAGCAGAATTTTTTCGTTTTATATTACCATTTCTTTTAAACCATGACTTCTATGCTTGCGTTTTTGGAATATCAAAAAGAGAAAATACATCAAATTAGGTATTTTTGAAATGTTACCTTCTTGATAAATGTTGTCATAAACCCTAATGGAAATGCAGTTTGTAACAATTTTATCAATTTTAATTCAACCCCATGTCTCTTTATATTTTTGAAACGCGAGGACGATTTTGTGTCATAAACTATTTTCTCTACTGGCTGTATAGATACGTCAGCAGGAGAATGACCTGTAAAATGTTGGTAAAGAAAAGTGTCAATTTTTTTAGGCTCTTTAATTCTATGATAATGTTCACCAAATCGTTTCTTAAGGACACGACTAGTTTGTCCAACATATTGCATGTTGCAATTTTGTGTTTTTCAGGTTAAAACGTATATCAGATCAGTCGATTTACAGTCCAGTTCAGAATTATTGACGACTGAAAATGTTCTACCATTGACAGATGATGTAATGGTAGATTTGGTACATAAATGTTTACAATAATTACACCTCTTGGCATTGCACTTAGAGATCCAGGGCAGAACAAAGGGCGAGGGCTGTCGACCACAAACCGGTTAAGCACCCCCCCAGGTAATTGCATTACTGGTCATCCTAAGGCGGCAGTTCTGTTTTGGTTCTTCTTGTTTTCTGTCTGTGTTGCTTAGTTGCTATGTCTGTTATTGATAATTGTTTGTGATGTTCTCGCCAGCCCGGTGACAGTCTACATAGAAAATGGATGTTCACATGGTTGCCGCTGGCGTTGTCTTTGGTGGTGACTAATTTTGTGTTGTATCTTTCCCACATGGTGTCTTGGGTTGGATATGGAATTGAATTATGTCATTTCCTGAGAATTTTCCTCCTTACTTTTGCCGTAAAAGAAGGGCCAGGTCAACCTAAGGTCATCAATTGAACAACCTTGGTAGTAATTAAGTACCCGATGCTACATACCAAGTTTTCAACGCAATCGGTCATCTGGTTCTGGAAAAGAAGATTCTTAAAGGTTTTCACCATATAATTAGTGGCGTGGCGGCAATGTTGGTCATTGAACTGGTGTGTTCGAAGTATTTCTGTTTCCCTCAAGCCCTTGAGTCTTCATATCGAATTCGGTTACAATTGGCCTATTGGCTTTTGAGGAAATGTTTGAAATTGTAGAAATACGAGAGACCTGGGTCAAAGGTCAAATGATGACTTTGACCATTTGTACTTATATATCTTCATGTACTCATTAAGATGGCTGTAATTACCATTTTTTTATGCAAAAATCTTACCACAATTCCTTGAACCCTTATGTTCCAGCATTTTTCCATATAAAAGCATCAGAAAAAAAACTGAACTTGTCTCAAAAAAGGTCAAGATTAATCCAAGGTCATCAATTGAACAATCTTGGTAGCACTTTGGCACCCGATGCTGTATACCAAGTTTTAAAGGACATCGGTCAATTGGTTCTGGAAGAAAATAAGATTTTTAAAGGTTCTTACCATATATAGGCGTGGCTGCCAATTTGGACATGTGACCTGGACTGTTCTGTCAATTTTTCCTTCTCTCAAGCCCTAGAGGCTTTATATCACATTTGGCTACAGTTGGCCCATTGGCTTTCGAGGAGATTTTGGAAACTGTCGAAATATGACCCAATTATAACGCAATTCCTTGAACTCTTATGTTCCAGCATTTTTCCATATAAATGCACAATGAACAAAATTTGAACTTGCCGATAAAATGTTCAAGGTCAACCAAAAGTCATTAATTGAACAATCTTGGTAGTAATTAAGTACCCGATGCTACATACCAACTTTTCAAGGCCACCAGTTAATTGCTTCTGGAAAAAAAATATTCTTAAAGGTTTTACTTTATATGGGCGGAGAAGCCATGTTGGTCATGTGACCTGGACTGTTCGAACAATTTTCCTTCCCTCAAGCCCTGAAGGTTTTTTTTATCAAATTTGGTTACAATTGGCTTCTGAGGAGATGTTTGAAATTGTAGAAATAGGAGAGACCTGGGTCAAAGGTCAAATGATGACTTTGACTTCTTATTCTTATACATCTTCATGTACTCATTAAGATGACTGTAAATACCAATTTTCAGGCCAAAATCTTCAACAAATTCCTTGAACTCATATGTTCTAGCAGTTTCCCATATAAAAGCAAATTTGATCTTGACGTAAACAATTGAAGGTCAACCCAATTCATTTGAATAATCTTGTTATTACTTGAGGACCCAATGCTACAAATCAAGTTTGTTTCAAGGCTGTCGGTGCATTTGTTCTGTTGTAAAAGATTGTTAAAGGTTTGTAACATGTATGTGCATGGCGACCATGTTGGTCAAGTGACCTGGACCGTTTACATAAATTTCCGTTCCCTCAACCCAAGGTTGATTGATTGATTGATAATTTAGGGTTTAACGGCCCTTTTAGACAGTATTTTATTCTTATATCGGGCCGTCTCCCAGAGAGAGAGAGAGACAGAGAGAAAGATGAGAACTGATAGACGATAGAAAAAAAAGTGCAAACAACCTCCACCCGCACCTACTGCAAGCACCGTAGGCCCTTGCCCTACTGTAAATCAGTAGGACGCCCCGGCACTGGAATTACACGCAGTACCATCGCACCACCCGACCACCCCCTCAACCCAAGGAGGCTCTATATAAAATTTGATAGCTATTGGCCCAATGGCTTTTGAGGAGATATTTGAAATAGTCGAAGTAGGAGTATCCGTTCTACTTCTAGTTGAAGTAGAGTCAGTATGTCAAGAAAGGGGTGTCTGTTTTAGAACAATTCCATCATTTTGTTTTATTTTAGGAGAAATACCCTAATAGTTTAGAAGCTGCTTATTGCAGCGTCTGATCTAGCTCTGCACTGTATGCCATGTCCCGTTTATGGTACAAGGGGAATAAATAGGTTAAGCTTTTGAGATGTACGGGTACACCTTTGTGTCTCTTTCAACAGTTCAAAGGGAGTCATTTTTTTTTTATTCTTTCCGTTTGCCACTCTGTAAAACAAAACCCTTCCAAACATTTGTCTGCGCCTATAAACGAATATGCTACTGGAGAGAGGAGCCGCGGTAGGTCTGTGGGTTAAGCACTGGCCTACTAATCTAGCGGACTGGCGTCGAGCCCCGCTTGAGGCGAGAATCTTTCCTACCGTAAATGGGGTTCCATTGCACACAGCCTTTCATTATCCTCATCTCATCGTCCTGATATAACTGAAATACTGCTGAAAAGGACGTAAAACCGCAAGTCATCCATCAATGTATGCTCCTGGAGGAGTCACCATTCCTTCAAACATAAAAATGATAGAGTTGCTGCCCCTGACCGTGCAGCTATTAATACGAAATGGTTAAGAGGAAATTATGGTGTAAAAGTCATTGGCCTTGTCATTCGTCTTAGCCTAGTGTAATGTGCAATTACGAAATGCCAATAAAATCTTATTTCGGGACGGTGTTGTTTATAACTTATTTCATTTCCAACACACGAGTTCTATTCATATGTTTCGCTTTAGTCAAATTAGCTAGCAAGAACAACTTGCGTTCAAATAATACAAAACTTAAAATGTAAACTCTACTAGATAATAGCCTTTTCGATTGACAATTTCAAGTTCAAAACACCCCTGTAATGTAATTTAAATGTAATTGATGTGAAATTGCCTGCAAGTAAGTAATTTGTAATTTATTGAATCCTAGTGCATAGAGGTAACATGTCTTACTGGACCTGTAAATACAAGCACAATCTATAGACAGGTTAACCAACTGCAGGTATAATTCTTCAGATTACACGCCCTTTAAAACACGAATAAGGTAAAATTGTTAATCAAAACATGTATATAAGATAGTGAATTGCGCTTTGTTATACGAACCTTGCCTCAGTAGGAGTGCTGACTAATGATCTGCATTGGCCCCTAGCTCTCAGTTTTATTTCCCCTTTAGTGTTTCTATCATTGTCCTGCATTTATAAGTGTTTGATTCCGATGTTTCACTGGGGAGAAAATAGGGCCAAAGGCAGGGGAGAAATATGTTTGGACCGCTTTCGAGGAACAAAAGAGACTGCGTATGAACAAAATGATGTAAGATGAACAGGTAAAATTTTCAGGGGCATCAGCTCTGACGTTTTCTTTTTGGCGGCCCTCCAAACGGGGACCAGATTTTAAACAAAATATTCCAGTTGCTATACCCTTCGTTAAACTATTGCAACAACGGTGTTTGATACCTTAATATTGCTTTCTAACGGTTCTGTTTCCCATTTCCTATTTCGCTTGGTGACCTTTGTTAGATAAAAAAGGTTCATAAAAGTAAGGAAGAGCGGGAATTGCTCTATACTATATGTGATGCCCCGTGTGATGTCAGTAGGTTTAGCGCTAGCCTGCTGAACTTGCAGTCCCGGGCTCGAGACCCGCTGACGGCGGGAACCTTTTCAATCGTAAACGGACTTCCATTGCAAACAACCTTACGTAATAACCCTCCAATTGTCCTGATATTACTGAAATACAGTTTAATTAAGGACGTAAAAGCACAAGTCATCCATCTATTTTATAATTGAATGCTGTCTGTAAGAATTTTAAAACCAATTTTAGTTCCATGTAACGATTTAAACAGTAATAAAGTGGTAATACTTTGTGACGTTCTTACAGCTGATTTCTCCAGGTTTGACTAAAATACATTAGATTTTTAATATTTATTAACGAGTTAAACTTGTG
This sequence comes from Ctena decussata, assembly GCA_963989385.1. NCBI lineage: Eukaryota > Metazoa > Mollusca > Bivalvia > Lucinida > Lucinidae > Ctena > Ctena decussata. Next base: position 12,333,389 of record OZ022512.1, read on the forward strand.
ACTGAATGTCACTCGGCTTTGTCTGTTACATCTTTTCCGGGCTAAGTGGATGGCCTACTGTTGTAGCTGGAGTCATGGATATTTTGGTACATACAAATTATCTGCGCTGAGGATTTTACCTGTCATTTCCTGTTGGCGTAATGAAGCTATGTGTTATGAAATTATAGCAACTGCGACACGACAAAACCAAAAAAAGTGGCATGTGCGGCAAGCAAAGACTCTGATCAGCCTGCCCAGTCTGATCAGATGTTTCGCTGTCCGCATAGAGGTTGCTTAAACCTTTTGCTACACTATTAGCGCAAAGCGTAGATCCGCCCAGTCTGATCAGAGTCTCCGCTGTCTGCATGGATCTAGCTAGGACCCTTTGCTACCCTTTTAACGCAAAGCGTCGACACTGATCAGACTGGGAGGATGCCCAGGCTGATCTGAGTCTTCGTTGGGCGCCCAGCCATTATTTGGTTTTGTCGTGTCGCAGCTCAATTATGTGGATACAAGCGCCGTGCAAATTTCGGCATTGGGGCGTCTTACCGTTATTGGCCACAGATAGAATAGGGCTAGTTGTGCTCGCGGTAGGTGCGAGACATTTCCTTTCTTCCTTTTTAGTCCCAGATGCCGTGAATCTATTGACACGAGTAAAAACCCCATGGAATGGTCTCTTCCAAATGTATGCCTGTTTTTTAAAAGAGGAGATAGTTCTTTGGCTTGCAATTACCGACCGATTTCACTTACTTGTAAACCATGAAAGTTACTTGAACATATTTTTTGCTCTAATTTTTTGGCACGAACGTAGACTTTGTCAGACAGACAATTTGCATTTTGGAAGAGGCATATTTGTGAAGCTCAGTTAATCATGGCTTTAAACGACTGGGATAAAATCTTGGATAAGGGCGGTCAGATTGACACTTTTATCTTAGACTTCAAGAAAGCTTTCGACACACCACCTCATTAGTTACATAAATGTACGCTATATGGCTATGCAATTCAATTCTTCTTATACCCGAAATGGAACGGTCCTCGATAACGAAGAAAATATCAAGTATCTCGGCATAACCATTACTAACGATTTGGAATAAAACACACACGTCAGCAATATTTGCATAAAGGATAAAAGGACCCATCGACCCATGGCTTCCTTAAGTTGGCGGCATGTCAACAGGACGTTAAAGTGTCAGTATACAAGTGACTGGGCGTCCAGCTCAGGAGTATGTCCGTCCGTCTGTCCATCCGTTCGTCACACTTTGCGGTATAGAGTTTGTGTAATCAAATCCTCTCTCAGTTTTCATGAATCTTTTTTAAGCTTTGCATACATGTTGTAGACATGTTGAAGATGTGCATGTTGATTTTTGATTGAGCTAGAAATGATTTTGACAGAATTACGGCTTTTGGATGTAGCCATTTTAGGCAAATATTTGTAAACATATTGAAAATGTGAGTTTTTGTTCGAGCATATGAGGTTTTGTTGGAGCTACAATCAGTTTTGACAGAATTAAGGCATTTTGAACTTATGTGACGGTAGAAGGTCACAGATATAAATAGATATGCAAATTACAAACTCGGTAGTTTGTGGTCGAGTAATTGTTGGGGTATATATGCAAATAAACCGCCCTTGGTGGGTGAGCATGCTTTTCCACTGACGGGGTTTGTTTGCAGGTCGGCACTCGTTACATTTGGTGGCAGCGATGGGATAATGACAACTGCCAGACCGGAGTTGCCTTACCCATGTAATTCCCAGGCCAAGTCTCGGGACGAGACTTCTCGGAGGGGAAAGTAATGTGACGGTAGAAGGTCACAGATATAAATAGATATGCAAATTACAAACTCGGTAGTTTGTGGTCGAGTAATTGTTGGGGTATATATGCAAATAAACCGCCCTTGGTGGGTGAGCATGCTTTTCCACTGACGGGGTTTGTTTGCAGGTCGGCACTCGTTACACTTAACCATTTTAAGCAAATACTTCCATTGTAGGGTATGGGCATTGTGTAATTAATTCGTCCCAGATATTTTATTGGATCTTTTTCAAATATTGTATGTATATTGACGACATAATGAAATGGTTCATGTTGTATTTTGATGGAAGTATAATTGACTTTTACAGAATTACGGCCTTTTTAACTTAGTCATTTAAGGCAAATGTTTGCACTGTCTGGTATGTGTAATCAACCCGTCCCATAGTTTTTGATGAATCTGTGTACATATCGTGGACAAACTGAATATGTGCATGTGGGTTTTTGTTGGAGGAAGGATTAATTTTGACAGAATTAAGGCTGTTAACTTTGCATTGTAGGATGAGTACTTTGTGTAATCAACTTCTCCAACAGTCAATGTCTACTTTGCAGACATTGTATACTTGAGCCCGTCCAGATAGAAATCGACCTTATGACATAAAAATTCGATTTTTAGGTTTTCTGTTATCTGAATGCGCATGCCATAATAGAACAAAAAGGTAAAAACCGTATGAAGTTATCTAGATTATTAAGGATGTTATGGAAGTTTCAACCATACTGGTATCTAATGAAATTTGCCAGAATTAATAACGTAACGTGACGTCACGTTACACTGTTATGGATAACGCCATTATCAATGTTTCCCCTTGAAATGCATATCATTATTATTAACGTCAACAAAGCAAACGCATGTAATCAGTATGAGTAAATTTTCCCGTAACAAAGCTCTAGACTTTGGTCCCACCCTGGGACATTCCTCTTGGGAAAGGTAAAAAAAGATGGAAAGGCTTTGATCCAGGAAAATGTCATACCGAGTATGATCCCTTTACCTCGAACGGTTATCAAAAAAATATATTTTCCGAAGCAGCAATAACGAGAAATAAACTTAATATTCGGACTGACCGACATGCTTAAGTACTGCCGTTCGCACGTAGGCCTACTGACGATCCGGAAACTTCATACCTCCGGTACTCCTTTGGCTTCAAGTGCATAAAGCAAAAAATAAACAAAACATACATTTAGATATTTTGATATACTTCAACTGTTTCTAAAGATGAGTAAACAATTAAGTTAAAGTTTGTCCTTTCTTTTTAATAAAGCAAAGAATTGTTTCTCTGCTAGAGTCCTTCAGCAGCATTTAACCTTTAAGGCCCGATTTCACGTCACAGTTAGTACTCAGATTAACAAGTTCGTGGTCTATTTTACCGTAAGGTGCAATGTAAAATTTTGGTGTTCCAAATGCTAATCCGTGTACTTAGTGCGACGTGTAACCGGGCCTATGGGTAGATCGCAATTTTGAAGAGCTACGTCCGAGGAAGCATAAAAGAAAGTCACAAAAGTTGTTTCCCTTTGTAAAAATGGTGGGAAAACATACACATTTGGCATATGCCACGTCACAAGAAATATCACTTCTGCTTTCGAGCACCTGTTCACCATACAATTTACCAGGCCCAAAGGCCTAGTGGACTCAAAGACACTGATGCATTTGAGCCGCGACACGAGAAACCAACAAAGTGGTCGCTAAGCACTTAACGGGTAGCTAAGGGTCTAAGCTACCTCCATGCGGACAGCGAAGACTCTGATCACACTGGGCGGATGCCCAGGCTGATCTAAGTCTGCGCTGGGCGCACAGCCATTTTGGTGATTTTGTCACGTCGCGGCTCATTAGCATACAAATATAATTGTATGCATGTTCTATTAAAGTCTCCATATTCCTATCAGTTGTAAAATTGCCTAAACAAAAATCGTTTTGAAAAGCAGTTCAACCTTCGTGACTGGTGACAAAATGTTGGATGATGAGCATATACTGTGCCACATAACTGGCAAAAAAGTAGAGAGAACATAATTTTGAAAACTGTCTAACTGCTCAGCAAAACATAATTTCTTGTTCTAGTTTCCCGCCCAGCAATGCAATATAAACAAATGTAAGACAATAAATGGAGTTCCAAGCTTGTACGTTGTATTTTTACCATTTTGTTCGAGCTAAAAAAACTCACTTTAAAGGAGGTACTTTTAGTTTCCAACTTAAAAGACTCAGAATTTTTTCAACCTTCTTTTATGAGAAACTCAGTTACGTTTTAGAGACGTGGGCCATTAGCTATTAATTTTGTCCTTCGTATTGTCTTTCTTTAAATTACAAAATAACGGTCCTGTTTACCCTCTGACAAGTTGCCCTCTGTCTAAAGAAGTAGATAAAACTACCAAGACATGCATGCGTATTTGTTAGACATTTTTAACACTGGTTCGAATAGTGATACCCTGGTTTAAAACGCGACGTTTTTAAATGTCGCAATATTTCCGTTGCATAGATATGAACGCCGCTTTGCTAAAAAAGATAAATCAGTGCTGAAAATCGAGTTCCATTATTAAATTCAGGTGATTTCTTACATATTTCCCCGCTTAAACAACATCTAAAGGGTAGCTTTTGCTACGAAATGAGACTGGGAACTAATGTCGCAAATTTTATGTAACCTACGTCACAGCGGTAAATTCGTGATACACGTATTAACTAAAATGCCCCGACATCATAAAACTTACAAGATCACACGAAGAAATATGTGTTCCTCAATATCTTATATCATTTGTGCAAATTTGCTCAATTTTGTATATTTTACTCGACTTCAAAATACATTACCCCAGCATTTTTCTGTAAGAATGTAACCTTACGTCACGGGCTTTTCTTAAAACTGAGCAAAGCAATCGCTCTGAAACTCATGTGCAAAATCCTGCCTAGTAACAGCTACAAGATGGTGTGCTTAGATTTCATGCACTAAAACATTAAATGATATAAAAACGTTAAAAAGTGTGCACTGTAACCTACGTCACACGTAACCTACGTCACAACGTCACTAAGACCACGTTTTGAAAGCGTTGACGTCATTTGATTAAGCAGTGCTTCAAAGAAAACCCCTTTCTTCCAAAAAAGCAAAGAAAAACATTTTAAATTGAAACCAGCCAAAATAATCAAATGTCAGTAGATTAGTAAATGTGCAATGCTACGCATGCCAAAGAAATCGTATGCGACATCGTCTTTCAACGTATCTGAATAACGTCATAAAATACGCCTATTCTAAACGATAGGGTATGTCTCTTAACAAGGTTCACAGTGTCCGAACTACATGTACAATCTCTTCCGGTTTTCATAGCGTTGAATCGAGAGTGCAAACGTTCGCTTATGACCAGTAGTCGGAAATCATTATGTTTTGAGATTTTATCCGGAATCTGCTTCGTCATTTATAGCTATTCAGCTTCGAAAATGTAAAGAGGTAAGTTTAATATAATTTACTTTTCGGTCTTTTACTTTATTACCCTGTACAATGTCGTGTATGGGTGGGTAGTAATTGGTACAGTATTCAAATCGCCCTTGGCATGATTCTTAAACCATTTTGAGCATTTTCTTACATGTTTTATGATAAATCTTTAGAATAAACGGAAGGCGTTATCAATCTACAGTTTGTTAGTTTTGATAAAAGAATGATAGCTAAGTTTTGCACGACACAATCTCGTGTTAAATTAAGCTGTTAGGACAAAAAAATCTGCGACGACAAGGAGTTTTTCATTGTACAGGGCAATAAAGTAAAAGACCGTAGAGAAAATTATATTAAACTTACCTCTTTACATTTTCGAAGCTGAATAACTATAAATGACGCAGTAGATTCCGGATAAAAACTCAAAACATAATGATTTCCGGCTACTGGTTATAAGCGAATTTTGTACTCTCGATTCAACGCTATGAAAACCGGAGGAGATGGTACAGTGCGTTCGGATACTGTGAGGTTGGTATTCCATAATCTAAAACTATTATCTGAAAATATTTTAAAGATTTGAAGCAGATATAATGAGCATTGCGTTCGTGATTTTTTTTTTGAATTCTGGAATGGTTGTATATATGGCCATTTTTGTCCGCGAATGGCCCAGCTTAACTGAGAACGTCTCTTTATTACGAGTTTCTCCCCTCCCGCTTTTCCACATCCACACCTATGCCAGCTTTTGGTTAAAATGGATTTCTTGATCATATAGGCGTCTCTTTAGAAAGGGGAAGTGATCTTATATTTTCTGTGTCCGTAACAAAAGTAAGATCGTCACTATGGTATCAGGTACGGACTTAGAGTTACCAAACCGCGGAAAAGCAAACAAATCACAATTTTAAACGAAAGTAAAACATCGTTTTTTTATTATTTTTTATTTTTTTTATTTGTTAATTTATTTTACAAATATATTCCACCAACCACCAGCAATATAAACAGAGAAAAAAGAAATAAAAAAATTAAAACTATATAAGCTTAAGGAAAAAAACCCAACAAAACAACCAGACAGACTTTTGACTTAAACTCGCAATTTTCATCTCATTGGACAGGGAATTGTAAGTAGATCAAAATGGTTTAGGATCTTCAAAAACTGTGTTAAATTGGAAAGCGTTTTGTCTTCCACCATTTAGAGACATTAAGGTTCAGACGACACTTCTTTATGCCGCCCTTTGCCGTTTGTCACCCGGCATTCGTCAGCGCTGACAGGCGGGAGAGGATTGACTGATTGATTGTTTTGGGTTTAACGGCCCTTTGAGAAAGTATTTCAGTCGATATCGGGCAGTCTCCCAGAGAGAGGGAGAAAAAAGAGAAATGATAGACCAGAGAAAAACTGCCCAAACAACGCTGGCCCACACCTACTGCAGGCACAGTAGGCCTTGCCCTGCAATGTTCCACCCCGGCACTGGAGGAGAGGAAAAAATCGTATTGCAAATTTGCCTTCGATCTGGCAGTCTGTGGTATAGAAAACAAGCAACGCATGAGAAAACTTGAAATTGCTTTTACACAAGATTTTATCTATATTGCAGTTTAAACTGAAAAAATTGTAAACAATGTCAGTGAATGCATGAAAATGCTGACGTTGTTTGTATACATGTACCTACACAAAGCTATAGGCTTGGGGTTTTTTCGGTTCGGGATTTTACTTTTGATATTAATAATATAGTTATTATTATTATTGTTGTTGTTGTTGTCCGAGATTGAAAATTATTATCGCTAAATCAAAGCTGAAAATTTATGAACATGAACTAAAACGGGACCAAAACTGCCGCCAGTATCAACCTATTTTACGCATCTGCGAATAAAATATTTTTTCAGTTTATTAAATTCGGTAATAAACGCAAACTGCAATTTTGGTGATGCATAAGACTCCTAAGAATCATATTTCTGGATCCCTGGCAACAAATGCGCGGCTACGGTGGTTTCCCACACTATTAACATTCATATTAAAGTTGAATCATATGCCAGGTGAAACAGCGGGAAAATCGTCTGACGTAACGTCAAACTTTGACGTCATTTATCTCAGTTTCACGTCGCATGTCATAAGGTCGATTTCTATCTGGACGGGCTCACTTGTTGTGGGCATATTGACGATGTGCATATGGATTTTGAATGGAGATGGAACCAGTTTTTAACAGATTTATGGCCTTTCTAGCGTTAGTCATTTTTGCAATAGTTTTGCATTTTAGGGTTTGTGTTATCAAATCCTCTCACAATTTTCAGTAGATGCTCTTCAGACTTCATGTACTTAATCTTAATCTATAGATTTTAGTGGATTCAAACTATTAATACATATTGGTGACAAATGAAGATGTGCTTGAGGATATTTGATGGAGAAAAAAATAATTTTGATGGAATAATGGCCTCTAAAACTTAGTTAAGTTGGGCAGCATTTTTTCACTATAGGGGATATAGTGTTTGTGCTTAAAAGGTGCTTTAGGGATGCGCACATGTCCTGTGACAGTCGTTACACGAGGGCATCATAAGTGTCTTACAGACACAATTTTCTAGTTCGCGTAGGCCGGGCCGCGTAGCGCAATCGGTAGGGCACCTGACTCATAAGTCAGAGGTCCTGGGTTCGAAACCCAGTCTGGCCACATACTTTCGTTTCTCCTTCCGCTGATTCAAGAAGGGCAGCTGTCAGTTACTGGCGAAAGTATGTGCACTTAGTACTGGTTAACCGCTTAGGAGGTCTAAGCCTGCCCAGGAATAGTGTGGTTAGGTTAACTGACCGTCCCGACATGACCATAGTTGTTTACCGTGGACGTTAAGCAATAAATCAATCAATCAATCTAGTTCGCGTAATTGTTGACAATGACTTTCTGACCGACCCTCAGGACCTCATATTTTCTGTATATTCCAGTACCATGGCCTTGCATACTGTTACTACTAGGCCTACAAAAAATTCTTGGAGGACTTTGAAGTTTTCAAAAATTCAACGCCCAAAAGAATATATCTTTTGAAAACGATTTCTTAAAACCTAGGTTGACCTTTTCCTCTCTCAAAAGCCCTACCGAGCTCATCAAAGAAGCAAGACCAACACAAAAATATGGGGTAATTGCGCAATAGAAAATTAATGCAAGAGAGAAAAAAAAGGAAATGATCTGTAGAAAAATCATTAAAGACAGGACTTCTCTGCCGGGGGGTCTGGCTCAATCTCACAGCAGATTTACCTGTACAGGTGAAGGTGTCAAAATTTATTCAACCAATCAATGGACCAGAATTACCAGTATCGACCATTTTATTGGCTGACTGGAGGTGTTGACACTATATGATCAAGAAACAGAATGACGCTGTTGAAGTTAATCCTCCTTATACAGTATCATCCCTGTCTTTAAGAAAAATAATAATAATTATAATAATAATAATAATAAAAATAATAATAATAAAAGAAGTCCACGCGCACAGTTCTTGGTAGGATGACCCCTGCGTCGTGACCTCCGATGTCACGAGAAAAATAAGGGCAATTTATTGAATAGGTAATTACCTCTTCTATCGATTGCATTTTTTATTTTTCTCATCAAGTAGGTAGGTCAAATTTTAGGGTAAAAAAACCACAAAAAACAACAACAACAAGTACAAACTAGAAAATTGTGTCGGTAAGACACTAATGATGCCCCCGTGCAGCGCCTGTCACATGACGTGTATATCCATAAAGCACCTACAAAGAATCCATTGAAAACATACCCTACCATGTAAAACATTGCACAAAATGACAAGTTAAAAAGGCTGTGATTCTGTCAAAATTAATTCTAGATCTATCAAAATGCCTCATGCATATCTTCAAATAAGTCCACAATCTGTAGACAAGGTTTGAAAAAGATCCATTGAAAACTGTGGAGCAAGTTGATGACACAAACTCCGTACTATACAATGCAAAAATTTCCCTAGAATGAGTAAGTTCAAAAGGCCGTAATTTTGTCAAAATCAATTCTAGGTCCAACAAAAACCCACATGCACATTTTCAATACACTCACTGCATGTATGCAAGGTTTAAAAAAGATACACTGAAAACTATGAGAGGATTTGATTACACAAACTTTATGCCCTACAATGCAAAAATTTGTCTTAAATGACTTAAGTTTAAATAGCCGTAATTTTGTCAAAATTAATTCTAGGGCCAACAAAAACCCACATGCACATTTTCAATACATTCACAGCATGTATGCAAGGTTTGAAAAAGATCCATTGGAAAATGTGAGAGGAGTTGATTACACAAACTCTATACCCTACAATGCAAAAATTTGCCTTAAATGACTAAGTTCAAAAGGCCGTAATTCTGTCAAAATTTATTTTAGGGCCAACAAAAACCCACATGCACATTTTCAAAATGTTTGCAAACATGTATGCAAAGTTTGAAAAAGATCCATTGAAAACTGTGGGAGGAGTTGATTACACAAACTCTATACCCTACAAAACAAAACTTTGCCTAAAATGACCGTTCCAAGGCGGTAGTTCTGTTGTGGTTCTCTGTTGCCTGTTTTTGGTGTCAGAGTTTCTGTGATGTTTTACCTTATGTATGTTCTTATTATTTTTGGTTCGGTTTGGGTTGCTGAGTGGCCACCTTTTGGGAACAAGCTGCTCACTCGGTTGGCCATATGTTCTCTGTATCTTGATTATTTGTAATCTTAGTTGTTTCCAACTATGGTTTGAGGGCTGGATTTGGATTTTGATTGTTTCAGTTCCTGGTCTTTGCATACTTTTTACTTTTAGTTCAAAGGGCCATAATTCTGTCAAAATTTATTTTAGCTCCATCAAAAATCCACATGCACTTTTCAATATGTCCACAACATGTGTGCAAAGTTTGAAAAAGATCCATTGAAAACTGTGGGAGGAGTTGATTACACAAACTCTATACTATAAAGCGTGACAAACAGACAGACGGACAGACAGGGGCAACTCTTAATGCCCCCCTGACTATCGTCACGGGGGCATAAAAAACACCCCCTTTTTCAGCGATTTTCTTGAAATCTCCGACCGTCAAAAGAATATGGTATGAAATTGAAAAGTAGCCATTTGTCCCTAATTTCATATCTCGACTAAAATGGATACAAAACGGGTATTTAAAATATTTCAAGACATGTATTCCAGACTAAATAGAACACCAATCTCCAGCGTTGATCTATTTAAGGCTCTGTTATGTAATTACCTATGTAAGATAAAGTTTTATTATGATGAAATAGAAGTTTCACTGGACTGTTGCATACTAGGATTATGACATCCAATAAACAAGAACATTTTCTTTTAATTCCCACTTATACCTGTCACGGAATCTTAAAAAATCTCACGCCCCAGCCGGGGATCGAACCGGGGACCCTTCGATCTAAAGTCGAGCACTCTACCACGTCGCTATAAAAGCCGGCTTGTACCGCAAGGCAGTACAAGTGTTTATATACCTAATTACCTACACCCTATGACATTCTCCCCCTCCATATTGAATTCGTCCTCGAATTCTCAGGAGTACAAGAATCACTGGAAATGAGACTTAAGGAGTTTTAATGCACGTGTGGGTCATTTACATTAGGCGCTATTTGTCACGGACTCTTAAAAAATCTCACGTCCCAGCCGGGGATCGAACCGGGGACCCTTCGATCTAAAGTCAAGCACTCTACCATGTCGCTTTTAAAGCCGGCTTGTACCGCAAGGCAGTACGAGTGTATATATACCTAATTACCTACACCCTATGACATACCTTCGTAGAGGGTTTATACCTTTTGTAGAGCGTCGATATACCCTTTCCACAGCCGTAGCAATTTTTGTACTTGCTGACAAAGACTTTTGCATGATCTTCACGACCTCATATATTCTGGCATTCTATTAATGTTGATTTCTCCGTATATGCCAGTACCATGCCTTTAGTATAAGTCCTAAAGCACATGCTGGGAGAACACAAAAAGCTTTCAAATGCCAAAAAAACACACACACTCAAAAAATCAAGTTCTAAAAATCGAATTCGACCTTGTCTTCTATCAAAAGCTCTACTGAGCTAACAAAACAAGCAAGACCAAAACAAAGATATGGGACAAATGCGCAATAAAAATGAGAACATAAGAAGAAAGAATTAAAAGAGAGAGAGAAAAAAAGAGGTAAAATCTTTAGAGAAATCGGGGAAAAACCCAAGTCCACTCTCACAGTTCTTGGTAGGGTGATCCCTGCACGGTACACTCTGACGTCAGGAGCATAATTATAGGATTTTGAATTTATATTGGGAAATATTCGGCACGAGATCCTATGGCAAAGGACGCACGAGCTTGCGAGTGCGTCTCCGCCATATGAACGAGTGTCGAATATTTCACAATATAAATTCAATAACCTTTTTTATTATATACCTTTATCATTTATTAGCTAGTTCAGCTGTCATGTCTACATAAGAAATCAAAATAAATATCGGCATAGCATATCAATCCACCATTTCTTCAAATTTGAATTTATTATGCAGTTCAGTGTCTTCATACGTGCTAAAATCTACGCCCGACGGCGCGAAAGTGAATATGACGTTATAGGTTGCACTACTGTAACAGTAAAAAATGCTCATTATGCAAGTCCCACCTCTTTGGGGGAGAGCTTTCAGGCGTATAATGAATATTTGCCGGCCCCTGATTGGTTTTATTATGAAAGTTGAATATTTTTCTGAATGTTATGCTTATTTATTATTATAAAAAATGGAGCTTATTTACAAAGCTGATTTGCTACATTTTTGTTGGGGTTGAAAAATACACAGGGGTGCCAGTGAAAGTTTCGAGATTTATTCAATGCGAACTACACCCTGTCAGCACTAAAAATAGAACATGTCAAAAATATGCCGCATAACCCCCAACTTTTTTAGCTATTACTGGTAGATAAAGGTGTTGTCTATTCAATTCCATGCCTCAATTTGGAAAGTTTAGACCAGGAGAAAATTGGCAGTGCAGTGACTTTGACCCATTTTGCACTGTGAGCTATGGGATTTTTTTAGTGTAGTGCCACCTAAACCCAGAATTTGCTTGTGTATGTTTTCTTCAAGATAGCCCTGATTCCCAAAATGGAACCCCATATTCTGGTTTTGCATGTCCTTACAGCAAGCAAGGAAGCTTTTTGGCACAAGCTTACAGCTGATATGCAGAAAAAATCTAGTATTCTCTGTGGACCCATAATTGCACTGAGTGGGTGGGGTTATGAGAACAAGCTTTTGCAGAAAGGTCTGTTTCTTGGCTAGATGTGACTTGAATAATGGAAAGAAGTCATAGGCTGCCATATGTATGCTGTCCTTAAAGCTTATTTGAGACCAGTTGCCCATGAGGAGTGCTACTGGAGAACAGTTAGATGTCTCGCACTGATGTCGTAGCCCGGTTAATTTGCATCAAAGCCGACACACAATTTAGAATCGCATCTGTCAATATGGAACATACGAGCTTTGCACTATTCATTTTGTGCTCTGGATGTTTTTCAGACCTCTTGCCACTCTTGTGCCAGGGACAGTTGGACAACCCAGGGTCTTGTAGAACTAAGTAATAGACTCACCAGGGCCAGGAAATAGCAGTACATGCGAATTCCATAATTTCAGCGGTAAGTTATAGTTTTGGCCACAGTTGCACATAACTGCCTGTTCGCACTCCGTTTTGCTTATTTGCATTCTTGCGTGTTTTACTGAGCATCGCTGGGAATCAGATGGTACGGCACACATTGCCGGAGAAGTCTCTCAGCTTCAGTTGCTTTTTCATTGAGCACTGCAAAATTTTATTCATTTTAAGTTCTGTGTATTCTCTCGGAAGAAAATTTATGGGCATTTTATTAGATTTGGCGGCATGAGTTTCTACTGACTGAGGATTTCATAACATTGATAAAAGAACCAGAGCTCTAAATATATAATTAATCTGGGATTTTCATTCTTTTTCCTTATGATTCCTTGACAAAAAAAATTTTGTTGTGACTCCTCATTAGAACTGCCTTGCTGAGGATGTTCATTTGAACGCGCAATGAGGAGGTTCTATTTGAGGCCACAACATTTTGCTTTTGGATATTGTTATCAATACATGTATAAGCACCAAATTTAGTTCTTTTGTGTGTGCAGTCTAGTCTGGTCAGGTCAAACCATACCCTTTTAAGATATTATGCACACAAACAGAAAACATAAATCGTTTACCTGTTCCTTTCAGATTGTATGAATTTGTTTCATGCTTTAAATGCTTTTAATCTGAGTTATCTTTGCATCTGCAACTCAGAAATCAAACTGTGCATGCAGTACTATGGAAAGAGGAGTTGTCTCCCTTTGACTGTTCTGCTGGGAATACTACAAGGTTCAATTTTCAGTCTATTATTATTATTTATTATTATCATTTGTAATGTCCTCAACAAACATAGGGAAGACAGAAGTTATTGCAAGAGCTTTTCTTTGCAAGTACAATTTTGCTTTCAGATCAGACAGAGACAGAGCTCGTCGATCTCAAAAGACATGCTGGCCTGGACCCGGCTCAAGTGAAGATTGTTTGTTGTGAGTCGCATTCTATAAAGACGTCTCTTGGAAGTCTTACATTTTGGGACATGACAGCATCAGTGTTTGCTGGTGAGTAGCTTTCATCTGAATTAAAGCCTTTGTTATGTGGAATCTTCCCTTTCTTGAACCTCAGTATCCCTATGCACCAGTTTATGTTCTTGTTTCTTCACCTACCCTTAATTAGACAGGTCTGTAAGGTCTCTTTTTACTGGATGTGCAATTGGTTGGGTATAAAATAATAGAATAGAAATATAAAATTTGTTTCTATAATCTTGTTAGTAGTTTGAAGACAACAGACTTGTATTTGAGGAAGAACAAAAGCAGTAAAATTGTTTGCGTCCAGAAATTTCTCGGAGCAGGAAGGGGGTGGGTTGCAAAATTTGGTTTTTCTGCTGTGCACCTTGTGATATGCAGTCAGACTTGCAGGATACATATACTAGGAATAATAGTTTATCATATATTAGTAACTGTCTGTCAGCTAACTGCATGGCAGGAACTCTGTATGCTTTCAAAGGCGAAATTTCAGAAATTTTGCATATTTTAACAGCGCCCACTTATCAATAGATATTACAGCAATGGAACTTTGCTTGAAGTATGACTGATATGCCGTACTTTTTACATAAGATTTTAAAGAAACAAAACACAGATGGCTTAATTGTCCATAGGCATATTTCTTTTTGTAACAAGACAAATAGTATGTGTAAGATATTTCAAAATGTACATGTTTTCTGCTTTTGCCGCCAAGTGCTGCCATAGAGTTGATAGCAAATATTTCCTTCACAACTAACAGAACTGTAATCCCTGGCATAAATAAATGATGGAAGTGAACCTACTTTACATTATATAACACAAGAAGGCTAAAGGCCTTAATTTGGTGGAAGGTATAGGTTGCACTACAGTAAAAAAATGCTCATTATGCAAGCCCCACCTCTTAAGGGGAGAGCTTTCAGGCGTATAATGAATATTTGCCGGCCCCTGATTGGTTTTATTATGAAAGTTGAATATTTTTCTGAATGTTATGCTTATTTATTATTATAAAAAATGGAGCTTATTTACAAAGCTGTTTTGCTACATTTTTGTTGGGGTTGAAAAATACACAGGGGTGCCAGTGAAAGTTTCGAGATTTATTCAATGCGAACTACACCCTGTCAGCACTAAAAATAAAATATGTCAAAAATATGCCGCATAACCCCCAACTTTTTTAGCTATTACAAGTAGGTAAAGGTGTTGTCTATTCAATTCCATGCCTCAATTTGGAAAGTTTAGACCAGGAGAAAATTGGCAGTGCAGTGACTTTGACCCATTTTGCACTGTAAGCTATGGGATTTTTTTTAGTGTAGTGCCACCTAAAGAATCTTACGTGACGTCAGTAAACAAACTTTGACGTTAACAAGGAGTGGGCGCCATTTTCCAGTTCTCCTCTCTACCAATCTTAGGAAATTCTCCATTACTATTCCCAGACTATGCCGTAAGAGATTGGCAGATCAAAGGTAAATCATATTTAATTGTCTTCAATGCAAACTTCTCGCGCCAAATACATGTATCAACTATCGCTTTTTGTACCGGCAAAATTAGCCTGAGACTTTCATCACTCATGATTCTCATCATCGGAAATGTGGAGGATGAATGTAGATGTAATGTTTTTGTCCCCCGCCTTTTCGAAGAAAAGCGGAGGGACATAGTTTTCGGCTTTCCGTCCTTCCGTCCATCCGTCCTTCCGTCCGTCCTTCCGTCTTTCCGTCCCCCTATTGTAGTAGGTACCTTGTGTGCGCAACTCCTCCTACAGTTTTATGCCGATTCTTTCGAAACTTTACAGCTGTTTTTGTCATGGTCTGAAGATATGCATGTGGTTTGGATATAATCCTGAGATTATTTTTTGTCACTTTTTCGTCAAGTTTAACTTAGTCATTTTTTAGGCGTTTTTACTATCAAAGTGACTAGATAGTGGGTACCTTGTGTGTGCAACTCTTCCAACAGTTTTATGCCGATGCCTTTGAAACTTCACAGGTGTTTTGGTCATGGTCTGAAAATATGCATGTGGTTTGGATATAATCCTGAGATTATTTTTTGTCACTTTTTTTACAAGTTGAACTTAGCCATTTTTCATACATTTTTTACTATCAAAGTGAAGAGATAGTGGGTACCTTGTGTGTGCAACTTCTCCTACAGTTTTATGCCGATTCCTTTGAAACTTCACAGGTGTTTTGATCATGGTCTGAAAATATGCATGTGGTTTGGATATAATCCTCAAGTTATTTTTTGTTACTTTTTCCACAAGTTGAACTTAGTCATTTTTTAGGCGTTTTTACTATCATAGTGACTAGATAGTGGATACCTTGTGTGCGTAAATCCTCCTACAGTTTTATACCGATTCCTTTGAAACTTCACAGGTATTTTGGTCATGGTCTGAAGATATGCATGTGGTTTGGGTATAATTCTCACATTATATTTTATTACTTTTTTGCAAATTGAACTTAGCCATTTTTCATACATTTTTTACTATCAAAGTGAATAGATAGTGGGTACCTTGTGTGTGCAACTCCTCCCACAGTTTTATGCCGATTCCTTTGAAACTTCACAGGTGTTTTGATCATGGTCTGAAGATATGCATGTGGTTTGGATATTATTCCACATTATTTTCTTTTATTACTTTTTTCACATTTTTAACTTAGCCGCTTTTGCAGCTCAAACTCTAAGTGTATATACAGTGGAGACATAGTTCCCAAGGCGGGGGACATAAATTCGTTGAATTTGCTTGTTCTCTCAATCTCTAAGCCGTCTCAACTGTTTTTAATTTAAAAAATTCGAAAACATTGCCATTATGCCTTCCCATACAGTTGAAGCGCACCCAAGTTGACAAACTCTCAGAAAACTTTAGGGCGGGCTTCCACGTGTTATGACATTTGAACAAGTCCACTTGCCGTTTGTACAGTGTAAGCGAGTCAAGTTTTCGAGCTACTGACCCGACCCTAGAAAGAGCCTATAACATTCTGCATTATAACCTAGTGTTCCGACGACTGGACTTTGGCGACACTCTCTCTGTGTAAAAATGATAGGCAGCTTGGATTCACTCTCTAGTGTCTAGGAGATACAATAAAGCGACTCTTTGATATACATTTGAAACAGAAAGAAGAAATGAAAGACAGAAAAGTGAAAGAAAAACAAGGAAAAAGAAACAGTGAAAGAAAGATAAGAACAAAAAAAAAACGCCACATTGTTTTAGCTTATCATGCTTATTGACAGATCAGATCGTTGAATTATCGTATCAACCTCGTTGAGAGATTCTGGCGACATTGCATCGACGTTTATACGGCTGCCCGGTTATTGTTCAAATGCTAGGGACAGTCTAAGAATCTTTGGTATGACTGATATTTGGCATAACTCTGCTGATGAGTATTTCAAGTGTGGGTGGTATGAAAGCGACTGTCTATGGCTGCTACCATGCTAACTGTAAAGTGCGTGATCGACGCGTATACAGTGATCTGACTACACATTGCACGATTCTGGATTCAATTTCTCGAGGCTTAACCGCAGGTTAATGAAAGAAATGGCTCAAGGAAAAGGGAACAAAATATATGAACACTGGGTCTATAGAAGACTCCTTGTAAGAAACAGGAAAAAATTATTCGGGATTTTAATAATCGCGGTTTCTAAGTGACCGCGAAATACCGCCAAAAATGGAGCACCGCGAAAATTACCTTGTATACGGTATTCGGTGTTCAGATCAGAGTTCAAATTGTCCACGCTGTATAAATACAGCCTCATAAATACAATGCATTTTAGCTCAAACACATTTATTATAATCCTGTGAGTTCTAGAACGTGGCTATGTACTTTACCACGTTCTTGCATCAGCGCTTTTCACAGATATTTTAAATTCTGAAACTCCTTAGATGACAGTCAAATACATATCATCTACATTTGAAATTTTCTTTAATTTATGTTCCTGGGGCCGAGGCCGAAAGCAGATGTAAGCATATGCCCGACGTACGTCCGTCGTAAAAAAGCGCAGTATTTTAATCGGTGTGCACAACCGATTCTTATTTCTAGCCAATCTGAATGTCCGCCATTTGATGCCTAAAATAGATGAGATGTGGCTAACTTTGTCTTATGAAAATGGACCCGATAAGTTGGGAGCCTGTGAGACATTGAGATAGATAGTAATTCTGTTCTTATTGTGTAAGTGCTATCTGGTATTCCCTCCCACATTCGATAAGACCAGTACCCTCTTTAAATGTTTTTAAAAAGTCTGTCAAAGCATATTTCTAATTTTATCAGTTTCATATTGTTTTTCAGAGTATATGTACCCTTTTAGCGCATATATTTAAATTATCTAAATATGTATACTTGATGTTTTTTATACGCCCTTAACAAGTATGGTGCCAATGTTAATCTAGTTGTGTGTTTAAAGTGCTGAATATATATGAATGGCTAGGCGGAGTTGTCGTAGTCGGCGTGGGTTCGAGTCCCAGTGTGTACTTCTTCATTTCTCAACTATATATATATATATAATACGAAAACACTCTATGGAAGCACAAATATATTTGATATACTTTTTTTCCTAATTATGACTAACCGGTTTCATGAATTTAATCAATTTTCAAAGTCTTTTAAGAACTACACCGTTAACTGAGTTGTAACAATGATAATGTTATGTTGCTAAGGAAGTTAATATATATATATTTTTTTATTTTTTAAATGTATGTGTGGTTTGAAGTAGTGCTTGAAGTCGGTTGGTAGATATGTGAATGTTCATGTACAGTTTGTTTCACATCTGTATATAGTAGTTAATGCATGGAAGGCCACATGGTAGAATGGCTTTACAGCTAGATGCGCTACCCTCTTGAAACGTTGTATAAATAAATAAATAAAATAAAATAAATAAATAAACCGAGGCATGTCGTAAAATCGCTTCAAAACTCACCTCTGTTAGATAGTGGACGTAACACTGGCGCATCGTTTTCATTTTAGGTTATTCTGTTGGTGCTGTATTTAGATATGCCGGAATGTTACACTGGATGGATGAGATACAATATACATGTAGGGAGACAAGATAATCTGAGACAGAACCTATCCTTTTGATACCTAAAATGACATCCCAGCAGGCACATGACGTCGCTATGACGTCGTATAAACGTCGACACGACGTGAAAAGGTCATTTTGACGTCACGTGCGTGCAGGAATCGAGTTGTATTATATACCTATCAATGATACGCCCTTTGAACTGCCTGTTTTCTGGCCGCCGTGTCAAAGTGACGTTTTCTGAATCCGTATCACTATTCCTTAAAACAAGACTATTTCTGAGTTCCAGCTTCTGGCGCGTCATTTGTTAACGAGCATCGCAGAAACGAGAGCCAGGGAAACGGGGCTAGTGACGTAAGGTCAACAAACACGTCAAAGGGCTCGCCACGATAGCTCAGTCGTTAGCGTTTGTCTCACGACTAGCTACATACCTCTGCCTTGCAGGTTCGAATCCGGGTCGATGCATTAGCGCTGGCAAGTATGAATAGTTGACTGTTCCAAAAGGTATATAATAAACAAACAGTTGTAACAGTAACTTGATCTGGCGTACTATACCATTCTCGTTGATGAGCTCATACTATCGGATCACCCTCGACGCAAGCGTTTCTGAGCGGCGGATGATCCGATGGCATAAGGTCATCCACTCGACGTGATCAATTTACTATTATAATAATGTGTATATATGAACGGTTCGATCGCTAACTACGCCATTGATCGCTGGAACTGATTGTTGAGCTGTATCATACTCGACTGTATTTTTGTATTTTCTTCCAAGTTTTCTTCTCTCCCTTTTTTTTTGCGTAGAAACATTTTTTAACCTAGATCTCTGCATTGTTTGTATATATTGCGAAAATTTAATATTTCATTATCTTTTTTGTAACACACACATTTTTCATTTAATTCAAAAGTACCTGTGCGCCTCAAAATTGTGTTGTAATGAACATTTATTTTATAGAATTTAGAACGAACGAGTAAAATATATCGTGCATAACTATGAATGAGCCGTACCATGCAAAAAACAAAAAACAACCCGGAGCATTTGACTTTGCTAACAGCAAAGGCTCAGACTAGCCTACGAATCCGTGTAATCTGAAAATATTACAAAGGGCCCCTGAGGATTCTGTAGGAACAAAGTGTAGGAACTACCTCAATTCACGGAATCACAGACTGGCTTCGGTTTTTGCTGTTCGCATATATCTAACTGACGCGGCTCTAATCATACACGAAAATCGTTCATGAAGCACACGTGCTAAATTTATTTGAATGTACTTCGCTAATCGTCCTCCAGTCGCAACTACGCCTGACGTACATGTACATGTACGTCCTCTTCGTGCACTTGGGTGTTGTTGCGCCGACGTTCGTAGTCTACGCCGGCTTAGTTCACGCCTCCTTTGTGCACTCGGCCCGGGGCACACTTTAGGTTAATATTTATACTCATGGACACACTTTATGTATTTCCAGAGAGATTTGAACGTTGCCGAGCGTATACGCGAGAAAAACCATTTATATGTGTCGCGGTTCGTGATGTGCATTTTTGTCGGGGCAGTTTACATTCCGTTACAAATGTTCATAGCGGCACCGTGTCCGCACATTTGAGAAACATCAGATGTTTAATTTTCTGTAACTATTTATCGATTAATCAGATGCTTAAGAAGCCTTGTCTTTCTGAGTTTCATCGCATTTTCTATCAGACAGAAATTTGCAACATACATAACCTAAAAGTGTTTGCTAATTAAATTAAAGTACATAAAACCAAAGATGATAACAGTTTTATCAGTTAGGATTATGCTGCTGCTTGTAATATTTTTTGGATTCGGTAGTTTGCAAATCGTGAAGACGAATGACGTTAAACTACTTCCTTTACAGGGACTTCAACCAATGTCAGGAAGTGGTTGGACGGGTGGGGCTGGGTGCCTGCCTGCAGCCTTAATGGCCCTGCGGCATGTTAATGAAAGGGCCGATATCCTAGATGGGTACAATTTGACTTACTCTTGGGTGGATACTCAGGTATGTTTTGCAATTGGATCAACAAATGGAAAAAAAAGAAGAAATACATGAAATATAATATAGATATAACAAAATGCATACTGAGAGGATTTAAAAACTTCCACTTTGTATTGCTTGCTGCTGATCCGTTCACTGATGACAGTGTTTAGCATTTTACGACAATGGGCTCGGAACTTATCAACTTTAAAGATATTTGTTGTATCATTTACTTAAGGTGAGGTGGGAGTAATTCAGCGCCTCCGGGCGGCAGTCTCTATCACTACGTTACGTAATGAAGTCAAACGTTCCGTTTGATAAAACAAGATGGCGTCAATGTTAGCCGCTTCTGTGATCACTACATGGTCTGCTCACAAAATGCAAGGAGGCTCGCCGCTGAGCACTGGGTGAAATTTAAAGGAAATAAAAAGTGCCATTGAGAAGAAACTGAAAAAACATAGTTAGTTTTGCGTGCGGAAGACTACGTGCGGGATAGATGAGTATCTTATAAGTTTGTTAGACGGAGTTCGCAGCTGTTGACTTGCAATAATTTCATTACAAATTTTCATACGACAGCAAAGCCTTGTGAAATTGAATCCAGAATCGTACAATGAGTAGTCAGATCACTGTCTACACTTAGACCACGCACTTTACAGTTAACATGGTTGCATCCATAGACAGTCGTTTTCATAACTACCCACACTAAAAATACTAATGAGCAAAAGTTATGCCAAGTTTCAGTTATACTAAACTTCTTAGACTGTTCCTATCATTTGAACAACGCCAGGCAGTTGTATCAACGTCGATGCAATGTCGTCATTATAATATCTTACCGACGTTGATACGATAATGAAACGATCTGTTCTGTCAATAAGCTAAAAAAAATGTGGCGTTTGATTTTCCTTGCCTTTCTTTCATTTTTCTGTCTTTCATTTCTTCTTTCTGTTTCAAGCGTATATCAAAGAGTCGTTTTATTGTATCTCCTAGACACTAAATGAATTCAAGCTGCATATTTTTTAACACAGAGAGAGAGAGAGAGAGAGTCACCGAAGTCCAGTCGTTGGAACGCTAGGTTATAGTGCAGAATATTCTAGGTTCTTTCTTGATTGTCGGGTCAGGAAC
The DNA here is from genome assembly GCA_963989385.1 of Ctena decussata. Classification (NCBI taxonomy): domain Eukaryota; kingdom Metazoa; phylum Mollusca; class Bivalvia; order Lucinida; family Lucinidae; genus Ctena; species Ctena decussata. The sequence goes on from OZ022512.1 coordinate 12,355,237, forward strand.
TCGAAAACTTGACTTGCTTACACTGTACATACGACAAGTGGACAAGGGAATTGTTCAAATGTCATTACACGTGGAAGACCGCTCTAGTTGTTGCTCATGAGTGTTTGTCCACTATGGTGCGCGTAAACTGTATGGGAGGGCATAATGATAATGTTTTTCGATACTTTTTTAATTAAAAAACATAGTTAAGACGGCTTGTGCAGAGATTGAGACAAGTATTACACCTGCCTTCATCCTGCACTTTCCCGACGATGACAATCATGAGTGATGAAAGTCCCAGACAAATTTTGCCGGTCGCCTACAAAAAGCGAAAAGTTAAGTAACCTTAACGTCAGCATGAGCAACGTTAACATTTCAGTCTAAATAGAGGGCGAGCCGGGCATTTCATGCACATTAGCTCGAAAATTAAGTCGGCGACCTACTGTTTTTATTGCTTAAATTTGCACTTCTGTTATTGGACCATACTGTGTTAGTTTTTGAAAAAAAAATGTGTTTTGTTTTATAAGAATGAAGGTTTTTATCAAAGAGTGACGAGCAAAAATGTGCGTTTTCCATAGAACGCCATTATAACGTCGGGTCGAAAAGGTGGGAAAATTGACGATTTTGAGGTCAGATATTATTATATTGAAAACGACATCGGCGACTCCCCCCCCCCCCCCCCCCCTCCAACCCCTGTTTCATTACAATTTCTGAAAGAGGGACTGAAAATGTTCAATATAAGGAAGTATGAATAAAATCATATGTTTTGTCAATTACTCCCACCTCACCTTAAATGACATCAGTAAAAGAGAGTTACGTCTCTAAAATGCATAAGGCGTTATCTTATGCAACGCTTTTTAGACCATTTCTTACTGTTTAGATTTTGTAATCTCATACATGCCTGTTTGCAATTATCATTGCGGTTGATGCTGTCGCGCAAAACCTATTACGGAGACGGCGTCGACTTAAGTTAACGTCATGACCTCTGTTTTTTAATCTCAGTTAGGTGCTTTTCTGACGGTCTATTGCTTCCTGTAAGTCGTCTGAAATTTTAAATTGCTTAACACATTAAAAAGTCTCACGACGTCACTTTTAAAATTTCAGCATTTAACTGGCCAAAAACTCAGCACCTGTTAGTGATATTTAGGCGCGGTAGGCCAAATAAAGCAACAGACCGAGTCCAAACTTTTGAAATTCCATTTGATATTGTAAGAGAAATCATTTCTCAGAAAACTGTTTACATGAAGCGATTCATCCGTATGTAAACGGTACTAAGAACACGAAGAGCATATGCTCATTCCTGACCCATTCGGTTGAACGATTTAAAATTTGGGATATTGACATAATCAGATATAAGAGAATATATATGTTGTAAAATTTGGTGGACGTAGCTGCATTCATTTTTGAGATATTCAAAATTAATGGGTGGAAGTTTTATTCCCTTCAGTATATTATCAAATCGTAACTGAGTTTATTTACATTGTTTTTTATTTTCGTTTTTAGAAATTCGTTGGTTGGTTGGTTGATTTGATGCTTAACGTCCACGGTAAACAACTAAGGTTATGTCGGGACGGTCAGTTAACCTAACCACACTATTCCTGGGCAGGCTTAGACCTCCTAAGCGGTTAACCAGTACTAAGTGCACATACTTTCGCCAGTAGCTGACAACTGCCCTTCTTGAATCAGCGGAAGGAGAAACGAAAGTATGTGGCCAGACCGGGATTCGAACCCAGGACCTCTGACTTACGAGTCAGGTGCCCTACCGATTGCGCTACCCGGCCCGGCTAGAAATAGAAATTCGTGGTCACTAGTATAATATTTTGTCATATATTTTAAAACCATTTAAATGTATATTTGAAGGTGCATAATTTTATTTTCCTATATTACAGGCATACTCGTATTAACAGATACATGTATTACAGGGATAATAAGAGCGCCTCTAAGACAGTTTACGATACAGTGCTAAATAGCCATAGCAATAGAACCCCCCACAAAAAAAAAAAAAAAAAAAAAAAAAAAACACGCATTATCCCTTGCCCCTTGCCTGTTGCCGATTCTAAGAAAAATATTTAAAATCATATTGCATCACACGAACATTCTTTTAAGCCATGAGCGTACAAATTTCCTGCCGATTTATGCTTTTTAATAGGTTTACACATTCCCTGCAAAGATCAGTCAGAATTCGCAGTTTATATTACACCAAAAAGCCAGATCAGACTGTGCAAACTAATCTGAGTTTCCATGTTTCACCCATGTAATAAAATTACAACTCTCTCCCCATGTCTTATTTGTATGCTACACAATTAAATGGTTGGCCAAGGTACTCTAACACGGTAGCACTTTTTATTTAAGAAATAAATTTCATTTTTCCGATGTTCATGGTAGTACGAACACAAATGGTCAAGTGCAAAATAAGTGACGCGCTCGGGCGTTCACGTCAAATTTGCATGTGACCCCTTGTCTTCATACCTCCATGAACTTCGGCCAAATGAAATTTGTCTCTTATAATCACATTTATTTGTAAAATCATTTTGAGCATCATTTTGGAATTTTTAGCAACATTTGTAAAATATACGACGAAAAGCTATCACTATCCATCAAGTAAGCCGCTTGCGTTAAACGGTTGTCACCATGACGTGACCGTCGTAGAACGTTACAGCGGCCAATGGCGTCGTTTGTTTACATGTGACGTTGCGTACTAACAACGTCGCATGACCGACTGTTGTTCATATGTAGTAGTTTCTCCGACATAGGTTCATATAAGGAAAATCAAAGAGAAAGTAATTATAAATTATCATATGAAGTCGAAACTGAGGGTGTAATAAAGCCATGCATTAAAAACGATAATCCACTACTTGATTAAATATGCAAATTACGTCGTATGTGCAAATTACGTCTTAACGTTATGCATTGACGTTCATAAAACGTCGCGTTTTCTAATGGCAAAATCTTGACCTTTAAGTGCAAAATTTGCCTATAAAATGCGATTTTAGTGTCATATGATATATAGAATCTTGCATTCGTGCTCCTGTATTATTGATTTTATTAAACTCGTTGGCGAAAAACCGATAAGATGCTCGGCATAGCCTTTCCCCCAACGAGTTTAATAAATTCAGTAATGCATGAGCACTTATGTAAAATCCTCCATTTATAATGTACATTCAACTCCCGATATACCGAACACTGATCTCTCAAAGTATCTTCGTGTATCAAAGAATATATTTTTATTTTGGTTTACATTTTAACTCCTGTTATCTCAAACTACTGATATCTCAAAGTAAATTTTCTGGTACCAGAAAATTTACTTTGAGATATCAGTAATTTGGGAAGAAATTCGACTTCGAGATATCGATAGTTTACTGTAAATGAATAGGCAATGATCAGGAACCCACACAATCATTTAGGGCACCCTACGCTAAACACCAAATTGAAAAAAAAAGAAAAGCAAAACAAGAAAATCGAAAGGCCAGAATTGGCAAATAGCCTTCAGGCTATTCTTAATGACGCACAAACAGTCAAGCCCAGCAAAATGGCATTTATAGAAATAAGCCACACGAAAAGTACCGCCTTGCAACGGTCAGTTATATATCACTGAAGTTGGGAGATCGGGCTTTAATCAGTTTAACATGCGCGGAATCCTCGCCCTGTATTCTGTTGTGTTTTGTAAACATACAAGCCCAAAAACGCGATTTGCTATTCTGTCATGAAACTTTTATCAACATGAAAAAAAAAAGGAAAAAAAAAAAAAAAAAAAAAAACTCTCCATGCTATTAGTTGTTCATGTTTGTGAAATTGTACCAAAATTCCCACCTTTGTAAAGGATAAATTTATGGAGTCATCGCATATGTAGAATAAATTAGAAGGCACTGATCAAGAACCAACATAGTTATTCAGCATATCCTGCGCTAAACACCAAACGGGAAAGAAAATATAAAAATAAGGTCGTCACACAAAGCAAACAAGACAAGCAAAAATCCAAAATGTCAGCTCTTTTCCAGGATATTGCCGCTAGACTATTTTAGGAACTGTACTAAACGTCAAAGAAAAATAGAAATTTGACAAACAATGGATAAGAGTGAACCGCAAAAAGCACCACATTGAAACAGTGAGAGTGGCCAAACCATCATATTGGTGTTGCCACTTTTAGATGTTTTGCGATTACCAGTCATTTTACTTCAAAGCAATAGTTGTGCTGAACGAATAATTGTGTGTGTGTGTGTGTGTGTGTGTGTGTGTGTGTGTGTGTGTGTGTCTGTTTCAATACGACACGGCTGCAGTGTTAGAAATTAACTTTTTTGCAGGTAGCATACCTGGTATAAAAGCTAGTACCAAAATTTACGTTCCTGGTAGCAAAAACTAGAGGCCAAAGACAGTCATCGTGGCACTCAACAGTTGTCAGATTTATGACCGAACCAAATTTCACAAGGTCAAAGGCATTGATATTGCCTTTGACCTTATAAAAATGTGTTAAATCTAACACATATAATCAGTATTTTAATGAAAATTGGTTGTTTCTTAAAAATTCCTAGGCAGCAACTTTTTGCTATCCACTTTTTCATCAGGTGGCAAATTTGATACTTGCTACTGTTAATGTCGAACCTTATAGCTGCGATACCTGAGAAGCACTGCAATGTAAGATGAACACTGCGCTATCTGTTTCATGTGACAGGAAAGGAAATGGTGTTCAAATAAAGTACAGAGCCAACACTCCTGTTTTCATGTTCAAAGCTGGAATTTAAGCAAAGACATCTGTCTCGACTTGAATGAAATATTAGCTGATTAAGCTATCTCACCATTCATTGGAAAGGTCTTCAGACCTTTCCACTGCGTTCACTTTACAAGCAGGGCATTTAAATCTGGTTCTGCATTTATTACTCCTAAATCTGTCATCGCCGGCACAGAAAATGTCCTGTCCAAAATCACAGTGCTTATTAAGGTACGGTTGGTAACAATATTTATTGCAAAATTTTCTCTGTATTGAACAACATACGGCTTATTATTTTTTGTTGAGCAATGCACATTTTATCAAGCAACGAAAGCATATATATTTTTTGTGGTAAATATGAATTGTCCTACTACATCTTATTAGCAAACTAAAACTAGACAACAACGTTTCATTCCCTAATAGGTGTTAAACAATCAATAACGATAAAGATGATGCGCCGTACCTTTGTAAACAATAAGGTTTGAAGCTGGGTTAAACTTTCTCTCTTTTTTCAAGTTTTCATTTTTGCAAATAAGAATTGTTTCATCTGATATAATAAGTAAGCTAAACAGAAACCATTTTTCTTTAGCCAATGAAATGCAACAGTCATATATAAGAATAGGTAAAATTTATTACCTAAGCGCACACATGTGCTTGGTTTTATAGCTTTCTTCTTAAGGAGGGACATGCAACACAACAAATGTTGTGTTATTACCACCCCTTATTGACCTATCAGGCTGGGAGACTTAAAGAGGCCCGGGCATGGAGCTAGTAGCATTTTATTTCCTTCCAGCAGGTCAATGACTTGCTTACTGCCTATGATATAAACGACAAGACTCAAAGAGCCAAAGTAATTGGACCTATTCCTAACCTACGAGGACCCTCTTAATCTAGCTGTTTTACCAAACTAAGCAGGGCTCGCTCGGGTATTACTGGTAACACTTGACTCAGATTCGAGTTTTATCCTGGCCGTAACCTTCTTTTACGAAGACTTCCGCCCAATGATGCGAGGTTCACTGGTTTTGTTTAATCTATAACTGATCCCTCGTGAGGAAGCTGAGATTGCAGTAGCAGCACTGAAAAAGGGGAAGTCTGCCGGAGTTGATAATATACCAGCTAAACTTGTTCTAGCTGGCGGGGAGACCATTACTGATGTTTTAACAGAGACTGTAACAACAAAATCTGGAGAACAAGAGAATGACCTACCCCATGAACTCAGTCACTGATCATTAAACCCCTAAACAGGGCAACTTACAGCTCTGCTAGAACTATTGAACCATCAGCCTCATTAGTCATTCGAGCAAAGTCATGCTGAGAGTCATCTTGAACAGGCATAAACCTCAACGGACGAACGGATAATCGCTGAAGAACAGGCTGGGTTCAGAGCCGGAAGGACCACGACAGAACAGATCTTCAACCTCAGAATCCTGTGTGAAAAGTAATTTCAGCATCAGCAAAACCTATACAATGTCTTCATTGATTTTAAAATAATTCTTCGACATTCGGTATGGGCCATCATGCGGAATTACAATATCAGTGCAACTCTAGTTCGCACCATTGAGCAGCTCTACGACAAGGCTACAAGTGCAGTCCAGATGAATGGTAGCACGGGAGGATGGGTCATAAGAACAGATTGAATTAGGCAAGGATGCCTCTTGGCACACACCCTCTTCAGCATAAGGTATACAAGACCTGTCAGTGAGACAGGATAGCTCGCCTGACAGCGCCATGCCCATCACATAAAAAACTTTAACGTAAAACTTTAACATTTTGCTCACGTCGACGCCGCCACCGACGCCGGGAGTCATCCACTCATCTATACCGTTTCTGCTTTATCAAGTGATTGGCTGTTGTATATACTGTAAAGAATGTAATGTTATTGACTGCCATTACGGTTTAAAGCATTCGTTTACGACCATTACGTTAAATTTGACATGCATTGACAATATATGCTGCAGACGCCACTGACGAGGTCCTGATTGAAAACCGGCTACCAAACTGTATAAGACACTGCAGCACACCTTTCTATGGGATTCTTTTTAAAGAAGCCAGCGTCGTATATCATCAAAGAAAACAGTACCTCGGCTAATCTTTTCTCGTTTCCCACGCCTTTTTCTGTGAATCGGTCATCACTCATGTCATAAAAGTGGATAGTCAATGCGCTGGTACAGTAACTGTAATCACAACGCTTGTTACCTAGAAACAAGTTAATCGTGCATTCACATCAGCCGCAGGTAATATGGTAAGATAAATATTGACGGAAGATGGTAGCTTGAAACACATCGGAGATATGAAAATAGCAGATTCGGTTTTACAGAGTCTGCTTATGTGCAGTAATGAAATGGTGCAGCACCTACCACGGGTTTTAGCGGAAGTCTATTTTCAAACTGACTAAAATCAGCCCAGTGATCCGAAAGGACAAGCAAATATAGTGTAGCAAGGAGAGACTTAATATTCATCGTGTTGCACGTAAACACTATAACGGACGCATCAAAATCAAACTAAGTAAAATTACTTTAAACTATCTGTTTTGAAGAGAATCCGTGTAGGGATAAGAAACATTATATACTCTGAAAAGTCACTCTTTATTTATGACGTTTCGGCATACTGCCTTTAGCGTGAGGGTACCCCCATCGGACAGGGTACCCCCATCGGAAACCTTTACGATCTGTTCTCGTTTAAAATGAGTATCACCTCGTCCAATTTAATACCAATTTTTATACTGTTTTGTGGTCTTTTCCTCGACCCTTTGGCGTGCCTTTCTCGTCTCGGGAGCGTTAACGTAATTTTCACAGACGGTATTTACCGGACAAGGGTACAAGTCAAAAGCATTTCAGTGAATAGTTACACCATGATTTCGTTGTAGCTAAATGCAGTTCAATGATCTAATCAACAACATTGGATGGAGATTTTACCTAACAAATAATATAAGGATTATATTCCAGTTCGTTCTAGTTTTACAGAAAAAATAGAGAAAATGCATACTTGATTGCATCTCGTCACTGGCTAAAATCGATATAAATAGTTCAATGTAAACAAACGTCATCATTCTGAGGGAGCACATATTATTTTACCTTTCATGTCAAACTTAAAGTTCTGAATCGATTTTTGCCTATTTATCTTAATCAAGGATATGTCTTTACAATGTTACATTAAATTTGTTAATGCATAGTTAATTTATATGTGTAAAAAATAAAGGTGTCCGATGGGGGTACCCCTAACAAAGATTTTACGCCCGTTACCTGTGAAATAATGAATGCTCCCCGATTCCTCCGTATGACGTCATACTACAGCTTATGTTTACCGAATAAATACATGAGGTATATATTTTGCAAGTCACATAAAGTCGTTAGACTTTTGATGTAACAATTTGAAAATTCATTTAAAAAAGCAATTTTTAGGTGTCCGATGGTGGTACCCTTGCGCTATCAAAATTATGAAATTTGTACAAGACTAGATCTACATTTTTAGCGTTTACATTCCTCTCAGCATTCAAACATGGAATCACGGAAATGACGTTGCGTGAAGACAACGTACGGCGCGCTGCCGTCAGAGGTAAACATTGGCGCGACGTTTTCTGCACCTTTGACCTTCGTTCGGGCATTATCTGCAACGTCGGTGGGATCCTTGCTTTTACATGGGTTTATTAAATCATAACAGTTTCTCATTAAAGGGTCCTTATTTAAGACAACGTTTGAAACTTAAAATGCACTTGTGCTATTCTTGAGTTTTATTAGTAGCATCGAGACAAATAACTAGACAGACATAGATCATGTTTCGAATCTAAAGGATTTGCATTTGTTGCATACAAATTAAATAACATAAAAATTACATGATGTTTCTCATCAAATGAGCCGCGACACGAGAAAACCAAAATGTGGTTGTGCGCCCTGCGCAGACTCAGATCAGCCAGGGCATCCGCCAAGTCTGATCAGAGCCTTCGCTGTCCTCATGGAGGTTCTTTAGACCCTTAGCTATCCTTTAACCGCTTAGCGAAGAGGCTGATCTGAGTCTGCGCTGCGCGCACAACCACATTGTTGGTTTTCTCATGTCGTGGCTCATGTTACTAATCCAAATTTGTAGATCAGACAAACTAGACTGTTTCCATTCAAATACCATGGATAAAACTTATTTATAGAGTTGACCATGCCGTTCTATTCAAAATACATATTAACAATAGAGGAAGGTCGTCAATATGTAGTGCTCTACATCCTCTCTACTTTTGGTCTTAAACTTCAGTGATGTGATGTTTTCTCAGACTTATTGTCAGTTCACTTTTATTTGATGGCCATTTAGGATCACTGATAACTTCTGGAGTAATTATAGCACAGCTAGAGTAATTCCAAACAATAATAATAACAAAACTTTGAAATGTGTTACTTTATCTTAACTAAGTTCTAAAAATCAAATTAAAGATAAAGCTGGGAAAACAATTAACATGCCTTTTATGTTCATTTTTGGTGTAACAAATAGGTAAACTAGAAGGTTGTCCAGGGACAACTGGTCGAGCCCGCTGTTTGCTTTAGTGACCTATAAGTGTGTCAAGACTAAGTAACTGCTTCACTCTAGAAAGAAACCAAAAAACATCATGCTTAGCCAGCATTTTCTTCTTTTTTTTCAAATTTTCACAAAGGAAAATAAGTAGAAGTGATGACCCAGACAAGCTCAATTTATGACTGTTACAATATCTGACTTTCAAGTGTGACCTTGACCTTGGACCTACTCAAACACATATGTCACTTGACACTTCCACTCATCAAGATGAACAATTGTGCCAAATTATTTTGAAATCCATCCGTAAATGTAGAAGTAATGGCTCGGACAAGCTCAATTTATGACCATTTTATCATTTGACCTTCAAGTGTGACCTTGACTTTGGACCTACTAGAACAAATAATCCAAACGGCACTTCTTCTCATCAAGGAGAACAACTGTGTTAAATTATTTTGAAATCCATTTGTAAAAGTCAAAGTTATGGCTCAGACAAGCTCAAATTATGGCCATTTTAACATTTGACCTTCAAGTGTGACCTTGACCTTGGACCTACCGGAACAAATGTTTCAAATGGCACTTCTATTCATCAAGGAGAACAATTGTGCCAAATTATTTTGAAATCCATTCGCAAATGTAGTAGTTATGGCTCGGACAAGCTCAATTTATGGCCATTTTATCATTTAACCTTCAAGTGTGACCTTAACCTTGGACCTACCTGAACAAATGTTTCAAATGGCACTTTTATTTATCAAGGAGAACAATTGTGCCAAATTATTTTGAAATCCATCCATAAATGTAGAAGTTATGGCTCGGACAAGCTCAATTTATGGCCATTTTAACACCCGACCTTCAAGTGTGACCTTGACCTTGGACCTACCTGAACAAATGTTTCAAATGGCACTTTTACTCATCAAAGAGAACAATTGTGCCAAATTATTTTGAAATCCATCCATAAATGTAGAAGTTATGGCTCGGACAAGCTCAATTTATGGCTATTTTATCATTTGACCTTCAAGTGTGACCTTGACCTTGGACCTACCTGAACAAATGTTTCAAATGGCACTTCTACTCATCAAGGAGAACAATTGTGCCAAATTATTTCGAAATCCATCCATAAATGTAGAAGTTATGGCCCGGACAAATCCGGACGGACGCACGCACGCACGCACTCACGGACATACAGCGAACTGACATTGTAACAACTATGTCTCGCTCTCCGCAAGCGGGCTCGACAAAAATCAAAGCGATAGATACAAGTTAGGGGTCGACCTGTAGATTTACAGCACACAAGACACCCCCATTTACCTAAAATAAACTGACGTATGGGCAGGAGACTTTCATCTTTAGATTATTTTAATTCTTGAAACGTTAGTTATGCTCATTCAGTAAAGCCTCTTTGTTTCTCATTTTGCTAAAGCCTTCCTGTGAAGTTTGATTCAATTTGCTGTAATCGTTGACACTTGGACGGACGATGCAATTCCAACATATATACTCCTTTTGGTTGAAATTCTCAGTGTTGAAAAAAATAAAAACAAATAGAAGGCTTACCCTATCTGATGTTAGTTATTGTTCATTTATTTTTGTGTGAAACAACGCTTTTGCTGTCATGCTGGCAGTAATCAGTATGTCGCTTCTGTGCCCCTACATTTGTAACCAAAGTATTTTATTTCTTTACTTGACAACGTCCATTTAACTCCAATTTAGTCCATTAAATGAGAGGGAGAAAAAAAAATCATACTGTGCTCGTCGATTTTGTAGTGAGACAGGTCCTTGGCGCAACTAATCTCTACATATTATCTTATTCTTTATATCATGGCCCCATATACTTGTAATAATTCATCACTGGAGCAGTATCATTTACGTGTTCATTTACTTGAACGGTTGGCGAGCGATGAACTGGTGCTAAATTGCATGAAACAATACAGTTTGATACTTTTGCATTGAGCGGCGGCGACCACTCGGCGAGCGCTAACGTTCTTGGACACAGCAATCATACAGAACAAATAATTTCTGAAGGGAGCTACTCATGAAACAAGAAACTCATCAAAACAACAAAAGTAGACTCTGTGTGAGTCTGTTTACATGCGTAGTAATATAAGGTAGCGACAGTCCTTACGCCTCCAAGCACTGACTTAAGCGGAATTCTAATGCACTTACAAATATAACGCGACGTCTGATTGGATAACGTCAAAAATTTGTGACAGTATATTCTGCGATATACTGTCGCAAACCCGGCGTCATTAAGTAACGTCGCTTCTCATTGGCTGACGTTTGGTTTTACGTTGCTGAGAGCCCTTGAGAAGGGTGCAAACTAGTACATTATGAAAGGTGAAAATGTGGAAACGTGCATTAGAATGGGGATAACTGTATTGAAAATTGTCATTTGAGAAGGTAAATCATCGGTTTTATGGTCGCCAATTGCGTTTTACGGCTCCGCTGGCGCGTCGCCGTAAAACGAAATTTCCGACCATAAAACCGATGATTTACCTCCCCAAATGACAATTTTCAAGACAGTTATCCCCTAACTCTATTTTAAAATTGATTCAGAATGAGCAAAAGATTCATAAGATGCACTATAATGAAGTATTGGCAAACAGTTTGCAGCCATCACTTGGCACTAATACACAAACTACAGTAAAGACAAAATTTATTCTAAAGGAATGCCCTCTGGAAGAACAAAATGCATCAGGAAAAAAAGCAGAATCGGTTTAAAAAACTAAACAATTTATCTCATACGTCCATATTCTGAAACCTATTTCCAACCATGTTCTCACCCTTAGAATATTCGAGAGTTTGATGCAAAGGTTTTTATATAATAAGAATGCACTCTGCGAAACAAAAGTATATATGAGCCGCGACATTTCAAAACCAACAAAGTGGCATAAGCGCCAAGGTACACTCAGATCAGCCTGGACATCCGACAAGTTTGATCAGGGTTTTTACTGTGCACTTAGAGGGTTGTTAAGTGTCTAAGTTATCTTCATGCCCACAGCCAATACTCTGATCAGACTTGGCGGCTGCTCAGGCTGATCTGAGTGTTTGCAGGACGCACATGCCACTTTGTTGGGTTTTTTTCGTGTCGCAGCTCAATATGAGCACAACACGAGAGAATCAACAAAGTGGTTGTGCACAAAGTGCAGACTCAGATCAGCCTGGGCATCCACCAAGTTTGATCTGAGTTTTCCTGTATGCGTAGAGGGTAGCCAAGGGCCTAAGGTAACTCCATACCGACAGCGAAGAAAATGATCAGAAATATCTGCTGCCGAGGCTAAACTGAGTCTTTGCTGGACGCACATGCCACTTTGTTGGTTTTGTCGTGTCGAAGCTCAATACGAAGATACACAGGAAAGGTCAGATTCAAGAGCACAACCTACTCAAAATATCGAAAAAAGGATGATGGAGAAATGCTAACGTCAACTCCCGATATCTCGAACACTGATATCTCCAAGTATCTTCTTATATCAAATAAATTATATTTCCTATTTTTATTTACATTAACTCCTGTTATCTCCAACTCCTGATAACTCAAAGTAAAATTTTTGGTACCAGAAAATTTACTTTGAGATATCAGTAGTTTGGGCTTAATTTTGACTTCGAGATATCGATAGTTGACTGTAGAAAACGGAACTGTACATCTTCGTTTTTATCAGCCATACTCAGTGTGGTACAGATGAACTGTAAAGCCACAGTCTCACTCTCACGTTTTGAGGAACAGGTTTTACAACGGTTGTTTTCTAAACAATATTTTATTCATACAAAATATACTCACAAGACATATACATGTAATATTCATTGAGGATCTGAACGGAAGCATATTGCTTATAGAGTTCATTTCCTCATTCATATAATTTACACTATATATTCTGTACATTGTAACAGCATAACTAATATATTATTTAAACAATACTCCTTTTTTTTTGCTAAGGACTAAATACCAAACAGACAAAGGAGGGGTGTCTATAAGGCTGTTTTCATGGCCACTACCGATTTTCTTTAAACTTTGTAAACTCAGACTACTATGTGTTGGCTGTAATGTCATGCGATATTAAATCATTTGGTGAAGGTTTCTTTGGTGTGTACGAGATGAAAGGGGGTGGGGTAATTCTGACCCGAAGAGGGTTCTGTTAAGAAAATGCTAATATTTTTATTGCTACTTAGAACTGGAAGTCTACCATTTTATGACTCCTTATGCCATGCCAGATATAACAAAAGATTATAATACTTTTGTGAAATTTCTACATGCAGTGCGTTTATACTCACTTGTATGACATACCTAAATTTTAGTCTTTTTTATTCTCCAACTTTACGCAAAACCACAACAGCTTTTTACACTAAAAGCTATTCCAATGATATTTTGCAGTTATACAGTATATTAAATGGTTGTTCCAAAATTATGCCGATAATTTTCTACAATGAATATTTTCTGAGTTATCTCCCCTTAAAACCGCTTCTTTTATTAATTTTTTTTTTCAAATTATTACTCAGATTTTATATCCCCCGCCACATGTTAGTGGCGGGATATTTATACCCCGACATGCAAAGTATGTCAGGGGGTATATAGTTTTTGCCATTCCGTCTGTTTGTCCGTCCGTCCGTCCGTTCGTCAACTTTACGTCAAAGTTTTGCGTTAAACCTTTTGTGGATGCTCATTTCTTTAACCTTATATCAGATTCTCTTCATATTTACTTTGTTATATCTCTATAGCTTTACCTTTGATCTGAAATATCAAGGCACCTGGGTCAGGCCCCTGGGAGGAGGTCACGGGTCAATAATTATGACTTAGGCATTTTCATTATGTCAAAGTTTTGTGTTAAACCTTTTGTAATTGTTCATATTTCTGTAACCACAGGTCAGATTCTTTTCATATTTGGTTCATGATATCTCATGAACATTACCTTTGATGTGAAGAGTCTTTGCCCCTGGGTCAGGCCTGGGTGGGACCAAGGGTCAATAATTAGTACTTTTGCATTTTCATTATGTCAAAGTTTTTGGTTAAACCTTTTTTAATTGCATATATCTCTGTAAATGCATTGCAAATATCTTCCATATTGTATTCATGATATCGCTATAGCACTGCTTTTGATAGGGAGTTCAGGGTCAGGCTCATGGGTGGGACCAGGGGTCAATAACTAGGACTCAGCCATTTGTTTTATTTTTTGCTTGTTCTGAAATATTTAAATGAAGTCTAGTGATGCATGACTAATTCTATTATATACTAGTTTACCATTTACATGGATGCTGCTGCTGACTCAAGGTCAAGGTCACAGACTTAGAATTTGTTCCATTAACATTTGCATTTAACTTTCGGTTAAAATGTTGCTTTCATTTGACGGCGGCACTGGTCGGGTATACGTGAGCCCCTGCTTATACGCTTTAGTTAGTTTTCTGCTGTTTGTATTTCTGTTCATCTGTTGTACGTACATTTGTCTGTTTGTCTGTTTGTCCATATGTCAGTCTGTCTATCCGTGAGTCTTCGTAATATTTAAAATAAAATAAAACTAATGCCCTCTGTCAAATGTCTTTGCTTATTCTCTCAGAATTGTATCATGTTCTTTCCAGTGTCTCTTCTTATTACATATACTCTAAGTAACGTATTTTGCAGCTTGTAAAGACCCAAGACAAGTGCACATGCCATGTTTGAAGAAAATCCATCAAAAATACTCAAGGTATCGAAAGGAAACGAAGTCTCACGAATAGACAGACTGACATACGGACACTCAGACAGGCAGACAAATGTACGTACAACAGATGAACAGAAATACAAACAGCAGAAAACAAACTAGAGCAAGTGAGCAGGTGCTCACGTATACCCCCAACCAGTGCCACCGCCTAATGAAAGCAAACTTTTAACACAAAAAAAATAAATAAATTGAAATGTAAATGGAACAAATTCAAAGTCTGTGACTTGACCTTAGGGCAGCAGCAGCATCCATGTAAAGTAGACTAGTATAAAATAAAATTAGTCATACATCACTAGACTCCATTAAAATATATCAGAACAAGCAAAAAATACAAATGGCTGAGTCCTAGTTATTGACCTCTGGCCCCACCCATGAGGCTGACCCTAAAGTCCCTATCAACAGCAATGCTATAGAGATACAGTGAATACAATATGGAAGATATTTGCAATGCATTTACAGAGATATAGGCAATCAAAATGGTTTAACCCAAAACTTAACATAATGAAAAGTTGTAAGTCGTAATTATTGACACTTGGCCCCACCCAGGGGCCTGAATCAGGGGCAAAGACTCTTCACATCAAAGGTAATGCTCAAGAGATATCATGAACCAAATATGAAAAGAATCTGACCTGTGGTTACAGAAATATGAACAATTAGAAAAGGGATAACACAAAACTTTGACATAATGAAAATGCCTGAGTCATGATAATTGACCCGTGACCTCCTCCCAGGGGCCTGACCCAGGTGCCTTGATACTTCAGATCAAAGGTAAAGCTACAGAGATATAACAAAGTAAATCTGAAGAGAATCTGATATAAGGTTAAAGAAATATGAGCATTCACAAAAGGTTTAACGCAAAACTTTGACGAAAAGGTGACGGACGGACGGACGGACGAACAGACGGAATGACAAAAACTATATACCCCTGACATACTTCGCATGACGAGGGTATAAATATCCCGCCACTAACATGTGGCGGGGGATATAAAATCTGAGTAATAATTTTGAAAAAAAAATAAATAAATAAAAGAAGCGGTTTTAAGGGCAGATATCTCAGAAAATATTCATTGTAGAAAATTATCGGCATAATTTTGGAACAACAATCTAATATACTGTATAACTGTAAAATATCGTAGGAATAGCTTTGAGTGTAAAAAGCTGTTGTGGTTTTGCGTAAAGTTGGAGAATAAAACAGGCTAAAATTTAGGTATGTCATACAAGTGAGTATAAACGCACTGCATGCAGAAATTTCACAAAAGTATTCTTATCATTTGTTATATCTGGCATTACATAAGGAGTCATGAAATGGTAGACTTCCAGTTCTAAATAGCAATAAAAATATTAGCATTTTCGTAACAGAACCCTCTTCGAGTCAGAATTACCCCACCCACTTTCATCTCGTACACATCAAAGAAACCTTCACCAAATGATTTGATATTGCATGACAATACAGCCAACACATAGTAGTCTGAGTTTACAAAGTTTAAAGAAAATCGGTAGTGGCCATGAAAACAGCCTTATAGACACCCCTCCTTTGTCATTGGACACTCAAGCACTACTGTGAGGTTTATGGGTATACCTTGAAGAGGAAGCACACTTTCATTTTTCAATAATACCTACTTTCCGTCTACATACTCTCATGAAGGGAAGGATCCGATCCCCTAGGGGCAGATTCTTCTGATTCCGCCCCCTCCGATGCAGACCCTTCCCCCCATGAGCATCTTGAAAGGGTCGCATAATCCAGGGAAAAAATAGTAATCCCGCCAATGTTGACCCCTTCAAAAAATAAAAGACAAAAATCATGAGGTACACCCATACGCCTTAACAAGATTATAAAAGTTCTGTTAGCGTTCAATGGTTTGCCGTACAACGGTTGTAAAACGTAGCAATATGCCAATATACGTTTAAAACGTAGTAAAAGCGTATAACATACGGCTATATAAGTGGCTCAATTGCGTTTGAGTTGGAATGAGCAACTCGAACGAGGCATTTTGATATGCGTAGCGGGTACCTGGTAGGACGTAGTAAAACGTAGACAAAACGTACTAAAACACAGACGAAACACATTTTAAAAATACGTACAAAAACGTAAAAAGCCTAACCTGGAGCACCAGTCTGACTGTCACGTATTGGAGGCTATGTTTTTCTACGTTTTTAGAACGTATTAAAACGGATATCTGCGTTGTAAAACGTAGTGGACACGTATGACAGACGACTATACGGAGCTACATACGTGGACCAGCTACGTTTGAGTCGGAATGTCGTCTTAAACGTGGCTTGTTTACCATGTTTACAAGATGTGCATATCTCGAGGAAATGTTTCCTGTATTTTAAATTAGTGGTGCATTGACTTTTGGGTTACATTTTCCATATTTCTTATTGTTTTTCTTCTGGGCCCAGGTTCACAATCATTCCTTAAATTAAGGTATGACTTAACTATTTAAGGTCCAGGGCCAAGGTTCACAATCACACCTTAAGAGATAAGGAATACCTTACAGTAAGGTTTTACCTTAAAGTGGTTAAAAATGAGTCTTGACAGCACCTTAGCGCTAAGGTATTCCTTAACTTAAGGAAAAATCTTAATTTTTTTAAGGTTGGTCCGTATCAACTTTAAGTTTTTAAGGAACTCCTTAACTCTTTAAGTATGTGTAAACAATGGCGAACGACTCTTTGAAATGTAAAAATAAATGAATAATTAATTCCTTAAAACCCTTTATAGTCTAGAAATCATTGCATTTATTTTAATTGATTAGCGTAAACCTAGATTTCATTTTGAACTAGAACAAGTAAGCAGGGGTTTACGTACCCCCCCCCCCCCCCCCCACCCCACCACCATAGCCATTGCCTAATGACACCAGACTTGAATCACACAAGTTTAACACATATATGATATAAATTTTTAAGTATGTGCTACAGCATCCAAAGGATTTCAACTTATCTTCTGCAACCTACCAATAAACCTAATATTTAACACATCAAACGGTTCAATTGAAGGATATAGGAAATAAACTTATAGCAGAACTTTGATGCAAATGTTTCAGTATGTAACCTTGACCTTATGTCAGCAGCATCCAGATGATGACACCTGTTACAACCCAGAAATAAACCAAGACACATATCATAAGGTCACTGAAGAATAGGGAATTAATAATCTTATCTTAAAACATGGAAAAGCTGAAGTCTATGGTGAAGGCATATGCGAAGTTAGTACAGAATAAATTTTCAGACCAACATCTTCTATCATGCCAAATATAACCAAACTCAACAAATGATTGCGATGATATGGGATTTCAGAAAAAGTCAAAGCCCGTGACCTTGACATCTAGGTCACAGGCATGGGTCGGAGTGGAACAGAATAAAACTTTGGACAAATCTAAACCCAAATATAAACCCAACCTAACAAAGAGTTTGAATTAATATCAAGATCTTAAAAACTTTACCATAAAACTTTAACATGAAAAAGTCAAAGTCCGTGACCTTGATCGCTAGGTCATAGACATGTATGGGTGGTATAGAATTTGGAGCTACATCTATCATTTTGCCAGAATTAATGGATATCCAAAAATACAGCAAATTATTGCATATCTAAAATTCGATTTATGGATATCCATAACTCGTTCTTAGGATTTCCAAAAATCTGCTTTATATCTGGACATCTATAAAATGAATTATGGATATCAATAATTTGATTTATTGATATCCATTATTCGATATTTGAATATAAAAAATCTACTGATTTGTTTGGATATCAAAAAATCGAATTATAGATATCCATAACTCAGACCATCGATATCCAGAAATCGAATTATGGATATCCAATATTATGCTGTTTTTTATTTCGAATTATGGAGTCCGGTAGCTCAGTATGTTAAGTGCTGGCCTGCTGGTCTAGCGGTCTCGCGTTCGAGCCCGGCTGGAGGCGGGAATCTTTTCAATCGTAAACGAGGCTCCATTGCACACAGCCTTTCATTATGATTCACCCATCGTCCTGATATGATTGAAATACTGTTAAAAAGGACGTAAAATCGCAAGTCATCCATCCATTCATCATTATTCCAAATACAAACCAAATCCAAGAAACGATGTGGACCTCAAAAACTCTAACGCAAATGCTAACATACGGATTGACAAACGGACGAACGGACAAGGGGCAAAATCTATATGCCCCTTGGCATACTTCGTATGCCTGGGGTATGTATTGCTACTTAAAATATGTAAACTTTGGCGTATAATGGTAATGATAATAATGGTATTGCCGAAAAAAAATCACCTATAACATGCGCCTGGTAGTTCGAGCTCTATAAAGATTATGGATAATTTGTCAACTTTGACAAAGTGAATCTCTCTCTCTCTCTCTCTCTCTCTCTCTCTCTCTCTCTCTGTATGTGTGTGTGTGTGTCACTCTCTCTCTCTCTCTCTCTCTCTCTCTCTCATGAATGCACATGAAAAGATGTTTGTGTTCAAACATAGGTCCTCTTTAATAGAAAAGCATTCAATTATGAGACCACGGTCCCAGTGTACGAAGCCAGCAGGTATATCGTGTGTGCATGCAGCATTCTCTTTGCAATTCTCACGCTCACACTTACAAATGCCGCCTAGGCATCTTCATACTCAGATTGCGTTAGCTGAGCTGGATCGGATATACAATGGGTCAGACGTATGTTTTCGCGATCGAATTCAGATCAAGATGATCTAAGCAACAGGTGGCTCGGCCTTTTGAAACTAGTAAAACTATAGCTTGAAATATAAGGAACATCCCGCATCCAGTTCTAAAATATGCCGCAGAGGTAAAACTGCAAGTGCATACATTCGCCCAAGTATAAGGTAGTCGTCGTGGCTTTTCTCATGGCATTCGTCCACCTTCATATTGCATGCAGCACGAAACTCCCCCCCCACCCCACCCCTGCCACACACACCTGCCACAAAAAAAAAAAAAAAAAAAAAAAAAAAAAAAAAAAAGAACGCTCCAGCTACAGCTCCAGTACAAACTGCATCAACATGTTTTTTTTGTTTTTTTTTGCAATTGTATTGTTTAGTTCCTCTGTCTAGCGAAAATACTACATTGAAAGTTTTCAGCAACGTCTCCACAAGGTAAGAGAGAGAGAGAGAGAGAGAGAGAGAGAGAGAGGAGAGATACGGGAGAGAGAATGAGTGAGTGAGTGTTTTGGGTTTAACGGCCTTTAAGACAATATTTCAGTCTATATCGGGCCGTCTCCCAGAGAGAGGGAGAAAGAAGTGGGAAATGATAGACGCGAGAAAAAATGTCCAAACAACCCCCACCCGCACCTACTGCCAGCACAGTAGGCCCTTGCCCTACCATTATCCAAATCAGTAGGACGCCCCGGCACTGGAAGTTACACGCAGCACCATCGCACCACCCGACCACCCCCGACGGGAGAGAGAGAAAGAGAGAGTAACTCGCTATAGCTTGCTCGCTATTGATTATTGACTTGCCATCATGGCAGTTTTAAAGACAAAACATTATTTTTCAGCGTTTTAATACCGAATATTCAAAGAACGGACTATGACAGTCCGCGGGAACATAAATTGCCGCTTACATCAAACACAAAATACGTAATCTCTCGCTCATTTCCGTCAGAGTTTCCGTATGACTCCGTATAATTAACCGAAGACGTCACCTCAGTTAAGGTGATGTTTAAGGTGTTGTACAGACGCACTTTTAAAGACACTCCTTAGTAAAGGTATGACTTGGACCTTAACCAGTTAAGTTCTACCTTAAATTAAGGAATGATAGTGAAACTGGGCCCAGGTCACACCTTTAGTAAGGAGTGTCTTTAAAAGTGCGTCTGTACAACACCTTAAACATCACCTTAACTAAGGTGGCGTCTTCGGAAAATTATACGGAGTCATACGGAAAATCTGACTGAAATGAACGAGAGATTACGTATTTTGTGCTTGATGTAAGCGGCAATTTATGTTCCCGCGGACCTGTCAAACCTAACATTTCAGTCCATTCTTTGAATGTTCGCTATTAAAACGCTAAAACTTGAATTCTCACTTAAAGACTGGCATAATGGCAAGTAAAGATCAACAGATCATTGATAGCTCGCATTGCTTGAACATTATTCATTATTCTATCTCTCTCTCTCTTTTCCCCTTTTTTACTTCTTTTCGTCTTTCTCTCTTCCTTCTTTCTCTTTGTTGATATCTAGGAGCGGCTGTAGTGTAGTGGATAACACTCCGGACTACCAATCCAGGGGTCACAAGATCGATCCCCCGCTTCTCCGGTCTTTCGGATGAGACTCTAAACCGAGGCCCCGTCTCCATATGGCCTCGTTGTTGGTGAGACGTTAAGCTCGCTTGTTGATATCTTCTCGACATCATACATTTTTGTTGCAAGCATAACGAGCGGCATCGTCGTCTCAGTGCCGGTGCCTTAAAAAGTTCCATCGGTATTGGGACGACGATGTTCTTGCCGTTGTGTTGACACAAGTTTATTTATACTTTTGATAAAGTAAGAAAGTGTATAATATGTTTCTTGTCATGTCTTATTGTCACGGTTTGATATTGTAGGGGGAGGGATGTAACTAATGTTGTGAGAACTTATAGCCCAACCCCATTGTATATACTCTCTCTCTCTCATTGTGGAGACGTTGCTGAAAACTTTCACGTAGTATTCCCGCTAGACAGAGGAACAAAATAATAATAGTAATAAATAAAAAAACGAACACCAGACTCATTTGGATGTAGTTTGTTAGGAGCTGGAGAGGATTTTTTATTTTTTTATTCTATATTATTTTTTTATTATTATTTTGTGTGTGTGTGTGTGTGTGTGTGGGGGGGGGTTCGTGCTGCAGACAAAACGAGGGTGGACGAGCCACGACGACTGCCTTATTCATGTGCGAATGTTTGTACTTGCAACTTTACCATTGCATCATATAACAGCATTTAGAACTGGGTGCCGGATGTTCCTTATATTTCAAGCTGTAGTTTTACTAGTTTCCAGAGGCCGAGCCTTCTGTTGGGTAGATAATTCTGTTCTGGGCGAGGTCGCGAAAACATACATCTGACCAATAGTATATCCGATCCAGGTCAGCCTACGCAATCTGAGTATGAAGGTGTCTGGGCGGCATTTGTAAGTGTAATAGTGAAAATTGCAAAGACAATGCTGTAATAATGCATGCACACACCATACACATACCGACGTAATGTACCTGCTGGTTTCCTACACTGGGACCGTGGTTTCATAATTGTATGATTTTCTGTTGAGAAGGCTCTATCTTTGCACACTAAAATCTTTTCATGTGCAAAAATAAAAGACTCAGAGAGGGAGAGAGAGAGAGAGAGAGAGAGAGAGAGACAGACAGACAGACAGACAGATAGAGATATATATGTTTTGGTTTACTTCTTGGTTGGAACAGGTTTCAGCATCTGGATGCTGCTGACATATAAGGTCAATTTTTCATACTTAAACTTTTGGATGAAAATTCTGCTATAAGTTTTTAATGTTTCTTATATCTCCAATACCCTTCATATATTAAGACTTGCCACTGCCTTCCTTTAGATAAACCTATAACAGCAACTAGCTTCATACACCGATGAACGACAATTGATCGTGTGACGTTGTCGTCAAGCGACGTCAAAGTCAAACGAACGTCGTGATTGGTCTACGTAACGTTCGACTGACGCCACGTCATGGCGACGACTGTTTAACGTAATGGCCGAGCACCTCATTACTAAGTTTTCTTCGGTCCATATTTGGCATATTCTACACTTAATTACCACGAAAATGGCACAGAAAGAGTCTCATTTGGTTTGTCAGCGTTCATCGTGCGAAGAAGCCAGTGGTTGTCGCTAAAATCTACAAGAAGAGCTTCTCCCTTCATGAAATTTAAGCTCCGTCCATTGTCTTCGTCACACGATGAACGCTGACAAACCAAATGTTAATTCTGAATTCAAGTGTTAAATATAAGGTTTATTGATAGGTTAAAGAAGATAAATTGAAATCATCTGGACGCTTGTACACATAATTTAAAATTTGTAACATATCTGTGCCAAAGATGCGTGTTTAAAGCTTCGTGTCATTAGGCGATGACCATAGCCAGGGGTATACGTAAACCTCTGTTTATTTATTCTAGTTCATAATAAAATATAGGCCTACGCTAATTACTTGAAATAAATCATGCAGTGATCGCTTTTAAAGATATTTCCTAGACTATAAGGCGCTTTAATGTATTAATATTTCATTTATTTTTTTTACAGCTAAAAGGGTCATTCGCCATTTGTTTGCATATATAAAGAGTTAAGGAGTTCCTTAAAAAGTTAAAGTTGATACGGACCAACCTTAAAAAAATTAAGATTTTTCCTTAAGTTAAGGAATACCTTAGCGCTAATGTGTCGTAAAGATTCACTTTTAAGCACTTTAAGGTAAAATCTTACTTTAAGGTATTCCTTATCTCTTAAGGTGTGATTGTGAACCTGGACCCTGATCTTCACTGTATACAAATGCGCGTAGATACAGGAGATAACGCGGTGACGTCATCAATAAGGATTACAAGGGGATTCCCCAGGCTGGTTGGCAAGAAGTCGATAGTCACTCAGGCTATACTGAACGTTTAAGGGGACGATGTCAAATCTTGCCTTGTATTTTGCACATTATGATGCATATTTTTTATATTTAATGATGACACTGATCATCCGATGACGTCACACCGGGGATTCCCGTTATCTCCTATAAACGAATGGGTGCGCATGCTATAATTCTATATTGCATTGTTTACTCTGTAGTTCTGAGAACAGAAAGATGGCTTGACAGTAAGATAAAGGGAGTTATTCTGAATTCTATATTCAAGTGGAAAAAAAGAACGCTTTCAGGGATAGCGGTACAATTTGAATCAACTTAACTAGTCCAAAGGTGGATATTTACCTTATTCCTTGTTCTAGTCCTGTTTGTTTTCAAACAAGGGAAATATTTCCGCCGAGGAAATAATTTTTGATTAGGTAAAATATGCCAGCAATTCCCTGCTAATGTAATATCTCTTATTATTGCAGTGCAACGCCGGACTGGCTACCTACAAAATGTTTGAAACTCTGAATCAGCCACCACCAAAACTCATGCTTCTCGGGTGTGGGTGTTCCACAGAATCCGAGGCGACAGCCCAAGCGTCACATTTGTTCAACATCACACAGGTAAATTTAAAAACAATAATTTGCATACCGAGCCGGGACTCGAGAAAACCAACAAAGTGGTTGTGCGCCCAGCGCAGACTCAGATCAGCCTGGGCATCCGCCCAGTTTGACCAGACTCTTTGCTAAGCGCGTAAAGGGTAGCTAAGGGACTAAGCTACCTCCAAGAGGACAGCGAAGACTCTGATCAGACTGGGCGGATGCCCAGGTTGATCTAAATCTGCGCCGGGCGCACAACCACTTTGTTGGTTTTCTCGTGTCGCGGCTCATATGTGCTGCCCGATATGCTGTTCATTTACCGCCTTTCCAAATTCGGAACAACTCTTAAAGACTATGATTTATCTAAAGAGAAGCTCCCACCTTGATAGTGATCAGTAATACTTAGATGTATTCCCGTGTTCCCTTCGTACAAACATGGAGCTATGGCCACAACCATAACAGGCTGGTAGAAAGCTGAGAAATCTTGCACTTTTTCATGATTGTCCATACACTTAACCTTGCTACTCTAATGATACAATTATATTCCACATTCCACTCATAAGTCTGGGGACTTACGGTTTTCCATCTTGCACATTTGTGATGGTCAGCCATAACTCTTACAGTTTTCAGTCCAACTCACTAAAATGGCAATTTATCCCACTGGCAGTGTTTAGTATGACCTGTCTACACTTTAAATTGATATTTGGTCCAGCCCTTAACTATTCTCAGTAGAAACAGTCTGTATTTTGGTTATTTCTGCAGAATTATAGTCAAAAGTAGGTAAATATTGGTGTGTATTCGGCCTGTCTTATTTCCAAGAAAAATACATTTTTACCATCTATATTTTCCGTTCTTGCATTTTCGCAACAGATGCTAATTCTGTGAGTTATTCAAGGTTTTGCTCAAGTTACTCAGTTGATAAGTACTTGGGGGCTTTAGCCTTTGTTATGGCCAGCCATAACACCAGAAGAAACCAACGCTATGGCTTTCCATCACGTTTCATCCTTTGGACATGTAGTGACATCTTGCGGTAAAAAAATCAGTAATTATGTTATGGTAAGCCATCATGTCAGTTCATTTAAAGTGCATGGTTAACCATCACAAATATGCGTGATGGAAATCCGTAAGTCCCAGACTGCTCAAGACACCAAACGAGATAAAGTGAAAATAGTTACACGAAACACCAACATAAGTAGTAAGTAGTAAGACGACAAGAGCGGGAAAAACAGTGGCATCAGACTCATTCAATCCGAGTGTGATACCATTATGTCCTTAAAACATTGGGACACCTAAAAACCAGTAATTTTTCGTTTGGAACAAATTGAAAATTAATTGTTTGAGGTGTCTCAATACGTAAGCATATTAGGATTAGAGAATGTTTGACTCAGCATTCCGAATAAGTCTTTCAAATTATTTAGATATCATAACTGGCGTCAAGTGTCTGTGGTGATATTTCCGTTTCTCTAATGTGTTCTTTGCGTCCAGAGGATCTTAATTGTGAAGATATGTAAAAGTTTACACCACATTTTAAAATACTACATGTTTTGCTATTGTACTTTGCTTTTTTTCTGACAGTTGACTTAAAATTATTCTTAACTGATCAGATTCCCACGTATACGTATAGCAGGCAATGGTCTTTTCCGTTGTGTTTCCGTATGTTTTTGCAGTGCTAGATGTTGGGTCACGTGACTTTCAACAGCTGCCCACATTGTTTTACCACACTTAACAGTGGGAACGCGTATCCATGGCGGAGTGATATTTTTATACAGATAGCAACGAAAAAACGTTCGAAATTCCTCAGATTCAGATTCAATCGACGAACGGGTCGCAATTTCAGTGCTGCTTTGTCGGCGAATCAAACTACACACAGCCGAAAATAATACACGGTTTTATTCCTTACATCTTAGTTTAATTTCCTAGTTCTCTGAGATCCGAACTGAACACCGAGATACTCGGCATTCGAGCAGTTGACACGATCGTCGAAAGACGACTTTTTAAGTCAACTTCAAAAGCAATTTTCAAAACAATTCGACTTTCTCCCGCCGGCGGACATATGCCATGAAAAACCATGGTATTCGCCCTTTCCCTGTGACAAAAATCAAGTAATTCGGTGTTTGGGACAATTTTCTTTGCAAAATAATCTTCGGGTACTCTACGCAATTTGTTGTTGTTGTTTTCAACAAAATGGCGGACAACAGTGTTTACATCACTGGCCCGGCTATGCATTTCAACGTTTGCGACAAAATCGAGAGAATCATTATTCCATGTATTGCTAGAATACCAAGCGCGATTAAATTAGATATGTTTATTAAAAATACAATGCATGACAGAAGTCTATCTTTATATTTTATTCACAAATAACCACAATTCCATACCCATCCGCAGAGTTTGTAAACAAGGAAGCTAGCTCTGTAGATCTAGTGCTGGGTACGTCATGAAATTATGACGTAAACAGTAAATTGATTGTATTACTGATATTAACTTGTGAGTCGGCTGACAGCCAGTGTGTCAGTATTTCAAATGCTCTATCGCGACTCTGTTTGAAAAATTAAAGCAAGACAAATATCGCTACACCACTAAACAACTATTCAATTAAGACAGCACGTGAAATTTCACTTTGGGAGAGAAAACTTAATGGGTCCTACATCTGAAGGATCAAATGGAATGGTTGTGCAGGCCCGTACACATACTTTTGCCAAGGGGTAGGGGCGGAGGGTAAGAAGGTGTGGCTGGAACGAATTTCAGTGTGAGTGGGGAGGTGGCGGGAGGGGAGGGGTGCCCTAGGGTGGTGGGGGGTTGGGGTGGGTTGAAGGGGGTAAGAAAGTTAAGAAAATCCAGATTTTAAGGACACTTTTAGAGCTTTAGTTTAGGGGTGTAAACTCGCTTTCTGGCAGAAAACTGCATGTTTTTTTATGTAATTTGCTCGGTTATGGGAGGTGCACCCTCCGCTCTCCGTCGTACAGGCCCGGTGTGCTGGTTGGTGAGAGGGCCGGGAGGAGCGGGGAGGCGGAGGGGGAGGGGGGGTAGGGGGAATTGACTCTGTCGCCTGGCAGCTTTGACAAGTCTGCACCTTTTCTCAGGTCAAATATAAAACAAATATCGAAAAGTATGTGTATGTGTGTTTTTGGTGTGATGTCATCAGCGACAACACGCGGAACAGACACGATTACAAAGGTCTACAAATTTGTAATTTCCTCATTCTAGAAATCGTATGAAAACTCAACCCATTCTAGAGTCTGAATCTGCAAACCAAACATTGTTTGCAACTCTTGTTCGGCTCATACCGACTCCCACAGTCCAAAGAGTCTCGGTAGCGCAGCTGCCAAGAGGAGTCCCACCGGTAAAATTTACTTGATCAGTCGACTTTCTCTTTAATAAATGTCGACTCAAAATAGGTTCGGCCCTATAGCATTCATGGGGTGATAGCCAATGGACTGACATGGAATACAGAAGTATTAAAGGCCCAGCAGACATTCAATGCTGAATCAATGTTGGGAGTCAGTGTTGAATCAATGTTGAATTATACATTGAATTGAACTGAAGCCTCAATACTCCATTAACAAATTCGCAAAAGTTTTAGCCTATTTCTAGCGTTTTCGTGAGTACATTTTGGCAGTTCGATACAAAGTAATATAATATAGAGACAAACACGTCAGATCTTCGTCGGACTGATCCCAAAGCAGGATTTACGCTGTTTGTCATTCCATCTGCATCTTTAGACGCATTACTGCAGTGAAAAACCAAACATCAGTTTTAAGACAGTTATGCTTAATTCCAATCTTTAGACTTCGGACTACCCATCCAGGGGTCGCAAGATCGATCCCCCGCTTCTCCGGTCTTTCGTATACTTTAAACCGAGGTCCCGTCTCCATATGACCTCGTTGTTGGTGGGACGTTCAACCCGAGTTCACTCACTCCAATCTTTAGAGACTTTATGGTACGTCAGCTAGTTCAATATAAGGGAAGTTACTTCTCAAATCACTATTATAATTCTTTCTGCACGAGTTTCTTCCCATGTGTTGCCAAACAAGGTCCCCTTTTTCCCTCACTGAAGAGATTGAAAGTGGGGGCTGAAGAGATATACAGCATACTGTATAAGTGAAATTTTCACATATGTAGACTAAATCCTCCTAAGACCTTGAAAATAAGGTCAACGTGATCAAAATCTATTATGCTCTTATGTTTGTCCTAATGATATATCCATGCAAGTTTGGTGAAATTGGTTCAAGAAATATTGTGGGTACAAGAAATTGTCATGCTGACGCAGACCACAGAAGGTCAAGTCTAAGGCCTCTTGTGACCTTGAAAATGGGATCAAAGTCACCAGAACCTAATCAACTTTTCAGACATCTTTACAAATCAAGGGTACTAAGACCACTATGCCATCCAAGGGTACTAAAACCACTTTGTTCCTTACATACATAAGAAACAAAGTGGCCTTAGTACCCTTGACTTGCAAAGATGCTATTTGGCTTGTCCCAACGATATATCTATGGAAGTTTGGTAAAATTTGACCCACTTATTCAAAAATATGGCAGATAGTTACTGCCTTGTGCACAGAAACTGACTTCCCTTGGGTAAACCTGTTAGAGCAAAATTTTAGCTTTATGCATCAATGAACGACAAATGATCATGTGACGCTTTCATCAAGGTACATCTAAGTAAAGATAAACAAACTCCTTGATGGTTCCATGTAACGTTCAACTGATGCCGCTTCACGACCATGGCTTTTTAACAATATGTCCCAACACGTCGTTACTAACTTGACGTCCTATGTCCCCATCTCAAACACTTTTTGCGGTATCTTGCTGACCCATGTTTTGCAAATCCTACTGTGCTTAAATATAAATAAAAAAAGGGCAAAGGTTTTCCATAATAGCCGTAGGGGCAGTGGGGTTAGAGGCCTACTGTATCTTGGGCACAGCAGATGAAAGAACGAGCCCATCACTCTTTTTTCGCTGCCTTATCTTTCCCTTGTTTGAAAAAAGTACCCATTTACTATTGGGTTGAAAGAGTTTTCCAGTCGTCGGATGGCAAAACCCGGGTGTGATCTCATGGCCTTCAGGCGACTTTCTGCACCATAATTGAGTCACTCTAACCACTCGACTACGGCGCCTCTCTTGTAACTACTCGACTATGGCACCTCTAATATCCTAAATATTGGGACACCTAAAAACATTAATTTTCCTTTCTGGACTAACTGAAAGTTAATGGTTTTAAGTGTCCCAATACTTAAGCACATTATAGTAGTCTATGCTAAATTAGCACGAAAATGGCACAGACAGGGTTTAAAATAAAGTGTAAATTATACAATAACTAAAATTTGTGTAAAAAAAAACCAAAACAGAAGACGTCACTAGAATTCTAGAAGCACTTTGGGCTTTATAAAAGTTTAGGTACGACCACTGGTTCGTCATACACGGAATGCTGAAAAATCAAATTTAAATTCTTAAAATTAAGCATCATCAGATAATTTGCAGAAAAAAAATAATCACAATTCATCTACATTCTTTGGAATTTTTAGTGTGGAACTCGTGTATTTTTTTAAATGTTAATACCGTTGTAAGTTATCAAACTTTACTACAATTATTAAGCATCATCAGATGATGTGCTGAGAACAAGAACCATAAAAAATCACCAACAATTTTGGGACAAAAATCCTTAATGTTTAAACTGGAAATTGTGTGTGTGTGTGTGTGGGGGGGGGGGGGGGGGGGGGGGGGGGTAGACAGGAAGGGGCTACCTCTCATTCACTCATTCAACTGAACCCCTTTACAGTCATGACTCATCATTTGATGTCTGTCACCAAGCTCTTCTCTCTAGTACCTTAATAACTGATTAGTAATTACAAGTTTCTTTGCTTTGGTCAGAAGCTGCAAACATTTAAGTTGGATTAAATTAATCAGGAAATATAAAAATGTTTTTTTATTTTTCAGTTTATGGTATCATTTCTATTGATATAACTTCAATATGAGCCTTTTAATTTTCTTTATGAGATTTAAGCTAAAACATAACTTTTTTTGCATTTAATTCTATAGAATATATATTTCTTCATGCCCCTTCCATCTCAGCCACAGGCCAAGCATAAAAAGTATTTTGTTTGCCTATTAACTAGGATTTTTTGGAGAGCAGGTAGGTAGGCTTTCTTTTTAATCCCTGCAAACTATGAAAACAACAAATAATAGTTCCACATAAAATGTCACACACAGTTACAGTAATTACCCATAATACTAAGATAACAGCATCCTACATTTTGAACATATCTATGTCACCCACAAATGGTGTACCCAAAATGTGCAGGTATTAAGGAAAAATTGCTGACCCAGATCAGACTGCTCCTGGGTCTACACTGCTTGCTCAGACCTGTTTGTCTTACTATGCAGGTTGATCACGGTAAATGTGCCGTTAAATAAAAAAAATAGATCTAGGGTGTCCCAAGTGGCCATCTTTTTTTTTGGGGGGGGGGGGGGGAGGAGGGCGGGGGGAGGGAGGGGTAAGGTGAATTTTGGTGTGTAGGTAAGCAGTTGCTATCTACCCACCAAAAGTGTAGGGTCCAGACTCAGGGGTAAGGTGAATTTTGGTGGGTAGGTAGGCAGTTGCTATCTTCCCACCAAAAGTGCAGGGCCCAGACTCTTTTTTTGGAAATTTTGGGTGGAGCCAGGTTATTTTTTTTCACTGATTTTTTAGGCCAGATTATTTTTTGAAATCCCCTTATGAGCTGATTTATTTTTTACTTGCATATTTTTTCTTCCGAAGACAGGGATTTTTTTGGAAAAATATACCAGCCCCCCCTCCCCCCCCCCCCCCCCCAATCCCCCACTCTCTTCCCCCCCCCCCCTCCCAAGAATATCAAATGGTGGGTCCCTTAGCGCCTAGCGGGACAGGGTTTTGGCAGATAGATGAGCAAGGACAAGCTGTCTCTTGTACTTTTTGTTGGATGACTTCTGAAATGGTACGTGTGTGTTGAGGGGGTGGGGGGGGGGGGGGGGTTGGCGTCGTTCGGGACAGAATTCTTTAGAAGAGCGAGTGGTCTCAGAATGTGGGGCCCGTTATCTTGGGGGAAGTTGTCTGGGGGAGTTTTCTTAGAATCTGGGGCGAGTTGTCACCTGAAGATGGGGCGACATGTCTTGTGGCTTTTTCGTTTGTCAAACTTTATGGTTGACAAGTGTGTTTGTTCTGCTTTCTCTCGTTCTCGGCGTGTAGCCTAAATTCAGAAGCCCAAAAAATCGCAGGCAGACAGACTAACGCAAAATCTTAATAAATTCACAGTATGCTAAATGATTACAAGCTTTACTATACCATAAATGAAGAAACAGTTGGTCTCCTCAAGTCGATCCAGCTGAAAAAAATGTCTGTGTGTTGACGAACGCACGTGCCATGTATACGTAAAAATGACCAACTTCATTATCGATTTTCAAACTAAATAGACTTTCTCCCGAAGATATACCACGCTAAAAGACGGTCGAATGTATGAACTACGGTTCAGTTATAATGGCATCTAATTTGGTTTTTGGGACAATTTTCTTTGCAAAATAACTTTGGGGTACTGTCGTAGGGTTTTACTTTTCTGAAAAACGGTTGTCAAACTGTGATCGTTGTTTTGGGTGTGCAAACTGCATTGAGGTACCGATATGCGTCTGATTTCAATAACAAAACATCAAATTTCATTCTGATCTGGTCCGTTGGAAAATTATGACTGCATATCTTATCAAACGAGCATTATTTTGGGACTGTTTCTGTTCAAAATTTCCCGCCATTTTTTTTCCGGCGAAAAAAGGGATTATTTCTTTGTGCGTAGACGACCGCTCAGAAAATGAATTACTCAAATGTGATGAGTCTGCGTTCCCACTGTAATGCAAAGGGGGATATGGAAATGGTCTCCGTCCGTCCGTGTGACCGTGCATTCGTAACATAACGCCAA
The DNA here is from genome assembly GCA_963989385.1 of Ctena decussata. Taxonomy (NCBI): domain Eukaryota; kingdom Metazoa; phylum Mollusca; class Bivalvia; order Lucinida; family Lucinidae; genus Ctena; species Ctena decussata. Next base: position 12,387,143 of record OZ022512.1, read on the forward strand.
AAGTATAAAGGGATTGTCTTTATACTTCATATATTGAAAGAGGACATCGAGAAAATGTGCAGTGTATGCGACCATACTTTTTCAAAACTTTTTAGTCCGGAGAGCTTCTTAAACTATTAAATGGAATGTCATAGAACATTGCATAATAATAGAAGTCATTAGGAGAAAGTGCTGGGTACAAGAACGAAAACTCCCTGTTTTGCTTTACTTATGAATTATCTCCTTTTGTTAAACTTTATTTTATTTGGAGCATATCTCCAAAAGTATTAAAGAGAGTTTCTCAAAGCTATGCATTTAGAGAAAGAGCCACATCTGTGCCTTGCTTTCTGTTTTAATTATCTTCCTATGTCTTTTTTTCCGACGGTGATAATAGATACCATTACTGAATTTAGTGCGACAGTTGCGGTTCTCCGTATCTAAATTCTTCAGCGTCGCTGAACCCTAAACGTGCTGAAAAGAAATGTGATGGACAAATCCCAGCAGACAAATCCCAAATTGGTTTCAGCTTGGTAAGAGCTGAAGTGGCTTGCGCAATCCTTGAGAGAATCTCCTGTTTTGAGCCATCATCTGAGACAACTGCTCCAAGGTATTTGAAGCTGCTTACGGTACCCAGCTTCTGCCCTTTTACCTTGATTTCCCTCTGGATGCCGACTGCACTGTTTGTCATCAGTTTGGTCTTCTCAGCACTGATCTCCATCCAGTACTCTTTGCAGGTTTGGTCGAGACTTTCCACTAGGGCTCTTAGTTCCTGGTCATCTTCAGCTAGAGCATCTATGCCATCCGCAAACCGCATATTGGTAATATTTTTGCCGCCTATGCTAACCTTTTCGACATGTTCTTCCAGAGCATCACACATGATCTGTTCGAGAAATGTTGAAGAAGGTGGGTGACAGAAGACATCCTTGTCTTACTCCAACTGGTGTTCTAAACCATTCTCCTGTGCTGCCATTCCTGTGCGACACATCGTCTTGTCATGATAATTATTTGTGTCGACCCACCATGCATGACGAAGTTATGGCCCGGACACGATTCTGATAACACAAGAAACACACATACACACACACCTACACACACATTCACACACACGGACAGGGAAAACTCTAAATGCTATTCCACCATTTTATGGCGTGGGGGCATAAAAGTCAGCCGAATGTGGAACGACATATAGAAAAATATTAGTTTCTTTGACCTTTTCCTGATTGACCGGCAGGAAAACGACCGCAAAGTATTAACGAATTATCTGCAGAGGTTGAATCATGTATTTTCTGTAAATTACACGTATAGTGACGACAGCACGGAGATAATTGCTCAAGTCCAAATGAGCCGCGACACGAGAAAACCAACAATGCAGTTGTGCGCCCAGCACAGACTCAGATCAGTCTTGGCATCTCCCTGGTCCGCTTAGACTTTTCGCTAAGCATTTAAAAGGTAGCTAAGGGTCTAAGCTACCTCCATGCGGACAGCGAAGACTCTGATCAGACTGGACGGATGCCTAGGCTGATCTGAGTCTGTTCTTGGCACACAACCACATTGTAGGTTTTCGCATGTCGCGGCTCAAATATCCTTATTTCAGTGACTTAAAATTTATAGGTATAATAATAATAGTCTTATAAATATCAGTTGAAAGCTCATTTGCACGTGCCATCCACTTGTTCGATCGTTTTATCATTAGTATTAAAAACAGTAATTGGCTTAATTCTCTCGATATCAAGATGCCACATGTACATTATGTACTTTCCTTCAATTATGAAGTCGAAATGAGTGAATTAGAAATTGTACAGTATTAACTAAAACAGTCTGATTGGAAAAGTGCTTGACTAACTTGGTCCAAACTCTTGAACAGAACTAGAAATAAGACGAGCGTTTAACTAAGGAATGTCGGGTTCATGTAAACTGTGCTAGTGACCCAATGTAGTTTACCTTTGGATAAGCAACAGAAAAACTAAGCTCATTGCTTATATTTATATATATACAATAATATTTTGGCATTTTCTTGGAAATTAAAATTAAAATAGAAAAATAAATTATACAGTATTAGATGCCGACAATCGGACAGTTCAGTCCGAAAATTTCATTTAATTATGTCTATTCAGTACTTTGTGACGCATCTCTGAACAAGGCAGGGGTCAGTTTTCAATGTCACACTTTTCAATAAGAGGCCATTGTCAACGCTTTCATTAATGCATATTTTCCATGCATATGGAAGGTAAAGATACTCGATTACGCCATGATAAAGTCTGAGCAAAATTTGATCAGTAATATGGATTTTTTAGACATTTTCTAATCATGTTATAAAAGGTAAATTAAACGGGAAAATCTTACTGTGTGCGTTTCTTTTTTTTGTTTGGTATATTTTCGTTTTAATCAAATCCTTGACAAACAATCTTATATTAGAGCTAAAATTGAAGCAGTAAAACATTTACATCCAGTTCTTTGGCTAACAGCGGAACAACGTCATCCATGACGTGGCCGATGTCCAATCAAATGGTAGAGAGCCATGGTTCATTTTGACATCATATACAGTCATGTGACGTCGCGTGGCTCAATGTAATTATTAAAATGTTAATTACATTATGTTCAATGGTTTACTAAAAGGCTTTTCAGTATAGGTCGTTTGCGAAAAAGTGGAGGGCAAAAAATCGATTGAATTACTTTACTACTGAACAATTTTGCATGAAACTTTGCAGACCTTAATCTGTTACCCATACGAACTCATGCAAGGAAACTCAATTTTTTTTGACAGTTAAATAAAAAATTGTCAGATCAACTACATGTTAAAATCTGTCCCTAATCTTTGAAGTTTTACGCTTGGTTGGTGCAGTCTTTGGAACAGCCAGTGCTGAACAGACTATATCCCTTATATGGACATGTACTTATATATACGTGCGAATAGTGCGTTTCTTTAGTTAGTAGTTTTGAAAATAGAACATTCACGTGCACTTTCCCGCCGATAACTGTAACTTTCGTTAATAGTGCTATGAAACAATTGGAGGCATATCTCAGATATTAATTTAACGGGAAAAATGTTAAGGAAAACCGTCCTAGTCCCGTAACTATTTGAAAGTTTATATATCTCGTAACTATTTGAAAGTTTGTATATTAAACAGTATTTAATATTGGTCTAAATGATTGGAAGGAATAAATTGATACTTATTCCCATTTGTCAAATTCACTGCCCCTTTTCATATTATATATATATATACGAGGGATGATCAAAAAGTTCCCGGAAAAGTTCTTTATTCTCTTTATTGGTTTACTTTCTTCAACGAAATTTCACACTAGCCGACTTCAATGTATTTGTGATTCATAACAAACAAAACAATTGACTTATATCTAACCAGTTTCATGCACGCGCCACCAACGTAACGACCGGTAACGTGACCCGGCCCAGCTAACGTTACGTTACTTTTTTATCGGTTCTAATAACGATTTCTGAACGTTGTTTATCTATAAAATGTATGTAGTAACGTTAATTCATTCACCTTAACTTAGAAATATATATCTTATCTCTATGTTAATAACAATTTTTATAAGTTCTTTTGATCTTTTTAAAGAAATGATGTCTAATTCCAACTTGCCCTTTAAAATCAAATGCGTGGGGGTGAGGTAATTCAAGGGCAGATAATTTGCATTACGTTATAAAATGGAATTGTTATGCTCAAGTTTCATGAACCTTAGACAATGGCAATTCGTTAGATATGTGATGTACTTTTTCAGTCGAACTATTCCAGCAATACGACAACGCAATCTGATATCTGCAGCAGCATTAGCTGTCTGTCAAAAGTCTTTAATCAAGCAGCAACAAGGCCACATCAGTAAGCTTTGTCAAAATCCAGCCATAATCTTATGATAAGTCCTTTTGTATAAGTGGCTTCCTGTACCATACTCTTCTATATGCTACACATAGTAATAAATTTGATATGACCTTTCCTTGTGACAAAAACGGCCGATACATCTTTGCTGCTGGGTGAGATGGGCATGTGCTGGAAGTTCATTATGCTACAGATTTCAGGTTGTGTTGTCGTATTGTTGGAATGGTTCAAAGAAAGGCATAAATCATATACTTAACGAATTGCCATTATCTCTAGTTTATGAAACCTTATCATAGCACTTCCGTTTTATAAGAAAAAGTAAGTTATCTGCCCTTGAATTACCCCACCCACACATATTTATTGATTAAAGGTTACGTTCGACTAAGGTATCGTTTCTTTTAAAATAATTAAAACAACTTACAAAATTTGTAATGAACAACAAGATAATATATATAGTTTTAAGTTTATGAAAAGTAATTCATGTTTCCATTAGTAATTTGTGAGTAAGCACCGTTCGAATTTTGCTATTAGAAACGCTAAAATTGCAACGTAACGTTAGCTGGGCCGGGTCACGTTACCGGTCGTTACGTTGGTGGCGCGTGCAATGAACTGGTGAGACATAAGTCAATTGTTTTGTATGACATGAATCACAATTACATTAAGGTTGCCTGGGATAAAATTTTATTGAAGAAAGTAAAATAATAAATGGCGTACAGCACTTTTCCGGGAACTTTTTGATCATCCCTCGTATATTTTCAATAGTGTTTAACTTAGCCCACGAAACACACAACGTCGAAACGACGTGGTATCGATGTCGATATCACCGACAGCGATGCGACGTCGTTCCGACGCTGTTTGCCGGCTGGGGCTATGGTGCCGTCTTGCAATGTTTCACTTTTTCTATTTCTTTTTTCTTCTTCCTCTTCTTTTTATATTACATAAAATGAGTTGCTACCATGTTACATGTCTTTATATGTATAATATGTTATATCCTCTTATGTCACATCGACCTGAGTGTAATAAAGGATATGTTATTGTTATTATTATGTTATTGAAGAAGCTCTGTCAGATAAAAAAAAAAGCTATAGGAGAAACACATAAGAAAATCCTTTTCAAATGATTGTCCCATTATCTTTAAAGCCTCTTGTTAACCCAGTAGTGAGTGAACACATTTCAGACCACATGGTAATTTTTGAATGAGTAATAGTATTAGTATAGTAACTATAGTACAACAATGGCTGTTGTACCATTATGGTTACCTCCTGTGTAAAGATGGCATAAAACTGAAAAGAAAAATGGTAATGATAAATAGGGAAACTTTTTATTCAAATGAAAAAATTCTACATTTCCTAGCGTGAGTTCGTACAGGTAACAGATTATGGTATGCTATTCTATTCTATTCTATACCATAACCTTACTAGGTCGTTGGGGCACCACAGATGACTTCAAAACAATCCCTTTCCACCTTGTCCTGTCTTCAGCTGCCCTAGTTGAGCTGGCAAAATCCATTCCTGTCCACTCCTTGATATTGTCTTCCCATCTCTTCTTCTGTCTACCTCTTCTTCTTTTTCCATTCACTGTGCCCTGAAGAATTGTCTTTGCTAAACCAGAAGACCTTGAGACGTGGCCAAACCACCTTAGTTTCCGTTTCTTGACCAGCGTAAACAGTTCATCATATTCTCCAATGGCTGCTTGGATCTTCCTGCGAACCTCCTCATTGGTTATATGGTCCTTGTACGAAATGTTCAGTAACCTTCGGTAGCATCTCATCTCAAAGGCCTGCGTTCTTTTCTCTAACTCTGCTGTCAATGTCCATGATTCACAGGCATACAGAAATATGGAAATGACAAGGGAGCGCATAAGTTTCACCTTTGATCCAAGAGATATATTGTTATCTCTCCAAATTGGTTTCAGCTTAGTAAGAGCTGAAGTGGCTTGTGCAATCCTTGAGAGAACCTCCTGTTTTGAGCCATCATCTGAGACAATTGCTCCAAGGTATTTGAAGCTGCTTACGATACCCAGGTTCTGTCCTTTTACCTTGATCTCCCTCTGGATGCCGTCTGCGCTGTTCGTCATCAGTTTGGTCTTCTCAGCACTGATCTCCATCTTATACCTTGTGCAGGTTTGGTCGAGACTTTCAACTAGAGCTCCCGGTTCCTGCTCTTCCTCAGCCAGAGCATCTATGTCATCGGCAAACCGCAGATTGGTAATGTTTCTGCCGCCTATGCTAACCTTTCCTTCATGTTCTTCCAGAGCATCAGACAAGATCCTTTCGAGAAATATGTTGAAGAGGGTGGGTGACAGAAGACATCCTTGTCTTACTCCAACTGTTGTTCTGAACCATTCTCCTGTGCTGCCATTTATCAGGACTGCACTTGTAGCCTTGTCGTATAGCTGCTCAATGGTGACGACTAGATTTGCACTGTTATTGTACTTCCGCATGGTGGCCCATAAGGCTGCATGCCATACCCTGTCAAAGGCTTTTGTGAAATCAATGAAGACATGGTACAGATTCTGGTATGCAAAGTTTCATAAAAATCTGTTGCATATTAAGGTGAGGTGGGAGTAATTGACAAAACACATGATTTTAGTCATACTTCCTTATATTGTACATTTTCAGGTCCTCTTTCAGAAAATGTAATAAAAAAGGGGGGTCGCCGATTTCGTTTTCAAGATATCTGACCTCGAAAACGTCAATTTTTCCACTTTTTCGAGCCGACGTTATAATGGCGTTCAATGGAAAACTCACTTTTTTGCTCGTCACTCTTGGATAAAAGCCTTCATTCTGAGAAAACAAAACACATTTTTTTCTTCAAAAACTAACACAGTATGGCCAAATGATAGAAGTTTACATTAAAGCAATAAAAATCGTAGGTCGCCGACTTAACTTTCGAGCTAATGTGCATAAAATGCCCGGCTTACCGCCTCTTTAGAATGAAATGTTAACGTTGTGCATGGTGACGTTAACGTTATTTAACTTTTCGCGCCACATATCATCTATCGCATTTTGTAGACTACCGGCAAAGGACCTGGTATGATAAGGGCCGTTTTTGGCCCCCATTCAAATTCTCTTAAAAATGCATGGTTTCTTTTGCTTATTATTTGTGCGTATGGGAACAAGCAAAAATAATATGTTTCGTGTTTGTTAATTCTCAGAATAACATGATTTCTGACATACCTACGTTGTTTCAATAAAATGAAGGAAAATTGCGAGAAAATTTGAGTTTAATACATATTCCTTTCAAGAAATAAGTCTTTTACAATAACTTTTGAAAGCTCTTAACAACAGGCTTTTGTTGAAGTGCTTATATGTAAGATTGCACTGCTAATTACCTGTACACTGCACAAGGCCTCTCCAGGTACCCCACCCACTCAAGTTTGCAAGTCCAGAGACGCTAACCAAAAAATTCCAACAGATCAAAATGAAATGTATACCAGATTATTCCTTGTGTTCTAACTAAGAAAATGAATACCCACAACATATGTTTATTTTGTCTATGAGCGGAGATATGGGCGTTTTTATGTTGAGAACGCTGGGAAAATGTTCCAAACGCTGCCAGTTTGGTAACAAAAAGTTAAAAATAAACATTGAGCCCGGTCTCCAGCACATTTAATATTTTCAAGGCATGTAAATATATTAAAATTTTATCTGTATACAAAATATTAAATGTGCTGGAGGCCGGGCTCATATATTTTGAAAGCCACAAAGGCTACCAAATTCATCATTTTCGTTAGAATCCGCTGAGGGTATGGGTATGTTCAGTACAAAAATCACCAATATTTTGTTCAAGAACTGGTTAATTTTGTGTTTGCTGTTACATTCAAGGTATGAACTTTCATATGAATACATTTTTATGATGGAAATAAGACTTTTGAAAAATGAGTTTTCTGGGGGCCAAATATGGGCCTTATCATACCAGGTCCTTTTGGATAAAATTATTCCCCCTTGTAAATTTTAGTATGGAAGTAGTGGCTGCTGTATAATTTTAAAACAATTCAAGATATATACCAATATAAACCGTTATCGGATAATAAGCAGAAAACAGGATTTTTTTCATGGGTGACGTAAGAAATATGACTTTGTAGTTTACTACTAAAACAGAAATTTTGCACCACCATACCTTTTTCCACAGAGCTAATTTGCAATACAGCCTCATTTCACCTGTATAAAATGAACAGCTGTAGCAATGAAAGACAAGTTTGTTTTTATGAATGAAGAAATTAATGAGTCAGATATTTCTGTTTGAAAACTATGAAAAGTTGGCCCTCAATTCCGTCTGTCTTTGTAGATGCAGTCTTTCAAAGAGTCTTTCCGCTGATTCAAGAAGGGCAGTTGTCAAAAGCATGTGCACTTAGTACTGCTTAACTGCTTAGGAGGTCTAAGCCTGCCCAGGAATAGTGTGGTTAGGTTAACTGACCGTCCCGACATGACCTTAGTTGTTTACCGTGGACGTTAAGCAAAAAGTCTATCAATCAATCTTTCAATGAGTAAAAGGCTGATTTTGATTGATTTTCCATAGAGTTTGTTCAGAGCCTATACCGTTCTATTCTATTCCATCCCATAACCTTACTAGGTCGTTGGGGCACCACAGATGACTTCGAAACAATCCCTTTCCACCTTGTCCTGTTTTCACCTGCCCTAGTTGAGCTAGCAAAGTCCATCCCTGTCCACTCTTTAATATTGTCTTCCCACCTCTTCTTCTGTCTACATCTTCTTCTTTTTCCTTTCACTGTGCCCTGTAGAATCGTCTTTGCTAAACCAGAAGACCTTGAGATGTGGCCAAACCACCTTTGTTTTCGTTTCTTGACAAGCGTCAGGAGTTCGTCATGCTCTCTAGTGGCTGCTTGGATCTTCCTGCGAACCTCCTCATTGGTTATATGGTCTTTGTACGAGATGTGCAGTAACCTTCGGGAGCATCTCATCTCAAAGGCCTGCGTTCTTTTCTCTAACTCTGCTGTCAAGGTCCATGATTAATAGGCATACTGAAATATGGAAATGACAAGGGAGCGCATCAGTTTCACCTTTGATCCAAGAGATATGTTATTATCTCTCCAAATTGGTTTCAGCTTGGTAACAGCTGAAGTAGCTTGTGCAATCCTCGAGGGAACCTCCTGTTTTTGAGCCAACATCTGAGACAATTGCTCCAAGGTATTTGAAGCTTGTTACGGTATCCAGCATTTGCCCTTTTACCTTGATCTCCCTCTAGATTCCATAGATCTGCGCTGTTCATCAGTTTGGTCTTCTCAGCACTGATCTCCATCTTATACCTTGTGCAGGTTTGGTCGAGACTTTCAACTAGAGCTTCTAGTTCCTGCTCTTCTTCAGCTAGAGCATCTATGTCATCGGCAAACCGCAGACTGGTAATGTTTATGCCGCCTATGCTAACCTTTCTGTCATGTTCTTCCAGAGCATCAGACATGACCCGTTCGAGAAAAATGTTGAAGAGGATGGGTGACAGAAGACATCTTTGCCTTACTCCAACTGTTGTTCTGAACCATTTTCCTGTGCTGCCATTTATCAGGACTGCACTTGTAGCCTTGTCATATAGCTGCTCAATGGTGCGAACTAGACTATACCGTTTGTCAGTCAAAAACTTATCCCTGGCCAAACAGGATCAGTATTGCCCTCAAAGTTTGTCCGGTTTTTAAAGAGACATTAATATGTGAGTGACAGAAATCTGAAAGCAAAGCAAAGCCCGGCTTTCATTGTGTACCCCTTCGAAATCAGTAGATTTTGTATTACATGGAAAATTTATACAATTATTAAACATCATTAGATAATGCATTACAGTTTGGAATATCTCGGTGAAACTGTGACTACATAATTTACACAAATCATCTAAGTGGCGGAAGCTTTGATACAATCAGAATTCCTCAGGCTTTTTGACCCTGCGTCTGGACAATGAATACAATACAAAAAAATCTATATAAAATCCGACCCAGGAATAGAAATTACAGAAATCTACTCTTTAGCTTAGTTCACACGAGCAAAGTTTCAAAGAAACTATGACAAAGAAAGTGTGCCAAGCATCTCCGCCGTTCACACGGAGCAAACTATGCCACACTGTTTTTGTTAAATATACTTTGTTACAAACCAAACTGATGTTCACCTCCATAGCTACTTTAGAGCGGAATGTGGGATTTGATTGAATCAATTCCTGATCATTGCCCATCTTTTTAGCTCACCTGAGCCGAAGGCTCACTGGTGAGCTTATAGTATAGGCAGGCATCCGTCGTCCGTCGTCCGTCCATCCGTCCGTCAACATTTTCAAACGACTCCTCTGAAACTACATGGCCCATTGTAACCAAATTTCTTATATAGCATCTATAGGCAGGGGGAACCAATAATACTGTTTTTTTTTATCCAAATCGCTTCATAACTTTGGTTGCTATGGCAACTTAAAGTTTCCATTGACTTGTATGGGAAAAATTGAAAATTTGCATTTATTGTCATGTCACTGCAGATTTTTTGACAAAACTTTTACAGAAATGTTCCTTGAGTAGTCCTCTATCAACCACATGAAATTTATGTAAAATGCACAATTTGGCTGGTTGCCATGGCAACCGAATGAATAAAAATAGAAAAAAATATTCAAAAATCATCTCCTCAGAAACCATGCAACCAATAAAGCCCAAACTTCACAGAAAGGATTTTAGTACTAGCCTCTATAAAAGTACTGTTTTTTTTTGGCAATCGCTCTAGCAGTTTGGTTGCTATGGGAACTTAAAGTTGTCATTGACTTCTAATGGCAAAATGGAAAATTTGCATTTATTGCTATGTTGGTGCAGATATTTTGACAAAACTTTCATAGAAATGTTCCTTTATTAATACATCCAAAAACTAAAGTTTTTTGCGTGGCTATATCGAAGTAAGATAATTTGTTGGGGTCGAAAACAACACGGAAGAAGCCTCATCAGTCTGCAATGAGATTCAAGTTTCATTTCAACAATCATTGCGACATTTACTTCTATAAACCTGCATAAACTGAGAAGTAAAATCAAACGCCCAATATAACATGACATTTCATGTTATAGTTTTTCTTGTTTAATATCGTTTAGAAACTGATCACCACTCAAAATTATGGCCAACAAGCCTGAAAAATCTTTCATTGTGAGGTTTGAAAAACTCTTGCAGCTTTCTCAAAACTTCTTGAGACTCTGTTATTGTGTCTGTGACGCCAGTTGTATTCCTGCCTCTTCTGTCATGGTAACATGATGCCGTCTTACTGCTCCTGTCCTGCCGCAAACAAAAGCGTTGAAGATAAAGTTATCATGGTGAATAGTGTGCTCCAGATTGAGAAACGTTTCTAAATCATGTAGAACGGCATATGGATCTCGCTTGAAATCCTCAGAATCTATTACTTTAATTTGACTTCTATCAAAGAAATGTAAATACCGTTCCATTCCAATGTCATAAATAGAGTTCTTAACAAAGGGTTTTTCGCTCTTTATTTCACCATTGAATTTGTTTATGACCGCTTCCTCAAGTGAATGATTAGAAGTGCGAAAATCATTGTAATGAAAGGTGAACTGTGAAACCGTCCTTGCCACTGGCTCACGCACTAAAACAATTAGTCTGATCGACGCATTCATAGCATGAATACGACCGGGACTGCTTTCACTTTGAAAATAGTCCGGCGACTTTTCAATCGTGACCTGATTCGCGTAACTGCACGGCATCAACTTTCTGTACCACTCTAAACCTCGAACATAATGATTAGTAAAGAATTTCGTTTCATAATCTGGTTGCGTTTTTATCATTATTCTTGGGTGCAATGACATAAAATCAAGCAGTTCCCTTGTTCCACACTTGAAATTACCTATTATCAAACAATGAGGCAGTCTTTGTTCACACGGCCCGGAACCTAGCTCAACCAAATCTCGTGCTCTTGCTTGTATAACTCCAGCTTCCTGTGTTATTGCCTCGAAAGAATATTCCACGTGGAAGGATTTATCAATCACATCAAACAAGGAGTCACCGCTCACGTGCTGGTTGTTAACATACAACAGATTGGATGCCGTGGTATCACGGGCATGAGGTTTTTCTCCTCTGCTATTCAAGGTCGTAAAGTAAAGAGCGTTTACTATAACTATGGTAACAAACACCATACTGATCCTATAACCTGCTGAACCCTTGTTAGCCATGGTTACACTCCACATGATGTTATTTCATACTCGGCGGATAATCTGTGCTGAAAAGGAAAGCACATCCTAAGCTAAAGCCTTGCAACGGCACTATAACTCGGCTGCCACGTCACTGCAACGGCGACGGTTCCGGATACCCGGTCCGGCCACATACTTTCATTTCCCCTTCCGCTGATTCAAGAAGGGCAGTTGTCAGTTATGCCCCAGTCAGACAAACACAATACGGATTGGGCGGATAGTTGCGAACTTTAAATCCACACAGTTTGTGGGTGTGGTCTTTCTCCGTATGGTATCCGCAAGGTCCGCAAAATATGCCACCAAATTTTGAAAAAGCTTAAATATTCAGACGCGGACGAGTTAACCATAATGATCCGTAACTGAAGGTATTAATCCGCATCTATCCGTATCTAATCCGTAACTTATCCGTATCCCGACTAATCGTTCCTCGGTTTCACCCAAAATTTGTGGACAGATACGGTTTCATGCGGATTGTTACGATTAGTTACGGGTCTCGTTCTGCGTATTGTTACGGACTAATTCCACAGTCAGATTAGCTATTCGCAGTTATCCTCACCAATACGTATCTGTCAGTATTGGAATGTAAGTTATCCGAATAGAAACGTATCTGAAGGTTAAATGCCTTAAAAACACTCCGAACGAGACCCGTAACTAACCGTAATTGAAGTTAACGATCCGATTGCGTGAAACCGTATCAGTCCACAACTTGGGGTGGACTGCGGAATGATTGGTTTATATACGGATTAGATACGGATAAGATATTAGATGCGAATTATATATGAACAGGTAGCTAATGTTCATTAGCTACCTGATATGGATAAATGCGGATAAATGCCTTCAGTTAACTTTAGTTACGGATCATTACGGCGTTCTCGTCCGCGCCTGAATTTTGAAAATTTTCAAAATTTGGAATCGGATCCTGCGGACGCTACGGATGCGATACGGACCGTGACATACTCTGCGGATGCGATACGGACCATTATGAATAAAACCAGACATATATGAACGGACTATCTTTCCGCATCTAGAAGTAACAGAAGGTAATGGAAGGTAAGTAGTACGTATGTATTCGTGTCATCCCTCGTCGTATTGATTCAAAGGGAAAATATCTGACCGCCGACATCCGCTTTTATCCTCAACCACACGCATCTTTAGGTAACTGTATCCGTAAATTAATCAAGAAAATAGGCCACGCCCACAAATTCTGCGGATTACTGGATTTTTATTCACAACTATCCGCCCAATCCGTGATGTGTGTGTGACTTGGGCATTACTGGTGAAAGTATGTGTACTTAGTACTGGTTAACCGCTTAGGAGGTCTAAGCCTGCCCAGAAAAAGTGTGGTTAGGTCAACTGACAGTCCCGACATGACCTTAGCTGTTTACCGTGGACGTAAAGTAATACACCAACAACATAACATGACGGCGTTGAAACGACATTACAACGTACGCTACTGGCTGGAGACCGTGGCGGTCGCGTACCAGTGGCGGCCATATTTGTTCTGTACGCGCAGTTTCGTATTTGATGCGTCATAGATTTCGGACATTTGTAAAGAAACTAAAAATTAAACAAAACAAACAAACAAACTAAAATCCGCAAAACTTAGTACAAACATAAGCATCATTAGACGACGTGCAGTTCCGCCTAAATTTTGACGGAATTATGACCCTTTGTAGTTTTGGTATGAAAATTATGACCGCTATATAATTTGAAACTTTTTGAAAATATTTTCACGAAACTTGATTCAAATATAGAACATAATCAGACGAGTGCAGAGAACAGACTCCGTAAGTCTTATCTAAAGGACCTGGTATGATAAGGGCCGTTTTTGGCCCCCATTCAAATTCTCTTAAAAATGCATGGTTTCTTTTGCTTATTATTTGTGCGTATGGGAACAAGCAAAAATAATATGTTTCGTGTTTGTTAATTCTCAGAATAACATGATTTCTGACATACCTACGTTGTTTCAATAAAATGAAGGAAAATTGCGAGAAAATTTGAGTTTAATACATATTCCTTTCAAGAAATAAGTCTTTTACAATAACTTTTGAAAGCTCTTAACAACAGGCTTTTGTTGAAGTGCTTATATGTAAGATTGCACTGCTAATTACCTGTACACTGCACAAGGCCTCTCCAGGTACCCCACCCACTCAAGTTTGCAAGTCCAGAGACGCTAACCAAAAAATTCCAACAGATCAAAATGAAATGTATACCAGATTATTCCTTGTGTTCTAACTAAGAAAATGAATACCCACAACATATGTTTATTTTGTCTATGAGCGGAGATATGGGCGTTTTTATGTTGAGAACGCTGGGAAAATGTTCCAAACGCTGCCAGTTTGGTAACAAAAAGTTAAAAATAAACATTGAGCCCGGTCTCCAGCACATTTAATATTTTCAAGGCATGTAAATATATTAAAATTTTATCTGTATACAAAATATTAAATGTGCTGGAGGCCGGGCTCATATATTTTGAAAGCCACAAAGGCTACCAAATTCATCATTTTCGTTAGAATCCGCTGAGGGTATGGGTATGTTCAGTACAAAAATCACCAATATTTTGTTCAAGAACTGGTTAATTTTGTGTTTGCTGTTACATTCAAGGTATGAACTTTCATATGAATACATTTTATGATGGAAATAAGACTTTTGAAAAATGAGTTTTCTGGGGGCCAAATATGGGCCTTATCATACCAGGTCCTTTGTCTGGGACTTTCATCACTCATGATTGTCATTGTCGGGAAAGTGCAGGATGAAGGCAAATGTAATACTTTTCTGTCAATCTCTACGTAAGCTGTCTGAACTAGCCTTTTTCTTTTAATTTAAAAAGATGGAAAACATTGCCATTATGCCCTCCCATACAGTTGACGCGTACCCGAGTTGACAAACTCTCAGAAGCAACAACTTTAGGGCCGGGCTTCCACGTGTTATGACATTTGAAGAATTGTCGTTTGTACAGTGGTAGCGAGTCAAGACCCGACCCAAGAAAGAACCTATAATATTCTGCACCATAACCTAGCGTTCGGGACTTCTAACGACTGGACTTTGGCGACTCTCTCTCTCTCTCTCTCTGTAAAATGATAGGCAGCTTGGATTCACTTTAGTGTCTAGGAGATACATTAAAAACGACTCTTATATACACTTGAAACAGAAAGAAGAAATGAAAGATAGAAAAGTGACAGAAAGGCAAGGAAAAAGAAACGCCACATTGTTTTTAGCTTATTGACAGAACAGGTCGTTGAATTATCGTATCAACGTCGATAAGATTCTGACGACATCGCAGTGCTGTTGATACGGCTGTCTGGCGTTGTTCAAAAGCCAGGGACAGGCTAAGAATTTTTAATATGACTGAAATTTTGCATAACTTTTGCTGATTAGTATTTTAAGTGTGGGTGGTATGAAATCAACTGTCTATGGCTGCTACCATGTTAACTGTAAAGTGCGTGGTCGAAGTGTAGACAGTGATCTGACTACTCATTGTACGATCCTGGATGCAGTTTCACGAGGCTTTGTTGTTGTATGAAAAATTGTAATAAAATTATTGCAACTCAGCTGCGAACTCCGTCTAATAAACTGATGAGAAACTGTCGGAGAACAGCTACCTCCCCTCGGAAAACTAGCAATACTTTTTTCCAGCTTCTTTCTACGTGCAAAAGCAACGAGCGTGAGCGAAGCTCACGCGCGCGGACGCGCGAAGCGCGTCCGTGCTGCTGCACGCCTATAGATAACATGCATCATTAAAAAAAAGCTACTTCCACAAAGAGCAAATCTAATACCTTCCAGCTTAAAACTTTTGGACAAATATGGCTGCGCTCTTAGGCTGTTTACATTGGATTTGTCCCGTTTCTGTAATGCAAAGTAACACTGAGCCGAGAGCCATTCTCGATCACATGCCCTTCCTTGACGAAGTCCCGCTTCTGAGAGAGTGACCAAAAAAAGTTTTCTTCAACATCTATTGCTTTTTGTTTTATTTTTAAAGGCGGTCAATCCAACTTAGAAGTCCAAATAAGTAAACGGTAACTGATTAAGCTGTGTATCAGCAAAAGTATAAATAAACAAACAATAGGGGACACTACGTCATAAATCACATGCCATTAATCTCGTGCGTCGATTCGATTGGATATGATGGCCGCCATCTATTAGAATTGACCTTGATATTCAAGATATTTCGAAAAGCGACTATTTTAAAGACAACATGGTCGATGTAGAATACGAAGGACACGGAAATTCGTGAATAGAACCAAATACCTCGACGTGCAATGAATTCCATGCGGAGCAAGAACCTTTAGCCATTCAAATGTCATCCAGGAGTTGTAAATTATCTAAAGCTTGGTACCATTTTCCTTTAAAAAACTTGCTTCACTTTCCCGTTGGCATCGTCAAAGTATGTTTACAAACACAGCAGTTTGAAGTGTGTCACGACATGATGACGTCATAAGACAACGCGGGCAACGCACCATCATCTAAGGACTTTTCATAAAACTTGTGGCCCGATTTGACAATCTGTCTCGGATTTCCAGAAGCCTACACATCGGGCTATCGACTTTGAACGACGAACACTGATTCAACGTTCGTGTGCCTGCAGGGTACCCCTTTGTATGCATGACGTCCCGATTCTGGGAGCCTGCAAATCGGACCTACAACATTGAATCAGCGTTGTGTCCTCTATCCTCTATCCTGAGCCGTTACAGGCTGAAATGGGCTCGACTGTAGTTGTACTCTGTTGTATACTAGCTCACTGGTAATTTTCTCAACTGTACAAAAATATTGGGAAAAAAATCTTATTGGGATGCAGGATTATGTAAAGTCTAGTCTAGTTTAGCTTTGAAGTCAAATCTTCCACTGTTTGTTATGTATTTCCCAAGCTCTAGTAATATGATCTCTCTCCAGTTTGCAACTTCAGAATGGTCATCATATCCTAATAATGTGTGTCAGCTGGATATGTACCCTTTGAAAGATGACATCCCATGCATCGGACACTCAACGTTGAATCAACGTTATGTGCCTACAGGATAATTATCTCTTTGCGTGCATGACACTTCCATTCTAGGAGCCTACACATCGGGTACACAACGTTGAATTACCGTTGTGTTCCTGCAGGATATGTACTCTTTGTAAGATGACACCCCCATTCTGGGGGCCTACACATCGGACACAAAACGTTGAATAAAAGTTGTGTTTAGACATGCTATGTACCTCTGTGTATGCATGAAATTC
Organism: Ctena decussata; assembly: GCA_963989385.1. Classification (NCBI taxonomy): domain Eukaryota; kingdom Metazoa; phylum Mollusca; class Bivalvia; order Lucinida; family Lucinidae; genus Ctena; species Ctena decussata. The sequence goes on from OZ022512.1 coordinate 12,404,335, forward strand.
CATTCTGGGAGCCTACAAATCGGGCACACATTATTTTTTTCGAAAACTACGATTTACTAACACTGAAAAACTGAGTTTTGCATAATAAAAATCTGCCTTTTTACACTGTGAAACATAGTACTGGCCGATGAATTGACGGCCAGCTCTGTGCGCATGCGCCAGATTTACGTCATAATGGAAATCTCTAGAACCTCCTATATGCCGTCAGCTTTGTAAAAGAAAAAAAAATCTGCTTTTGCACGCATTTAGGTAACACCTATTTCATATTATTTCCTTTCTTTGTGGTATGAAATTTGTAATAAAATTATTGCAACTCAACAGCTGCGAACTCCGTCTAATAAACCGATAAAAAATTGTCAGCTATCCCGCAAGTAGTATTCCGCAGGAAAAACTAACTATGCTTTTTTCAGTTTCTTCTCTACGGCATTTTCTATTTCCTTAAATTTCATCCAGCGCTCAGAATTCTTGCAATTTGTGAGCAGACCATGTATTGATATCAGAAGCGGTTAACGTTGACGCCATTTTGTTTTTGTCCAACGGAACGTTTGACGTCATTACGTAACGCAGTGACAAAATTGCCGCATGGCGGCGCTGAATTACTCCCACCTCACCTTAAAGAAATTATATTGATTTTTTGCCCTCCACTTTTTCGCAAACGACCAATAAATACACCTAGAATGTAAATATCATAATGTATACGTCGTGTACCTGGCATATCACGCAAACCACACTACAACTATTCATTTTATAAATGCGCCAAGAAAAGAAATACCTTCCATTTGAAACATGAAAACATAGGATCCTTTCTTCCGTAATGCATTTTGTTTCAATTTTGTGTTTATTTATGTACCCACTGTGTATCAAATTATTTTTTACACTACTTATTTAACAAAAATAGAAACATTCCGTATTGTACCGCAAAAAACTAAAATTGGGATAAATAGGTCTGCGCAAACAGTGAAGATCCTGATCAGACCTCCTGATCAGAGTCTACACTGTTGGCCATTACATGTGCATGATTTAGACGCGTTTCTGCATTGAAAGACCAATCACTTAGATGCTACATGTAGCAGAGTTAATGTAATCATTTAAGCAGTTACAAATTTAAGAACTTTTACGGTATATGAGCCGCGACACGACAAATTCAACAATGTGGTTGTTCGCCCAGCGCGAACTCAGATCAGCCTGGGCATTCGCCAAGTTTGACCAGACTCTTCGTTAAGTGCTCAAAGGGTAGCTAAGGGTTTTTCTACCTCTATGCGGACAGCGATGACTCTGATCAGACTGGGCGGATGCCCAGGCTGATCAGAGTCTGCGCTGGGCGCACAGCCACATTGTTGGTTTTTGTCGTGTCGCGGCTCATACATGTATGATTTGTGCTTTATTTCTGCCTTCATACATTCACGTTCTTAGTTGAAATGTAAATTGGACCTTCAAACACGTAAAACATTCTTGATTTTCACATAAGTAATAGTCAAAAAGTAAGTTAAGCTCATTTTACTTTGCAATCAAACTGACCAACTTTCGATATCATAAACTTGCATAAAATGGTAAAATTCAAGGAGTGGTCCCAATTTATTGTCCCGCTTTTGTTTATATTGATTGTTCGACGGAGAACAAAGAAACAAGAACTTGTATTTTATCATGCCCTGCAAATTAATCCCTTTTTTTCTATGAAAACGTTGTCTATTCAAAATCACACTTCAACAGGAAGTGACATCATTATCACGTTATAACTATACTTATAGTGAGTGAGTGAGTGAACTCGGGTTCAACGTCCCACCAACAACAAGGTCATATGGAGACGGGACCTCGGTTTAAAGTCTCATCCGAAAGACCGGAGAAGCGGGGGATCGATCTTGCGACCCCTGGATTGGTAGTCTGGAGTGTTATCCACTACACTACAGCCGCTCCTATATACTTATAGCATTTATACCTTGTATGTTTAATAGTTGTGCTTGTTTCTACCTTCCTTTATGATCTGTCGGATTGATTAGCTCGGCGTCGTTCAAAATTACCTATATATTTAAAATAACCCGGATTTCAGGCATAACTTCTGCATGGTTTGCATTACTTACTTCTGTATGTTTTGTTCGCAAGTTACACAAGAAAAGGTGGGTACCTAAATGGTATTCTTGAAGCCTCGTACCTGTCAGACTGTAGAGCTTACAACGACTTTACATTTATCCTTCACTGCAGTAACTCGTAAAGGTCCGTATATGCTAACAATGTTTAGTTCAAAGTCAGGACTAAGGAACTAAATTTTGATAAACTGTTTCAGTAGAAGTAGCTTATAAGGAACGCTCATCAACTGTGTTTAAATGCAAACTAAATTTATAATTATTTAGTAAGTATGTATCACACAAATATGACTGAAATTTCTGTCTATATGACACAGTAACATGCCAGTTTGTTTATTGAAAATTATTCAGGTTTATTCAGTACGTCACGTCCAAAGTGAATGTTGTGCGTAAGGTTCAGTTTCGGAAGGAATAGACCCTGGTAGGCGTATTATACATTACCCCTATGGCCACGAGACGGTGCGGTAGGCCTTAAGCACATTGACGTTGAGTGGACCTCAGTGTACGAAGGAGCTTTCAAGTCCGTGTTATCTCTCAGTTGTAATCAATCTTCTGTCTACATCACCTTAGCAGACTGAAACAGTGACTTGCGTGATGCCTTGAAGCATATTTACTATAATGACGTACCAAAAATAAACAGCGGTTTTATTAATGGTTGTAATTATAAGCAATTTGGTATCTTTGATTTCACTAAATTATATTTTTGTAGCCAAGTTTGTTCACAAATTGTCCTTCATGTTCAATCATGTTTTGAAATTGTATATCTACAAATGTGTATGGAGCCTTCGAACTGCTTTCCATCCAGAGTGAAATATGGCACAAGTATAAGCTTTTGCAAAAAACATTGTTCTGCGCTTAGAACTTGTTAATTTGTGTAGTCATTCGAGCAGTATCTTGGCCTCTACCAAACCCAGCTCAATCTTCACCTCGGTCTTATCGCACATGCTTGGTTCTAATCTAGTACATTTCCGGCTGGCTTTCTCCTCTCATGTTTGCGGGTAAATACCATAAGCCAGTCATCTAGCAGGTTTGGTCACCAAATGGAAGTGACCTGTGTTTAGAATTGTGCGGCACTTAGTGATACTACTAGACAGCGTCCATGTCAGTTCTCTTCTGGTTCTCGAGGACCTGATCTAACCTGTGCAAAGTAACAATATTCAACCAGTTATTACCTATTCTAAAATGCTTCCAGAGCATAAGCTATTCCTAATAGTGTCTACGCCCATGGATGTAGACAATAAAGGTTTGGTCCAGTACCTGCAAGCTCAATCAGTATTGGTCTAATCCGAGCTGTGCAATTTAGTGTAGTTTCTTAACCCATTAATGCCCAGTGAAAAGTTTTATCCTTGGTTGGTTATTTTTGGTTCAACAGCCCTTTTAGACAGTATTTAAACCAAAATCTTACAGGTTCCTCTAATAAGTATCAATTGACTGATTGACTGTTTGGGGTTTACATGTAACGACCCTTTGATACAGTATTTCAGTCCATATCGGACCGTCTCCTAGAGAGAGGGAGAAAAAGGAGAAATGGTAGACGGGAGTAAAATATCCAAATATCCTTGCTACTGCAAGCACAGTAGGCCCTTGCCCTTCAATGTTCCAAATCTGTAGGACGCCCCGGTACTGAAAATTATACACAGCACCATCCCACCACCCGACCACCCCCGATAAGTATCAAAAAGGGTCTAAATCAGTAGATATGATGATCTAGAATAAAAGTCTAAACCAATCAAAAATTTCTGTTATCTCAGAAATAAGATATAATCTGCACTATGGATGATGTATGCGGAGACGTTTAACGGCCGTCACACGGCACAACACTAGCTACAGTTAAGTCGAATTCAAATCCAAAAGGTTCCTCCAAGAGCAGAAAACACATTCAAAAGAAGCAACATGGGCCATACGTCGACGTTTCGGCTATTCAAGCCACATCAGTGACCCTGACAATATCTGACATGCCCCTTTTTGATATTTTTGCCCTATTTTATAGGGTTTTTGCATTAAATTTGCTCCAATTTGTTTCAAATTTTGTCCATGGATGCAGCATAAGAAAAAAGTGGATACTTTTTTTCAGTTTTTGCTGGAAGGTTTTTATTGCGGAGTTATGCCCCTTTGTATTTTTCGTAAAATAAATTTGTTATCGCAACTCCTTCTAGATGGTTTGAAGGGTTTTCTTGAAATTAAGTATGTTAACAGATATTGGTATAAAGATGTGCATTAGGGTTTTAATTTTAAATTCTGTCCCTTTTTGCCTGAGTTATGCCACTTTTTGATATTTATTGCCCCATCCTATAGGATTTTGCATTTAATTTGCTCCAGTTTGTTTCAAATTTTGTAAATGGATGCAGCGTGAGAAAATAGTGGATACGTATTTTTCAATTTTTCCTGGAGAGGTATGCCCCTTTGTATTTTTCGTGAAATAAGTTTGTTATCGTAACCCCTCCTAGATGGTTTGACGGATTTTCTTGAAATTAAGTACGTGAACAGATATTGGTATGAAGATGTGCATTAGGGTTTTGATTTTAAATTCTGTCCCTTTTTGCCTGAGTTATGTCCCTTTTTGATATTTTTGCCCTATTTTATAGGGTCTCTGTCTTTTTTGCTTCCATTTTATTCAAATTGGGTTACTAGATGCAGCATAAGAAAAGAGCCGATACATACTGTTCAGTTTTTCCCGGAAGGTTTTCCTGCTGAGTTATGTCCCGTTGTAGTTTTCGTAAGAAAAGTTTGTTATCGCTACTTCTCCAAGACCATTTGACGGATTTTCTTGAAATTAAATAAGCGAACACATATTGGTATGAAGATGAGCATTAACCCTTTGTGCATGAGTTATGCCCCTTTTTATATGTTTTGCCCTATTATGAAGTTTTATCGGCCATTTTCACTTCCATTTTATTCAAATTTGGTGCACAGATACAGTAGAAGGAAAGAGTTGGCAGATATTGCTCTGTTTTTCTCAAAAGGGTTTTCCAGCTTTGTTGTGCTCCTTTGCAGTCTTGGAAAACAGAGTTTGTTGTCGCTGCTTCTCCTAAACCATTTGATTGATATTAAATATGTGAACACATATTGGTATAGAGATGTGCACTTGTAGTTGTCATAACATGTATGCTGTGTAAATGTAAAACTTAAATGGCAAAGCTGCATGCCTAACTGTTAAACGCGGGGGGGTATTTAGTAAGGCATGCTTACTGTCACCTCAAGTTGGGACAAGTTTAAGAGCTGCTTAGATTTTGGTCTCCTTGACCTCATTGTCAAGGACACTGTAGGACTAAGATGACAATTTCGTGTACCCACAATATCTCCTGAACCAATGAATGGAATTTTGTCCTACTTTCATGGATACATTATGTTAACAAGTTTAATAGCTGATTACATTTTGGTGACCTTGTCCTCATTTTCAAGGTGCCTGGAGGAGTTGTATGACAAGATCTTGAGCCCACGATATCTCCTGAACCAGTGGATGGAATTTCACCAAACTTTCATGGATACATCATTGGGACACATTTAAAAGCCTATTAGATTTTGGTGACATTGACAACAGTTTCTTATACCAACGATGTATCCTAACTTAATGGATGGAATTTCACCAAACTTTCATGGATACATCATTGGGACAAGTTTACGAGCTGGTTAGAGTTCGGTGACCTTGACTTTATTTTAAAAGTCATTGGAGGACTTAGATGCACTTTCTTGTACTCACGATATCTCTTGAGCCAGTACTTGGAATGTAACCAAACTTGTATAGATACTTTACTGGGACTAGCTAAAGAGCTGATCAGATTTTGATGACCTTGACCTCATTTTTAAGATAACAGGAGGAGTTAGATATGTTACAATTTCACTAAACAGATGTCTCATTAGGCTTGATTTCCACTTTACTTTCATAGATATAGGCCTACCTTGTGGACAACCTCAAGAGTCTACTGTGGTTTAATGACATTGGTCCCATTTTCAAGGTCAAAAGCCAACATACAAATGCTTATTTTTTCTCTCTTTAAAAAATGGGTTACACCTTGAATCAATTGACGGATATTCATCAGGCTTGCATGAATAAATTGTTTTGGCTGGTTTAAGACATGTTTAGCAGATCGTGACCCTGAGCCATTTTTCAAGAACATAGTCTTCTACGTAGGATATTTTTAACATCAGTAGATGGATTTTCTTCAAACTTGCATAGATGTTTTATTATACAGGTATTCTATTCATTAGATGGGATGGGAAATGGGATGGGTTGGGAGGACATCAGCTGTTCTCTGAAAAACATTTCTAGTTGTAACTTGTTTGAAGGTAACCCAAAATGACTAGGTTTTAAATTGCTGTAATTTATTTACATAATTTATGTATTTCACCTCTGTCAATAGGTCACATGCATATTAGGTCTACAATGTTCAGAAACGTGCTAAAAACTCTTCTGATACCAGTAAAGGGAGCTTCATACCCTAAAGAGCAAAACGGTGTCCCCATTTCCCTCTCCCCACCCAAAGTGCCTAAGTCCAAACGATCATGAATCTTTCAGAATCATAGTGCCTTCATTAACCGGTGACGTGCAAATTTTCATGATGTCCCCAACCTGTGTACAAAGTTTAAAGAGAATCCTCTGAAAACTACAGGAGCAGATGATTAAACGAATTCTTTACCCTAGTTCAAAAGGCTGTGACTCTGTCAAAATAAATTTTGTCTCCGCCAGAAACCAACCTTCACAGTTTCATTATGTCCACAACATGTCTTCAAAGCTTGAAAACTGTAGGAGAAGTTGATTACACAAACTCGATACCTTATAGTGCAATAAGTCTTTCCAAAATTATAACGTTTAAAAAGCCGTAATTGTTTTAAATAATTTTAAAATTAAAACTTAAACCACACATGCATGTTTTCATTTTGTCCACAACATGTCTACAGAATTTGAAAAGAAACCAGTGAAAACTATAGGAGGTCTTGGTTTCACAACTCCATACTCTGTAATGCATTAAAGCTGTTAAAATGACCGTGTTTCTATCAAACATCATTTCCATCAAAAAACCGCATGCACTGCCTGCAAAGTTTGGAAAAAATCCATTGGAAACACCAAGAGAAGTTGATTTCGCAGCTTCCATACCCTAAAGAGCAAAGCTGACCAAAATAGCCAAAGTTAAAAAAGGCCGCAATCCTGACAAAATTAATTCTATCTCCATTACAATGCCACATGCACATTTAAATCATTCTTCCAACATGTGTACATGTACTATGTTTGAAATACATGTATTGAAAATTGTGGGAGGAATTGATCACACATATCCTATACGCTAAAGTGTGACGCACGGACAGATCGACGGACGGACGGACAGGGACAGACAGACGGATTCTGAGAAGCAATTCTTAATGCCCCCCCCCCCTCTGCCTATCGTCAAGGGGGCACAATTGGTCGGAGATGGTCGGATTAGGCGATGGTGCCTGGTAACTTTCAGTGCCGGCGCGTCCAACAAATTTAGATAGTAGTAGGACAAGGACCTTTTGCAATTGCAGTAGGTGCGGGTGGGTGTTGTTTGGATATGTTTTCTCTCGCCTATCATATCTCTTTTCTTTCATACTCTCTCAGGGAGACTGAAATACTGTCTCAGAGAGCCGTTAAATCCAAAAACAACGACTCAGGTATATACATAGCAATGAAATTAGAAAGCGCGTTAATATGATTTCAAACACTGGTCGCCTATATAGCCAAAGGTAAAATTCAGTGATATATTGCGTGACAAATGACTGACGGACTAGCTTGACGTTATTTAGCGCCATTCTGACGTCATTTTGATTCTTTTGCTATCGTCAGTTTCACTTACATGAGGATAGATGGTGTAACGTCGTTTCCTCGCATCAAAAAGTTACGATATACGTGTAAACGCCTCTGTTACAGTCAAAGTTGTTGACGGGATTTCTTCGTGTAATAATGGCGGAAAACTGAAAATATCTGAAGGAAACACTTGCGTTTTCGTCTTTTTGCGTGTTAGAATCGAAGTAGATTATTGGTAACAAGTGATTTGGCCTCAGGGGGAGTTATATCTGCCATTTCTTGTCCTTGGCCGCAAACAATTTTTGAACGACTCTTACATGAAGAAATCCCGCCAACAACTTTGACTGTAACAGAGACGTTTACACGTATGTCGTCAGTTTTTGACGCGAGGACTTTACACATATAAAATGCACTTCAAGCCAAGATTCCAATGGTTGAATATGTTTTCACTGTAAACACAGACTAAATGATTTATAAAATATGTGCCTCACCATACTCACGAACTGTCTTTGCAATGTTTATGCCGGGCCGCGAAGCGCAGTCGGTAGGGCACCTGACTCATAAGTCAGAGGTCCTGGGTTCGATACCCGGTCTGGCCACATACTTTCGTTTCTCCTGCCGCTGATTCAAGAAGGACAGTTGTCAGTTACAGGCGAAAGTATGTGCACTTAGTACTGGTTAACCGCTTAGGAGGTCTAAGCCTGTCCAGGAAGAGTGTGGTTAGGTTAACTGGCCGTCCCGACATGACCATAGCTGTTTACCGTGGACGTTAAGCAACAACAACAACATCTTGCAATGTTTACATTACCTCACCCACCCCATTTCTTATTATAAAAAGTGCTCTAGTGACCGGAGCACATCACATTCTCGAACACTGCCAGTTGGCATATTTCCCCTTTTGTTCTTCAAACACATACCTTCAGAAAAGCAGTTCTCAAATGGGGTGGGTTATATTCAATATTTCACAAAGAAAAAAAGCAGGCTTGTTTTTTCAACAGGAAGTCGTCTATTGTGACAATGACAAGCCGCTCTCCGATTTGGAGATTCCCCTGACCATGGGAGCTATTAGAAAGTTTCGTATCCTACTCCAGCTGACATAAATAACCTTCCTACCAGCTTACAAATTAAAAAAAAAACACTCAAATGCCTCATTTAATTAGAGCAACCATGCTATTCTTAACCCTTTATCTAAAAGTATGATTTTTCTGACCACTGCCAATACGAAACTGTCCCCTAATACCTCTGTTGTCCAATATATTACTGTGTGTCGGTCAGTCGCCAGTAATATTTTACTGCGGTTCGCGCTCATGATATATCCACTTCACGACTGACATCCAACCAGTGAAATCACTGTTAGCAAGACTCTATTTCTTAAATTAAGGAGCTGGATTCTAGTTTTAGCTTAATGTTTGATGTCAGATAATTTGCATTGTATGCGAGGGTTATTTAAGCTCATAGACTTTCTTTATAACAGATGGGATGTTTTTAAACACAGGAATGAAAGTTAAATCAGCTGACAATATATTCGTCTTCCTATCTTATGATCTTTAAAGTATAATTCCACAATAAAAGGTTTCAACACGACAACACATAAAGCACAGCTACCCTCTTCCACCCGGGGCAGGGCACGTTACAGCAAATTCTACGTCAAAACGACGCAAAAAAAAACAAAAAAAAAAACAATAAATATCACAAGTATCGCATTTTGCTTGGTACCCAACGACACGCACTACTTTTATTAATATGCAAGTTTTCCTTCAGAATTTTGTGCATATCAAGATTCTCAAATATCGCTCTGTTAACCGTCTATCTGTGACAAGGCTATGAAAACATGCAATTACCCTATTATAGATCAGAATTGGCGCTAAATCAAATAACGACGTTGTCACACAATGATTAGGAACAACGCACACAGAAACATTTAAAATGATCAGGAGGGTTCAAAGATGAAGTGCACTCGTGCATTAGTGTTTAAATGGCATGAACGATTTCGGGAAGGACGGACTTTCATTGAAGACGATGAAAGATGTAGACGCTTACCATCGCTACGGCCAAAATTCGTGACTAACGTTAAGGACATGCTAGATACAGACAAACATATATCAGAACATCCTGTTTTTCTTTGTTTTGTTTTTTTTTGGCAAAATTTGGCAACATTAAACTGAAATTTCGTTACAGACGAAGGGAAATGAATTTGGCATCAGAATAAAGCCACTTTGCTTACGTGCATGCCAATCGTATTCGTTTAATATAAAAAGATCTGCCACACTTATGCTGGAAACTTTCCTGACTGTATAATTATCTTTGCTTAGAAAGAGCGCTATTTGCTACATATCATCTCGGATATTAAAGTTATGTAGAGTGGATCTATTTTGTCATGCAATTTATCTCGTGTGACTTTGTTTTTTAATCTGTCATCAGGACAAAGTCGTATCATTTTTACAGAAATTAGCAGACTGTCATCAAGAAAAAAGCTCTGTGTCATAAAGATCAAAGCTCTGTACAATTTGGGGATAAAATTGTCTAATAGTTCTATTATATCAAAACTATGTAAAGAATCTCAGTGCGTATTAAAGTAATGTGAAAGGGCAATGAATTGTTTTCTAAGAAGAATGAATTGCTGAATTGGTTAAAGTCGGTTAGAACTGCAACAGAAATCCTTCGACACACAGTATTATGCCTGTGTAATAATCGCCCCCCCCCTCCCTCACCGCCTTATTGTCTATGATGGAGCACAAATACCTGGGGTCAGTAAATTCTGCATATAAGTACACCTTGACCACTACCCTTAGTAATTAATTTTGAATAAATACTTCTGGACAAGGTTTTATAAAAGATCCAATGCTAGCATTGATAGTGAAAAGGGTTATTTTTAGCGCCTTGTCCAGAAGTGTTAATACAAGTTGCTTCAGACTTCCAGTGGGGTTGTTTGGCAGGACAGGGATCTCCACCTGTCAGACGGCCCGTTGTATCTGTTGAGTCCTCGTCTTTGCTTTTTCATGGTATTGAAATTTGATTTATGTGTTTACCGTGATGATTCATTGACGAGTTAGAGGGTTATCATGCGAACCGAACAACAACTAAATGTTTTGTACTACTTCAGATACTGAGGGTGAGGTTGGGCCTGTAAAATCGATTTAAGCCCCCCAGTAATTCATTACTGACCGTTCCAAGGCAGTAGTTCTGTTGTGGTTCTCTGTTGCCTGTTTTTGGTGTCAGAGTTTTTGTGATGTTTTACCTTATGTATGTTCTTATTATTTTTGGTTCGGTTTGGGTTGCTGAGTGGCCACCTTTTGGGAACAAGCTGCTCACTCGGTTGGCCATATGTTCTCTGTGTCTTGATTATTTGTAATCTTAGTTGTTTCCAACTATGGTTTGAGGGCTGGATTTGGATTTTGATTGTTTCAGTTCCTGGTCTTTGCATACTTTTTACTTTTATGATTAAGAGCAGTGTTCAAGGTGTTCTAAAACGTAAAAATTATTATATGCAAGAGATCGTTTTGGTCCCCAGGTATCTGTGTGACGGAAAAACATGGTAAAAATTCAGTTTTAAAAAATAAGGTTTTAAAGCTTTCTGGGTACACTTACATGTTAGTCCCGTCATTTTTATTTTGCAACTTTGCAAAGTAAGACAACATTTATCTTTTGACTTCATGTTTGCATCCGTGGACGATAACACCCTTCCAAACAGGGTTCTGTCTAGTCTAGAGTAGACTCCAGTTGTGAAGAGATGAAAAATGAAAATGATAAATTTGCTTTCTAAGAAGTGCACTTATTCATATTGATAACTGAAGCCTTAGGTGATTGCTTTAAATTGCTCTTTTGCATGCCAGGAGATTGATTGTCTTCGACCATTTATCAGATATGCAAAGCGACAAAAATACGTTTGCATACACCTCACATGAAAATTTTAAGAGTAACTACACTTCAGGAACTGACTGAATCAGATCCCAAACCCTATCCCCAACATCAAAGGGAAAGATTGACAAAGACATCCCAACAAACAATAAACCACAAGTGATAAGCCGAGTCAGCAGCTCTTTCCCAAAAAGGCGGCAACTCAGCTATCTTTATTGAACCAAACAACCAAGACCAACAGAAGCGTTACAACAGACTAAGCAAATTATATGAAAAACATTTAACAATTATTTTTACCTATTTTCTATTTTTATTATAGAAGGGTTAAAATGAGAACACAATAAATTAAACAGCACTGAACACCAAACAAACGCAACCACAACGAAAGTACCGCCTTGGGACGGTCGGCAACAACTACTTGGGGGGGGGGGGGGGGGGGGGTGTTTAAACCGGTTTTACTGGGCCCAAACCTTCACCTTCACTTTCCGCTGCGGTGCACACAATTAGTTGGTAGTTCGGTTCGTATGGAGGTCCCCTAACTCATCAGAGAGTCATCACGGTCAACAATTAAGATGACGAAAAGACCGCGATGAAGCAAGGATGAGGACTCGATAGCCAAAACGTGTTGAGACACCAGGAGATCCTGGGGCGTCAGCAACACCACTGGAGCACTGGAGCAAAAGAAGACCACCAGTTGAACCCCGGTGGGCCAAGAAACAGACAAACATCCGGCCCCAGCCAACTAATATATAGCTTTATGTAGGGGCTATCATAGAGTCTGAACCCCGACCCACCGGCATGCAATTAAAGAGGACAGCAAAGTTGTCAACCATGATTGGGTTAACCACTAAGCATGCAGACTGTCGCATTACATCTATGTTATAGCCATTGAGTTTAAATCGTATGACAATTTTCTTAAATTGAAATATTATTTGGAGATTTTTTTCAATGCAATATGGGTAGTTTTTGAAAATATTTACGTCTCTCCTACTTTCAAATATCCAAGATAGGATGAGCTTATAGAAAATTCCTTTAGCTTACGTCACATCAGCTTTCATCCGTAACAGAGCATGCTCAGTCAACGACAAACATTTACAATAAGAAGGAAGAAATTTAATTCACGAGCAACTAAGACCGTCTGGCAGATCATAGAATTTTGACATCAATGGAATCCTCCTCATTAAAAACTGTAAGTCTACTTCGTTAGCAACTTGATTCTCGAGAAGGAAGTGGCTCAGCTCCTTTTGTAAGAGGCATTGGTTGCCAGATCGTGTTTCCCTGCAGTCTAGGAGATGCGAATTGGCTTTTTAGAGAAGTAATGAATCTGTTATGTTGCTTATGGAAGAAAGCAATAACTAAATGTAATGGGAGACTTTAATTCATCCGTGAGCTGAAAACCTATCTTTAAACATATTAAATTTAGAGAAAATGTAATGTATTTATACATTTTTTCCATTTTACATACTATAATCGCAATATTGTCACTTGTGTAACTGTACACTTTGCTTCCGTTTTGGTTTGTAGCTTAAAATATTAAATAGGTCAAAATTTGCTATGCACCAAGAATATTTAAGTAAATAGTTCATGTTCTAGATGCAATATTCTTATGATTTTTATGCATTTCAATTAGTGATTTCTTTAATGTTGTAGCCAAATGTGTCCACGTATTTACTGCATTTTACGTGGTTTTAAGAATTTGAATATAACCGTTTAAAACACAGAGTTTGATCAAATGTGTAATTTTTAATATCGTGTATGTGATCCATTGCTGTCAATGACAGATTGGCATAGTCTCCTCGTGCTCCGTATCGGTTCCTGATTATCCTTTGTGGAATGTTCTTTCACTCTTGGACAAGCATAGCCCAAGCTCCTGGATGCACTTGGTCGGACCGGACGGGCTGAAATTCGAAGCTGCTACTTATTCCACCAAGCGCGATGGGATTCCGGTCAGGGGACGGGACGGCCAGTCCAGGCGTGCAATACACTCTCTTTGCAGGTACAGTACACTTGCACAACATGTGCAGTATGGGGACCGGCATAAGAGTAAACCCCTCACCTACTGCACCAGCATACAATCTCACCTGGATTTCCAGGGGCCGTATTCATAAAGCCACTTAAGTCGTTGCTATGCGGTTGCTAAGGCTAAATATCTATAAAGGAGATTCCCTACAACTATGAAATTTGGTCTGGAGGAACAGTCTTTGTAAGACTGTTCCTCCAGAGCAAATTTCATAGTTGTAGGTAATCTCCTTCAAAGAAATTTAGCCTTAGCAACAGCATAGCAACGACTTAAGTTGCTTTATGAACACGGCCCCAGAACCTTATCTCGATACCGCTGGACAGTCAGTGTGCCCTGCTGAATGCCAACGAGTGTACGGCCATTCCAGCTGATTCCACCTCAGACCATGATAGAGCCGCCTCCATAGCGTTCCTGTTTAGCAATGTTGGCTTCATGGCCTTCGCCATACCCTAGCACGCATGTCTGTGTAGTCTAGGAAGCACCTGGACTCATCTATAAAGAGGACAGGTCACTAGTCCATTCTGGTCCGACCATCACGGGCCACGGCCTACTCATGCCGTAGCCGATGGAGGTTCCGAGAAAGCGGAATGCGTATACGAGGGGCGTTCGAAAAGTAATGCAAATGACCTTATTACTTTGTTTAGGGGCATACTGGATACAAATGCTATGCATATGCTGAAAGCCCTATATTTTGTGTTTACAATGGTACCAAACACTATACAAATACATTTTTCCCTTTTGACTTACAACGCATTTTAATAGGCTCCAGTCATACCACTGGGATAAATTCATATGTAAAATCTTTTCAGGGTTAGGCATTCAAGTCAAATACCATTGTAAATGCAAAATTAATCTTTGTCAACGGGATGTCCATCTTTGCCTTTAATATCCATACAAAAGTTAGAAAGGGTGGCAACTGTTATCGATTAATTCCTTGTAAAGCAATGCGAAGTTCTTATGACGTTATTGAAATCGACGTCAACGTCATTTTTTAAAGATTGTAGAGGCTCCATTTTTTGCATTAGTTTGAATTTATTTACAGGTTTTCTTTGACCCATGTAAATGCTCTTGGTAACAAGATTTTGAATGCTAACAAATTTGTTTTCATTAAAAATCATAGTAACTTTAGTGGAAAGGGAGACTTTGCTACTACATAAGATACGGATAATTCATATTCAAGTGTCAGCATGGAACCTAGATTAAATTTAATATCCACGATATTTACAGGATAACATTGCCTGGGCATTGTTTTTAAGTGACAAAAGTAAAAAGAATCAAAGACTGCTCATATATGAATTACAGCCTGCTAAAATAAAATTCTTCAGTGCATTTAGGGTATACCTCTATCAACGAAGTTAAAAATGACGTCTTTAAAATAAAAATTCATCGTGTTTGCAGACTTTCTAGGCATATCATTTCTTTATGTGTTTCTGCTATCAGAAAGTCTTTCTTTATGGTGGTTTCCTAGAAATTACGTCATTTGCAAAACTTTTCGAACGCCCCTCGTACACTGTGATCTGGAAAGAAAATCACTTTCCCGCAGCCTTGTGCGGATGATTTGCGTGGATACACTGTCCCCAGATGATTTCTGAAGGTCGGTGCGAAGCTGGGTTGTCGTCGCAAAACGGTTTCTGCGAGCCTGGATGATCAAAAATGATCTTCTACTGCAGTGGCTGCCCTTTCTCTGACACCACCATGCCGCCTGACAGATGTGCTATACTGTTGAAACGTCGCCCAGACTCTGGTGATAACAGTATGGCTCACGCTAAGGGCCTCGCCAACATCACGATGGGTAGCCCGCCGCATTTTCTGCTTCCAATGTTTTTATTGTTTTCAATCAGGATAGCTGAATGCCACCCGTCTGGGAAAGAACTGTTCAATGACATTCGGTTTACCGAACGTGTCTTTCGTGAACTGTTGTCAATTTATATATGCTGAACAAAAGTGAAAACGCTACAAGTGATTCGTCTTCGAATTTTTGGTTTTATGGAACCAGAAATCATTCATGAATAAGAATGCATTTTAAAGTTAAATGCATATATAAGGCCATGATGTAAGTTGACAGATGTACAAGTCATTCCAGATAAAACGAACACATGTTAAAGTGAGCAGGGGTCCAGTTTTCTGCTGTACAAATACGTAACAGACTATCGGGCATTTTAAACTTGAATTAAAAAATGAGTACATGATACCATAATCCTGGTTTTGTCTTAGGTAAACAACCACTGTATCAAAAATATCGCAAGAGAAAGCACACATCAAAATGTGTTTTTATGCCTTTGAGAATTTGTGTTGAAATATCGTTAGTTCTTCCAAAACACAATAAGAAATAGTGAACGATGGAAATTCCCATAAGAAATTAATTTGTGGTTTCCTCACATATTGTCACAGTTTTGCCTGAAACTATCAAAATGTAAAGTGCATGATTTATTGCACTACAAGTACGAGAGAGAAAGTTGCTCAGAAAACTGACAAAAAAAAAAAAAAAAAACGACAATAGAAAATTAAAATTAGCTCTATTTTTAATGCAAAGGGAGATAATTTGTAGTTTTGAGGAATAAAGCTTCAATTTTGTAGGTTTTCTAAGTGACAATTGTGAGCTATTTCTTGCTTTTTCTATCACTCTGGATGTAACGCTTCAGATCAGCAAGGAAATGTGCATCTGCGCATGCCCATAGTTTGTGTATTACAAACTGTGCTAAAATTGAATGAGATAAGGTAACTCTGTTATGAAGGATATCAGGTTCATAATTTTACAAACATTCTCTTGCTGAATGTTTTGCACAACTAAAATAATTATTTTCAAACTAAAATGTAGCAGTGTGTTTGTTACAACCCGTAATCAATAATGTAGCGTTTTCACTTTTGCTCAGTATATATACTTCTTTCCCTGTTGACTTTGGGGGCGGGATATGGGATCTAATTGTGTTAGTTCCTAATCATTGCCAATCTTTTTACTTTTCGTAACACTTGATCCATTTGAACGTACATTATCGAGTTGAATAAAATCATCCTGTTGCTAGTGTTTTAACATCATTTCTTACTTCTCTATTTAAGGGAAAAATCAAACACATATAACAAGACTATGACGATTCTTGAGTTGGTCATGATCAGGTCTTATCCCCTGTCAAAAGTAATATATAATTA
Source organism: Ctena decussata (assembly GCA_963989385.1). Taxonomy (NCBI): domain Eukaryota; kingdom Metazoa; phylum Mollusca; class Bivalvia; order Lucinida; family Lucinidae; genus Ctena; species Ctena decussata. The sequence continues at coordinate 12,421,202 of OZ022512.1, forward strand.
GGCATCAGCGGGTATTAGGGCTAGCAAATCCTAACGTTAAGCCCATGAGAAGTTATAAATCATTCATTGCTGTAAAATCGACACGAGAATGATCTATGAGAAATAATATACAAAATAATGATTTCATACAAATGTTATACGCATACAAAAAATCGATTTCAGTTGCAGTTTGTTATTTTAAGGTGTTGATTTGTAGTATATACAAAACTCTCAATAAAACCTTAAAAAATTATCGTATCTCCCTGAAAGTTAGCGAACTTCTTATTTTTGTTGTTCTCTGCAGTTTAGAATACAAAATAGAGGGACATGCTATTTAAAAAAGTGCTTTTATATGAAAAGATCAAAGGGTAATTTTTCTGCTCAGAAAATTGAAAAATGAAGTTCGTTCTTGAAAATGTACTGAGCTCTGAAGATACTTTGATCCATTTAAAAGAGCGACCTAGCAATTATTTATTCTAACTCTTTCTCAAATTGTAAGGTAGACCAGATAAAAACAGTAGCTTTTTCTCAAATGTCTGACCATGTATATAAGTGCATGTAGAGTGATTGCATTCATTAATACAGGTATGTCAGTTATACCTATATCATACTCACAGTATAAATATTACATTACAATGACCAAGACATGCGTGTTATTGAAATTATTCAACCTTGGAAATATACTCTACTGTGTATTTTAGACAAATATTTGGACACGGGCCACGCCTTTTTTATCTGCGCTGCCTGATAACGTGCAGCAAAACTGGAACAAAATAATTGCTAGGACGCTCTTCATAATACATTAATTCAAGTTCAGACCTAGTTACATTTTCAATAATGAAGGTCATTTTTTAGATTTATTCGCACAAAATTACCCTTTGATCTTTTCTTATATAAATCGCTTTTAACATCAACAAGTCCTGCATTTTGGGATTCTGAACTGTGAGAAAAAACATAAAGAAGGCATCTGCTAAGTTTTGGGAAGATCTGTTGTATTTTCAGCATTTTATGCAGATATTTGTCTTTGCCCCAAATCAGTGATAATCACCACCTTAAGAGTGATTGTGTTTATTATTGCGAATATTTTGTTCTATTTCGCCGTTCGCGTTTCACGTGTTATCGTATCGTTGTTCAACATGTGAGCAGCGACACGACAAAAACAACAAAGTGGCATGTGAGCTCAGCGAAGACTCAGATCTGGACATCCCCCACTCTGGTCAGAGTCTTCGCTTTGCGCTCTCAGGGTGGTTAAAGGTCCCAGCTTGATCCATGCCGACAGCGAAGACTGATCAGACCGGCGAGATGCCCAGGCTGTTATGTGCCTTTGCTGGGCGCACATGCCTCTTTGTTGGTTTTGTCGTGTCGCGGCTCATGTATGTTTGGCGCCTTGCCAACGATATCTTTTGTCGAACCATAGTTGTCCAGCCAGTGTTCCATTACTGGTGCTTGTGATCGAATAAGTCCCCAAAATTGATTCGTCATATACTTACCAAACAAAGAAACGTCATATAGATTAGTCACGAATTTTAAACTGAAGAACAATATTTCAAAATTTTGCTTCATTATTCTTTCACATATCCACCTTATAAACTAATCGAGTTGAATCAGTTGTTATAGAGTTACTCCACTTTGACTGAAACGTTACTCCACTTTGACTGAAAACACCACAGACAATGTTAAACGCTTAATGCGCATTGCGAAAGCACATGTTTTTTTTTTACACTTTCAAATTTGCCTTGTAACCGCCAATTAGAATCTCTAGTAACCTTATGTCATCTAATCAGCGATGCAAAGAAATAAGATGTTATAACGTTTGTGTCTTTGAAATATTCTCCCTTGCAATTTAAAGTATAGCAAAACATTAACCCCAATTCTAATGCACTTACTTATGTGACGCGAAGTCTGATTGGATAATACGACATTCGATATACTGTCGCAAACCCGACGTCATTATAAAACGTCACTTCTCATTGGCTGACGTTTGGTTTTACGCTGCTGAAAGCGCTTGCGATGGGTGCAAAGAAGTACACTTTGAAAGGTGAAAATGTGAAAAAGTGCGTTAGAATGGGGATAACTATATTGAAAATTGTCATTTGGGGAGGTAAATCGTCGGTTTTATTGTCGCAAATTCCGTTTTACGGCTCCGCTGGCGCGTCGCCGTAAAACGATATTTCCGACCATAAAACCGACGATTTACCTCCCCAAATGACAATTTTTAATACAGTTATCCCCTAATTAATCAATTCTTTTGTATAGAATTTCAAGTTTATTTCGCCGATCTTATTCCAGCTTCTCCAGACAATGGTTCATGATGAAAAAGTTTGAATAAATTGTTTAATTGTCCGTGGTATCTCACCTTGTATTGTGTAAAGGATTTTCAGTGCATAGCATAAAAGTCAGAATCAAGATTCCTGAAAAGCGATATTCCAAGCTTCACTGAACAACTCTTTGGAAGCGGCGACTGGACCGTGTTTTGTTTCAAATAGTGCCTGATAAACGTCTCAGACATGACCTGCTCACATTGGCTGACAACTTGAGTGAATTTACGGGTCTTCAAAAAGCACCTCAAAATTGCACTTTCAAACTCTGACTCTCATTGTATAAAACTGATCCGGAGACATCACAGTCTCGCAGTTTTGTTGTGGTATTTATTTTCTGAGCTCCGAATCCATTTTGTCAGTTAGAGATAAATAAGAATTGACAACATCTTAGTTCAGTTCAAAGAAAACGCGCATTTAAACTTCTGCAATACTATTGAAAAGGACGTAAAATCGCAGGTCATCCATCCATGAATGACAGTACATGAAACATTTTTTTTTGTTCAGTATAGGTTTTGGTATTTTTGTTTGTCTATGCTGTCTCACTACTGAGTGTACATACCAAACATCTAGTACTTGTTTAGGAGCTTCATAAGTAAGCGTATTAGTGTAGCGGGATATGACCATAATAGTTCACTTAGTGATACAAGCACCAAATTTGGTATGTAGGCTCCCTAGGAGGTATGATTTACAAAAATAACATTGGCCACCATAAAAACAATTTTCATGATGGCCGCCGTAAAGTAAAATAAACGTTATTTTACGTGTTCATAATACACAAAATCAAGAATTATGCCACATTAAGTTGAGAATTCTACACTTGAGATTGATAATTCTAATCTTTATAACTAAGTTATCACATGCTTTAGCATAGCCTTGATAATAAAACAAAAATGGCTTCAATAGCATGTAGTTTCCGATACAGAAATTGCTTACCATTGTTATTCAAACTATGGTCAAAATGATGATACGAAAGTGGTATTTACACATGTAAATGCAAAATTTCAATAGCATGAAAAGTAAAACACACAAATAATGAAATGCAGATGCAGCAGTCTGGTGTAGTTTACGTTACCAAAATAATATGATGCGAAAAGATTTTTGTAATCATAGATTCTGATTGTAGCTTACAGAAGAAATGTATTAACCCTTATCCATTTTATTGTTCAAATTAATTCTTATACTTCTGTTTAGATTTTTAAATTAACTTTAGACAAAGGTATATTTATTAGCATGTAGTGAATCATTTTGCTTCTATAAAGATTAAATTTATACATTTAAACTAAGATGTGAATGTTTGACAGACACCCCAAAGATTATTTATGTGTGTAATGTTTTTTTATTCCAACAATATATTTATGTCATACAAAGTTCACAAATGGACAAATAGTGTAACATATCATAAATGCCGATCGGAAGCACTTATAATGGTTATCAACAACTTCTGATTTCTATAGACATAGAAAAAATATATCACGTACAATGTCAATAAGTACTTGTTCGGAAGCCGTAAAATGTCGCCAAAGTATTGTTTTGCTCAATAGATTCTCTGTGTCCAGCATTTTTAGCCTTGAACTCGGATACTTTCTTTAGAAAAAGAGTGATGCTTAAGGCTCTTGCGTCTGCATGGAGCTGTCTATCTAAGTATTTTTCGTGAAGAGTCTCTGAGTCTGCTCTTATAAAATTTTGATCCCTTTATTTCAAAAGGACGGTCCTTTTCCAGTTAATTTTAATTAATTCATTAGAAGCTGACAATATTTTACCTTATAGCTGAGTGAGTATTATATCCTTTGCACATAGAATGCAAATCAGCATCATAAGCTGGTGTTGTTTAAGTTACAGAAATTCTGGGCGTAAAGATAAAATGTGATTTTATGCTGCCTTAGTAATGATGTTAAATGATATCTACGCCAGGTTATAGCAATGGTAAAAAGTATGTGAAATAAAATATAATTTTATTATATGATAGAATGCAGCTTACTCAAGCTGGTAGCAGTGGTACCAGCAGTAGAGCATTAAAAACACTCTAGGTAGTCTGAAGTACTTATTCAAAATAAATAAGATATTTAGAGGAGGTGCAAACTCACACAACTACAATCCCCTAAAAGCAATGTCTTCTTACGCTCCAAAAAGCACATAATTGGATACTTGATTTAGGCTATAACCCTATTAATTGTTTTCATACTTACTGCAGCTTCAGCTACTATACTACCTCTATGGAAGTTATATAGCAGTCAACGCGCTAATGCAATTCGGCTAGCAATTATAAAGTCTGTTCAGTCACTGGTCCCTGTTTTGCAAGTTCAAGTTGTTACAGAATAGGTTTAAACAGAATAGCATAGCATCTAAGCCTACGACAGGACCTCTACGAGATTATGTATACCAGCTTGGGCTAATGCAAGGCCACTGGTTATACTATGGTGTCAGTTTAGGGTACTTTAGACAGTGTTAGACCTGTGTAGGCATACTGGTGCTGTCTCATTCTACCTTATACCATTCAACAGGCTATACCAGATTCAGCTTTTAGAACATAGTGCCATGTCAGGCTGCAAAAAGGCCTACTAGTACCAGGTTAAAAATTCACACATAACTTTAATAATCATGTTATATTCTTTTTTACGGTAAGCTTAAGAATTAGAATCGGTCACGTATATAACCTTGCAGCTGAGGCTCTTACAAAACTTCCGTAAAAAATGGGTTATCGGCTAAATCTTCATGAAAACCTTTGCAAAACACTGTGATGCCAGCTCAGTGCATATAAAGTCCACAACAATGGACACTACACTGCCACCTAAGGATAATACAAGACCTTCAGAGAGAAAACGCTATCATATTTTGTAAATAACAGGATTTATACAACGTTTGCTGTGCCAGCATGTTTTAGTGCAAGACATCTAGAGACACTTACTGCTAGAATGATCGTAGTCTGATAGGCAGATTGCGACATCCGCGTGTTATACTAGACATTCACAACTACTATGGCACCCGTCCAAGGTACTATAATGATTTAACGCGACTGCAGTAACAGCTCCAGCTGCTACAGAACTTCTGGGTATGAGCATATCCTGATCTCATCTCACGCTACCTATCACAAGAACACCCAAAAGACTGTGGGTTTTGGTGCCACACTAGTTCAACAGGATGTCTAGGGAGTCTGTAATGTCAGCTCTGAATCCTACAAGGCACATACTAAGAATTTTGTACCAGCTTAGTGAACTATATGTTTTTTAGAATATGTTACATGATCAAGCCATTTTGGAAGCTTCCCATTGAGTACGTCCTCTTAAGTCACATCCCTCTTTCTACACTGCACATACTTTATAGGCTGAGGATTTCGGCACGACCGTCGTGCCGATAAGAACCCTTATCGGCAAGACGGTCCTGCGGATAAGAATCATTATCGGCAAGACGGTCGTGCGGATAAGAATCCTTATCAGCACGACGGCGATCAGATACTCCTTTACAGATGCTATGGTCTTTCTTACAATAGTTTCATACAACACTGTGTCAGCAATTCATATGGAGGATGTTAAATAACCTAAAAGATGATAAAAAAACATCTTATGACCATCTTTTAGTTGTTAAAACGTCTGAGAACCGGCACCCAGCTTTACCGTTAAGTGGGGAAATCTTAGTTTGGGCATATTCCAGTTCGATGTGCACAGGTTGTATCGTTTATACGTATGTATGTAAAACGTATTCAGTCAGAGTGACAATATGAGTTCGCAATTATGTAGTTATTTATTAACAAAATGGTTAAATTACCATTTTTTTAATGAAAGGAATTTTATTCGTTCTGCTTATGTACAAATCCTGAGAATCCAAAAAATAAATAAATAAACAACAACAACAAAAAGATAATAAGTGCAACCCAACAACTGTTATATCTGACGATATTAGGGTCAGTTGTTCTACTTGACGATATGTATCAGACAAGTAGAACAACTGACCCTGACCGACAAGTCATTAAAGAAAGTTAGGCATGATTTATCAGACTAACTGTCTTTAACTTGTCGGTCAAGTTCAAAGATTTATTTCAGTTGTCCGACAAGGGCAAAGTTTTTTTGACTCATTTTATATCAGTTATGTCTGCTACAATAAATTTAATTTTGTTCGATAATACATTTACATTATGTAATGCTTTTTATTAATAGGTTTCGACATTTTCCTAAAAGTGTTTATTAGACTAGATTTTTTTCAGTAATTTGTCAGTCAATATCAAAGATTAATTTCTATTGCTAATTTAAATCAATGATTTCAACACATTTTATATTGGTAACACAGATAATGATAAATTGATAAATTTAAAATGTTTGGAATGACACGGAATTTGGATGTAATGAGCCGGAATTTGGATGTAAACAAAAGATTGACAAAAACTTTGCTGGAAAAAAAATCTGACACAAGTAGGTCACAATCAGATATTTTTTCCTGATTCAGCTTGTCGGTCAAGGTGAAAGATTTGTTTGAAATAACTTTATATCAGTTTACAAAATAAACTATTATTTGGCACATGTTTAATGCGACAATAAGATTTTTTTTATTTAAAAAAAAAAAAAAAAAAGAAATATCATAATCGTGGGTTGAACCCGGGCCGCAGGTTTACAGGACCGAGCACATTACCAGTGCGCTACTGCCGCTAACACTCTTGTAGCGATAATCTAAATTAGTTAATGTCAAATGTTCAATATACAGCTGTTGTCATACCCACATCGGACTGTGTTTTAACTGTAATAAACTTGTTTTAAACGTTAACCTGATCACCAGACCCGATAAAAAGTATTCAGCAACTGATGTTGAAATGTGTAATTCGAATTTACGCAATTACTAGCCAGCTCTTTGTCCGACAGTCAAAAGGCTTCCATGATGAAATAGAGAATATAAGATTATGATTGAAATTAAAATTGTGTGTTGTGACTCAGATACTTAAGAACAATTATTTACAAACAGAAATGAAATAATATTATTATATGATAATAATAATAATTCTCAGAGTGATCGTAACTTTGTCTATAGAATATCTGACCGCCGTCGTGCGGATAAGGATTCTTATCGGCACGACCGTCTTGCGGATAAGAGTTCTTATCGGCAGGACCGTCGTGCGGATAAGGATTTTTTATCCGCAAGACGGTCGTGCCGATAGTCACTACCTACTTTATGTAACATATACTCGGTAACGTTTATAACAGCTAAACATTCTACATGTATCTATTTTGATTAAATTGTATAAGTTTTATGTTTTGTATAAAATTATGATAACCTTTTCATTGGTACCAGTAAGATGCTTTCGTTCATCAAAATAAAATATTTTGTCATTTTTGTCCTATAAAAAAACCTGGTAACGTAAAAAATGATCTCTTTTCACTCTGAGAATACAGTTGTTTTTCTGTAGAAAATAAGAAATTACCGTTTCCACAATGGTATGCTTAATATCAATTTCAATGTCAATTTTGATGTGAATCTATCAATAATATATATGATTCATAATAATGATGTGGTAACGTAAATTACAGCCACAAAACAGAAGTTTGAAGGCAAAAACTGTCCGGTTTTAACTGCTTCACAAATATACTGTGGTATAAAACATTTTTCAAAGTGTGAGGCAAAGTTATTGTTAGTTCAAAGACTATAAGAGTTGACAACATTTGACACTTTAGCAAAATTGACTAGTTTTACCGCCATTTTAAAAGTCGTCGGCCATCTTAAAATGGTGGAATTTTAGGTGGCCAACGTAATTTTCGATTGCCAATGAGCAGATGAAGGTTTTAGTTAAAGATGGTGTTTGTATCAGTATTTGAACTATTTGGTCGTTTTTGGCCCTAATCCGCTACACTATGTTGATTTAAACCATTGAAGTTTTTTACTGATCGTTCCAACGCGGTTCCTGTTTGTTAGACTGAGTAAGTTTTGAGTAGTCTGTATTGGGCGGGTAATGCTTTGTAACTGCTGTATTTTCGGGTATCTACATTTAAATGTCTGGGTCGGCTCATGGTGTGATCTGGCATAAAGTGAGCCGCCACACGAGAAAACCAACTAAGTGGCATGTGCCCCCAGCGCTGACTCAGATCTGCCTGGATAGCCACTCAGCCTGATCAGAGTCTTTGCGTTGCGCTTAAAGGTAGCTAAGGGTCTAAGCTAGCTCCATGTGGACAGCAAAGACTCTGATCAGACTGGGTGGATGCCTAGGCTGATCTGAGTCTTTGCTGGGTTCACATGCCACTTTGTTGCTATTGTCGTGTCGTGGCTCATTTTACTAATACACTAATTTGGAAATATCTCTGCACTAAGGTCGAATTAATATAATATCAGGTTGCCCTTTTTCCCCTAGCAATGGAATACATCACGCGTGACAACGTGATCTTTTTTCTAACCATTGTTTATTTATTCATTTTTTTTTCTGAATAAATGACCATCAGTCAGAGCATTTATGTAAAAATTAGTCTAAAATCACGTTGCCAGTTTGTTATGAGTAGATAGACCTTACGAACATGATCAAAACAAACAAATTATAGTTTTCAGATGTCGAGGTAGCCTGCGGATCAGATTGTCATATATTTAAGTCAGAAAAAAAAATCAAAATTGGGTGCGTTTTTTTATAAAGAAGTTGGTGAACACAGCCTTTTGTGATTCTCAGATGAAATACTTGTCTATCAAATTGTGAGCATGTCGAAGTTACCTAATTATATGAACAGCTCTTTTATTTTTTCTCTTCGCGACGGCCTTGTCTGTCGCCTTCCACGGGACGCAGAGGTCGAGGTGGCTCGGTTGGGGACGCCTGCGCTCGCAAAATAATACGTATGCGTCTCGAAGCCGAGTTCTGTATCTCGCGCAATGCGTCATTAAGTATGGCACGGAAAGGGATTTTTGTGACTTGCCGAGACCTGCCCTTCACATTTTCTTTCAAACGTTTGGCGTTTAGCGACACTGAAAAAGTTAAATACAGAAACGCGCGTCTGTCGCACTAAATATGGTATATGGTACGTATATGTATTTGAAACTAGAGCGATAAAAATACCTACATGACCATTGAAAGCTAAAACTCATAAACATGGTAATGGAAAAAATAGTAATTTTACAGAGAAAAACGGGTTAGTCTTTTACCGGGTGCACGGCCTGATGAGAGAGTTTTTTTTTTTTTTTTCCTACAAACTTTTTTTTTTTTTTTTTAATGGGCTCCTCCTCCCCTACACCCATTCCGTTTTTTTTTTTTTTTATGTGTATTTTTTTATTATTATTATTTTTTTTTTTTTTTTTTTTTTTTCCTCTCCTTAATTTTTTTTTTTTTTTTTTTTCCAAATAACATATTTACATCATTTCAAAATTACACATTCTGTACATCATGACAACAAACAGATTGGAACCTGAAACATAGAAAAAAAATATACATAAGTAAGATGTGAATAAATAAATAATTAAATTCTAATTATGAAATATATTATCATGTTAAATGTGCATTATCATATAGTGCTGGTGGCTCTACTACGACTCAAAAGGTAGAATTGAATAGAATAGCGGTAAAATATTAGTCACGTTCAGGATATTTACACGAGTTAAAAACATATTGAAATTTTTTAACCGGTAGAAATACTATAGACATCTATACTTTGCCAGGAACTGAACTCTTAGACTTTCCTTGCTCGAAGACCCACATTGTCCGAATGAAAAACCACGGTCATAGGAGACGTGGGCATTCACCCGGGCAATGCCGTCACCCGATATGGTGTTACATAGATATGTATGCCGAATGCACCTAACCCGGAAAAAAAATCCATGAAATCCGTGATTGACCTACTTGCCACGCGAAAGATTAACGGTACGGAGAAGATGAAAGATTAGACGTCAAAATCCAAGATAATTAATTTATTTAGGTAAGAGGTAGTGTTTAAAATATTATGAATAGATAAACATTGTTGCAACTGTATTCAACCTGTTATTTAAAACATTAGCCCTAAGGGCTGGTGACAGCAATTTTTTCCCTTTTTTTTTTTTTTTTTTGATGATGTCTTCATTATGTTACTTGCACTAAATAACCTCCTCCCCGAGTGTTGGTATGCTAAATCGCCGCAGCCCTCCCCACCCCCTTTTCTCAAGCCTGCCCCATTCCATTCCCCAAGCCTCCTTGACTCGTCTCTCCCTCGCCATCCCCAAGCCTCCTAACCTACTAGACCATGTCAGCCAAAAAAATCATAATTTTTATATATCCATCCAACAAAACGGGGGAGAGGTTCATCTCAGTAAAAAAAAGAAGAAGAAAATTATCATATTTGTCTATGCTTGTTAAGCTCCACTTCTCTGTTGGTATCCTCTCTGTTGTCTTGTGCTTTCTTCAGACCCCAAAGGTTTACCTGTAAGAAAAGGAAAAAATGATTACAATGAATTGTTTTTGCAATATGTGTAGTATTGTAGTAGTATCACATTGAACCAGTCACCTAAAAGTACAGTGACTCGCATCTTCACCTTTCGGTTGGAGACGCGAGTCACTCTCCATATTATGATTGGACTTTGGTGCCTGTTGCATTAAATTTTATTCTTTGAAGTTGGAGCGATATATATGTGATTTCATAGGTCAAGGAAGGTATAAACCGGAACTTAATAACTTTTTTTTTAACTATCCTATTTTCATGCCCATTACGATTGCACCTACTTAATATGCGGATATGTGGATACACCTAAAAAGATTTAGAGAAAGGAAAAGAAAAAAAAAATATCACAAGATATGTGTAAAGCTTTTGATTTTAAAAAAAGAAACAAAGTATTCTATATCTATTTGTCTTATTTTTCTATTTGATTTCCTTTTCATTGTTTTCTCACAGTTTGTTTTATTATTTATATGCTTTATTTTTCAAGATTTGCTTATGCCTTTTTAGTATTTTTATTAATGGTACCTTTTTATATTTCAGATTGTAAAGTCCAGAAGGAAGAGAAGGCATACAGTAACAACAACAACACAAAACACAGTTTTAGCAGTTTAAATAATCTAATATGCTTCTATGAAATAGTTAGTCAAAACAGATGAGGTTATAATCTTCGTCCCAGCGGCGACCACCGGGCTCAGAATGAACACACACACAAATGAAGCCTGTTAGTAAAATGAAAAGCTAGAAGAAAAAGGTCAGTAAGTGTTACTTTATAAATATATGAAATATGTACAAGAGCATTTGACAACTTTACTTCAAGCATTTTAAACAGGAGGCTATGTACAAAGGTCACATTGCCAGTTTGCTGGGAGGTAATTGAAAATCTACCTGTTTGTCAAAAACAAAAGAAAACTCAGTGAAAAAAGACAGGTAGTCATCTTAGTAACAGATTTACAGCACATGTATGTAGTCATATAAAACAATCGCCTATGTTAATACAAATATTTCAAGAAGTTTATATAATTTTGAAAGAAAAGTAATTCGAACATTTTCATAAGGATTGGATATTAAATGTGTACCTGAAAGAATGCGCTCAAAAGACGAGCTCTACAATTTTAGAGCAGATCTTCAGTCGAAAAAATTTTCCGTCAAAAAGCTTTATATCAATTTTTCATCAAAAAAGAAACTAAAGGGGAAAAAAGGAGATGGACACAAGATAATAATCATAGAAACAGCCCTTATAACAGTGTTTCAATCTGATTACATTTAGATGTAATCGTAATTTGTGTTAGAATCTCCATCTGCATCCCAATTTTTTCTGAAACTGTGACACAAAGGATCTGTCATGCATAGCAGCATAAGCTACTACGCTGCATTGAGATATGACATGCAAAACAGTATTAATTTGTTTTCAATTTATATGTAATCACAGAATGAGATGGCTCATTCTTTTACATATATATATATATATCGTTTCAATATATATTTAGAGTGTAGTTACCGTTTTACACAGTGGTATTTATAAAATACGTAGCCATCTACGAATACATATATACACAGGTATGTCAACATATACACACATGCACATCACTTATGTGTGCCCACACATATGCATGCACACATAACACCACATATATACTCGTTTACACATACACACAAAACACATGCACATGACTCCTACACACCACATATATACATATGTACCTATAAACTTACACACATACTGGCATGCAAGAAGGCGCAAGCCCAAGTTAGACATGAACATACACAAGCTGACATCACTTACCCCTGATGAGAGAGTTAGAAAATGGAATATTCAAATATATACAAATATATACAGTATGCACATGTATTGAAAAGATAAATATGCCATAACATTTCTTAGATTGTGTAAAATTAAGGTTGTCTCGGTTGATACACGAATCTTTATCCGGAAAACAAGTTCATGAAGTAGGATTATATTTTTTGTTTTAGTCCTCGATTGTTCAAACTTTAAACTGTACTTTACATTTAATACCAGGTCTCTTAAATTTTATTGTAATTATTGTATTGCAATTTTTTTATTTCTTAATTCTTTCTAATGATTTAACGCCAATCTCTAATCGACAATCGTTTTTTTTGCTCTAGAAGCTGATTTAAAGGTTTGGATCAAGTAGCCTGGCAGGAGGGTGTGTACCTTTGCGCATCGTTGCAGCGTAGTCTGTGTTTGGCTTGTTTTCACCAATTATTTTTGTCGCTTGATTTAGCTATCAATTGCAGACTATCTGTATTTTGAGACTGCATGCCAATCTACAACAATAACATAGCTCTGAAGGGCTTTGACCCTATATGGCTTAATGTATATCACAGTACTCAATTTAAATTCAAGGAAAAAACACTGACAAAGGCACATTAATGTGGAAAATAAAACAATTAGTACTATAAGATACCCTCAGACTGATAGTTAACGTAAAGTCGATTGAAAACGGTTTTAAGTTCTGTAGCAATAACATGCTTACTTACGATGAAAGCTAATGACCTGGCTACTAGAATTTTCATAACTTGTTTTGTTCAGCAAAGGCAATGTTGAAAATCTGTATTCCAAGTTATTGTGTCGGATGATAGTGCAACGCGAGTGGCCACTGAATTACTGAATACAGGCTCCGTCACACCATCCAGCCAGTATGCCAGCCAGATCTGACATAAGCTCAAGAAAATATTAACTTTTTATTTTGTGATCCATTCGATATGAGAGAAAAGATAATAACAATACAGCTTTTACAAAAAGCTTGCTTCAGCGAGAGACATTATTAATCAGACAATTCCAATCCTAGCTTATCTAACGTCTTTCAAGAGAGAGGCTAGCGAGGGATACTGGCCATCTCAATACGTTATATAATTAATGATGATGGTCACAGAGCAATTCAAGCGCACATCGATGAAAAACATCTTTATATACTTAAGGCACTATGACTCTTTGACCCACGACAATATCTTTTTAACATGTTTCTCGAATGAAAAGTTTCTCATCTTTTCTGATTCCCTCTCTGTTCTGCAATCCCTAAATAACCACCATATTGAAAACCCTTCTTCTTTTGGGAATGCTCTTGAAACATAATGAGCTGAACAACATTGTATTTTGTTTTTGGACGGATACTCGGCGCCAAGTGCGTGCAACTATGGTTACGTACCGCTGAGCCACTTGGGGAACGTCGTTATGAGAGTTGAACTGAACTGAACTGTATGTTGTTGGCTTCCTAGTCACGTTAGGATTAAAGGCAACAAAAAAGCCGACATTGCTGAAAAATTGGCATTACCTCTTCATATTTCTGATCTTAAATTTCCTTACACTGATATTAAACATTGTTAAACTTCAGATCTTCATGATAAGTTGCAGATATCATGGATTGCTGCTGTCTTAAACAAACTACATTCTATTAAGCTTTCACTTGGTGAATGGCAACCGTGTTACAAAATTGATCGTAAGGAAGAAGTAACCTTTGCTCGACGCAGAATCGGACATACTTCTATTACTCACTCGTTTTTCTGAAAATGTGAGGATCTGCCCCTGTGCATTCCTTGCCAAAAGCCTATTAGTGCTAAAACCTTAGATTGCACGGATTTTCATATAACATTTACGCGTGCTTTTTTTTTTTTTTTCGTGTCAACAGTATGAAACATATGTTTGACACGGTTGAACCGGTAAAATCTATTCATTTTTAAAAGAGATCGGTATATTTAGTAAAATACTAGTAAAGAGCCCGCGCAAGCGCGGAAATATTTCATGATGGTCATGTTTATATAAAAAAAGCGAGTTTTTATTTTTCAATGTAAATGGCATTAGGCCCAGGTGAAGATATTACCTTTACCATGAATACTCACTAAAGCTTCATTTACCTAATTAGTTGTCTGCATCTACAAACTTTCAGGTAGCAGACTGCATTGTTTCTAAAACTTCAACTTTTTTCACTTTTTCCTATAGAAACCTAAGTGACTCAAAAGTTGATCTTGCCGTAAAACAGATCACGGTCATCCCAGGGTCATCATTTATATAAATTTTGTTGAGCTTTTGAGTCCTTGATGCGACAGGCTAAGTTTCAAGACCATAGGATTTGTGGTTCTGGGGGAGAATTGGTTGATCTGATGCTTAACGTCCACGGTAAACAGCTAAGGTCATGTCGGGACGGTCAGTTAACCTAACCACACTATTCCTGGGCAGGCTTAGACCTCCTAAGCGGTTAACCAGTACTAAGTGCACATACTTTCGCCAGTAACTGACAACTGCCCTTCTTGAATCAGCAGAAGGAGAAACAAAAGTATGTGGCCAGACTGGGTTTCGAACCCAGGACCTCTGACTTTGAGTCAGGTGCCCTACCGATTGCGCTACGCGGCCCGGCGTGGTTCTGGGGGAGAAGATTTTTGAAGTTTTTTACCATAATAAATGTTTGCCATCTTGGTTATATGACCTGTCCTGGGTATTTTTTTTCTGGAAAAAATGGGTCCTGGAACGTTTTTGGGGAAAATATTCAAGCCCTCTGAAGTCTAAAGGCTTATTTAGCGCCGTTGAATCATTGAAATTGATTTGTCTGCTTCGCTGGAAAAAATGCCCTTTCTTACCTGGCGCATGTGTGTTAACCTTAGACATTTTTAATTTTTGTCTTTTCGAAAGTTCAGTTCAGTTTGAATTCTCTAACGACGTTCCCCAAGTGGCTCAGCAGTACGTAACCATAGCCGCACACACTTGGCGCCGTGTGTCCGTCCAACTTTTCGAAAGACCATGTGCGTTGAGCTTTATTCTTCAATGGGCGAGTTCGATTGGCTACTCGTATTGACTATCGTTCTAGAAGAAAATGGGTCGTTTCGAGCCAGGGCCGTCGGGACTATGACCATTTAGTTCTTCATCCGTTTAGACATATGAGCAAAAATACAAAAATAAATCGTTATTTATGGGGAATGACGTACGTTCATGGGTCGGATTTTTGCATTAGAACCTGCTAGATTTGGACTTGCTAAGCAGCGCGCCGATATAACGACGCAGAACCGAAACGACCGGATTAATTTAAAACGTGTATTCGAGTACACGATAATTTCACTCGAGCGCACCCATTGTTGACATCGAAGTTTCCAGAAAAATACTTGGGAGTTAGTTTAGTTAAGTCGAGGTATTTTAGGACAGTTGATTTAAATTTGTGTTTACTCGTCTCACTGGCCGAGCGTTCATTTTATGTTGTCAGTCTTAAAATAGCCGTTGACGGGCGTGTTTTACCAAATACCGCACATGGTTCATTTTGATACCGTGCATTCATTTTTTTTACCTTACGCATGTAAAGCGTATTCTTTTATAGCGTTTTCGGCGCGAAATAGCTTTTTTGTGCTGATGTGCCGTAAAACCCCTATCACTCACTCACTCTCTCATTTAGGCATATCACCGCACTTACGATACGCGTTCTAAACCAATATTGTTTGCTCATCGTATATTGGTTTTACTTGGTCTGTTTATAAGTAAATAAGGTCGTGATGTAATTGCTAAGTTTGGTTGTTTCATTCTTTCATATAAATTTCTGTTATTGCAGTTGTCATACGGGTCAGCCTCTCCCATATTGTCAGACAGAAATAGATTTCCTAACTTTTTCCGGCTTGGTGGACCCGATCAGAAACTCAATCCCACCAAAATTGCTCTGTTGAAAGAATTCAATTGGAAGAAAGTAGCGACTATCAACCAAGCGCTGGAGTTTTTCTCTGTGGTGAGTAATACAATACCATCTTCGGTATTTAATACAGTACTGTTCTCGGTACACATTTGCAAACATTTGAGCCGCGACACGACAAAACAAAAGCAGAGGACCAATGGTCCTGTAGCTCACCTGCCACTTGGTCCTGGTATATATTTTAATGCTTTTATACATGTATATAGCACCAGGGCAGGGGCAGATAACCCCCTCCCTTGGGGATTAATGTTGAGTCCCAATTCTATATACCAAGCCACAACGTCACTGGGCCTTTGGTTCTGGACAAAGATTTCTGAAGGGTTTTAATCATATATGGGCGTGGCGGCCACCATGTTTATGTGACCATGACCATCTGAACAAACTTTGATTCCTTTGACCCAGTATTAAAGCTCCATATGAAATACAATAATCATTTGTATAAACAATGATATATACATACCGGTACCAAGTTTCAAGGTTATAGGCCTTTCGGTTCTCGAGAAAAAGACGTTTAAAGTGTTTTTACCATATATGGGCATGGTGGCTATCTTGGTCAAGTTACCAAGACCATCTGAACAAACTATGGTTCCTTTAAGCCGGTGTAGCTCCATATGAAATATGGCTTCAATTGACCCTAGTGGCCTCTGAGAAGATGTTTGAAAATGTTGACGCGTGACAGAATCTCAATGACCTTGTACAAAAGTCAAAGAATGACCTTGACCATATCTTCATCTGGTCATTTAATCAACCATATACACCAAATATTGCACCTTAGACTTAAATAGTTTCTGAAAAATCCACTGCATAAGCGTTTTCCCATATAAACGCCTAATGTACCAAAGTTGACAATGTCGTAAATTAGGTCAAGATCAACGCAAGGTCATCATTTGTATAAACTATGATGGGCCCGCATGCCCAATGCTACATACCAAGTTTCAAGGTCATAGGCCTTTTGGTTCTGGAGAAGAAGATTTTCGAAGGGTTTTTACCATATACGGGCATGGCGGCCTTCTTGGTCATGTGACCCAGACCCCGGGTATAAACTTTAGTTCCCCTATCCCACTGAGACACCATATGCAATTTGGCATCAATCTCCCCAGTGGTTTCAGAGGTGATGTTTGAAAATCTTGATGACGGACAGACCGACAAAATGACCTTGACCTTAAGTGACATAACATCTTAATCTGGTCATTTAGTTGACCATGTATACCAGGTATTGTACCTTAGACTTAAATAGTTTCTGAGAAATCCACTGTTTAAGCGTTTTCCCATATAAAAGCCTAACGTACCAAAAGTGACCATGTTGTAAATTAGGTCAAGGTCAACGCAAGGTCATGATTTGTACAAACTATGATGGGCCCGCATGCCCAAAGCTACATACCAAGTTTCAAGGTCATAGGCCTTTTGCTTCTGGAGAAGACGAATTTTGAAAGTTTTGACCCAGATCCCGGGTACAAACTTTCGTTCCCCCATCCCACTGAGACTCCATATGAAATTTGGCTTCAATCTCCCCAGTGGTTTCGGATGAGAAGATGTTTGAAAATCTTGACGACGGATGGTCTGACGGAATGACCTTGACCTTTATAGACATGATATTTTCATCTGGTCATTTGGTCGACCATGTATACAACATATTGTACCTTAGACTTAAAAAGATTCTGAGAAATCCACTGTTTAAGCATTTTTCCATATAAAAGCCTAAGGTACCAAAGTTGACCATGCCGTAAATTAGATCAAGGTCAACGCAAGGTCATGATTTGTATACACTATAAGAAGCCGGCCTGCCCAATGCTACATACCAAGTTTCAAGGTCATAGGCCTTTTGGTTTTGGAGAAGAAGATTTTTGAAGGGTTTTTACCATATATGGGCATGGCGGCCATCTTGGTCATGTGACCCAGACCCAGGGTATACACTTTCGTTCCCCCATCCTACTGAGACTCCATATGAAATTTGGCTTCAATCGGCCTAGTAGTTTCAGAGAAGAAGATGTTTGAAAAACTTGACGACGGATGGTCCGATGGAATGACCTTGACCTTTAGTGACATAATATCTTCATCTGGTCATTTAGTCGACCATGTATACCAAGTATTGTACCTTAGACTTAAATAGTTTCTGAGAAATCCACTGTTTAAGCGTTTTCCCATATAAAAGCCTAACGTACCAAAGTTGACCATGCCGTAAATTAGGTCAAGGTCAACGCAAGGTCATGATTTGTACGAACTATGATGGGCCTGCATGCCCGATGCTACATACCAAGTTTCAAGGTCATAGGCCTTTTGCTCCTGGAGAGGAAGAGTTTTGAAGGGTTTTTATTATATAAGGGCATGGCGGCCATCTTGGTCATGTGACCCAGACCCCGGGTAAAAACTTTCGTTCCCCCATCCTACTGAGACTCCATATGAAATTTGGCTTCAATCGGCCCAGTGGTTTCAGAAGAGAAGATGTTTAAAAATCTTGACGACGGATGGTCCGACGGAATGACCTTGACCTTTAGTGACATAACATCTTAATCTGGTCATTTAGTCGACCATGTATACCAAGTATTGTACCTTAGACTTAAATAGTTTCTGAGAAATCCACTGTTTAAGCGTTTTCCCATATAAAAGCCTAATGTACCAAAGTTGACCATGCCGTAAATTAAGTCAAGGTCAACGCAAGGTCATGATTTGTACAAACTATGATGGGCCCGCATGCCCGATGCTACATACCAAGTTTCAAGGTCATAGGCCTTTTGCTTCTGGAATAGAAGATTTTTGAAGGGTTTTTACCATATATGGGCGTGGCGGCCATCTTGGTCATGTGACCCAGATACCCGGAACAAACTTTCGTTCCCCCGACCTAGGTAGGCTCCATATGAAATATTGCTTCAATCGGCCCAGTGGTTTCAGAGAAGAAGATGTTTGAAAATGTTGACGGACGACGGACGGACGACGGACGGACGACGGATGCCTGGCTATACTATAAGCTCACCTATGAGCCTAAAGGCTCAGGTGAGCTAAAAAGTGGCAAGTGCGCCCAGTCCAGACTCAGATCAATCTGGACATCCGTCTAGAATGATCAGAGTCTTCGCTGTGTGCCTAAAGCTAAGGCTTTAAGCTAGTTTCATGCGGACAGCGAATACTCTGATCTAACTGGGTGAATAACCAGGCTTATCTGAGGCTACGCTTGGCGTACATGCCACTTTGTTGGTTTTGTCGTGTCGGTGCCCATTTGATGTTTTATTTCTTATGAAATTTCACTTATTATTAGCAGAGGTAGATAAAGCAAATATACGAGAAAATTTTAAAAAGGGCTCCATGAGCAAACCTTTAAATTGTGGTAGTGTTTCGTGGAAACGAGCTGACTTCCGTTATATTCATCGTCTTGATGTGTACTGGAAATTTTAGGATAAACTCGCACTTTAAAACACGAATTTCATGGCATGAACGCATGGTAGCAGCAGATATAATGTCTAAAAATAATAACCCAATCACGGCCTCTCGAGGTGAAAAAAGTTCTGTGAGTAAGCGCACGAATATATAAAATATGGAGAAGATGGTTACTGCTGAGTCCGCTCTTCAAGAGGTGCAGTATCGTACTTTGTCCGTGGCATCTATGGCTTCAGTGAATAAAAGCTTATGGGTAGGATCGACCTAAACATATTCAGCATATTCACAGTATGGATTCTAAGATCAGCATTGTTACATGTAAAGGTAGTCTGGTACACGGCTATAGTATTAACGTCGTTGTCAACGTAGTGTATGATGGTTCAGGCGCCGAAACAATCAGGTTGTTTTCCCCTAAGACAACGCTTGGTCTTTGAAAAGGTCACTTTTCATTGTCGATAATTTCCACATCCCAAATGCTGAAACTTCCTCTGAAATTATCTGAGAAGTACGCGACATGTGTATTTCTATTACCGTTGAGACTAGCGTGTATATGCCGCATGCCTGTACGGTTGTTTTTGACGCGCGGAAAGAAAAAAAACAGAAACAAAGAGAAAGGAGCGCGACAAACTACAACACTGTAAAATTATGTGCATTGAAAAATGGGCTTTATTGATTTTAAAATACGAAATATGCCTATTCGCACGCTGATTTTGGCCTGTACAGGCCACATATGTGTGAAATAATGCCAATGTGACACGCCTTTTTTATATACCACAGGTTATAGATGATTTCGTAAAGAGCGTCAAAGGAACAGAGATATCAATTATATCCCAAGAAATCTTTGAACACGATCCACTAACGAGGATTGAAAATCTCAAGGTTTGTCATTTGTCGTTCACGCATGCAGCCGCTATATGGGTGTTTATTTGCACTTTTCTAACATGTTAATATACCTTGGTATCAATGTTGACAGTCTAGGAATTTTTCCAGGGTCAAAAAAACGTTACAACAGCTAGCAGAATGTAAGGATATTGTTTAAATATGCTCATTGATGCAGTAGATTTGATGGCCGCCCAACTGTATCCGTTTACGGATTGTTTGTTCTTCAGTATTCATTGCAATTTCTAATCCATTCTGAAGATCAAAGAGTGTTATTGTTTCTGCTAATAACAGTTTGTTGAACTGCGGTATCAGTAATACTGATCACCGTCTGCATGATGTACATAGTATCAATGCCACATCTTTCTTAAACCCGTTGGAAAACAATTGGAAAGTGCAGCTCGGCGTTAGTTCAGGCAATATACACTAAACCCTTGATATCCCAAAGTCGAAGTTCATCCCAAACTACATATACCTCTAAGTAAACTTTTTGACCCCAGAAAATTTATTTTGAGATACTGGAAGGTTGAGAACACAGGATTTGAAATGTAAGAAAACAGAGAAAATGCGTCCAAACAATTCTCTTTGATATAAGAAGATACAAACTACGTGCGACAGACTTGCCTGGACATGTGCAGCAATTATAGTAGTCCAGGTTTCCGCTGCACGGCGCGATTGTAGCACGTGAAAACCATTATTTACACGCTTGCATTGTTTTGTTTTTGTTCTTTTTACTTCCTTTTTATTTTGGCCTTAAAGCTCTTTTGAAAGTGCAGAAACACTGAGCCCTTTCGCTTAGTATTATTAAAAAGCAACAACTATTTGATAATAAATGTTATGATCTCTAGACAGATGACAAACATGAAGTAAGTAGCTTAGCAACAAACGTTATGAACGTAACGTCATTGACGTCAAATGCTTTAGTGCGGACTGAACTTCTGAATATCACACTTCTCCTCTTATTTAAAAGATCAGTGTCTTTACTATAAATAATGTATACTGATTGTTCTTAATGTAAAAAGTAAATACCCTAATATGTTCTTATTACAAGTATCACGCTTGCCATACAAACTGATTAATCTTATTTGTTGTTTCTACACTATCCTCTCCAGGTTTCGTGCTATGCGCTATTTGATCTTTGCTATGAAGTTCATCTATGTCTCAGCTTGTATGTTTTAGCTTTTCTCTGCCTCATCTGCACTATATTTCAACTCAATATTTCAGCTTTCTCTGCTTAAGCGTCTTATTACATCAGCTTTTCTCAGCACCAGGGGCCGTATTCATAAAGCCACTTAAGTGGTTGCTATGCGGTTGCTAGGGCTCAATTTCTATGAAGGAGATTCCCTACAACTACGGAATTTGCTCTGGAGGAACAGTCTTACAAACAAGACTGTTCCTCCAGAGCAAATTCCGTAGTTGTAGGGAATCTCCTTCAAAGACTGTTCCTCCAGACCAAATTTCATAGTTGTAGGGAATCTCCTTCGCAGAAATTTAGCCTTAGCAACAGCATAGCAACCACTTAAGTCGTTTTATAAATACGGCCCCAGCTTCTCTATCCAGCTTGTCTCTTGAGATTCTCTAAATATCATTGTTCTCTGCTATAGCTTCTCTATGTTTCTCCTTTGGTCTACTTCATTTTTTTCTCTGAGATGATTTATAACCCTCTTTTTCATTTTAGTTTTTCACTCTGGGTTGCCTTTAACCCTCTGCTTCATCTCTGCTTCCTATGGGTTACTTAGAGAAGATCTGCTGCTTCTCATTTTATTTTCTATAGGGTGCTTATAACCCTCCACTTTGTCTCGTTCTTTCTATGGGTTGCTTATAACCCTCTACTTTGTCTCTTTATTCTATGGGTTGCTTATAACCTTCTACTTTGTCTCTTTTTTCTATGGGTTGCTCATAACCCTCTTCGCCATCTCATTTCTCTGAGGGTTACGTATAACCCTCTTCTTTATTTTTTTTTGCTCTATTCTTATCTCGTTTCATCTTGGGTGGCTTATAACCCCCTATTATATGATTATAACTTGTTGCTACACGGTATTCATCTGTTTCTCCTTCCAGCATTGAAGAAGTCCCACTATTTCCCCTCGGGTCTTTCCAGTCCCTGAATAATCTTCTATTCAGTCTGCTCTTGTTATGATCCATGATAGCTGCTTATTTCCTTCTCTATATTTCTCTCAGTCCGTCTATTTAGTCCGCTTTAATTTCTGCTTATTCTCATCTACTGCATTCTTCTTCTTCTTTGCGGTCTTTTATCTTAGTCGCCTCCTTTTTCTCCTCGTCGCCAATGTAATATCTTCACGGAAGGGTTAGCCCTTCCGCTTAGTATTATTAAAAAGCAACAACTATTTGATAATAATTTCAATGATCTCTAGACAGATGACAAACATGAAGTACGTAGCTTAGCAACAAACGTTATGAACGTAACGTCATTGACGTCAACTGGTTTAGTGCGGGCTGAACTTCTGAATATCACAAGTAGGCGTGATGTTCGGAACTATCAATTTAGGGACAGCTTTTACTACGTTCTAAAAACGTTGCAAAACGGCAGTTAACGTTGTAACACGTAGTGAATACGTTTTAGTATAGTAACGTTTGTTCTGGATATTTAGCTCAGATGTGGCATTTTGATATATGTAACATATACATAGAAAAACGTAGTAACACGCAGTAAAACGTTGTCGAAACGTACTGAAACGTAGGCTAAACGAATCAAATGCGTAAATGAACGTAACAAGAATAACCTAGATATCCTCTGAGCCACCGCCTCACTGCTATGTATTGACGACTATGTCTTTCTACATATTTAAACGTACCAAGACGGCAATATCCATATCAAAACATACTGAATACGTATTTCATACGGATATATGCAGTTTCATACGTGACCTAGCTACGTTTGAGTTGACAGTTTACTTTAAACGTAGCATTTCGAAATATTAACTAGTATGCGTATTAAAACGTATTGAAACATAATCTGAACATACTGTAACGAAAATGAAATGTTTTAATTACGTTGTCATATGTGTAGGTCCTGTACGTACTACCACGCATTATTTACGTTTTCCTACGTCTTAGTACGTTTTGAGACGTTTTATTCTGCGTTTTATTACGTTTGTTTTTGTGTTACCTTTTTAAACGTTACTTTGACTACGTAGTTATCACGAACACTTCCTAGAAGTCCTTGGTTTAAACGTACTGAATCGTAGCAGGTATGTTAACTGTTCTCATCCCTTCTGGAAGCGTGGCACAAAGCCGTTTGATAACCAAATAATACGAGCTAAATCGTAGTTAACCGTAGTGAAGCGTACGGGAAACATATCAGAAACGTAGTAGCACCGAAATACCTTCAGAACGGGGGTACATTTTTGCCAAACGTAGGGGCGGGCCCTTGGTATAACCCTAGCCCTTAAAGCGTGACAGTGAGACTGGGTCTTTTCGTGAATTTTCGACCACGTGACTATCCTGGACACTACCTAGTAATGTCCAGTAAAACGTACTGACCTACAGGAAAACATATCGAAAGGTAGCAGGCTAGCAAAACGTACGCATCCCTAGTAAAAGCGCGTCACTACACCGTTATTAACGAATAATAAGAAGAAAGAATAGTTGTTAAATATAGTTGAATACATTAATTTCATTACTGGCATTATTGTTTTCATTACTATCCAAAGGCGGCAGTTTTGATTTGGTTCTTCTTGGTAGTTGCTATATCTGTTATCGATATATTGTTTTTGGTGTTCAGGCTAGCCCGTTGACCACTTACATGGGAAATGGCTGTTCACATGGCTGCCGCTGGTGTTGTCTTTGGTCATGACTATATGTAATTTTGTGTTGTCTCTTCTTCCCACATGGTGTCTTGGTTGGATCTGGGATTGAATTGTGAGTTCCTGGGACTTCACTACCTTACTTTGAAGCATAGAATGTAGTAAAACCTAAATCCCTACAAAACGCAGCTAAAGTCTGGCCAAATGTACGTGCGGAAAACGTAGTAAAACCTAGCCCTCTGACATCTCAAAGTATCCTTATATATCAAGTACTGTAGTTTTTACATATTTCCTTTTTTCTTACACTCAAACTCCTGTTATTTCAAACTACTACTGGCGTCTCAAAGTAAATATTCTTGGACCGGAGAATTTACTTCGAAATATCAGAAGGTGAATTTCGATTTTGAAATATCGAGAGTTAACTGTCTTTTGTACTTTACAACATTCGCTTGTATTGTCGTTTTGTCACTAAGGCTCGTCGGGTTCACTAACACGTTTACTCAGATTTTTATTTATATTTATGTTTCATAGCCCCACTTTTCGTGAACCTACTTATTTTCTCAGGCCAAACAAAACTGTTTATTCTAGAAGTTGATAATGGTATTATATCAGTTCTTATTTTGCAATCTCGAATGCATATTGCACATCAAAGAAATTAGTGGTTTGATCACGTCCTGCTAAGTGTTATTCTGTACTAGCAATGAAAGAACGTTAATGACCGTCGCCATCGTGCACATATATTTGAGCCGCGACACAACAAAAGCAACATAGTGGCATGTGCGCCCAGCAAAGACTCAGCTCAGCCTGGGCATCTGCCCAGTCTGATCAGAGTCTTTGCTTTACGCTGAAAGGATAGCTTAGGATCTATGCTAGCTCCATGCGGACAGCGAAGATTCAGATCAGACTGGGTGGATGCCCAGGTTGATATGAGTCTTCGCTGGGCGCACATTCAACAGTGTTGGTTTTGTCGTTAGCGGCTTATTTATGGTATATTTACGTCTCAACTGTTTCTGCATTTCCGCTAAACAGGTAATTTTGTAAGCATTGCGGAAATCATCAACTATTAAAATCCATCCCTGTTTCAGATATCCACGATGTCTATGGACTGAAAATTAAAATGTAAAAATAAATGTAAGACAGTATATATTAGCCAATCATAATCAGACACCGGCACGCAAACTCACGCCGACGAATGGAATACAGTCCAACCTGTATTAAGTTAGCACCTAAAGGATAATCAAAATCTGCTCGTTTAAGACAGGTGCTTGCTGAATACAGGTACATTTCAATATACGAGGGATGTTCAGAAAGTTCTGATCGTGACGTCTTATTTTTGTAACCATCATAAATACAGAACTTCTCATAGCGAAAATATATAAAGGTATTATGTCCGGACAACTCTGCAAACGTGGTGTATATTTTCTAAAGGACATATTTTTTAATGTTTATGAAAGAGGTTACACTACAGCCACTGCAGATTTTCACTTAAGAAGGTCATAGTTTATATATAAGCAGTCTTTGAATTGTTTTCATCATTGCTACTTAAACTTATTCCCCAGGAAACTGTGACCTGTAAATTTCGCGGAAAATACATTTAATCTGGGTTCCATACTGTCCCTTCAATTTAGATTATAAGCATTTTATGTAGTAGCAAATTCTCCCTTTCTGCTTAAGTTATAATGATTTTGTATCAAAAACAAGGGTTTTAACATTCAAAATTTTGTTAGGAAGAGCATTTGCACGGGCCAATTCGAAACCGTCGAAAAATTAAAACTGATGTAAACAACGAAGCCGCTACGAGCTTTTGAAAATGACGCTGACGTTGTTTTTACTAACGTCATAAGAACAGCGCATTGCTTTGCAAGGACTGAATCGATAACGTTTGCTACCTTTCTAACTTTTGAATGGATATTGAAAGCAACGAATGACAAGAAGCTGACAAAAATTCATTTTGTATTTACAATGATATTTCACTTGAATGTCACACCGAAAATTAATTCACATATGAAATTAGCCCAGTGGTATGACTGGGGCCTAATAACATGTGTTGTAACTCAATCAGAATATATATCTTTGGATAGTGTTAGGTATAATTATAAAGACGAAATGTACTACTTTCAATACATGCTTAGCATTTGCCCCCAGCATGCCTCTAAACAAAGGTATGCGGCTAGAATCAGAACTTTCTGAACAATCCTCGTATTTGCCTGTTTTGGGAACTGAATACATGCTTGCTGAATACAGGTTGCTTGCTTAATACAGGTGGCCACTAAGACAGGTTTTACTGTAACTAATTGCTGATTTATTATCCCCCGTCGAAGGTGGCGGGATATAGTTTTCTCCATGTCTGTCTGTCCGTCCTACCATCCGTCCGTCTGTCCGGAGCCATAACTAAGTAACCACTAGACAAAATTTCATGGACCTTAAAAGAAGTATATATCACTATACCGCACTGATGCCGGTGAAGTTTCGTCAGACTGGCTTAAGTGGTGAGTTATTGCCTTTTAATTGACTTAAAATCAATAAAATGAGCTATAACTAAGTGATCAATTACCAAAACCTCATGAAACTGAATCTAAATATGCACATGTACCACCATAACCTGGTTATGCACTTAAAGTTTCATTAGAATGGCATCAGTAGTGCATGAGTTATTGCCCTTTAATCGACTTAAGATTGATAAATCCAGCCATAACTAAGTAATCAATGAAAAGAATTCTTAAAAACTTATTCTTAATATATATCTCCGTATCACATTGATGCATCTTACTTTTTGTTGGAATTGCGCGCTGATGCACATGAAGTTTCGTCAGACTGGCTTCAGTATTGCATGAGATATTGCCCTTTTTATTGACTTAAAATCAATTAAATGAGTCATAACTAAGTAACCAATTACCAAACCTTCATGAAACTGAAACTAAATATGTATCACCATAACCTATTTATGCTCATAACGTATCATCAAAATGGAATCAGTAGTAAAATAATAATGTATCTTCTTGACATGGCAGATCTTGGGATGCAGTGCTTGTTCAGCCCCTTCTGTCCCAGTACTTAGAATTTGTACGGTAGTGGAAAAATGCCAAAGTTCAGTTCTTTGTTAATGACTAACATCAGGTGGTGATGAAATAATTCATTAATCCAAATCAAAACAAGGACAGTAAGCATCAGCTTACAGTTATTTTATTTCACTTTTTTCTTCTTCTTTTTTAGCCTGTCGAGGACAAGGAAGAAAAAAGAGAAGAATCGTTGTGTTTTACTTCTTTTATTTACATAAAAATGTTCAGTTGGCAACACCGTCAAAACACGGCCGATTAACGTCAAACGACGTCTTATCGACGTCCATAAAACGTCTTAATTCTGGATTGAAATTGGTCCGATGGCATTTTGACATGTCTACGGGAATAAGGCATACACTTTATAAAGGTGAATGAACGGGATTAAATGAGCCTTGTCTAATTACCCAACACACAGTAAGATTTCCCTGTCCAAATTACCTTTTATATCATGATTAGAAAATGTCTATAAATCCGTATTTCTAATCAAATCTTGTTCAAACTTCATCATGGCGTAGACGAGTATCTGTACCTTCCATATGCATGAAACAACAGCATTAATGAAATCGTTGACAATGGTTTACATGCGTTTTTCAAGCTTACTCTCTGCATGGACTGCAGAGCATACATATATATCTGGATATTGTTAGTGAGTTTTGTTTGTGTTTTAAACGTCATAACACGTCAGCAAATGGTCGCTGCTTTACGCCAAGAATGGAATGCGATTCCTCAGAATTTGATTCGGACTATCATCAGTTCGATGCGCGGAAGATGTACGGCGGGCATGCGAGCCAAGGGAGGTCACACCTCTTATTGAAAACTGTGACATTGAAAACTGGCCCTTGCTTTGTTCAGAGACCCGTCACAAAACACTTAATTAACACAATTTAATGAAATGTTCGGGTTGAACTATCCGATCGTCTACTTCTAACACTGTATGAATCATTTTCTGAAATCGTGTTCAATTCCCAAGAAATACCCAAAATATTACTGTGTGCGTTTCTTTTTTTTTTGTTTGGTATATACATCATGTACCATTTAAGAAAAGAAATATTGACGGAAAGACAACCGGTACGGACGTTGTAGAGATGGTTTCAGTAGTAACGAGCAGAGTATAATTATATGGTTGGCTCTCGTATTTCTATTCCAGTATTTGTTAAGATAATTATGGCAACTTCACAAGTAAAAATTATCATTTGTAGAAAAGTATCAAAGAACTCAGTTTGTTCTTGATTTAAAAACGTGCTATCGAAAAGGATTAAGGCTAGCACTCCTACATATGCCTAGAAATAGTCATCATGTAAAGTACAGTCTAAGTGCGTCTTAAAATGGCAGAATTTCGGAGAGGATTGTCTTGACCTGGTGTAATATTGACAGTCATGCACTCATAAGCGTACTACTGTGATTTGTATATTCAATAATAAACAAGCTAGCTTCTTTAAAAAGAACCCCACAGAAAGGTCTGCTGCAGTGTCTTATACAGTTTAGTAGCCGGTTTTCAATCAGGACCTCGTCAGTGGCGTCTGCTGCATATAATGTAACTGCATGCCAGGTTTAACTTAATGGTCATAAACGACTGCTTAAAACCGTAATGGCAGTCAGTTACATTTTATACCCTCATTACTGTATATACAACAACCAATCACTTGCTAAAGCAGACATGGTATAAATGGTTGGACGACTTTCGATTTTACGTCCTTTTTAACAGTATTTCAGTCATATCAGGACAATGAGAGGGTGATAATGAAATGATGTGTGCAGTGGAACCTCGTTAACGGTTAGAAACATTCTCACCTCTAGCGACCCAGTAGCGGGGCTCGAACCCGGGGTGGCTTGATCAGTAGCCCTTAACATACAGAGCTATCGGGGCTCCTAAAAACGGAAAGGGTCTGAAAGGTCTCATTACCACGATAGTAGAAGTCAATGGAGATAATAGTCACAATAGTCAGTGATCTTATTCGCAATTTAGTGATGGTTCTTTTAGACAACAGCCTTTAGGTTTCAAATACTTGTATACGTACCGCTAATACAAGCGTGGACTTCATCTATTATATTCTGTTTTATATATTAATCTTGCAAGGTCGTTGGGGCACCACAGATGACTTGGCATCAATCTCTTTCGCCTTGTCCTGGTTTCATCTGCTCTAGTTGAACTGGCAAAATCCAACCCTGCCCACTGTTCAATATTGTCATCCTACCTCCTCTTCTATCTATCCCTTCTTCTTTTTCCTTTCACTGTGTCTTGTAGAATTGTCTTTGCTAAACAAGAAGACCTGAAGGTATGGCGAAACCACCTTAGTTGCCGTTTTCACCATGGTCAGGAGTTCTACTTATTCTCAAATGGTTGCTTGGATCTTTCTGCGAACAGCGTTATTGGTTATATGGTCCTTGTACAAATCTTCAGTAACCTTCGGTAGCATCTCATCTCAAAGGCCTGCATTCTTTTCTCTAACTCTGCTGTTAAGGTCCATGATTCACAGGCGTACAGGAAAAATGGAAATGACAAGGCAAGGCATCATTTCCACCTTTCATTCAAGAGGTATGTTGCTATCTCTCCAACTTCAGCTTTGTTAAAGCTGCGGTGGCTTGTGCAGTCTTAGAGAGAACCTTCGTTTTTGAGCCATCATCTGAGACAACTGCTTTAAGGTATTTGAATCTTATTACGGTACGCAGCTTCTATCCTTTTACCTTGATCTCCCTCTTGAAGCCATTGGCGTTGTTTGTCATTGGTTTTGTCTTTTCAGAACTATCTCCATCACACCTTATGCTGAAGATGGTGGATGACAGGGGATATCCTTGCCTCATACAAACTGTTCTTATGAACCATTCTCCCGTGATGCTATTCATCTGGACTGTTCTTGTAGCCTTGTCATAGTTCTGCTCAGTCGTGCGAACTGGATTGCACTGATGTTGTACTTCCGCATGGTGGCCCATACCGCACGTCGAAGGATTTTTTTAAATCAATGAATAGATTTTGCTGGTGCTGAAGGTACTTTTCACACAGGATTCTTAGGTTGAAGATCTGTTCTGTGGTGCTCCTTCCGGCTCTGAACCCAGCCTGTTCTTCAGCGATTATCTGCTCGTCTTGGGGTTTAAGCCTGTTCAAGATGACTTTCAGCATGATTTGCTCAGACTGATGAGTCTGATGGTTCTGAAGTTCTGGCACAGCTGTAGGAAGCTCTATTTAGGGGATCTAATAAACAGTGCCTGAGTTCATGGAGAAGGCTATTCTCTTGTTCTCCAGATCTTGCTATAAATCTTTATTAAAATATCAGTCATGGTCTCCCCGCAAGTTGAAACAAGTTCAGCTAGTACACTATCAACTCCGGCAGACTTCAGTGCTGCTACTGCAATCTCAACGTCCTCGCGAAGAATCGGTTAAAGATTAAACAAAACCTGTGAACACAGCATCATTGGGTGGAAGTCTTCATAGAAGAAGTCTACGGTCAGGATAGAACTTGAATCTGAGTCATGTTTTACCGGTATTACCCGAGCAAGCTGTGCTCATCGTGGTAAAACAGCTAGATAAAGGAGTCTTTGTAGGTCTGGGATAGGCCCAACTATTTTGGCTCTTTGAGTGTTGTTTATATCAAAGGCAGTGGGCAAGTTATTGACCTGCTGAAAGGAAATAAGATGCTCCTACCGCCATTCCTGGGCCTCCATGAGTCACCCAGCCCGATGGGTCAGTAAGGGGTGGTAATAGCACAACATGTGTTGTGTTACATGTCCCTCGAAAAGAAGGAAGCTATGAAAGCAATCACATGTGTGCGCTGAGGTACAAAATTTAACCTATTATTATATGGCTTTTGCATTTCATTGGCTAAAGAGAAATGATTTCCGATTAGCTTACTTATAAGATCAGGTGAAACAATTCTTATTTACAAACATGACTAATGCATAAAACTTGAGAAAAAGAGTGGAGGTAGAACCCAGCTGTTTACTAAGGTTAGGCGCACTATCTTGTTTAATACCTACTTAAAAATGAAACGCTGTTTTCTAAGTTTAGTTTGCTAATGAGATGTAGTAGGGCAATACACATTTACAAAACAAAAAAGTGCTTTCGTTGCTTGATAAAATGTGCAATGCTCAACAAAATAAATAACACGCCGTACGTTGTTTAAGTCAGTGAAAATTTGCAATAAATATTGTTACCTACCGTACCTGAATAAGCTCTGTGGTTTTGGACTGGACATAGCTTTATCGATTTTTTTCTATACGGGCAATGATAGATATAGGAGTAATAAATGCAGAACCAGATTAAAATGTCCTGTTTGTAAAGGTTTGAAGACCTTTCCAATAAGGCAGATCTGACTAATCTAAGAAATAAATCCTAAAATCAAACCAATATCAGCAGCCACGTGTTCTAAGACATACCCAACAGACAAATCTCAACCCGGAAACCATATCCCACATATAGCACCCCGGAAGCTGTATCATACTCAGCAGCGAAGCATGAGTATCATGAGAAAATGCGGAATAACTAAGTGAGACGTATATCACATATGATTATAAAACGAAAAGTTCAAACAATTTTTAGGAGTGCGGAAATAGCACTCGACCCATCACAATATCAGTGTAGAATGGCATAGAGAACACGAGTATATTTTAATTCTTTCTACTAGCCTATACACAGCACTGATCGTTTTCTTTAACTAGAGGGCCAAGAGGCCCTGAATCGCTCATCGGAGCAAAAAGGTTTAAGGTCAAACTAGGGTCACTATTTGAACAAACCTGATACCAAATGGTTCTGAAGGGGAAGATTTTTGAATATTTTCAATGTATTGCTACGGTTCAAACCCTGGACCCCCTGGGGTCAGGCCATTTTAGATCCTGGGGCCACCATTTGAATAATCTTAGTAAAGGACCATTAGGCAATGCTACATACTAAATTTCAATCATCTGAGCCTAGTGGTTTGGAAGAAGAAGAGTTTTGAATATTTTTCTATGTATTTCTATGGATCAAACCTGGGACTCCCTGCCGCAAGACCATTTTTAACCCTGGAGCCACTATTTGAACAAACTCGGTAAAGGACCATTAGGGAATGCATCATACCAGATTTCAAGCATCTGCACTAAGGGGTTCTGTAGAGGAAGTTTTTTTAAGTATAGTTTAATTTTGAACCTAAGACTCCCCACCGCAGAGCCAGTTTGAATCCCGGGGCCATCATTTACACAAACTTTTTAGAAATCCACCAGGCAATGCATCATACCAAAGTTCAAGCATCTGAGCCCAGTGGTTCTGAAGACGAAAATGTTTTAATATTTTCTATGTATTTCTATGGTTCAAACTCAGGACTCCCTGCCGCTTAGCCATTTTGAACCCTGAGGCCATCATTTGAACAATCTTGATAAAGGACTACAAGACAATGCTACATACCAAATTTCAAGCATCTGAGCCAAGTGGTTGTGAAGAATTTTTTTTTAAATATTCTTCTATGTATTTCTATGGTTCAAACCTCGAACTCCCTGCCGCAATGCTATTTTTAACCCTGGAGCCACTATTTGAACAAACTTGCTAAAAGACTACTATGCAATGCATCAAACCAAATTTCAAGCATCTAAGCTTTGCAGTTCTGAAGAAGAAAATTTTTGAAATTTTTCTTTGCATTTCTTTTGTTTAAACCTTTGACCCCATGCCAAGGGGCCATTTTGAATCCTAGGGCCACCTTTGAACAAACTTGGTAAAGAACCTATAGGCAATGCTCATGTATTTTCAACAATATTAGCATGAAGTGCGAACTAAATACGTAGTAGTTTTCAGTACTTTGTCCTGACATTGCGATCGTAACCTCTGATATTAAAAGTATTTAGTTTGATAAAACTATGTTTAAAAAAATGAGCCGTGACAAGAGAAAACCAGCAAAGTGGTTGTGCGCTCAGCGCAGACTCCGATCAGCCTGGTCTTCACTGTCCGCATGAAAGTAGCTTAGTCCCTTAGCTACCTTGTGAGCGCAAAGCGTAGTCTGATCAGACTGGGTCGATGCCCAGGCTGTTCTTAGTCTGCGCTTTGCGCACAGCCATTTTGTTGTGTTTTCGTGTGACGGCTCAACTTATCATTTACATGGCCAAACGCATACATAATTGACAGTTTTACCATCAGAAACATTAAAAACGTTATCCTCTTATGCAGATGATCAGCCTTCGCGTTTTTGAGTACACACTCCTCCAGATTGTAGCTTATCTATTCGCTAGAAGTAGAGTGTGAGTATTCACGCTTCTCTGTGTCACGGATGTTGAGTTTTATTGTTTTTTTGGGGTGGGGCTAATATCTTCTGCGAGTCCAAAACCATAACGATTGTTACCTGTTGGCTTAAAACTTTTTTTTTCTTTCATTTCCAAGTGGAGAGAGAATAATGGTTTCACCAAGGATACGTTGTCCATCTAAGACATTGAAAGATGAAAATAAATGTGGGATATGCATTAGCAAATGAGCCGCGACACGTGAAAACCAACAATGTGGTAATGCGCCCAGCCCAGACTCAGATCAGCCTGGGCATCCGCCCAGTCTGATCAGAGTCTTAGCTATGCTCTTAAAGGGTAGCTGATGGTCTAAGCTACCTCCATGCGGACAGAGGAGATTCTGATCTGACTGGACAGATGCCTAGGCTGATCTGAGTCTGCGCTGGGCGCACAACCACTTTGTTAGTTTTGTCGTGTCACGGCTCAAATCTCTTTTTGTGCCTAAACAAGACCACACTGACCGTTGCTATACTGTTTGTTATATATTAGATTTCAATTAGATTACTCTAATTTGCATATCAATATTGTTTCACACACGCGTTGGTTTACATTAAAAATGTACATGTTTGTTCCCGGGGCCGATTTAAACCTGCTGCGTTAAGGTGTAAATGCTTCTTCTGTGGTTCAGTTTCCCAGCTAATCAATCTATCAATCGGTTTATGTGGTATACATGTATCTAATAAAATGCGTGCAGAAAGATCACATTCACAATTGACTCGTAGCGAAATGCTTATGTACTCGCATGTTATCTTGTTTCTGCTGTAAAAAAGAGAGACCGATGATAAAAAATTACAATACTTTTTCTAGTAATTGAGGTTCAGTTTCCCAGCTAATCGTTGTATCAATCGGTTTGTGTGGTATACATGTATCTCATAAAACGCGTGCAGAAAGATCACATTCACAATTGACTCGTAGCGAAATGCTTATGTACTCGTATGTTATCTTGTTTCTGCTGTAAAAAAAGAGAGACCGATGATAAAAAAATACAATACTTTTTTCTAGTAATTCAGCCGCGACACTAGAAAAACAATACATTATTTTTGCGCCCAGTACAGACTCAGATCAGCCTGGGCATCCGCCCAGTCCAACCAGACTCTGCACTAAACGCTTGAAAGGGGGCTAATGGTCTAAGCTTCCCCAATGCGGACAGCGAAGACTCGGATTAGACTGGGCGGATGCCCAGGCTGATCTGAGTCTGCACTGGGCGCACGACCACTCTGTTGTTTTTTTTCGTGTCGCTGCTCAATACACAGTTCCTAGAATAGCCGCTAAGCTCCGCCTTCTTAGTTACTGTTACTACGTCTCACAAGCTTACAAAAAGATGGCGGAAAAACAAATGACAAAGGCAAGTGTCTGCTAAATCTTGGCGATCTACGGCGAAGAATCAGCCTTCTCATGAGCTACATATAGCAGTTGGCGCATCATGCATTTCCGATGCGTTCTGTTCTTGCAAAGCAGGGAAAGTTAATTAAAAGTGGCGTTCGTTTATTTAAACAGGTTTACATCCCTCCAGTAGCTGTAAGGTAAAATCACGGAGTTATGTTGGATATTGGCCACGTGCGCTTTGTTTGTGAGACTATGTCACGTGCTAAGTTGCCGTTGCATTGGTCAGGTATACGCTATGAGGTGATCTTAAGTGACATTATGGGTGTGGCTCGGAACTGTGTATTTCATCTTATTCCCCCAGTCTGACGTTTCCTGCGGCCTTCGGTCGACGTAAGCGAATGCCGCTTCATGTCTGTAGTTAACATTGACGTTAACTGATATTTACATTCTTCCTTTTTTTCAAATATTATTCATTCTTATTTTTCCGTGTCTAACTTTTTCTGCGGCCTTCGGTCGACGTGAGCGAATGCCGCTCCGCGTCTGCTGTTAACACTGACGTTAGCTACGAGCCGCTACAGACATAAAGCAACGTAAACCGCCAGTTGTAACTGTCATTTACATGTACATGTAACTGACAGTTGTACATGTAACTGATAGTACAGGTAACTGACAGTTGTAACTGCTACTAACTTCGTCAGGCGAACTAAGCTGTCTTTTTGGTTAATTGCGAAGGAGGCTTGTTTAAAGCAGTATTTCTGCACAAATTTCACATTCTTTGCAAGAAAACTCATTATAACTCTGATTTCCATTCACTTCAGGACTCATTTTCAAGCAGAAACGATACTTTTGGCTTAACTATTGGCCTGTTTTACTTTTGGTGGACCCGGTAAAAAATCAATACACAAAGGAATGTGTATATTCTTTATTGTACTCAAATGGTGTACACACTAAATGAGCAGGTTTCCATCTGCCTAAAAGTGTTTAAACTAAAATGTAAGTTATGAGGCATTTTTAACAAAAACTGGAATTGGTCATTTTGAGCAGACATATAGCTTTAAATTCATTCGTTAATGACAATAATTGTGCTATGAAGAAAGCTCCTGTGAAAGAGCTGTTTAGCGTCCGTCGCCCCGTACTTCGAGTTTCCAAGTTTCCAAGTTTATTTGATCATCTCTGGTTTACATGTAAACAGCAAGAGAATCAACAATAACATTCATACAATAATGGTTATGGCGTTGGCGTTGTGAAATGAAATATTACAGTGATTAAATAGAATTGTCTTGTAAAAATAGTTGTTAAATATTTTCGTATAATTTGCTTTGTCTGTTGTAACCCTTCAGTTGGTCTAAATTATTTAGTTCAGTAAAGATAGCTGAGTTCCCACCTATTTGGGAAAGAGCTGCTGACTCGGCTTAACACTTGTAATTTATTGTTTGTTGGGATGTCTTTGTCAATCTTTCCCTTTGATGTTGGGGATAGGGTTTGGGATCTGATTCAGTCAGTTCCTGAAGTGTAGTTACTCTTTAAATTTGTACACGTATATTGGGATTGAAGAGCATACTCTTATTCTGAAGATAGAGTTATTCTTATGGCACAAAGAGCGTTAGTATAGTGATTAAGGTGCTAGAAAACCAATCCAGGGTTCAGGTTGGGTCCCCCTCTCCTGCAATCTTTTGGATGATGCTTTAAACCGATGTTACCGTCTCCGTACGACTAACTCGTATGTTAGTGTTACATTAAAGCCGAGTTAACGCGCTCACGCATATGGCACTGCTAGGTGGTGGAGTAGGGTCGAGTCGTGTTGCTTCGGACAGTGTGTAAATTCGGACATACCAGTGCAAACAGTGAAAGTCCAGATGAGACGGCTCATAATAAGCCGTCTCATCAAGAGTTTTACTGTTTGCCAAGTTAATTTTGATTCCAAACAACTGACATATAAGAGAAACAATGCCACTGTCCGAATTTACCCACTGTCGGAATTTACCCGACTTTACCCTATTATGCAGAATTTTGAAAATAAATGAGAAGGCAATGATCAGAAGCGACACCATGTTGAATCAACATTGAATCAACGTTGATTCAACGTAACAACGTTGAATTAACGTTGATTCAATGCTGATTTAAGTTTTGTGCCCAGAGGGATTAATATTCAGAAGCGACACAGTCCATTCCCCATCTTGCCCAAAACACCAAAAACGAAAGGAAGCAAGACAACAGTCAGTTTATTTCCAGCACGATGGCCGTGACGCTATCCTGATTAATGTATTCTAGAGTTACAACTGGAAGACTGGGCGGGACAGTTAGACGCTTGCCATTCAATGTCAAAACCGAGCAGTCCACATGAAAATCGGTAAAATAACATGCGCGTGAGTTGTAATGCAAAATTGTGAGATTAAAAACGCCTAGTAAATGCTATAGTCCATCACAAATGATGAGACAGTTCGGACAGGCACACTACGTCGAAACAACGACGGAAGAACGCTTCCGACGTTATTGACGTCTATGCAAGGTTGTTCCGACAAGATAATGTTGCATCGACGTTGTCACAACGTTGTTTGGACGATGCATGTATGCTGGATAGAAGAAAAAAGAAGATTTGTGTGCGACCTCCGATCATTCAATGCCTTTTGTAAAGGTGAGCTTTGTTCTGCCCCAGTGAGCATGAAATTATTACCGCATTATACCTTTTTAGAAAATATACACGTCCAAGGTAAGCTCAGAAATAAGCACCGCCCAGTCAAGGAAAGGAAATCGTGGAATACAAAAAGCAAGATTTGAAATAAAAGAAAACAAGATACAGTTTCCTAATGTCGAACTCAAAAAAGCCAATCTTTGTATAAAAAGATAAGATTAAAGGTCCATAAATGTCTTTAAAACCGCTGCAAATGAAGTTTTCACAGGTGCAGGTGTTTCTGTATCATTTCAAAATGTTAATGTGTCTAATACATTGTAGAAAAGATCATATTTCTGCACTAGAAACAGTTTTTGTCATGAGATATTAAAGTAAATGGACACGCTTTCATGTTTTGCACAATTTTCACAAAATAGGGGACCTTCGTTATTTCATGTTTGCTTGACTTACCAGAATGAGGTCTTGTTTTAAAAGAAAGGACTAAGAAGCCAATTCTGTTCTTTAACAGTTGATACCGAAAGGGAAGGGAAAAAATGAAAATGGCAGACTTCCTTCACCTAAGAAACAAAAAACAAAACAAAACAAATAAATATATTGTGTTAGCACAACTTAATAAAATAACCCTATCCGATGGGTCATTCAGAGAAATAAAGCTTAATATTGTTCCATGAAACTTTTTTATTCTGGGGAGCGTAGTGGCGCAATCAGTTAAGCTCATGTCTCTGAATCGCTAGGCGGAGTTGTCGTAGTCGGCGTGGGTTCGAGTCCCAGTGGGTACTTCTTCATTTCTCAACTATACAATTTTTTCGGATGTACTTGCATCAGTAAAATGATCCTGGGCCGGAATATCTGTTGAAGTTTGTTAAATCTTAAATTTAATCATATAATATTTCCAAGCTTCTGTATCGCATGATCCGGATATTCCATGTATATACCTGATTGTGTTAGCACAACTTAATAAAATAACCCTATCCGATGGGTCATTCAGAGAAATAAAGCTTAACATTGTTCCATGAAACTTTTTTATTCTGGGGAGCGTAGTGGCGCAATCAGTTAAGCTCATGTCTCTGAATCGCTAGGCGGAGTTGTCGTAGTCGGCGTGGGTTCGAGTCCCAGTGGGTACTTCTTCATTTCTCAACTATATATATATATATATATATATATATATATATATGTCCAAAATAAAAGCACATACAAGGAAAGTCTATAAAACACAATTGAGTCCGATTTCACAGTAATGAATGATTTATTTCGCTGTTTTCTACCGGTTTCACTGTTATAGTACAGATCATCAGGAACAAATATGCCGCCATAATTGTTCCTGATGATCTGTACTATAACAGTGAAACCGGTAGAAAACAGCGAAATAAATCATTCATTACTGTGAAATCGGACTCAATTGTGTTATATATATATATATATATATATAATCTGAACTCTGAAATTGAATATCTTTGTGCTTTGGTTCCACAAATATGTATGGAAACAAAAGCGCGTTTAAGACTTTCTAAAAAAAAATGATTATGTAATAGATAGCATATTAGAAGTACGAAACAGTCGATACAAATCTTTTTTTTTACACGGTTAAATGATAAATAAAAAAAAATCAATAACCTGACTGATACACGATAACTTATTTAGAATAGCGCTGTAGGAATAGTTGTTACAGCACAGGTCCATTTCGTTTGAAATTGATTTATGTTGTAATAACTATTCATGCATTTCAGAACTCAACTCTCAGGAGAGCCATAAAAACCGTCATCGCGTTTGCAGTACCCTTTTTCTTCATCAACAATGTCATTCAGTATATAATGAACGTTTATAATTTTTATGAAATTTTTCTTTCGATATAAAATGGATGGTTTATACAGTTTCGGTTCTCAAAGAACATTATCATGAACGTTAAAGCTTTCGGTACCAAAACAAAAGATTGGCGATTTACAGACGGCTGCTCCGTGATCAGCAACCGTTTCCATATATATTTATATCTCGTTTTTTTCAGACCGCAACAATATTTTTAACATTGATCAAAAGTCAAAATGCACTGGGCGCACACGGTTAAATCAAAATTAAATCAACGTTAATTCAAGGTTTTGACGTTGAATCAACGTTGATTTAATGTTAAGTCGCCGTTGTTTGCCTGCTGGGAATTTATTTAGAAACACAATAAAGTTTTTAAGATACAACTCAGCATTCAAGGCAAACGAAATTTTCTTTGTAAGTAAATTTATATACAGCATATATTTCAGTATACATAGAGGACCTTACACTCGTGGTCATTTAATAAGAAATTTGTGAAACGAGCCGAAGGCAGACCCCTTTCATAAATTTCATATGATAAGATTCTATTTATCATATGACCCTCTAAATGGGATTTTATTGACAGGGTCGGTGTCGATGACATTACATGTACGCTTCAAAATGTTATTACATGTACACACGTGGTCATACCATGTTTATGGCACGACGTTGTCGGCTGAATAACAGCGACATCTTATGAAAAACGCGCATCATACGGTTTAAGATAAAACAATAACATTTTTCTTTCTTTTTTTCTTGTTTCAGAAACACGATGCACGAATCATCATCACTGCCTGTTATGAAGATAAGGCAAGACTTCTCCTCTGCCACGTAAGAAATTTTTTTTCTCCCAAAACCTCAGTCTTTCTGTCATGTGTTAATGGCTAGATTTTACTACGTTTTGAAACATAGCAAAACGGAAATATACGTAGTAAAACGTACGGAAAACATA
This sequence comes from Ctena decussata, assembly GCA_963989385.1. Taxonomy (NCBI): domain Eukaryota; kingdom Metazoa; phylum Mollusca; class Bivalvia; order Lucinida; family Lucinidae; genus Ctena; species Ctena decussata. Next base: position 12,461,564 of record OZ022512.1, read on the forward strand.
ATATATATGGCCTAGCCACTTTAAGTTGGATTGTCCAACTCAAACGTGGCATTTCGATAAATGTAGCTTATAACTAGGAAAACGTATAAGAACGTACAAATACTTGCTAAAACGTGAATAAAACCTTTAAGATACGTACAAAAACATTAGGAAGAGGTAGTCAAACCTATTAAAGGCGTACAAAACGTAACAAGAGGTTCTTGTAGGTTCTCTACATTATAATATACTACACATACACAATATATATGCTTCATTTGTGTATAAACTTTTTACCAAGAGTTAATTTTCTTCAGATTCTAGAGATTTATCTCAATTTTGTTTGAAGTCAGGTTAAAGTAATTTGTGCTCTACAACTAAGTATGTACAGTGTCGTTGTATTTTCAGTCCTTCATGTATCAGCATCGATTCGGTCATTAGACGCCCTATTAGCGGCCCTAACCAGTAATTCTTTACATGTACGAGTATCGTAGTTTCCAGACTGCTTAATGGCCAGGTCGCCACCCCGCAATGCACTACTCATAAAACTTCGACCGTTTATGGTATGACTACAAATGGTACATGTAACAAAAATAAGCTTTTACCAAAAAAAAAGCGTGTTGTATGCTTAAAACACGATACATATAATTGCACTCAAGATTGCCGCTGTGTGCTTTAAAAACAAGTTCTAAGAAATTATGTCCAGTGTATGCATGAAAAAAAAGCTAATACATTTAGACTTTTTAGCTCGCCTGAAGGAAAGTTCAGGAAGAGCTATTGTTGTCACCCTGGCGTCGGCGTCCGCGTCAGCGTCCGCGTCCGCGTCAGCGTCGGCGTCCGGATTGGATGTTTTGGTTAAAGTTTTTTAAAGACCTATATCTCCCTAACCCATGGATGGATTCTTTTGATACTTGCACTGTAGTTAGATATTGGTCCAATGTTTAACAGGGTACCACCCCTACTCCACTCCTTGACCTTGATGTGAAGGTCATGGACTTAGAAAATTGGGAGTTTTTTTGAACTGGATGTTTTGGTTAAAGTTTTATAAAGTCCAATATCTCCTTAACCCATGGATGGATTCCTTTGATACTTGCACTGTAGTTAGATACGGGTCCAAAGTTTTTGATGGTACTACCCCCACCCCCCTCAGTGACCTTGATGTCAAGGTCATGGACTTAGAAAATTGTCTTTTTATTGATTGGATGTTTTGGTTAAAGTTTTTTAAAGACATATATCTCCTCAACCCATTGATGAATTCTTTTTATATTTGCACTGTAGTTAGATATTAGTCCAAAGTTTTACAAAGTACTACCCCAGCCCTGCTAGTTGACCTTTATGTCAAGGTCAGGGACTTAGGAAATTTGGTCTTTATTAAAGTTTTCTTATTGCGTACTGATTCATAATGCTTGGCAGAGATTTAGTTTACACTTGAACTGATGTTAGACATTTTTTGAGTTTTAACAAAACACTATATACTTACCCCACTGGATGACCTTGATGTCAAGGTCATGGACTTTGAGTTTTGTCTTAAAGATTTTGATTAAAGTTTTATATTAATGAAGACATAATTTCACCGTGCCACAATGGACTCAGTTGATACTAATTCGTGGACTGATGTTAGATAATGGTTCAAGGTTTTGATACATCCCCCCCCCTTTCCCCTACCCCTTAGTTCTTTGACCTCAAGCTCATGGACTTTGAAATTTAATGTGGATTTTTTTTTAATTTTATTTTAAGACTTATTTCTGAGATAGCTTTTGTTTATAAATGTGTTGTCATTATGGACATGCTTGCCTGAAGTTTTATGCATAGCAGTCCACACCACCATAGCAACTGTGTGATGAGCACCTATTTAGGCGAGCTATGCTGTCAGGCGACAGCTCTTGTTAAGATTTAAAAATTTCATTTTGCAATGAAAATAAATGGCAGATAAATCACTTTACACTTTATCCTTTGCTTAGCGGTGTATTCAGATCACGTTGGTGGCGCTGGTGCATTCATGCTGTTCGGTCATACCGCAGCATCACGACAGTCATACAAAAAGAAAAATCGAGAATTTACCATGATGTGTTGAACTAATTGGTTACTGAGCAATCGCAAAATTCAGGGTGAAGAAAAAACAATGTTTGCATGATATAATCTAAGTAAAAAAAGTTAAATACAGAAACGCGCGTCTGTCGCACTAAAATTGGTATCTAAGTCTCCATCTTAGATTACCAATTTTTGTGCAACAGTTGCGCGTCTATACATAATATACATATCCATACAGAATATATAGTCTAAGTTATAAGAATTACAGGATATATTATCTAAGTTATAAAAATTACAGAATATATAATCTAAGTTACAGAAACGCTCGTCTGTCGCACTAACATTGGTGTGGATACTGTTTTATTAGAACCACTGGGCCCGTATCGTTGCTGGTAGGCAGTTTGTCCCCGAGGATATCATCAACCCTTCTTACTTTAAATCAGTCTTTAATTAGTGACCCATATGCTAGAAAACCAGAATCAACACTGAAACACTGACTAACTGGATTGATAGAGGACTTACCTTCCGCCAAATATTCTGGCTTGTTGTGTGCTTTAATCCTGTTATGCAAAGGGCAGTCGAACTGCTAATGCATCAAAGAAAATACCCCATCTTACATAGGTAACGACATAACAGGGCCACAGAACGGCTAACAACTGAAAGTGTGTTCTGTGTAGTAGAGAATAGATGCGCCGCGACAAGAAAAAACCAACAAAGTGGCATTTTCGCCCAGCGAATTCTCTCAACAGCCTGAGAATCTGCCCATTCTGATCAGAGCCTTCGCCGTCCGCTTGGAACTAGCTTAGACACTTAGCTTAAGCGCAACGCAGAGACTCTGATTTGACTGGGCAGCTGCCCAGGCTGATCTGAGCCCTCGCTCGGCGCACATGCCACTTTGTTGGTTTTGTCGTGTCGCGGCTCAAATGCCTTTCATAGTCAAATACACTGCGTAATTTTTTAAACAATGTTAGTGTGTTTAACATAGAATCTTTACAGATCTGCGTTTTATATTTTCGCAGATTTGACCACATTCTCTGGCATTCTTTTTTATGTTTTTAACATATCATTAGGTTATTTTCTGGACATCTTTCTACAGGCATTTAGGGTTGGTTTGTATGGGTCGAAGGTTGTTTGGATATTCAACGGCTGGTTTAGTTCAGAATTTTGGCGCCAAAAACTGGATAACGTCCCTTGTTGTGTAGAAGAAATGGAACAGGCTGCAGATGGCGCTTTACTGACAGCATTCTACTTTAAAAACCCATATCCAGAGCGTGGAATTTCTGGTTTGACAGGTAAGGTAAACCCATTTATACCTAGTGTATTCTTGTATCTATATAAATTGGATGAGTCCATTAATCATTTCCGGGATGCATGATTTAGACATTTTTTTCTTATTTGGAATAAATCTGCAAATCGTACGCCAAGGGTCCTAACCTTGGGTCTGCACTGTTTGCCTATGTCACTTTTATAATACACTAGGCATATATGGGTCACCTGACAAACTATTATTTTCCAGATGTGTATTATGAGAATGTATCTGGGTACATATTGAAAACAATTAGCCTTGCCGACTGATTAGAGTTCGATCCTTGATCCAGCGAATAGTGAGCTAATTATTCTGCACGAAAAGACAGGCTACCTTCTTACTTATTTGATAGCTTCGCAATCAAATGCAATTTCGAGGCAGTATGAAATAGAAGTTGCTCCTCTTATCAACTTTTCTTTCATCTGGACATTTAACTCAGTTACAGCTAAAAGTAGCTGCTTTCATTATTGAATAAATATAAATACAAATGTCCGCAAGAAATGCCCGATACTTCAATAGAACATCTTTAAATTATGTCGCCTACATTACAAACTATTTTTCAACTGTTCCGTTTTCTTTTATCAGTGTTTTCGAGGTCAGAAATAAACGTGATGGGCTTTTTTGTATCTGAGTTAATTGCAATTAAACCTGATTAAGGGTTATAGAGTTACAGAGAAATTCTTGTTTTTCCCTGCCGCGCCTCAAATTTCCAGACTAATTATCTTAAGGACTGAGACTCATAGAGACCCATATTGGCGAGTACAGGCAAAGATATCAGTACAGTCGAACATCACAAGTCATCGACAACCATGCCGTAAAACATCTAAATATTGGGACAGTTAGGTATGAGCAAACAGTGCAAGCTTTTCGGAGCAGTCTTATTAGGGTCTACACTACTGCCATTCCATCTGCATTGTTAGATGTTTTTCTACAGTGAGAAAATGAACAGTTCAATTATTAGGACAGGTACGGTAATTATTTTCGGTGTCCAAATTTTATTAACATTTTAGGTAGTAAACTGTCGTTGCAAACTAAGTTTACATGCGTCGGCCATTCATAATGATTTGCTGTTGCAAGCTTAACTGAGCCACAACACGACCAAACTACAAAGTGACATGAGCGACAAGCAAAGACTCAGATCAGCCAGGAAATCCGCCCATTCTGATCAGAGTCTTCGCTGAGCACTTAAAAAGTAGCTAAGAGTCTAAACTAGCTACATGCGGACAGTGAAGACCCTGATTAGACTGGATGCACATGCCACTTTGTTAGTTTGTCGTGTCGTAGCTCAATATGTGGACTTGTCGACTTAGGTGCATATATCGATTAACCAGTATCTAACACCGTACCTGTTTAAACCCGACATCCTCCATTTAAAAACAATGCATTATCCGGGTCTGTACTGTCAATTTATGATCTATCTATCTATCTATCTATCTATCTATCTATCTATCTATCTATCTATCCACCCATGCCCACACCCACCCAACCACCCACTTACCTACCTACCTACGTTTTGCACAAAGAAATTAAGCTACAGACTAGTATCCATTCATTGATAGATGGCAAGCGTCGTTATTTTTCAAACTTTGATTATGTTTACTTATGCATTATGGTCTCTCATAACCAAAACACAACATTTGAATCAGTAATGTCGCAATAATTCTCCTGTCTCTTTCAGTATCTGAATTCGAAGCTTTGTATCGCCAAGAAGAGACCTACGACCCTGCCATGTACATGTTCGACTATGCAGGTGGTCCGTGCTATGATCATATCTGGGTAGCTGCCCTAGCGCTGAACTGTACAGATGCATATATGAGGAAAATTGGTGAGTAGCTGCACGAGAATATTTGACTTCCGGCATTACTAACAGCCTTGGCTGAAGCACAGCCTCAGCAGTGTCTTTCCCTTAAAAGTGACCTCATGAGCTGTTGAATGATAAAATACATCACAATATAAGGTGAAACACGTACGGCTGAGGTGCTTGCAAAATCACAAAATATTGGACTGGCTTACATGTAGTAAGATTGTCCTTTTATTTTGCTGAACAATGAATTTGGTGCACCAAGTGGCTTTTCGGAGATTTTGAAATGTACAAAGTTTACAGAAGAATAAATCCGAACACACGGACCATTTAAAAAGGTGTAATTTTGAGAATACCAAACTTGCTGATGACGTAGGTTGGTGGTGGTGATAATTGAGTCACGACACGATAAAACCAATAAAGTGGCACGTGTGTCATTGACGACTCAGATCAGCCTGGGCATCCGCAGCGATACCCAGATAGCATGCCAACGTTGGGCCAACGTTGGCATAAGGTGTCACCGTTGGCTGAGCGTTGGCGTTGGGAGTACAACGTTGGCCGAACGTTGGCCCAACGTTACAACAGCTGGGTATATTTCTGCTCTACGTACACAGGAATTAATTATACTTCGACCTATGCTGGTTAAAACTTTATTTCATAGCATGCTGTGTACATTTTTTGTAAACAAAGTGTGTCGGCCATTTAACGGTCAGCCAACGTTGGGCCAACGTATTCACATGCGTATAAATTTTTATAAGTTTTACGTGGGTTGAGTAACGTTGGGTGAGCGTGGGGAATTGAACACCAGGTTTCAATGATAATTAGAAATGAATATGAATTAGTCAATTTAATTTTTATATTAAGTCTGTGAATTCATAGTCAGTACTCAGTATCATAATTATCATTAAATGGACTTCTTACTATTTGTTTTTATTTTTATTTATTACTATTTGTCTTGGTTTTGCATGCTGTGACTTTGACTAGCATGTACTAATAATTCTTTGAAAAGATTAGGAATTTTTGCTTTTATAAACTTTATTGCATAATATAACAATACTGATTTAGGCATAATGATAATATTAATCATAAACTTTGGTTATTTACAATATCTGAACCAGGTACATAGAAAAGTGAAGCTCTGTAAGTATTTATCGATCACACAGCAAGGAGTCTTGTGTACTCCGATTTAATTACGAGCAAGGTCTGGTTACCAAGGAAACGATCCCCATTCAGCAATTAAGTTGTTAGTACTTCTGTTATTAATGACTTTCAGATGTACCAGAAGGATTTAACAAACCAAGTGCTAAACATAACTATGGCTTGGAGGAGCAAGGATTTTGTTCTTAGAATAGGAAACTATAAACGTACGCTCAAAGTCATAACTTTCAGCACCATTCAATACTTCAATTCAAGCAGATTGTATTTGGTTTTTTGTGAATTTAGCTTAATACATTTCAGCCCGAATGTCTTTGCGCGAAAATGGAACTTAGGCATATGTACTCGAATCAGCCTGCACAACTGCGCAATGTGAAATGTAGTTTTTCATCAGGCAGATTGAACGTGTAAGCGAAGAGGGAATAATATCATAAGAAGGTGCATTTGCGCAGGCTGATTTTAGTCGTAAAGTATATAAAAACCCCATTAAGGTGGAATAGGACAAAACTAAAATTTTCAGTTTTCTAGGCAAACAATATATCATCATAAACTTCAATTATTTGTGACTCACGAAATGACTTTCCTTTGAACGTGAAATAAACAATTCCTATTTCAATGACGTCGTGAAAATAAGGTGGTTTGACGTTTTTTACGCAAAATTTATAGCTCTAAGATATCCGCTTTAATCGACATTGCTCTGCAGTCCGTTGAGGTATTGAAATAAATTTCATACCAAATTACGTGCCATCAAGAGTTCCATAAAGCTGTGCTGTACTTTCTTCGCAATCTCTACGCATTACAAGTAAATTGACGCAAACATTAATTTTATTAACCTGTTGAAATTTCGCTTGTTTCACGTAAAATTTGAAATAGAGAAAAAACGTCTCCGAAAAATATATCTCAAATTTTGATATGTTTTAATGAAATGTTAAATTGGAATATTAATGAAAGAATATTAAAATCTACCGTGTAAATATTTCTCAAAGTAGATTTTTCAAAACATACCCCCTGTTCAAATAGCGTCGATTTTTTTAACGTCAAACTAGATTGGGCACTAAGAGCGGTTTCCGACATATCTTTTAATTCCGATAAAGCAATGTCGAGTTATTCTAGAAAACCTATGAAAATGAAAAACCGAAAAAATCGAAGAAATATCTCATTCCGTTTTCTAGACACAAGAGTTCAAACAGGTCAGGGGTTAATTTCCCAGGTTTTGCCGTTTTCGGAAGTTATTGACGTCTCCAAATAGGCAGTTCGTAAGAGTTCAATAAACGGGACGTCACGTTACGCAAAATAAATATCATGGCAAAAAATGAACCCCTGATGCACTGAAATCTTCCTCCCTGGAAGACGGAATAAGATATTAATTCAGTTTTTTCGTTTTTCGTGCAGTTATGTTCTTTAGAAGAGATCATAAATGTTTTACTAGAAACAAAACGTAAACTGGAAAAAAAATTAAGGAATGATCTCCCTTTGACGTTGAAGAAAACTACATCATCGGAACAGGGGGTATAGTTAAACAAATATACTTTGTGAAAAATTTGCACGGTGAAAACTTAAAATTATTTAAAAAATTACATGTCAGCATATTTCATCAAACCATATCAAAATTTCAGATATATTTTTCGGAGACGTTTTTTCTCTATGTAAGCGTTTATGTATAATCAAGCAATATTCGATAGCTTATGAAAGCTCATATTTGCCTAAATCAACACAAAATGCGGAAATAATTGGAAGAAGTAATAACATATCTTTAAAGACCTCTTAATGGCTCGCACTTTGGTATGAAAGTTAGTGCCATATCTTTACGGACAACAAAACAAATGCGAAAATTATATATTAACGAGCGCTATTTATTTTGCGTAAAAACACGTCAAACCCTCACATTTTCATGACGTCATAGAAAAAGAACTATTTGTTTCACACTTAAAAGAAAGTCATTTTGTAATTTAGAAAGTGCTGGGCTTCTTGATCGTTGTGCTTTTAACACGAAAACTGAAAGTATGGGTTTTGTCCTATTCCACCTTAAGTGATCAGCGATTCGCAGAATTGTGTATTTGGGATTGCATTTTAAAGACAGTATACGTTTAAATCGCTGACTCTTCTTTGTGGGCATGGATTTAGTTGCTTTTACTAAATACTTCGCAGAGAGGGAGGAATTTGCTTCATTTCAAAGTATAGATTGGTTTAAGGTGGCACAGCTTGGCCCAAAGTGAAATTTTTGCGTTGGCTGATTGTAAGCCATATATGTTGGCGCAACGTTCGCCCAACGTTGCAGGAAAAAACTTACAACGTTGGGCCAACGTTGAGCAAACGGTTGGCTCAACGTTCGCCCGATGAGCAAAGTTACGTTTGCCCAACGTTGGCATCCAACGTTGGCCCAACCAAACTGACCGCCTTAAGCCAACGTTGGCCCAACGTAGGCATGCTATCTGGGTATCATGCTTACAGATAGATAACAACAAAAGCCCAGTCTGACCGGTCATTTCTGAGCCTAGTCGAACTGTTCCAACCAGCTGGCGTGCCAGCTCACGATTCAATTTAAATGATGGCATTACAGGATTTTATCTCTTAAACAACTTAATAAGTAATAACAACTTGCTTATTCTTGGTACAGAAACGATTATATTGATCTAGTTCTTATTTGGAAATATGATATTTCACTTGCTTGCGTAACTCAGATACCCGGGAAGAGAAATTTGGCTTATAGAGGTTTTGAAAGAGACTGCTATTTTGCGACGACAAACATAAAAATGAATTTATTGTAATCATTCCTTTGTTCTTAAATATTGACTTTATAACATTTGTTGGAATAGAAAAGGCAAAGCTAGAAAAGCAACAGTTATGTCGGGGTTTCCGAAATTAGCTTGTCTCGCACTACCAAAGACATGTTCGCAAACTGGATTACATTTTAAAATGCCTGATTAAAGACTAAAAAAAAGATCAGAGACTAAATCTTGTCTGATCATAAAATTAACCCTTTTTGATACTTATCAGAACATTGGCATTTCCTTGTATCATTTGTGAAAATTTCCCTATCGACAAAGCATTGCAAAGTAACCGATTTCTTGAAAGGGCTTGTTCGTTCGGGTAAGTGTCGATTAAAATGACGTGTTACATCAATTAGCCCAAAGAGGTACCTGGAGTCACGACGGTAAGTGCTCATCAGCACGATTCAGTGCCAGTTTACTCTCACGCGATTATAACTATAAACTTTCCTCGTTATCAAGTTTTCTTCATATACATGTATCCAGAGACATGGCCAATGTCGCCTATTCCGAAAGGTAAAAAAATTCAGGAAGAGGAAGTGGTAAACGCTATCTAATACTTTTAACAGGCCACAGCATTTTATTTTTAAGTTTAAATTTTAATGTTCATGCAGCTTAAATTCTGTCACGGCATTTTTCTTGAAAATTCCAACAGAATAGGCATGGTCTAGGTTGTTTGGTTCAGTGAGGGTAGCTGGGTTGCCGCCTGTTTGGGAAGGGGCTGCTGACTCGGCTTATCACTTGTAATTTATTGTTCGTTGGGATGTCTTTGTCAATCTTTCCCTTTGATGTTGGGGATAGGGTTTGGGATCTGATTCAGTCAGTTCCTGAAGTGTAGTTACTCTTTAAATTTTATTATCTTAAAGTTTCGCTAATTTGGCAGTTGGTTGCTCAGATATACCCAGTCCACTACTGATCATCATGCCATAAGAAATAAAAGTAGAACGCTTAATTGGATTTGAGGTTATATGTTCGCTAAAACTGGGAAAATGAAATACACTATGCGCCATTCCATGTCTCACCCGCGGGTTTGGAATATCAATCAGAGATTCGACAAGCCTCGTTCCTGATTGAAATTTCAATCCCTGTGGTGAAATTTCCCTGTCCTACATTGGCACTCATGATGCATTCTTATAGTGTTGGTATTCTTCTTGATTTTCGCACGTTAGTCAGGTGGCGGATTCGAGAAAAGAGCTCTAGAAAATGAGTTTGTGGGCACTTTCGCGGCATGATTGGCAACTATGCTAAAAATACTTGCCGATATGTCCTCGTTTAATTTTTGCCGGTTGCCAAACCTGATTGCCCATTGTGTACCGTATAAACGAGGTCAAAGGTCATTCAGTGCAAAATCACGAAAAACTGTTTAGAAAATGGTTATTGTATATCTGGGATATAAATATCACAGCGGTTAAATGCTGAACACATCAAAAACCTCGTGCGACAATTGTAAAGCATACTTGAACAATTTCTGTTCAATTAAAACTGTGTCTGTGTCCGTCTGTATACTTATTTTCGTAAAATACATGCATTCATAGAAATAACTTTAATATGTTATAAATCAAAGACTACACTGCATAAATAAATGACCAACGCTTTTAGACTTGGTAAATTTCATTTTATAAGCAAGCTATCATATATTTCTAGCTCAACATTTACATAAAAATGCTGGTTTCATTAGCATGTGTTGTTTACGATACATAAATTGTTTACAATTGCAATCTGAAATCTAATGCAACTTAATAGCCATAAAAATGTTTTGGTGTTACTTTACGTTACCAAAATGGTAAATTAGTCATATAAATCTATATTAAGAGCTTCAATGATAAAAAATATGTGGTATTATTCATGTTTTGTGTTTATAGATGTTTTCTAGTTAATAAAGTTTACAAAGTGGAAAATGATCCATTTTCGAACTATTTTTAGACATAAAATACACATCAACATGTCTAGAATAAGTTTTCAGATATACAGGAGTATTTTATATGTTCAATCAAAAATATCAAAATGGGAGTTTATGTTATACATGCAAAGTTGTTCAAAACTGTAACATATACGATTTGTATCAGTCTTACAGCATCGCATGTAATTTACGTTAACACAGACAAGTTTATAGTCTCATAGGGAGTTTATGGGAAGCATATAAGATAAATCGAATCTAAATATTGCTATTGGCCATACGATATTATGTTGGTCCTCATGTGAATCGCCTCTACTAGAGATTCATAATGAATTTAATTGACTAAAAGGCATTAGCCTTTGTAGTTTACGTTATAGGAAGTGTTTTAATTTTGTACTTTAAAACTGTTGATTTTTTAGAAAGGTCTTAAAAGTAACTTGAAATATTCAGTAAAATATTGAAGAAAACAAACCATGCTGCTTACTATATAAATACAAAGGAAACAAGATGAATCAAGGAGGTGGGGGAGGGAGTGGGGTGAAAATAGTAACAATTGTCCAAGCTATCCCCAATTTTAAGGTTTATACCCTATTTCCAAAGGAATCTTAATACTACATTTGTCGTTTAGCAGTTATGACATCATAAGTGAATAAAGCCAGTTATAAAGGTGTTAATATATATAGACTTTATGTATGTATGGAAGGGAAGGGGTGAAAATATAGCTACACTACAAATCACCAAGGGGACTTAATCATCAATACAGTCTACTATGAAACAGTCCTGAAACCATTGTTCAAGCTCTTACAACTACAAGACATTCGCTCTAATGCAAGCTTCAGGCATCAAATCACCTACTGTTAAACCTGTTCTGGTATCTCAGCTCATCTGAAGAGGATGGGATAGTGAAAGCATTTGAGAAAACAGCAAAGGCGATAGTTATCCGAGGTTAACCTACTACATGGTCACGTTTCCAACTGCTGTGCCGGCTAAGAAAATTACAAGACATCTATGTTTTACCATTTCTTTCTTCTATACGTCATGTTGCGTGAGTATTATACCAGTTCTGGCCACCAAATGTCCTCAATGTCAGTATGCTAAAATACCACTGTAGTGACAGACACAAACTCATACTCAATAATGCTAATATCCATGTTTGCTCATGCATACTGCGTAACGTACTTAACACTGCAGATAAGGCTTTACAAAGAAGTCTATAGATAAAAGGGTAGCATCTTAATCTACTAGAAGACGCCTGTAAACACTGTAGTGTCGGGTCAAGCTATTGAAAGACATCAACAGACATCATGGTACCTATCTATGCCACTTCAAAACCTGAGTATCGATTATGACACCTGCTGAATGTACGAAATGCCTCTGGAGATATTGTAAACTTAAGGCAGTTGATTCTTTTATATCTACACGGGCAGAATCGAGATCAGTCTATTTCCAGACATCTACAAAAGACTGTTGGACCAGCACAGGCCATGTAAAGAGGATGCATTGACAGACATGGTTTTAGAAATTCGGGTCACTACAGAGCCTTTTGAGAGTCATTGCTCGCCGTTCGGTGATTCCTTATTTTATTCTGTCTGCATCTTTATCTTATTCGACTACATGTAAACCACTAATACAAGGACAATTATATCGGTGCTTCAGCTGAATTTGCTCTATCAACACTGTAGTACAAGTTCAAATTCTGTCAATAAATTGTTACTTTTAATTTTGTAGTGCCAGCTGCTTGACTAAAATACTTTACATTGATATCATAGACAGCATCTTATGAGCCGGTACTACAATGACCTACCGTTATCCTTAACAGATGAGGTGATGCAATATTCTGAATGAAGATTTTCGGTAAATAGAGCTTGAACAATGGTCTGCTATGCAATATCATATAGATGCCTGGGACAAAACAATTGCTTTTTCTCCATGTTTCTGGTTTATGATTTCTGATAACATACGCCCGGTAACGTATGTAACGCTGCAAGTTTCTGCATGGTTTGATACACCCATAATTTTTGTTTTTATTTGCATTAATGTAAAAGGACGGTCGATATTTGCTGGTTTCAGTAAAATGGCAACTTTATCCAAAATATAATAGTTTGTCCATTATGCTGGGAAAAACTCGGTAACATAGGTTACAGTTATGCTCTACAAGAGATAACTGTTATAACTATACAGAAAAGCAACGCAAATTTCTAAACAGCAAGATTTAAATCCATTTTAATATTTATTTGATTGAGAAGTATAGGAACAGACGAATTCAGCAGAATTATATGGTAACGTATTTAAATTGGCGATGACTGTCAAACGCACTCACAGTCAGGCAGCAGAGAATTGTATCTTGTAATGTTTTAATATACTTTTCGAAAAACAAACAGTGCAGAAAGTCTCTCCTTCAGATGGGTGGTGGCAGGCTTATGGGCTATTGGTAACTTAAAAGACTGTTTTAGAATTAACGGTATAATAAACCACTATACAAAAGTGTACTTACTGACCTTTGACCTAGTTATGATTAAATACGACGTCGGCAAAATGGCAGAAGCTTTTATGGTATGTTTACTTACGTCGTTTGACATAGTTGCCTCTTATTCCGCGAAAGTGCCTATAAATTGAATAACTCACTCACAAACTGGTATATAAAAATGCACTAAATGACCTTTGACCTCATTTTGACCTTGTATGATGTCTGTCGAGCTGGCAACCGGGCAAAATGATTTTAGGTATGTTTACTGACTTCAATGTGCCCGGTTGCCCGTCATGCCGCGAAAGTGCCCACAAATCCAAAATTTCACTCATAAACCACCGGACTACGTCCAGATAAGATGGGATTTAACCATCTCCAGATATGACGGAGTTTAGATTATACTGACATAAAGAAACCGACACCTCCTAGCGTTTTAATTTCTTTTACAGGACACAGCAAAACATTGGACCAGTTCACGTACCAGGACAATGATATTAACAATATAATTATTTCTTGTATGTCAAACGTCTCTATGACGGGAATTACTGGCAGTATTTCTTTTGGAGAAGGTGCTGATCCCATTAAAAATGTAAAAATAGAAAGAATTCAAGGTAGGTTACCAGTATATTATATACCGTATATAATAGGCTGTAAAACGTAGTTTTCCTCTTTAGAATGGTCCCAAATACTCGTATCTAAGTCGGTCTTTTGAAATTCTGTATCAGATCCAACACAATCCCGAATCTTTTTCGGGGATTGGTTTCAAACGGAGAAACCTCCGTCTTATAGCCGAAGAAATCGGTCTAAAAAGCCTTTAGACATTTTTTTTATTTTTGATCACAAATGTTCAAAAGACCTTTGTCAGTCAGAGAAGGTTCGGAGTAACGGTCCCGGTACATAATATGAGCCACGACGTGAGAAAACCAACAATGTGGTTGTGCGCCCAGCGCAGACTCAAATCAGCCTGGGCATCCGCCCAGTCTGATCAGAGTCTTCGCTGTCCGCATGAAGGTAGCTTAGACTCTTAGCTACCCTTTAAGCGCTTAGGGAAGACTCTGCGCAGACACGGCGGATGCCCAAGCTGGTCTGAGTCTGTGCAGGGCGCACAACCACATTGTTGGTTTTCTTGTGTCGCGGATCATATAATGATGAGAAAAATGCAACACCCTTATAGAGACATGTAGATTCAAATATATTTAAGCAGCGCGTCTAACGTGATCTATCAGGTCAGTGCAAACAGAACGGGTGTTTGAAATTTTAAAAGGCATACTGTAAGGGCGAACGCTCACATACTTATACTTATTATACTTTTATATCGATTTTGAAAAAACAAAAACAAAGGTGTTTGTGTGCCCCCGATAATAGTAGTTCTGAAGTTAATGTATAAAGATGTGAATTGTTTCTATCTTAACTTGTGCACTAACTTCGTATGACTTAAATTACCTATGAAACAGATTCTACGTTTGCATGTTTCTTATGATGCTGTCCAATGTCGGTCAGGGAAAAATATGTTTTGGTCTATAAAAAAATTCTGGTGAGGTACTTAGTAAACTGAAGTCAAGAGGGTTCCGTGCGACTAGTTTGTCCACTTATGATTTTTCTACTCTTTATACCACATTACCCCATAATTTAATAAAGGAAAAACTTGTTGATTTGATTGAGAGGGCCTTCAAAAAGTTCTCCAAAAATGAAGATACCCTTTATATTGCCTGTAACGATAAGAAAGCGTTTTTCACTTCTACTGACCGTAAAATATATAGAGGATATAGTCTTTGGTCATGTCAGAATGTATGTGACGCCTTATCATATCTCTTAGATAATATTTACATCAGATTTGGTAATAAGTTATACAGACAAATTGTTGGTATTCCGATGGGTACAAATTGTGCTCCTCTTGTGGCCGATTTGTTTTTATTTTGTTATGAAAGAGATTTCATGACTTCTCTTTCGGTTGATAATCCAGCTGATATCATTGAGGCATTTAACTCAACCTCTAGATATTTAGACGATCTTCTGAATATTGATAATCCTTATTTTGAAAGCATGGTTAACCAAATTTACCCACCTGAACTTAAATTGAATAAAGCTAATACTTCAGATACCGAGGCCCCCTTTTTGGATTTACATCTATCTATTTCTAACGGTTTTGTATCTTCTAAAATTTATGATAAACGTGATGACTTTGACTTTGATATAGTTAATTTTCCATTTTTGGATGGTGACGTTCCACGTCGTCCCTCTTATGGAGTGTATATTTCTCAACTTATAAGATTTGCTAGAGTGTGTAGTCATGTAGATGACTTTAATGCTCGTAATAAATGTTTTACTGCTGAACTTCTTCAACAGGGCTATCGGTATCATAAGCTTAGAAAGGGTTTTTCTGAATTCTATCGCAGACACCATGAATTGGTTTCAAAATTTGATGTCGGATTAAAATTTCTTTTACACCAAGGCCTATCGGAACCAGAATTTTATGGTGACTTAGTATACAAATTCAAAAAGATTAAGGGTAGGACTGATTTTTCTGATCAATTCCGAAAAATAATAATACGTCACAAACGTATTGGCTATAATTTAAATGTAATGCGACAGTCTGCATGCTTAGTGATTAACCCAATCACGGTTGATAACTTTGCTGCACTCTTTAATTGCACACCGGGGGATCGGTCGTCAGACTTTATGATGGCCCCGACCTAAAGCTATATATTTTAGTTGGTTGGGACCGGAGCCTTTTTGTCTGTTGCTTGGTCCACCGGGGCTCAACTGGTGACCTTCTTTTGCTTCAGATTTCCAGTGGGGTCGTTTGGCAGGACAGGGATCTCCACCTGTCAGACGGCCCGTTGTATCTGTTGAGTCCTCGTCTTTGCTTCTTCATGGTGTTGAAATTTGATTTATGTGTTTACCGTGATGATTCATTGACGAGTTAGAGGGTTATCATGCGAACCGAACAACCAACTAAATGTTTTGTACCACTTCAGAAACTGAGGGTGAGGTTGGGCCTGTAAAATCGATTTAAGCCCCCCAGTAATTCATTACTGACCGTTCCAAGGCGGTAGTTCTGTTGTGGTTCTCTGTTGCCTGTTTTTGGTGTCAGAGTTTCTGTGATGTTTTACCTTATGTATGTTCTTATTATTTTTGGTTCGGTTTGGGTTGCTGAGTGGCCACCTTTTGGGAACAAGCTGCTCACTCGGTTGGCCATATGTTCTCTGTATCTTGATTATTTGTAATCTTAGTTGTTTCCAACTATGGTTTGAGGGCTGGATTTGGATTTTGATTGTTTCAGTTCCTGGTCTTTGCATACTTTTTACTTTTATGGTGGTACATGTATCTCTTATTCAGTTACTTTGACTTATTTCTTTACTATAACAGTTGTACCCCGCATTTCGTTTCAAAATTAGAAATTATACACTTGTGTTCTTATTTTTAGATAATAAAACCAATAGAACCAAATGATAATGCCATTGAAAATGCTAAATTTTCATGCACATATTTTAGCAGACTATTATCGGAGAGCAAGAATCTCTATTTATTACACTTTTGTCCTAGGACGGAAACGAGTCACAGTTGGCAGTTATCTGATGGACGAATCACCGTGGCGGTTACAGTGGAAGAACGGAGGAATTCAATGGAAAGGTACACGTTTCTCATGGTGATATAAGATCTGTAAAACTTAAGTTAACAAATTGGGGAAACTGAGAAACATTTGACCATAGTCATTGCAAGTGTCACAATGTACATGTAGTAGTAAAGCAGATGAAAAGGCAATGATCAGAAACTCACACAACAGTATAGGACATCCTGCTCTAAATACCAAATGGGAAAGAGGGAAAAAACAGAAAAATAAACTTAAGACGGCACATAAATCAAATTAAGACAATCGAAGAGCAAAGAGGTCAGGTCTTTTCCGGCTGATGGCCACGACGAAACTATTCTAAGTTATGTACAAAAGTTCATAGACTAATATTAAGTCAAATCCGATCAGATAACCGTGTAAGATGAGTTACTAATGTCCTAGAAGCAATGATTGATCCATTTTATTACCTGGTGCATTGTTTATATACTGTATCAAGATACAGGTATATAAGACATGGTTTAGAATTTAGAGCAATTTGATTGATATACAAGAACGGAAAACGGCTTCAATGATTTCGTTGCACGAAGCAACATCGAACTATCTTATTATACCCCCGCTTTGAAAAACTGGGGGGTATACTGGTTTACATCTGTCCGTCCGTCATTCTGTCCGTCCTTCCGTCCCCTTTTAATCAAATTTTTCGTCAAAGATTTCTTCACAACCATACAAGCTAGACTGGTCATATTTGGCATACAGGTTGATGACGACATGTTGTATCGTGGGATTGAGAACCAGCCTTCTCCTGCTTAATCTTCACTGCATTTGTCCAATTTTCTTTCTTTCCATACTTTTAATAATGAAATTTTTCGTCACAGATTTCTCCACAATTATGCAAGCCATAGTAGTCATATTTGGTATGCAGGTTGATGACGACATGATGTATCGTAGGATTAAGAAACAGCCTTCTCCTGCTTATTCTTCCCTGTATTTGTCCGATTTTCTTTCTTTCCATACTTTTAATATTGAAATATTTCGTCAAAGATTTCTCCACAACCTTTCAAGCTAGAGTAGTCATACTTGGTATGCAGGTTGATGACGACATGTTGTATCGTGGGATTCAGAAACAGCCCTCTCCTGCTTATTCTTCCCTTTATTTGTCCAATATTCTTTCTTTCCATACTTTGAATAATGAAATTGTTTCGTCAAAGATTTCTCCACAACCATGCAAGCTAGAGCAGTCATATTTGGTATGCAGGTTCATTTTGAAAAAGTGGGGGGGGATATCCTGGTTTGCATCTTTCCTTCTGTCCTTCCGTCCGTCCTGCCTTCCGGTTTTTAATCAAATTTTTCGTCGAAGATTTCTTCACAACTGTACAAGCTAGACTGGTCATATTTGGCATACAGGTTGATGACGACATGTTGTATCGTGGGATTGAGAACCAGCCTTCTCCTGCTTATTCTTCCCTGTATTTGTCCAATTGTCTTTCTTTCCATACTTTTAATAATGAATTATTTCGTCAAAGATTTCTCCACAACCATGCCAGCTTGAGTAGTCATATTTGGTATGCAGGTTGATGATGACATGATGTATTGTGGGATTTAGAAACAGCCTTCTCCTGCTTATTCCATCCTGTATTTGTCCAATTTTCTTTATTTCCATACTTTTAATAATGAAATTTTTCGTCAAAGATTTCTCCACAACCATGCAAGCTAGAGTATTCATTTTTGGTATGCAGATTGATGACGACAATATGTATCGCGGGATAGCAAACCAGTCTTCTCCTGATTATTCTTCCCTGTATTTGTCTGATTTTCTTTCTCTCCATACTTTGAATATGAAATTTTTCGTCAAAGATTTCTCCATAACCATGCAAGCTAGAGTAGTCAAACTTGGTATGCAGGTTGATTAAGACATGTTGTATCCTAGGAATTAGAACCAGCCTTCTCCTGCTTATTCTTCCCTGTATTTGTCCAATATTCTTTCTTTCTATACTTTGAATAATGAAATTTTTTCGTCAAAGATTTCTCCACAACCATGAAAGCTAGAGTAGTCATATTTGGTATGCAGGTTAATGACAATTTATTGTATCGTGGGATTGGAAACCGGCCTTCTCCTTTTATTCTTCCCTGTATTTGTCCATTTTTCTTTCTTTCCATACTTTGAATAATGAAATTTTTCGTCAAAGATTTCTCCACAACCGTGCAAGCTACAATAGTCATACTTGGTTTGTAGGTTAATGACAACTTATTGTATCGTGGGATTGCAAACTAGCCTTCTCCTGCTTATTCTTCCCTGTATAAGTCCAATTTTATTTCTTTCCATACTTAGAATAATGAAATTTTTCGTCAAAGATTCCTCCACAACCGTGCAGGCTAGAGTAGACATATTGGGTATGCAGGTTAATGATGACTTCCTGTATTGTGGGATTGAGAACCAGCCTTCTCCTGCTTATTTTCCCTGTATTTGTCAGATTTTCTTTTTCTCTATTCTTTGAATAATGAAATTTTTGCAAAAGATTTCAATGCATCTGTAAGTTAGAGTAGGGATATTTTGTATGCAGGTTGATGATAACTTGTTGTATTGTTGGATTGAGAACCAGCCTTCTCCTGCTTATTCTTCCCTATATTTTTCCAATTTTCTTTCTCTCTTGACTTTGAATAATGCGATTTTTTGTTACAGATTTCACAGCAATCATTCAAGTTTGAATGTTCATATTTGGTATACAGACTGATAAAGACTTCTGTCTTACATGTATTTATTATTTTTTCTTTCTGTCAATGTGAAATCATTTTATTCCGTATTACATAGAAAGGGATTTATATAGAATATTGATATTTAGTATACATGGCGACAATGGGTTCTCTTTCTATGCTTTTTGTAACAAAATAACACCATTTGATTTAAGCAGCTAAGCAGAGGTATAGTCGGATTCCCCGACAGTTCTAGTTCAGAGTGGTTTATACGGTAAGCGGTATAGCTGGCAATTTTAAAGTTAGAATTAAAAGAAATTGATTTTGATGTAGATTGGTTTGACGTGCAAACTCCGGCAAAGCGTTCACAAAGTCATCGAAAAAACTGTGAATGCTTTAGTTTCAGTCTATGGGTGATCGTTTTTTGCCATAGTTTACATAATGATACAATCGGATACATGTAATTTTAAAATCACTCCTTTCGTTAGCAATGTCTCTACCGTACCTTTTCGGTTATATGACGCGGGGGGTTCACTCCAAAAGAGTCCCAAAATCTTGACCCGTCTTATAAGATGAATCTAGATTTTCAAAATTGTTTTGGGTAATGAAATAAAAACATTTTTAGCTGACTTATTGACATTGTTGAGGTTATTTTGATGGGTAAAACATCGTCTTATAACCGAATAAACACGGCATTCATATTGCTGACACTGCACGTTTTAGCTTCTGCTTATTTTATTTTTATTCCTAGGCGGAAACATACCACGTGACTCTACATATATAACGTATGAAGAGGTTGACATTCCACTACCACTCTATGCTTCCATGTCCTGTCTTGCCGGATTCGGTATTCTCTGTGCAGTTGGGTTCTTCATATTTAATATAGTTTACAGGGACAACAGGTAATGATGAGCGAATGTTCAAACGTATGTACATGTATGAAAAGTGAAATATTAAATTCGCAAAGGTCTTAAACAATAAAGGTAAGAGAACTAAAACAGGAAGATTTTGCAAGGGAAACGAGTGCTTCTTTTTTTTCTAATATATCTACTTCACTTTTTAAATAGTTTTCTTTTCAAATTGCCTACTCCAATTACCGGTTTCGTTTGGGGACATATGCAAACAGAGCAGACCCAGTTTAGACGCCACAGAGGCGGCTGATCAAACTCTACACTGTTTGCTCACAGGAATTTCTATGCAAAATGCGACAAAAATCATAACATCTACTAGAAACCCCTCAAACCAGAAATGAACTCATCCACATGATAAATACGGGTAAGTCCACTGGTCTAAAAGGGGTTAAGGTAAATCGGCACAATTTAACGGTAAGCAACTCATTTTAGCTTTGCTCCCCTTGTAAATGGAGGTCAACTCTTAAAGGAAGGACTTTGTTCTGACTGGAGCAAAATTTTTTCGTAACGAGTAGACCTCAGTTTGGAAGGGCAACGCCATCCAGGAAAGCAAACAAGAAGCCACAAAAATTATTCCACTTGATAAAGATAGCGGACAAAACATGTGGTGTACCAAAACAAATTTTGGGGTATTTTAACAATTCTTAACCAAAGCTACGCTGCATATTCTACCACCGGAAGAAGGAAACTTTACCAGGCTACATTTTCCGATATTTCAGGCTGTGAAGTGTGTCCCAGACATACTCCGAATATGCAGGCTGGAATATTAGTATTAGATTGGCCGCGGCCACTAGTCTAATACAGTGGCCTAAAAGTTTTATCTTCTGACCCTTTTGATACATGTAACATTTCATAAGATGTCATCTTTCCGTATCAGTCTGAGCAACATCATTTGAGCCGCGACACGAGAAAACCAACAATGTGGTTGTGCGCCCAGCACAGACTCAGATCAGCCTGGGCATCTGCCCAGTTTGATCAGACTCTTGATTAAGTGCTCAAAGGGTAGCTAAGGGTCTAAGCTACCTCCATGCGGACAGCGAAGACTCTGATCAGACTGGGCGGATGCCCAGGCTGATCTGAGTCTGCGCTGGGAGCACAACCACATTGTTGGTTTTCTCGTGTCGCGGCTCATTTCTTAAATGCAAATAAATTTCTTGGTAAAGGTATGGATAACCTCAGATTATGATCTAGAATTTACCATGATTTGCAGGCTCGTTAGCAAGTGATGGAAAACATACAAAATGATAACATTTATTTTTTCATTTGTTTATCGAAGACTTATCCACGATGCAATTTCCAGTATATATCTCTCAAAGCTTTCATCTGTTTTTTTTTAATCTTTCTCCACTCATAATTTGTATTGTGCTTCTGTGTTTCAGGTCTAAACAAATCGGGTTAGAGGATTCTCTTTAATTAAAATACAAATAGATTTTGGTTCACAAATTATCTCCGACCACCTGGTTTCCATATAATTTTACACCCACCGTGAAAGAAAAATAAAACATTCCCATTTTGTAAACATATTTTTACCCAAAAAACTTTTCCCGAAGTGCAGAACGGTGACACAATGTGAGCTGCGACACGAGAAAACCAACAAAGCGGCATGTGCGCCCAGCGAAAACACAATTCAGCCTGGGCATCCTCCCTGTCTGATTAGAGTCTTCGCTGTCCGCATGAAGGTAGCTGAAACCTTTAACTATCCTTTAAGCGTAGGCTAAGATTTTGCTCAAGGTGGGCGGATGCCCGGGCCAATCAGAGTCTTCGGTGGGCGCACATGCCACCTTGTTTGCTCTGTCTTGTCGCGGCTCATGTTATCATTGTCAACCCTCGATACCTTGGTGGTCTAATGAGAGAATCAAAGCCTGACTTTTCAGCCCAGAAACCAATGACATTTTATTAATATCAAAAGCAAGTTGCAGATTACTTCTTTCCTTCATATCATAAGACAGCTTCATAGTTTTTTAGGGATTAACCCTTCAAGTGCAAAAAGGCAGACAACAAAATTAACGTCTGCAAAATTTCCAAACACTTTTATTCTACTGAGCTTTGCCATCTTTAGAATTAAAGACTAGAGGGCAAATAGTGAAACTGTGTACAGATGAGACGGTTTATTATGAGCCACCTGTTCTGGATATACGCTTTTTAGAAATTCATTTTTTTCTTTTGTCACTTGTTGCTGAATGGTATGTCCTTTTAAAGATAATATGCGTTGATTATAAGATTTTTAAATAGAACATTTGAAATATCAACAGTTTTCCCACACCCAAGAAGGGGAAACAAAATGAACTTTAACTTTATTTTAGGGAACAGGGAAACACAAAATGCTATTGTTGGTGAACAAGCGAACAAGACAAATAATTTTTGGGGAGAAGCCATTTAATTTTAGAGGAACATTGGAGCAAAGGCAAAAATTCATGTAAACAAGGAAACAGGTACCCTGCCAGGTAAAGCCTGTATTAGAATAGAGAAAAGTTCTCATATTAGCTCAACACTTTATATTCGCAAAGTCTCAATCGAAATTCTGCAAATATTTCCCGATCTACAGTAAAGTTATTATCAACTGGCTAGATTTTGCAGAATTTCTTCTAGACCAGTACTCTAAGCAGTGTTTGTGTTGCTCTATGTTTCAGAATTGTAAAGTTGTCCTCGCCAAATATCAACAATGTTTTACTTTTTGGCTGTATACTGACCTACAGTACAGTGTTTATGAAGACTTCAGGCATGTTCACGGCTGTGTTGTGTAAGGTATGAATTCAAACTTTACTCTTGTAGGTGACAAGTTACTATGACAGACGCATTATTTCACACTTCAACGTTTTGATAAAAGGGCTGTCTACAAACACATAATACCGTCTTCTAAAGGTTGGTTTATATGGTGACGCTTGGATCACGATACTTGAACCTCGACAAGAGAAAAACAACAAAGTGGTTGTGCGCCCAGCGCAGATTCAGATCAGTCTAGGCAGCCGCCCAGTCTGACTAGAATTTTCACTTAACGCTTAAAGGGTAGCTAAGGGTCTAAGCTATCGCCAGGCGGACAGCGAATGCTCTCATCAGACTGGGCGGATGCCAAGGGTGATCTGAGTCTGCGCTGGGCGCACACCCACTTTGTTTGTTTTGTCATGTCGCGGCTCACATGTGTCTTGCAGGATGTGCTGCCGTGTAACATGTTTCAAAGCACAAATCCGTTGCATGCAAGATTTATTGTCTATACGGAACCTAAAGGGTTGCATGACACGTGTTACGCAACGCTTGTCGCCGTGTAAACCCATCTTAACGCAGTTTACACTGTAATAGCACCATCTGTCTTCAATTTGTATGAGCATAAGTAGGGTAACAGAATCGCAAAATAGATACCGATTATTTCAATTTTACATGTAATTAGTAAACACATACCTTGAAAGTATTGGAAAAGACTGACTGTGGTGACTGGGTCCACTTTTGGGGCAAAAACTATCGTTATCTATTTTTTTCCTCCCTTTGTCTCCCAGAACATGTTGAATGGGGGTCTACCTTTAAAAGAAAGATTTCACTCCCCTGTGAGCAACGTATTTCCGTGAAGGGTAAACCCTTTTTAGAGGGGCTTCTGTGTCTAAAGAAGCAAACAGGAAGTCAGAAAACTTTTATTTTTGTACAAATTGTGACGAAACATAAATATGTTCCCATTTCTATTAATGTCTGTCTCAGCTCATTGTTGCCTGATAAAATACCTACATCTACCGCTCACTGAAATACCACATGCAGTGTTGAGGCTCGCAACACCTCGCTTCTTTGATGTTTTCTTTTTTTCTCCAAGTATTCCATCAATGTTTTATGGAACATATTAACCCATTTTTGTCAAGTGTTCCATAAATGGGACATTGGCAAATAGTGCAAACAAAACGTGGCAGTTGTTTCGAATTAAAACAAAATCAACTAGGCCAATAGTGAAAATCCTGAAGAGACGGGTCATTATGAGCCGTCTCATCTGGATTTTTACTGTTTGCAATGGTATGTCCGAATTTACAGGTTGTCCGAATTTACCCGACTTTACCCTATCATCATTATCTTCTTTTTTTTGCAAAGTTAATGAGACGACAACGGTCAGAAATCGGTTCAAAATTAGTACGATCTCATTCTCATTCTTTTTCCTCCGTAAGTGAAGGGAAATAAATGTGTGATTCCTACAGGAAATTCAGCCTATGATTGTGACACTGTGAGAAACTAAACAACAGACATAAGCATATACAGAATCAATCTAAAATTTTTGATTTGTAAATTGAATATACGTTCTGAAATTCCACGCCCCCCCTCCCCCCACTACCCAAGACCCACTCCTTCCCATCCCTATCACAAAACCATGTAAGTGCTGATAAGTGACTGTGGAAGGACCAGCTGCGGTTGCGGAGCTTCTGTTTGGGTACAGTGTACTTGAGAGGTATAAACAATACTTTAAGAGGTGTGTGATTGGAATGAAATTTGAACGGAACTTTGAGGTGACCAATGATTTGAAATGGAACACACATGTTAGCAATATTTGCACAATGCTTATAGAATCCTCGGCTTCCTTACACGTTACTTTGCGGCTTGTCGTCAGAACGTTAAATAGTCAACATACGGGGGACCGGTGCGTCTTAACCTGGAGTATGGTAGTTCAGTTTGGGACCCCAAACGTAAATTTCAAGATTGTCTTTAAAATATGCAGAAAAAGGCAGCGAGATTTGTAACAGGAAATTACACCTATGAAACTGGGAGTATAACTGGCGTTCTAGCTAAACTTAAGTGGGACTCTCTGAAAAAAGAGGAGGAAAGATAGCAGACTCTTGTTGCTTTACAAGGGTCTGAAGGAAGCGGCCAGTATACCCCAAAAATGACCATGTTACCCAACCAGGTATACCCCTTGCATTTCAAACTCCACTGGCTGTGGCTGGCATTTACAAGTCTAGTTTCTTTCCCCAGACTATTAAAGATTGGAAAGTCCTGGCAGATTCCCTTATTTCAGTACCTAAGTTTACTTCTCTCTTTTAAGGGCTAGGGACTTGCCTCCCTTATCAAAGGTCCTGGTGAATGATTGTCCATGGACGTATCACCAGTAATTCTAACACAGTGCGCCAATAGAAGCAAAAAAAAGTTTCCGTGTTTTATTCTGAAACAAATCACTGTTTCGGAGCGCGTGCGTCTAATTGCTGATGTCACCAGCAATGCTGACTTAATTATGTGACGTTTAGAGACGTTAGACCGTGTAACGTCTGTTTTTCTTCTAAAATCGAAATAACATCGTACATTTATCTTGATACAGTTAAGAATATTAGCGGGAGCATGAATTTGCTGACAGGAAGGTTAGGAGAATTTAAATGAAAAGAATATTTTTTTCAGCGATTTTGAGTGTTAGAATCGATATAGTTCAGCTCTAGCATTAAATTGTTGAGTATAATTCACCGTTTGTCGGTAAGTTGTAAGTAGATATATATATGATCTACTTTACAACTGACCACCAAACAGTGAATTATTACTCAACAATTCACTGCTAGAGCTGATCTATTTCTTAAACAATTCTGATTGTGATTCTGACTACGCTTGTATTTTTCTTAAACATCCAAGTGTTGTTGTTGTTTTTGTTGTTGTTTTTTTCTTCTATTTTTGGTGTAGTAACTATATTTTCAGGTGAGGACAACGTGCTTCTCTCTGGGATTTACAATCGCTTTCGGGGCATTATTTTCCAAAACATGGAGGGTTTACAAAATTTTCACGAATAAGAAGCTTCTTAAAATGGTACTGCTACATTGTGTGTTATATCATTTTTCAGTTTTTAAATGATTTTCGCTTCAACACTGACTGAAAAAGCTCCAGTGTTGAATATACAAATGCCATATTACTTTTATAAGGCTAGTGATCAAAAAATTTGTTGCATTTTTCCTAGTTATAAGCCTGAGGTCTGTTGCAGTCCGTCAGGCTGAGATGTAAAATAGCTTACTAGGTACATAATTGAGCCGCGACACGACTAAAACCAACAATGTGGTTGTGCGCCCAGCGCTGACTCAGATCAGCCTGGGCATCCGCCCAGTCTGATCGGAGTCTTCGCTGTCCGCATGAAGGTAGCTTAGACCCTTAGCTACCCTCTAAGCACACAGCGAAAGGTCTGATCAGACTGGGCTGAAGCCCAGGCTGATCTGAGTCTGCGCTGGGTGCACAACCACATTGTTGGTTTTCTCGTGTCGCGGCTCAATTCTGGTTCACTAAAAAGCATCGTTTAGATTAGATCTTTTGATCAAATTGCCAACACTATGGCATTACACCTATATCCGGATTAGGCTCGCTCAGGTAAAAACTATTTCTAAATGAGAATACAGTCGAGTCTCGATATCTCGCACACTGATTTAAAAAAGTACTTTCCTATATCAAAGAATATGTATAACTATTTCCTGCTTTCATTTACATTTCAACTTCTGTTGTCTCAAACTACTGATATCTCAAAGTACATTTTCTGGGATCAGAAAAAAATACTTTGAGATATCGGTAATTAGGGACAAACTTAGGCTTTGAGATATCGAAAATTGGTGTATTCAGGAAGGGCCACAAAGGCGAAACACAACTGACCCAAGATACAAAAAGAAGAGGGGAAAAAATAAACAAAATGAACAGTAGATGAACCTCGACACGGCATAGCCATCAAAGTGGCATGTGCGCCCAGCAAGGCCTCAAATCAGCTATGGCATCCGTCCAGTCTGATCAGAGTCTTTGTCGTGCGTATGAAGCTAGATCGGATACTTAGCTGTCAGTTAGCGCACAGCGAAGGGTCTGATCAAACTGGGTGATGCCCAGGCTGGTCTGAGACTTTGCTGGGTGCACATGGCACCTTGTTCTTTTTTTTTCGTGTCGCGGCTCAGATCTTCTAGAAACAAACACTCAGAGTCCAATACAGAGAAACTAGCGACTCGATATGACACAACAAACACCAAAAGCAACAAAACAGGAAGCTAACAAAGGACCGCAATGCTGGAAATATATGTAAGAGGATCTGCATCAGAAGTAAAGTTTAATGTTGAGATATGGTCACACAGCTATTTGTTGTTGTTGTTTTGTACTTCCTTTGGTATTATTTCAATATGTGTTACTTGTTTAATAACGAATGTGAGATCGTGATTTTAAATGCATAAGAAATGTCAAATCGTGAGTTTGAATTGCACAGATTGAACAGCAAAACATCTAGATTTCCCTTCTAATCCTTTAAATGGTCTCATATAATGTCTATACATTACTGGCCGTTATGCTATGAAATAAGATATGTTTAAACAAAGGGTAAACCCATATTATACCAAATATTTTTTTTCTTTTACAGACAATAAAAGATTATCAGCTGATTGGTATTGTATGTGCTATGAGTGGTATAATAATAATTCTTATGGTTATTTGGGAGATATTTGGTCCACAACATCTAGTGATACATCAGTTTTCTAATGCGGTAAGGCATGATAAATTACATGTATCACGAACGTACGTCGTCAACATTATTCTTTGTGTTAAATGTTTGCATATGGCTTAACACAATCGACAAGAATTTCAAAAGCATTAACCTACGTTTAATCCAGGGACGTAACATCTTTATTTGGCTCAACAAAGCCTGTTGGCAACATCATTTGTTACATGCATGGCGTACGTCAGGATCAGACGCCTATGCTTGAACAAAATAAATGGAACAAAAGGAGAAAGCGTTTTCACATTTGCAGTAATTTAATTTAAGCTGTGTACAGTTCTTGAAGTCTGGGTAAACGTGATAAACTGAATTCTAACTCTTTTATGCTGCATTCTAAAGTTTTGTTTTATTTCTTTGGGTTGGGCTTGGTCATCAGTCTTTGGTCGGCCCACTTGGGGTTCAACTATTGGACATATTGGGTGCAGTTATCCTGCTATGCAACAGTCAAAGGAACTGCTTTTTCATCACAGGAAACACCCCCTCTCACATAAGTGGTGACATAGCAGGGTCATGAAACAGATATCCAGCTGGTGTGTGCTTTACACAGACGAGTGTAAATGTCTTTAAGGGGTCACCCAAGATGACTAGGAAATACTGGCTGCTTTAGAGAGGTGGCCTTTAATATAGCTTTATTCACTGTGTATTTATACCCCCGGTATACGAAGTATATAGGGGGTATATAGTTTTTGGTTTTTCCGCTAATATGTTTGTGTGTGTGTATGTTAACATTTTTTCTGTCACAGATTTCTCAGGAACCACAATAGCTAGGATTTTGAAATTTGGTACAAACGTTGGGTATGACTAGTTGTACTGTGTAAGAGACAATCAGCCTTCTCCTGCTTATCATTCCCTTTGTTTGTCCATTTTTTCTTTCTCTCCAATTATATTTCTGTCACAGATTTCTCAGGAACCACAATAGCTAGAATTTTGAAATTTAGTACAAACGTTGGGTATGACTAGTTGTACCGTGTAAGAGACAATCAGCCTTCTCCTGCTTATCATTCCCTTTGTTTGTCCATTTTTTCTTTCTCTTTAATTAAATTTCTGTCACAGATTTCTCAGGAACCACAATAGCTAGGATTTTGAAATTTGGTACAAACGTTGGGTATGACTAGTTGTACTGTGTGAGAGATAATAGGCCTTCTCCTGCTTATCATTCCCTTTGTTCGTCCATTTTTTCTTTCTCTCCAATTAAATTTCTGTCACAGATTTCTCAGGAACCACAACAGCTAGGATTTTGAAATTTGGTACAAACGTTGGGTATGACTAGTTGTACTTTGTAAGAGACAATCAGCCTTCTTCTGCTTATCATTCCCTTTGTTTGTCCATTTTTTCTTTCTCTCCATTTAAATTTCTGTCACAGATTTCTCAGGAACCACAATAGCTAGGATTTTGAAATTTGGTACAAACGTTGGGTATGACCAGTTGTACCGTGTAAGAGACAATCAGCCTTCTCCTGCTTATCATTCCCTTTGTTTGTCCATTTTTTCTTTCTCTCCAATTTAATTTCTGTCACAGATTTCTCAGGAACCACTATAGCTAGGATTTTGAAGTTTGGTACAAACGTTGGGTATGACTAGTTGTACCGTGTAAGAGACAGCCAGCCTTCTCCTGCTTATCATCCCCTTTGTTTGTCCATTTTTTCTTTCTCTCCAATTAAATTTCTGTCACAGATTTCTCAGGAACCACAACAGCTAGGATTTTGAAATTTGGTACAAATGTTAGGTATGACTAGTTGTACTTTGTAAGAGACAATCAGCCTTCTTATGCTTATCATTCCCTTTGTTTGTCCATTTTTTCTTTCTCTCCAATTAAATTTCTGTCCAGATTTCTCAGGAACCACAACAGCTAGGATTTTGAAATTTTGTACAAATGTTGGGTATTACTAGATGTTCTGTGTGAGAGAGTATTGGCCTCATTCTGCTTATCATTCCCTTTGTTTGTCCATTTTTTCTTTCTCTCCAATTTAATTTCTGTCACAGATTTCTCAGGAACCACAACAGCTAGGATTTATAAGGTTGGTACAAATGTTGGGTATAACTAGATGTACAGTATAAGGGACAATTAGCTTTTTTCTGCTTATCATTCCCTTTGTTTGTCCATTTTTTCTTGCTCTCCAATTAAATTTCTATCATAGATTTCTCAGGAACAACTACACCTAGGTTTTTGAAATTTATTTCTAACATTGAGTATGACTAGTTGTATTGTGTAAGAAAACTTCAGCCTCCTCCTCCTTATCATTCCCTTTTTTTGTCCATTTCTTCTTTCTCTCCTTTAAAATTAAACTTTTTCTGTCCCAAGATTTCTCAGGAACCACTACAGCTAGGATTTTGAAATTTGCTGCAAATGTTGGGTATGACTAGTTGTATGGTGTAATAGAGTATCAGCCCCCTGCTTATCATTCCCTTTGTTTGTCCATTTTTCTTTCTCTCCAGCTTATTTTTTGTCACAGTTTTCTATGTTCCTAAGAGAGCCACAGTCTTCAATTTTTGTTTACATCTTGAGAATTGCCAAGTTTATTGTAGGAAAGAAAATCAAAATGCTAAGATTTCTTTTGGCCTTCATTTTTTCCTTTTTTCCATCTCTATCTCCAATGGAATAAATGGTAAAATTTATGTTAAAGATTTCTCAGTTTGCTATGTGACTAGGTTTAGGTATAGGTTTAAATTGACTAGTTGACATCATCTGGATGCTGCCGCTGACTTTAGGTCAAGGTCACTGACATAGAACTTTATGTAAATTTGTGTTGAAATTTTGTGTTAAATTTGTATTTTCTTTTAATAACATAATTTGCATGTTTTAATGGAACCATTGTGTATTTGTCTAAAGGCCTTCCACTGGATTTGTAATAGATTGTCCATTCATATGTCTGTTATTTAACATTTGCTTTAGTGTGTTTTTATTAGGCGATGGCGCTGGCCGGGGGTATACGTGAGCCTCTGCTCACATGCTCTTGTTCGGTTCCCGGAACCCCAAACATATGGCTCCTGAAGACAGGTGACATCCTTCTAGAGTAGCCCGTTTAGTCAGGATTCTACTTAATATAGTCTTTGGGATTAGACCAAAAGCAACTTGATCATAGAGATATTCTAGAAATGCAAACTTGTTCTACAGCACTTTGATAGGCGGATGGATGTGTTGTCCAGTTAACAGATATAAAATTATTGGAGTAGCCATTACTAGTCGACTGGCAATAGTGAAAAAGCGTTAAAATCACTGCTGTCGGTCGACTGGTAATAACGAGTTCAACGCAAAATCGCTATTGCCTGTTGAACATGTTGACTGCGTTTAAACCTTTTTGCTGTTACCAGCTGACAGTTAATACCGGTTTTAACGTAAAATGGCTATTGCCAATAACTTGTAATACCGATTTTTGCGTGAAATGGATATTACTTTTCGACTGCCTCTGTCAATTTCAAGTTAGCATGGCTATTACCAGTCAACTGTTACTTGGCCTTTCCAAAAAAAAAGCAATTGGATAGAGTTGTTTTTTAATACGCAGTCATGTGTATAAGTGGGTTAGGTAGCGTTTGAGACAAACAGGCAATTGTGTTTATTTCGTATTCTTTGGTTATTGACAGTTTTGTCTTTTATACTTGACGCAGGTGTATATGTCTGGAAACGATGCAGAGGTGTACCCGTTTGTCCGTATGTGTTACTCAGACAACGGCGTGTATTTTGGATGGACGATCTATATAATGGAAGGAGCACTGCTCACCTTTGGAGCATTTTTGTCCTGGGAAACTAGACACGTATGTGGTACTTAGAGTCACGTCATAATACAATTTAGAGCCGCGACACGACAAAACCAACAAAGTGTCAGGCGCCTAGCGAGGTCTCAGATCAGCCTGGTCGCACAGTCTGATCAGTCTTTGCTGTGCTATCAAAGGCTGGCTAAAGGTCAAACTGCCTTTATGCCGACAGGGAAGACTATGATCAGTCTGGGAGAATGCCCACTTCGTGAGGCGCACGTGCCATTTTTTTGTGTCGCGGCTTATTTTTAACGCAACAAAAGCATACTGACAATGTCAAGTAAATATATGTATAAGGTTACACCTGAATGTTTTTGCCACTTAAATAAAGGCAAACCGCTTTCCTGTTTGCTCCTCTAGACGACGACTTACTTCTAAAACGGATCTGCTCTTAAAAAAGAAGCAAAGGTAAATTTGTTCCATTTATAAGTGACCTATTTAGAAGGGAATAAGAAATGAAAATGGCGGAAAGTGTTCACGTTCATCATAAAAACAATAACTGATGAGGGTTATACCTAAGACATTTTAAATTGAAATGCGACTCGACAAAAATAACAAAATTGCATGTGCGCCCAGCGAAGACTCGCATCAGCCAGGGCATTCACCCGTTTGATCAGAGTCTTTTTTGTCAGCATGGAACTTGCTTAAACACTTAACTACCCTTTAAGCGCACAACGAATACTCTGATCAAACTTGGCGGCTGCACAGGCTAATCAGAGTTTTCGCTGAGCGTTCATTTCACTTAGTTGGTTTTGGTCTGTCGTGGCTCAGACATAAATTTCCATATAAAAACATTTGAACCGCGACACGACAAAACCAACAATGTGGTTGTGCGGCCAGCGCAGACTCAGATCAGCCTGGGCATCCGCCCAGTCTGATCAGAGTCTTCACTGTCCGCATGGAGGTAGCTTAGACCCTTAGCTACCCTTCAAGCCCTAAGCGAAGAGTCTGACCGGACTGGGCGGACACCCGGGCTGATCTGAGTCTGCACTGGGCTCACAACCACATTGTTGGATTTCTCGTGTCGCGGCTCATTTCACTATCAGTTCTAGTTGATAAATGTAACATTCGGTCTCCCATAACCTAGTAGCTATAGGATCGATGAATAGATGACTTGCGATTTTACGTCCGTTTTAACAGTGTTTCTGTCATATCAGGAGGGCGGGCTGGTGATAATGAAAGGCTGTGTGCAATGGAACCCCGTTTACGATTGAAAAGATGCCAGCCTTTAGCGTGGATCGAACCCGGGACCGCTAGATCAGCACCAGCGCTTAACCTGCTGAGCTACTGGACCCCTGTGGCCGTTGAAGCACAGGAGGCTAGCGGCCAAATGTTTCTTGGGCACACTATATAAAAGGCGAAGCCCATCCCTCTTGCTGTCCCATCCTTCCCTGATTCGAAATATGCACCCGTTTACTGCTGGGTTGACAGACAGAGTTTTCCAGTCGCGAGTTGACCCAAGGGAAGATCCAGATTCAACCAAAGACACCGTGTGGGAAAGAAATAACTCAAAATTATAACCACAAAAGACCCAGCGGCTGCCATGTTCACAGCCATTTCCCATGAAAGTGGTCAAAAGGCTAACCTGAACATCACAAACAATATACCAATAACAGACATAGCAACTAACAACACATAAAACAACCAAGAAGAACCAAAACCGAACTGCCGCCTTGGGACGGCCAATAATGAAATTACTGAGGGCTTACCGGTTTGTGGTCAACCAACACAAGCCGTGATTCGAACTCACGACCTTCCATGACAGAAAGTCGTCTTAAAGTCGACTACGCTACGGAATCTTTCTGGTCCAGTAATGCACGGCATATATTTGAGACCTTGCATACTGGAATCTTCTCTGGACAACGCAGCGCTACCAAAATGGGATGAACAAATGGCGGAAAATCATCCTGTATAAGATGAGCCGCGAGCACACAAAATCAACAAAACTTAATGTGTTTAAATAATAACCTTACATCTTGTTGCACATTTCAGGTGAAGATAGAGGCCTTAAACGACTCCCGTCAGATAGGAATGTGTGTTTATAATGTGGTGGTCCTAAGTGCGGTGGCCCTCATGCTCACATTACTTTTACAAGAACAGGTTGCCATGGTCTACGGCGTGACGTCCGGCTGTGTTCTTATCGGAACAACCACAACACAGTTTATAGTATTCTTGCCGAAGGTAAATATGTTAACATTTAAATCTGCCTCTTTACAGCAAACACCTTTCTGAAGAGGCCAATATCCTACGTGCCAAAGTAGCATGATCAGTAGAAAAGAACTCTATTCAGCAAGCAACTGCTTTAAGCAAGTTGTTTCTGGAGTTATGCTTAGTTGACTGCATATGACAGGTTTGATTGTGTTTGCTCATGCCACCTTTCCATAAATGAATGGATGGACAAATTGATGATTTATCATTTTACGTCCTTTTCAATAGTATTTCAGTCGTGTCAGGAAGATGTGCGGGTGTTGATGAAAGGCTCAGCTTTTCAACAATACCCACACATCATTCTCATATGACTAATGGTGAGAAAAGCATGATAATTGTAGCTATAAAGGCCCCGTTCCTCTATCAGCGTGAACAATAGAATCATGAGGCATCGATGCAAGCTTCTCAGTATAGTTTTGTCAGTGTAAATGACCATGATTAGCCAGCTTTAAACAAATAAAACATCCTTGAGTTTCACATACAAAGGGTTTGAAAATTATTTAGGTCATTTTAGTTGGCAACTAAAATGCCCTACTTTCGATTCCATTAAGTTGAATAAAATGGTGAAAATAGAACCTACAGGCGCGGAGTCCTTATCACTATCCCGCCTATGTTTGTATAGCATTGCTAGACGGGAAACCAGAACAGGAAATTTTATTTTGTGGAGCGATTTGTTAGTTTTCAAAAACCAATTTTCTATACTTTTTGCTTGTTATATGAATCAATTATGCATATAAACCCACGTTTTATTACCGAACGTGAAGGTTGAACCGCCTTTTACAATGTTTGAGTTTAGACGTTTTTTTCCACTAATAGGACTATGGAGACTTTAAATAACGGCGCGGCTGTCCTTTTGAGCACTCGTACTGTAAATCTATCCGAATTTTGAATGTTGGGGATTTTCATTTACTTGTCCGGCCGGGCGTCAAGCTGGAAATAGTACTTGCTCAGCCGGATTTGGAGCTTGTCCCGGGCGTCCCGGCAATGGATTCGTCAGGCCCTGGGCTGTGTGCAACGGAATATCGTTTACGATTGAAAAACATCCCGCCTCACGCGTGTCTTGAAACCGGGACTGCTAGATCAGCAGCCTGGCGCTTAAGCTGCTGAGATACCGGGGCTCCTTGCAAAGATGAAAACAAGCATACGCTATGTTCTATGAAGTTTGACTACAGCCCTTCCTGACTGCAGTATATCAAAACGGAACATAATACGGACGACCATATGTATGTACAAAATTATAGATGCTTCAATCAAAAGGAAAGCAACAAACGCAAAGCGCAACATGCAAAGGACACCGTGAGAGCAAATGTGAAACACCAAACCTTAACTGCGTTGCAGGTAACGCCTCGGACCATTTTTATACAGTTGACCTTCGTTATCTCAGAAACTTATATCTCAAATTACCCTCCTACATCAAAGAATACAGTTTGGAGACATTTCCTATTTCTCTTTACATTCAAAACTCCTATCATCTAAAACTACCGGTATCTCACTTTTCTGGGGCCAGAAAAATTACTTTGATGTCTCAGTAGTTTGAGACTAACTTTGACTTTAAGATCTTAAGAGTTGACGGTTTGTGTTTTACAGCTCTTTCAGCGCTATTTCACCTATATTGAGCCGATCGTAAAGCAAAGTTGGGCGAAAACTATAGAATCCAGTGAAAACAACACATATGGGCCGCGACGCGAGAAAACCAACAATGTGGTTGTGCGCATCCGCCCAGTCTGATCAGAGTCTTCGCTGTCCGCATGGAGGTAGCTGAGATCCCTAGCTACCCTTTGAACACTAAATGAAACGTCTGATTAAACTGGGTGGA
This sequence comes from Ctena decussata, assembly GCA_963989385.1. Lineage (NCBI taxonomy): Eukaryota > Metazoa > Mollusca > Bivalvia > Lucinida > Lucinidae > Ctena > Ctena decussata. The sequence continues at coordinate 12,497,370 of OZ022512.1, forward strand.
TGCCCAGGCTGCTCTGAGTCATCACTGGGCGCACAACCACATTGTTGGTTTTCTCGCGTCGCGGCTCATATATGTTAACTTCCGCCGAAAGAACGCGACTGTTTTACTTGTACGCCAGCCGAAGCTCGAACCAACAACGGAATTAAACCAACTGTTCAAGGGTCAGCGCTCTTAACTACATATGAGCCGCGACGCAAGAAAACCAACAATGTGGTTCTGCGCCCAGCGCAGACTCTGATCAGCCTGGGCATCCGCCCAGTGTGATCAGACTTTTTGCTAAGCGCTTAAAGGGTAGCTGAGGGCCTAAGCTATCTCCATGCGGACAGCGAAGACTCTGATCAGACTGGGCGGATGCCCAGGCTGATATGAGTCTGCGCTGGGCGCACAACCACTTTGTTGGTTTTCTCGTGTCGCGGCTCAATTATTTTATCTAACTTTTATTTCCTGCTCTTCAGAATAATACAGACCCGAGTACAAAATCTTAATTAATTTTGAATGATATATAGACTGTATATTTTACAGATTAAACTGTCTGCTTGATTAAAACTAATCTTGTTGAATTACCGTATTAGTCCTATTAAACACCCCGGGGCGTTGTATTTCACTAACGGGGGCTTTATTGAGAGCCTTAAGTGTAATAAATCTGTCACTGCCAAAGACCTCTAATAAATAGTATTAAGGTGAATGGATATACATGCAGCAATTTTACTATTTCTGCCTCGCTTTTGAGTAGGTGTCAACTCTTAAAGAAAAGCATTTTCTCCTCTGGAAGCACAGGAGAAAATTAAAAGTAATCAAAGAGCTACCTCATCCTGAGAAGCAAACAGGAAGCCATGCAAGTTAATATAAAATTATTTTCGAAAAAGAAGCAGGGGTGTTTATTAGAGCAGGGGCGTTTATTTCGATAAATATAGTTGACTTATATTGTTTCAGGTTGTCGCTGTTTACCAGAACAATACTGTAAATGTAACAGACATGATCAGTAGCCTCCGATCGGCTCCTTTCAATAGCCAGCCTTCATCGAATGCGTCACGTAAATTGCAAGTGGTATCTACTTCTCAGTCAGAGCCAGCGGATGAGTCTAACACTTGACAGAAACATTCTTGAAGTAACTCAAATTGGCATCAGTCTACAACGTTGATGTATACAAAACATATAAACATCGTTAGTTTTCTTAGATCAGCCCATAGCTTGGACAGCATCACGTAATATTACTTGTACATGTAGGAGCTTAAGCACAGCCAGACTAGCTTGAGGAGGCTCACTCTTCATAATGACATTCTATATTACTGACGCCACTCTGAGTCCATAGTTTGTGATTATTGATTTGTATCAGTTTATCACTTTCAGCCAGAAGAACCTACTTAAAATAATTTTTAAAGTAAAGGCCCACATAAGATAGCATAGAAAGCGCAGCCTTGTCTGGCTGAAGACACTTTAGTTTGCAATTTACATTCTTGTCTAATACCATATCTTTAAATATTTACATTCTTGGTGTATTTACTGAAAAGCCCTACAGTAAACCATTGGAACTAATGTTGTTTACATTCCAATAATTACATTGAGACACGCGACGTCAATGACGTCAAAATAAACAATGGCTTTCTACAACCTGATTGGACGTCAGCAACGTCATGACGTCATACATGCCGTTCTGCTGTTAGCAATAAAAAGTGCGTGTACGTGTTTTACTGCTTCAATTTTGGCGCTTATACAATATTTTTCATGAAAAATTTGATTAAAACGAATGTAAATATAAGCAATGAACTTAATTTTTCAGATTTTTATCGAAGTGTAAACTACATTGGGTCACTAGCAAAGTTTACATGAACCCCGTCGGGGTTCATTCACTTTGCACGTGACCCAATGTAGTTTACACTTCGATAAACCTCAGAAAAATGAAATTCATTCCTTAAATAACAGGCTTCTCAAACTGTGATTGACTCAGCAAATACCATGGCTTTTAAAATATCTTGGTTTGGTATAATATACTCCTCGCTCTATCAGCATGAAAAATTTTATCGTGAGGTGTTGCTGCAGACTTCTCACTATAGTTGCGTCATTGTAAATGACCGTGATTAGCCAGCTTTAAACAAATAAAACACCCTTGAGTTTCACGTAAAAAGTGTTTGAAAATTTATTTGGGTCACTTTAGTTTGCAACTAAAATGACCAACTTTCGATTTTATTAAGTAAAATACAGTGTACAGGCGTGGAGTCCCAATCACTATCCCGCCTATGTTTATATAGCATTGCTAGATGGGAAACCAGAATAGGAACTTGTATTTCGTAGAGTGATTTGTTATGTTTCAAAAACTGGTTTTCTCTACTTTTTACCAGTTAAATGACTCAATATATGCACATAAACCAACATTTTATTACCAAACGTGAGGATTGAACCGCTTTTTTACAACGATTTTAGTTTCGACGTTTTTACCACTGATATGACTATGGAGACTAATGTACCAGGATTATTAGAAACCATAATACTTTAGTTCTAATTTTCAGTATGAAGATAAAACACACCCCTTCATTTACACCGATGCTTAAGCATTGTAGAGACACCAAATCTAAATTGATTTGAGTAATCACTGCAGAAAGCGAGCACAAATACAAATGCCCAAACATTCACATTTTCGAATGAAAATATTGCCTCGTTTTAATGATTATAAAAGAAGTAAAAACATTTAACATTTCAAAACGTTAAATAAATCTCCAATGATCGTGTTATATTTGTTTTAACATTATGCTACATTTAAACTTTTGGGGAGGAGTATACTTTAATCAAAAGGCGTGTGTGTGTGTTTTTTTGTGCCTGTGTGTCCACACTTCGAAGTTAGCATCAGATTGATGCAAGTTTTGCTACTATTTCACGTAACATGTAGCTTTGAAATTTGCTAGGGCTCTTTGGAATGGTCTGGAAATACATATTGCTTAGTGCATGCACTATTTTTCAAGCTCAGCAGGCTCAGATGTTTCATCAGTAGTAGTATTTCAATTCTCATATCGACGTTGTCCCCGCACCTCAGCGGAACGAACCCATGCGGAACGAATCCATTTGTTTCATCTGCGTACAAGCCATATTATATACCTTGTAAATGCAACTCAATCTAGAGCTTTCAGCCAAATAATGAAATGTGGTGGGCATGTTTGACATGCTCTGAAAATGTAATTACATTGTTTCGTTATGTTCTTGCCTACATTATTATATTTAAAGTGATGTCTCTTTGAATACTTAGATTTTAGCAATGTACAACCCGTTGAAGTGATTTATCGGTGCATTTCTTCTAGGGTTGTGGTCGCTTATTTTGCAGCTTGATAGATCTCTAAGGCATGGTCTGATTTTTTTTATATTTTCTGAGTCATTCTATCTGTAGAATAGTTTGAAATTGGCGTCACTTTGTACTTTCACAGTGGTTGCTTCTCCTCCAAGATTTAACACGGACGAGTTTCAAGCGTGTTTGGCTTCTTTTGCATGGTCTGAAAGAATGCATATCAGTTTATCATCTACCTGCTGGAAATATTTGGAAAGGAAAGTCCATTTACAGACTTGATTATTCAATCAGGCATTTAAGCCGCATATAGTCAAAGGTATAATTTGAAACTACATGTAATTTTTTTCTGATATGCAAGGCTATTTACACAGTCCAAGGGTATACAATCTGTATAACAAATGCCCTTAAAATATTATTATTATTATTATTATTATTATTATTATTAAAAGGACATATTGCCCGATGACCAAGACGTACCACCGCCTTTGCGCCGAAGCCAGGTTGCAGTTGACTGAGGCTTCTCTGATTCACTCCAGAAAAACAAATGAGGGGTACTGCTTTCGAAATACCTCTTATAAGAAAAAATTAAACAATTTGAGAATGAATTACAGCTTTGAGAAATTCACAGTAAGTCTTTTTATATTATACATCTCACTTTTAATTCGACCAGAGCTGGCATGCACTGGTGGCCCTAGCAGATAACATTGACATATAAATCAGTTACCATAGCAACTGTGGTACAACTTATAATTGTGCTTAGTACCTTTTTAGAATGACGTCTTAATGACGTCACTTTGACATCAATTTGAACTCCTAACGAGATCCATGTCTGCGGGGGCATAAGCTGTATGCCATGCTTGGCCATTTTTTCAGTGACATTACTAACTGATATTCTTTTAGCTTTCTCGAGTATAAACGTATCCATACTAATTTTAGTGCGACAGACGCGCGTTTCTATAATTAACTTCTTCAATGTCGCTAAACCCCAAAATTTTGAAAGAAAAGAGATGATGGGCATGTTTCGGCAGGCAACGAATATCCCTCTCCGAGCCACACTTATTGTCGCATTCCGCGGGACGCATTAGCTGCAGACATCAGGTAAGAGACGCCTATGTATTAGCTCGCGAGCCGCGACAGGCGTCCCCCATCAAACCACCTCAGCCCTGCGTCTCGAGAAAAGCGACACTCGAGGGCATCAGGAAAGAGATGTTCGATGCAGCAAGAACCCGCAAAAATCCAAAACAGTTCAAAAGAATGGAAGGCAAACTCAGCTAAGATTCTTGTCGCTATGTTTTTAGAATACAGTCAAACCTGTCTTAAGGGGTCACCCAAGGGAAGGACAAAAAATGGCTGCTTAAGACAGGTGACCCCTTAATACAGGTTCATTTGCACTGTATTTTGGTTCAAGGGACCCAGAAAATGTGGCTGCTTAAGACAGGTGACCCCTTAATAGAGGTGACCCCATGAGCAGGTTTGACTGTAATTTAGAAATTTTACCAGATATGCATTAAATGGATAAAGATTACTTTAAATCAGTATTTCAGTAATGACTACAATGCTAGAGAACCAGATCAACACTGAAATACTGAATGAATGGGTTGATGATATCCTCAAATATTTACACTCGAGTCATTTAATTCCATGCTTCACACCCGATATTGCACATTGCTAACTTCTTGGTGTTAAATAACTTGAAATTAACATACTGATACGTTTTCAACTGCGTTCATTCATATACTACCTGGGAATACAACTCCTCCTATTATATGTAACTGGTTCATTTGATGTTACAACTCTTTGCACATGTATACTGTTGTATCAGAGGATTTGCAACCAATTTATTTTTCATGTAAATACCGATTTCAGCGGTGATAGAACTAATGTTAAACAGTCAGCGCTCTAAATCACTGGGCCACGGACGCCCCTGTATGAAAATGTTAAAATGGCATTAAGTCATGAAGCTGACTTGTTATTTAATCCACACTAAATTACTGAATAGGTTCCTGATGCAAAGACGATAATTAATAGCTTGGTCAAGTGATACTGCCCGGAGTACACACGAGCTTATGCTCAGTTCTTTCACTTATTTTATCCTTTTCATCATGTAAGACTATAGTAACCAAGACTTCCTGAAGCTGTCGAGAATAGGTACAAGCACCTTTAAGATTTTTACAACAGCCCGAAGCGTCTTGTACATGTGCACTACAACATCAAGCTTATGTTGTGTTCTAGACTTAAAGAAAGATATACTTTCTCCGAAAATTAAATGGAAAACAACAACAGTTCTTTAACTGTCTTGCATCAATCAGCCAAACGTAAAGTAAAGTTATCAATAACAAGGGGAATTCTTCCCAATGAAGTGCTTATGAGCGACGACACGACAAAACGATTGCATCTGTGCCCAGTGAAAACTCAAATCAGCCTGGCCAGCCGCCAAGTCTGATACGAATTTTTGCTGTGGACTTAAAGCCTATCTAAGGGTCTAAGCTAGCTCCATGCGGACAGCGAAGATGCTGATCAGACCGGACGGATCCCCAGCTGATCTGAGTCTTCGCTAGTCGCACATGCCTATTTGTTGTTTTTGTTTTGTCGCTGCTCAGTTAAAGACGCGCGGTGTAAAACTTCGAACAATGCTGAGTTTTAGCAGAGTGCATTTGATATTTCAAAGAAGAGTTAAAGTTTCCACTTGCAGACTGGACAAACTATTTTGTTGAGTTATTGCTTTTTATGCCTCTTGCTTCTTTTGGGGTCTTGGAACGACTGTCTTTTGTGACCGGAGTATTTACTATCCAAAATAAAGTCTGACAGAAGCAGGGTACACATCAAAGAAACTGAAATAGCAGACTCGGTTTGCTTGAGCCTACATGTACTTATGACCAGTTATGATTATAATCTTAAAGAGTTCCTTCAAGAGCAGAGAATACATTCACAAGAAGGAAAATGGGAGGAACATGGGCCAGACTATCTAGTTTCGGCTAATATAGCCAAATAAAGGCGACGAAACCAGAGAAAAGCATACTGTAATTTCTTAATCTTATTTGGACAGTCGATTCAAAGAGTGATTAGTATCTAAAAAGGTCAAAATAATATATAAAACGATGGTGTAGAATATGAGTTATATATATAAACCAATCTAAAATTTTTGAATTCTCAGAATATATCATCTGATCTCGAAGGACGAAAATGAAATATAATCTGCACTATGGATAATGTACGGGGAGACGTTTTACGGCCGCCACACGGCACGACACCAGTTGCAGTGAGGTAAAATTAAGATCTTAAAGAGTTCCTTCTTGAGCAGAGAATACATTCACAAGAAGGAACACCGGTCAAGCCCCTACCACTGGTTCAGCGAAATTTTATTTCAAAACTGACTCAAATGAGTCCAAAGGACCAGTAAATATGTAATCTGCGCTATAACGATGAACGGGGAGACCTTTTATTCGGTCGCCGCATGGAACAACACCAGCGGCAGTAAAGATAATAATTATAAATTCTGAAGGAAGATTCGTTTAGATGCAAGGAACACGTGGAAGAAACTAAAATAGAAGGCTCGATATTGAGTCTGTCCATGAACTGTTATAAATTGGGCAGCACCGGCTACTCTCCGTGGCACCGGCTTCAGCGGAATTCCATTTTCAAACTAAGCATTAGCAGTAATACATGGTAAAAATGAAAAATAAAAACTGTTCATATGCGTTGCCAAGTGTGCAAACAAATAAGACACGCCTTTAAACAGTCTGTAGCAACTTTGTTGGAAAAAATGTGCTTTCCCCAAAACCAGCACCACGGCGAAACAGACTCTCTCAAAATGTCGAGTGGCAGGACAAATTAATACGATTACCATTTCCATTTGAATGAGGTAATGGTAAAGATTTCCCAAGGCCTAATAGCCGTAGGGGCAGTGGGGGTTAGAGGCCTACGCTGTCCTGGGCACAGCATATGAAAGGCGGAGCCCATCCCTCTCCTTATGTTGCCTTATCCTTCCTGCTTCGAAGCAGGTTCCCATTTACTGCTGGGTTGACACAGAGAGTTTTCCAGTCGTCGGATGGCGAAACCAGATCGCGATCTCACGACCTTCCGGCGACCTTTTGCACCACAACCGGGCGCCTCTAAACAATCGACTATGGCGCCTCCCTGAAACATTTGAATTGTAAAGTGAATAAAAAATGATCAGGAACTAAACTTCAAGCAAATGATATGTCAATTTATTTTAATGTTTCTCTCCCCTTTTTGTTTTGCGGGCGCCCGCAAAACCAAAAAGGGAGAGAAGTATTAACATAAATTGACAACAGCTCACGAAAGGCGCGCACGGTAAACCGAATGAACAGCTCTGTTCCAGGCAGGTGATTATTCAACTACCCCAAATGAAAACATCATTCACAGAACAGGTGAACAAAAATACCGACATGGACAACCAGGACAGGTAACAATTACATTTGAGCCGCGACATGACAAAACCAACAATGTGGTTGTGCGCCCAGTGCAGACTCAGATCAGCCTGGGCATCCGCCCAGTCTGATCAGAGTCTTCGCTGTCCGCATGGAGCTAACATAGACCCCTAGCTACCCTTTAAGATTTTAGAGAAGAGTCTGATCAGACTGGTTTGATGACAAGGCTGATCTGAGTCTGCACTGGGCGCACAACCACATTGTTGGTTTTGTCGTGTCGCGGCTCATTTATTATACCTAAATTTACGGGCAATAACAGAAAGCAAAGTTGGCTGCTATAGAGGTGTTCATATTGCTAGAAGAAATATCGGGAAGCCTTGCTTTAACAAGAATTCCGCGGAATGCTATGTCGCACCTGCAATGGGCTTCCACAGTAGTAAAGACTTTAGTTAAAAGAACTTGTATGAGAAATGGACAAATATGCTAGGGTCAACACAATTTTGAATGTAAAATTTTACTAAGTCAGAAGAGCATGAAATATAGGCCAAGGGTAGGAATAACTGCATATCCCTCGTGAACATTCTAAGAATAAACTTTATGCCAGTTGTGATGACTACAGGTATCATACTTTCAGACAAAAGGACTAAAATGCTAGGGCCAACATAACTTTGGGTGTAAAATTTTGTGAAGTCAGCAGAGCATTAAATATATGTCAAGGGTAAATTAATTGCAACAGCCATCATAAACATTCTAAGAAGAAACTTGATGCCAGGTTTGATGATTCTAGGTATATAGTTCGTGAAAAATGGCCTTAAACACTAGGGTTGACATAATTTTGAATATAATTTTTTACGAAGTCAGCAGAGCATGAAATATAGGTCGAGGTAAAAATAAGAGCAACAGCCCTCAAAAACATTCTTAGAAGAAGCTTGATGCTAGGTTTGATGATTCTAATCATCACAGTTTGCAAGAAATAGACTTAAATGATTGAGTCAACGTAATTGTTGAGGGACTGTTTTATGAAGTCAGCAGAGCATGAAATATAGGTCAAGGGTAAAAATAAGAGCAATCGTCCTTGAGAACATTCTAAGAAGAAGCTTTATGCCAGGTTTAATGATTGTTGGTATCATAGTTTGCGAGAAATGGACTAAAATGCTAGGGTTGACGCTAGGGTCGACGTAACTGTTGACAGACTGTTTTTAAAAGTCAGCAGTGCGTAAAATATAGGTCAGGGGTAACAATAAGAGCAAAAACCTTCGAGAACATTCTAAGAAGAAGCTTTATGCCAGGTTTGATGATTGTAGGTATCATAGTTTGCGAGAAATGAACTTAAACACTAGGGTCGACGTAATTGTTGACGGACGGACGTACGGACGGACGGAATGACTGACGGACGGACGGAAAAGTGAACTCCTATATCACACCTTGCTAAAGCAGGTGCGACAATGAGACAAATGCAGTAGACAAATGCTCACTAGAATGCATACTTATATACTACCACGCGCGTTTTAAAAAAATCAGAGCTCTAGATAAGAGGGAGTATTTGGTGATAATTAGGATTTTTTTTTGTTAATTCTGCATAAAACATATGTTGTGACCCCTCATCTGAACCGTCTCGACGAGACGGTTCCGATGAGGGGTCACAACATATGGTTTCGATGAGAAATAAAAAAATTATCCTTAATTATCATCAAATACGCCCTCTTATCTAGAGCTCTGAAGATGAACGTAAATCGACGAGCAGTACCTTAATTATTTACATGTATATGTTTGCGAATTTCCCCAAAATTTAATCACAGGACTCGCTTTCAAAAAAGTGTAAAAGATCAATGATAAGGAATCGATACAATTTACTTTAATATACCATTCACGACATATTGTATGAACTGTTACACAAGTGGCAGGGCAATAGTAGCGGATAGCATTCGACGAACCTAAATAACACGACTCATACACGTGATCTGTGATATTTAGTTTTTAACAAACTGTCCAATAGTAATGGGCAACGGCTCGGTATAAGTAATCAGAACAATAAAAATGGCTACATCGTGGATTAATCTTGTGTGATACACGAATACACTGATGTAAGTACACGTAACATCATATTTTCGAATCTACAGTAACTATTGTATTTCTTCTGTACATGTCAGTTGGGCACATACTTAACTGGTACTTTCAGCCAGTGTGACGTGTGTAATGGCTGTTTATAAAGTGTCTCCGTACTTTATCATAGTTTATTTTTATTCCATAGCATTTGTGACCAATCAACACATTCTGCTTACTTTGTTTTATTTTGGTTACATGTCTCTGATGGAGCTGTCATCTACAAATTAAGTTCATTTCCAAATTATGTTAGCTTCATTTTGACCCTTCTTTAACATATTACATGTGCATGTATCTGATAGTCTTTATCATATCAGAACTAAAGTAGCTCTATTAGTCTAATGAGGCGCCAGTTGCCTAGTCTAGCAAGTATTGTATGCTACGGAACTTCGAATCCATTGCTTTTACCTGTCTCCATATGTTAATTGCTTACTCGTGTAAGCATTACTCCCGTCAAAGGTAATTAGTATCGCGCTACGCACATTTAAATGTTAAAGTTATATGGTCTGTAACTTCAAGGAATTTATTTTTGGTGGCAATGTTTCTTATTTTCAAGAGTACAGTAATTAAGCCCAGGTGGCAATGAAACATGATAATAACAAATCTAAGCCAGTACTGCTACAAAAACGATGGTAATTTAGGTAAACTATTAACTGTCTAGAATTTCATTCGTCCCGAATGTAATTACATGAAAGTAAAAAGTTCCTGTTTTCACAGAGGCTATGGTTTTTCATGCATTTGTCAGGTGTAATGAATAGATTTATGATTAGAAATTGGTCTTGATCAACTTTTAAAATTGCTAAAAATAAAACATTTAAAAGTTGTCAAAATGATCTAAAGTTACAGACCATATAGCTTTAAGACGGCCCTACCTACGTCACTTAATATGCTGATGTTACGTATTAAGTGTATAAGACTCCATACCACCAGTACTTTATATTCCGTTTATATCGATAGTCAAAGCTTTTTTCCTGGTGCAAAACGGTCAACCTGACAAACACGTTGGACACCACCAGCGGGGGAACAGTTAACTGTCTGTTTCTGGAGATTGACGCAATTATTGTCATTTTGAAGTATTAGAGAAACAGATAATCATGTCTCTGCCCAGCCAAAATGCTTTCGGTGGGATCCCGTTGGTGTCAGCTATCGTATCAGCGTCAGCATGATTGTCCATTTGTACACTTTATTACATGTAATTCAATCAGCGTGTGGACTTTTATAAAGATTGCACGGATATATCACTGGCACAAGACTAACGAAAGACGGATTGGCATGCAAATGTCCAGCGGGAAAGCAAAATATCTCACATTTTGAGTGAAAAATAATTAAGAAAATATCCATAAAAGTTGGAACGCAAACCCTCGAAAAGCTGTGATTGTATTTACAAATGTGGATTCTTCCACATAAAAAATAGGCCCTATAAATGGCGAACATGGTTCTTGACGCAATTTCCCATTTTTCTCAAATGTATTTAGAGGTATTGGCTATATTAAAATGATTCAAAACAGAAAACTGCTTTGCTAACAAGTATTAAGCAGGCTTTCTCAACAAAATTGAGGGCCAAAATGGCTCGAAATGCTAAAATATTCATCGTCAAAGTGCAATACACTATCTAGTTCTACCGAAAAGTTGCATCAACATAAAACACAATTTACAGAGAGCAGGGACTTTCTCCAATGCGCACACCAATGCCATCGAAAACTTTATTATTTCTTCTTTGTGCATGTGAAATTTCAAGCAATATCGTTTTGGAACATTTTTAAATTGAAAAATGAAAGATGGCATCAGTGGTTTTAACGCTCAAGAAACGGTGTTGCACGTGATATGAGCACCAGCAATACTTGCCGGACAGCTACAATTTAGACAAATAAAGGTCGACAGCTTGTCAAACATGAGCTCAAATTGCTAAAAAACTTTAAGAGGAGAAAAAGTACGGCGTTTAGTGAGCTAAAATAGACTACAAACTGGTAGAACGTACCTCACCGGGGGCTCGCCCGACTGCTGGCCTGATTGGCATTGTACGAATTTGACCTGCCACTCCAATTTATGACAATAATATCCTTTTCAAACTTTATTTACCTTTCAAACAGTCATCTGTAATCTGTCAAATAATTTATTAGGTCACTTTGTTGTTACGTCATTGTTGAAAATGATGACGCATTCATATTACCTAGAACTATAGGCAGCCGGCATGCCATGTAAACGTATAAAACGTCGAATATGAATTAACAAGAACCCGGTACGAAGTAAGAGAGTTTTTTTTTTCTTTCTTGTCTTTTTGTTTGTCTAGTTTTCGAAATAATTTATAATCCGATTTTATAATTTGCTCAACAATTACCAGTGGTATATACTTAAGTGAGAAAGAAACAAGAAACAAGCCGAGCGGGGATGGAAGGAGGTTGGGCGGCCGCAGGGGGGGGGGGGCGAAGGGGCTAGTTTTCGAAATAATTTACAATCTGATTTTATAATTTGCTCAACAATTACCACTGGCATATACTTAAGTGAGAAAGAAACAAGAAACAAGCCGAGCGGGGATAGAAGGAGGTTGGGCGGCCGCGGAATGGGGAAGTTGGGGGGGGGGGGGGGGGGGGGAGGGGGGGCGCGTGTAGCACTTACTACATCGTATTTAGACTAACGAATTCCTATTTAATCACAGACGTATATCTAATATATCTACAAATGAGACGAAGATGTGTTGTTATACATTGGTATAATATTAATTTAGTCTGGAATGACGCCTGTAGTTATGTTTTGGTCACGACTTGAACACTGAACAGTCGTTGCTCTCTCTCTCTCTCTCTCTCTCTCTCTCTCTCTCTCTCTCTCTGTCAATTCAATAGAAGAGTTTTGGCTACATTGTTGTTACACACACTCAGATTTATAACATTTGAATCTTCAAAGAGGACTCTTTTTTTTAATTTAAAAGAGGACTTTTGTCGCATGTGGCAACAGCAAAAACGTGCTTAGTCTGACGACTACCTGTTTATATAAGCGAACAGCAAAATCCTGATTGACTGGTTGGCTTGCAAGAATACCTTTCCATTCTGAAATAGTTTGGCGACTACGAAGTTCGACGATGAACCTGAAAAGGGTGTCGGGGTGCGTGGGTGAGTTGGTGGGGCGAGGGTGGATATGTGGGGAAAATTGGAGGCTTGCTACATGTAAGTGCCATCCGACGTTTGGCACGTGGCGCAAAATGCAGCCATAATACTGTACATATATACTTAAACTGTATATGAATCGCTAAACTTCGGCAAACTCCATACCTTGAATAATTGTTAAGACTTTTGACTGTATACTTAAACAGTCTGCTTGAAAGTTGAAAACAGAAGAGGTGTGAGGAACTGTTAAAATACGCACGTACTTTGTATATTTATTCAACCAACAGCAAACTGAACATGAATAGAAAAACTACCACCAAAAATCCAAACTAGAATGCAAGATGTTCATCTTATCACCCGTAGACTTTCACAATTTCAGTTAAAGTTCTAATTGGCACACAAATGAAGAATGAACCGAAAAAAATTGAGAGCGTACATGTATGTAAATGTGCACGCTTAAGGAGACTGGGTATATTTCATGTGGAAGCATCTCGGCAATTTTGATTTATACCTACCTTTCCACAGGGAGTTAACTCTTTTAGAAAAGCATTTGCTCCTTTGGAGGCAAAGTGTTTTTCGAAGAATTTTCCGGTACAGGAAAACTATGTGGAAGTCAATAAAGTTGTTCCCCTTTGTAGAAATGGCAGCCGTTCTCCATTTGTAGAAATGGCAGCCGGGAAATACATGGAGGCATACCCACCGTGCCACCATAAGATTTTAAATTCTAGCAAACCTGCAGGTCCAAAATCTGGCAAACATTTCCACTAATGTGATTTCTTTATTCGCGTGTTTCCAGATATCCGTAAATCAATTATGGATTTAGGATATCGATAAGTAAGAAATAAAAATGATAAGGGACGAGTCATTTAATACCAGGTGGGGAGGGGGAGGGTGGCGGGTCGGAAATCAATAAGCCTCGGAGCAGGCGGGGAGGGGGGTCATATATTTTATTAGGCATATTGTATGAGTGTGTGTGTGTGTGTGGGGGGGGGGGAGGTCAGAATTCTTCTATCAGCCCTCATTTTTACCCTAAAATTTTTTTACTCCTCTAATTTCAGAGTTATTTCTTTCAACTCAAAACTTTAAGACATTTGGTGGAAGGGGGGGGGGCAGCTTCATATCTAAAACAGATCTTTTCATTTATTTGCTAGAAGAACAGTATGAAAGTGTCTATAATCAGGAGATGATTTAAATAAGCTTCAGCTTTCTATCAGATCCTGTACCATATAATATTATGTACAATTGTATAGCAACTTATTTCAATAAAATATTGTTTAAACCAAAGTGTCTATAAATTCATGGCAAGAAGATGATTTTGTAATTAATTTTAATGCCTGCAATTGTGGTATCAGCTGTCCAGGTGCCTTTTTATAAGCAAAACTACTGTGGCTCCCCCAGACCCCCGCCACCCAGAGGCCAAATTAATAGGCTATTATCAACAGTTATAATTATCAAGCATTCAACAACAGATTTCTGGATGGTCACGTGCAGAAGAAAGTGAAAGAAATGCAGACAAAGTTTAAACAGACCATGATTAATTAACCTACTAGAATAAGAAAAATGTTCTTTGTATTTCATACAGCTTTTGATTGAGGTCAGTCTGACATAAAATAGGTAAAATGGTGTGTGTGTGTGTGGGGGGGGGGGAAATGGTGTGTGTGGGGGGGGGGGGGGGGGGAGGGTAGCTGGGATTGGGATTGGGGGATGGGGCGGGACATAATTTTTTGTCGCCTATCTGTGGGAAGGGGGTGGGGGTTGGAAAAATAATTCTGTTGAGACTGAGTGGGTCGGAAAATATTTTGGTGATTCATATGAAAATGTACCCGGCCCCACCTGATAAATGACTCGTCCCTAAATAGTAAAAACGGCATCCCATACAAAATTACGTCATAAGTTTCTCAATAAGATTGCTACAGTATCATGAGTATCGAGGTAAGAGTTGACAATATTCTATCTCTCAATAAATGATGTATAAAATATATTTGCTTGACTGTTTTATTCTGTCTTGGTCGAAAATTAATCAGTGTTAGGTGGTAAGGTTCTACGAACAGGCAGATTTGCGAGTTTGTTATTTTGGCAATGAACAATTCGTGCGATGTCACGTAGGCCTAAGGCTGGCATGATTTCCACGCCATTTTTTGGTTTGTTTACAAACTGGGTAGGCATATATTATTTTGCAATTTTAAAATGTTCCAAAACCAAATTTTCTGAAATTTCACATGATAGTAGAGTATAGTTCAATGTTTTTCATGGCATAGGTCTGCGACCTGGAGAAAGTCGAATACGCTATAAATCGTAATATTTTGTTCACATGTTTGACGTGGAAGTTAAGGGCACTGTTTCGTTAATAATTACACAGCCAGGAAAGAATGTCTTGGACTTAATTTAACGGAAATATTTACTAATGGAAATCAGAGAGGTGCTCTTAAGATTTCAAGCGGTGAGGCAATTTCATAAATTTGTATGGTTGCATGAAATTACTGAGGGGTTCGTCGATAGCCATTTTGATGGCGACAATTTCGAACAAAAATCCGTTGCTATGGGCTTGATTATATCCCTACTCCTTGGAGCTGCGTTCCAACTGTAAGTAACAGTTTTGAAATTAATAAAAAAATAATGCCCGTAGAAGACAAAAGCACAGGGGATGAGTCTAAAAGTGAGTGGAGGTGGAGAAAGAGAATAAGTCTATACTAGACCTTCATAGCTCGAGGTTACTATTGTGGGTTTGATGTTGAGTATCAGTTCCTGACAACTGGCCTTCCACACTACTGAAAATATTAACTGGCCCTCTGTTGTTCCCTGGAAGATATATCAAGTACAGTAAATAATTAACTAAATTTTATTGGATGGTTACGTGCGCAAAGCAAGCCATTCTTCGATGGCTTCAGAAATTATACAAAGAAATAAAAATAAACGTTTGTGAACCCTACAGCAGTGTCGAGACAAATGAGAGAGGACTCAAGACTTCTAGAGTTTGCAACCTGTAACAGCCTAGTATTGACAAACACCCTTGGTCCTCACAAACCATCAAGAAGATGGACATGGCACAGTCCAGATGGGAAATTAAAATCTCAAAGGGTTCCTTCAAGAGCAGAGAATACAGAAGAAGGACATGGGCCAGACTACGTGAAATACCACATTCAGATTGATTACATCTTGATGAGGAAGCGTTTCCGATCAGGAGTCAACATCCATAGGACAAGGAGTTTTTCCTGAAGCAGACATAGGAAGTGACCATGACCCGATGATGATGACCTTCCGAGTTCGTCTGAAGACGGCTAGAAAGCCAACCTAGCCAAGACTAAAGTTTGATCTTGAGAAGCTAAGGGACCCAGATGTGGCATGCACTTCTCAAGCAACAATAGGTGGAAAATTTGCACCACTCATTGGTCTGAGGGATAATAACATGGGCATAGATACCATAATTACCACCTACAATACAGTAGTGACTGAGGCAGCCAGTGAGATACATGGAAAGGAACGTCACAGGAAAAGGCCATGGGTCACCAGAGATGTTCTCGACCTCTGTGATGAGAGGAGAAATTTGAAGAAGAAGAGGTATGAAGCAGGAGGAGCACTAGAGAACAGGGAAGCAAACAAAAGGGTTCTAAGGGCAGTGAAGAAAGCAAAGGAGGATTGGATAGCTATTCAGTGCGAGGCGATTGAAACTTGCCTGAACAAACCAACAGAAAGAAAGCATACCAGCTGTTGAAGGATCTAACTTCAGAGAAACAGGGTAGATCCACAGCTATCCAGGACAAGTGTGGGAAATGCCTTACAGAGGAACAAGAGATTCGCAGCAGACGGACAGAATATTGCTCAGAACTATACAACCATGAGACTTACGGTGACAATGTGGTTCTGGACTGCAATCAGCACCCAGAAGAAGATCAAAAACCGATCATTCGTGATGAAGTTGAGATTGCAGTAGCAGGACTAAAGAAGGGGGTATCTGCCGGAGTTGATAATATACCATCCGAGCTTGTTCAAGCTGGCGGGGAGACCATGATTTCTGTTTTATAATATGTCTGTAACAGGATCTTGAGAACATGAGAATGGCTTACCCCATGGACTCAGTCGCTGTTTATTACGCTCCCTAAAAAGGTAACTTACAGCTGTGCCAGAACTACAGAACCATTAGCCCCATCAGTCATTCAAGCAAAGTCATGCTGAAGGTCATCCTGAATAGGCCTAAACCACAAGCAGAAGAAATAATCGCTGAGGAAAAGGCTGGGTTCTGAGCAGGAAGGAGCACCACAGAACAGATCTTCAACCTGAGAATCCTTTGTAAACAGTATCTCCAACATCAGCAGAATCTGTCTTCATTGACTTCAAAGTGGCCTTTTACAGGGTATGGCATGCAGCCTTACGGGACACCATGCAGAAGTACAATATCAGTACAAATCTAGTTCGCACCATTGAGCAGCTAGAACATGAAGGTTAGCATAGGCGGCAGAAACATTACCAATCTGCGGTTTGCCGATGACATAGGCGCTCTAGCTGAGGAAGAGCAGGAACTAGAAGTTCTAGTTAAAAGTCTCGACCAAAATTGCACAAGGTATAAGATGGAGATCAGTGCTTAGAAGACTAAACTGATGACGAACAGCGCAGATGGCATTCAGAGGGAGATCAAGGTAATACGGCAGAGGTTGGGTACTGTAAGCAGCTTCAAATACCTCGGAGCAGTTGTCTCAGATGATGGCTCAAAACAGGTGGTTCTCTCAAGGATAGCACAAGCCACTTCAGCTCTTACCAAGCTGAAACCAATTTGGAGAAATAACAACATATCTCTTGGATCAAAGGTGAAACTTATGCGCTCCCTTGTCATCCTCATATTTCTGTATGCCTGTGAATCGTGGACCTTGACAGCAGAGTTAAAGAAAAGAACGCAGGCCTTTGAGATGAGATGCTACCAAAAAGGCTACTGAAACTTTTGTACAAAGACCATATAACCAATTAGGAGGTTCGCAGGAAGATCCAAGTAGCCAGTGGAGAATATGATGGACTCCTGGCGCTGGTCAATAAACGGAAACTAAGGTAGTTTGGCAACGTCTCAAGGCCTTCTGTTTTAGCAAAGACAATTTTTCAGGGCAGAGTGAAAGGAAAAAGAAGAAGAAGAAGACAGAAAAAGGGGTGTGAAGATAAAATCAAGGAGTGGACGTGAATGGATGTTGCCAGCTCAACAAGGGCAGCTGAAGACAGGATAAGGTGGAAAGGGATTGTTTCGAAGTCATCTGTGGTGCCCCACAGACCTAGTAAGGTTATGGGATATAATAGAATAAAATAGAAGGTAGAGCAACCTACAGCAATAAGTACGTTTAAGTACATTAATGCACGTTAAAGTACTTTCAAGCAAGTAATTTCTAAGTACGTGTACGTTAAACTACCTTTTAAACGCGTGTGACCGAGGCTTCACTGCAAAACCTTCAATGATTGTCGTGAAATCTTATGACATATCCTTTTTCTCGGTGCAGCCGAGTATAATTTCACATTTGGTCCACATTTCAAAAGATTTTATTAGTCAAATAACGCGTATGTCAAAATTTTAGCCAACTATATCAAAGGTCAATGAACATCTAATCTTCGTTTTTCCCGTTGTACTGCACTGCGCGAATACTAGCACTTACTAGTCAGATGTTAATTAAAAATGTTTCTCTTGTTTGTAAATTTACAATGGAAAGTTTATCAAAAACAGTGCAAATCTACTTTTGATTTTTACTTTTTACATGTTATATTAAACACACAACGAACATTGAATCGTGTTGGTAACTGTTTTGGAATCAGATCTATCTCAGATTGACCGCGGTCCATTTCGGAATTCCTAATTGGACAGCTCAATCCTAAGACAGGTCTTTGTCGCTATCCAGTGTAAAATTACGGCTGTGGGTGCCTACCGAACTAGCTCCCTTGAGTCATATTCATGAAGTTATTGTCAGCTCTTCACCTTGAGACATATTATAAAACATCATTTTCATAAACTTAAGGTGGTGATAATCACTGATTTGGGACAAAGACAAAAATCTGCATAAAATACTCAAATAACACTGATCCTTTCATAACTTAGCAGATGCCTTCTTTATGTTGTTTCGCATAATTTAGAATCCCAAACTGCAGCATTTGTTAATGTTAAAAGAAGGAAAGATCAATGGGTAATTCTCTGCGAATAGATCTGAAAAAATAATATTGTTATTGAAAATATACTTAGTGCTTAGAGTACCTTGTTGCAGAATGGAGTGCGTCCTAGCAATTACTTTTTCAAACTCTTTCACACATTATCAGCTAGAGCAGATGAAAAAAGATGCAGTCTGTGTCCAATTTTTTTGTCAAAACACATAGGTGAGACAGGTGAGACTATTTTAACACGGTCGAACAATTTCATCTACACACAGCTGATCATGTCAGTACTGTATTATTTATACTGTAGGTGTTAACATAAGTATGCTTGCCTACATGGACCCTATATTTAATAAATGCGTCCAGTGTACATT
This sequence comes from Ctena decussata, assembly GCA_963989385.1. Taxonomy (NCBI): domain Eukaryota; kingdom Metazoa; phylum Mollusca; class Bivalvia; order Lucinida; family Lucinidae; genus Ctena; species Ctena decussata. The sequence goes on from OZ022512.1 coordinate 12,516,727, forward strand.
TACTTTGTATATGATTGAACATTTGAGAAAAAGCTACTGTTTTCATCTGGTCTATATTACAATTTGAGAAAGAATTGGAATAAATAATTGCTAGGACACTCTTCATTATGCAATAATGCACCTTCAGCACTACGTAAATTTTCAATAATGATATTATTTTTTTTTCAGATTTATTCGCAGAAAATTACCCTTTGGTCTTTCCTTATAAAAACACTTTTTTAAGCAGCATGTACGTCTGTTTTGTATTCTAAACTGTAAAGATCAATAAAAATAAGAAGTCTGCTAACTTTCAGGGAGATACATTACATTTTTATGGTTTTTATGCAGATTTTTAAATTTACCATAAGTCACCACCTTAATAATACTATAGTACTAGTGCTCGATGCTGCATACCAAAAAAGTTAAATAGCTTTTGGCTCTGGAGATCTTTTTAAAATTAAAGTTTTTTCTATACATGAGCGTGGCGGCTATGATAGTCATTTGACCAGAACTGTTCAACATATTTTCGTTCCCTAAGATCCCTGGGTGCTCCATATGAAATTTAGTTTTAATCGCCCAGTGGCGTTTGACAAAATGTTTGAAATTGCTGAAAAATTAGGGACCTTGGTCAGCTGATGACCTTGACCTCTTTAGCTCTGACATTTTCATTTCTCCCTTAAGTTGACTTTCATACAATTTTTAATACCAAAATCTTCTACAGTTTCCATGGAATCTTGTGCTGCAGCATTGTTCCATATGAAAACATCAGCAAGCAAATTTGAACTTGCTGCTTAATGTCATAATTAATCCAGGGTCATCATTGAACAACCTTGACAGATCTTAAGTCTGAATTCTACATACCAGGTTTCACGGTCATCGGTCTCTTTGCTCTGGAGAAGATGATTTTAAAGATTTTTTAACATATATATGAGCGTGATGGCCATAATGATCATGGGGCCAGGTGTACTTTGACATACTTTTATTCCCCTCGACGCCTGGATTTGGTAATGAGACACAGATCATTTGAACAAATTTTCGTTCCCTCGAACCCTGAAGGCTTCATATGACATTTGATCACAATCGGCCCATCGGTTTCAGAAGAAGTTTAAAAATGCGGACGGACGACGGTGCCGACAATGGCGGGCGATGGAGCATGCCTATCCTTTAACCTTACCCGGAGCTTTCGGATCAGGTCAGCCAAATATGAAAGGACATATAGGGCTGATTTTCTTATCACTTCAGAATAACTATCATACATTACACATATAAATATACAGACATAAGTTAAGCATCGCCTAAATAAGTTGCGTCATAGAAAGGGGTATGTTTCAAGTAACGTAATAACAGGGATATCTTTACTTTTTGCATCAATATTCTGTCTAAATATTCTTTACTATCCAAAGAACTGACATAATTGATATGTTAATTAATTCATATCAAATATGCCGATTTGTCGAATATGAAATTTAATTTTTAACTAATTAGGGTGATGCTTAACTTATGTCTGACTGTATATATCCACATCAAATTTAGTGCGACAGACGCGCATTTCTGTATTTAAGTTCTTTAGCCCCTAAAATTTGACAAAAGGTAATGCGCATGTCTCCACAGGCAACGCGCGTCCCTCTCCGAGCCACAATTACTGTAGTATTCCGTGGGACACATTAGCTGCAGACATCAGGTAAGAGACGCCTACGTATTAACTCAAATTTGGTACAAAATTCGGGCTCATTGCTCTTACCCCCCCCCCCCCCCCCCCCCCCCCCCCCCCCCCCTTTCTTTGTCTTTTTATAAGGCTCCCGTTGAAAACATGGGCCTACCCTGAACTTGGTATGTCTGTAATTCAGTGATCTGTTTTTTTTTATGAAAAATTATGCAATAGTTTTCACAGGAACTAGTCAGGTAAGATTCCTCAAAGAAGTATAAATGAATGGACAAGAAGTTGTGGGATCGTAAAATTGGATTGAAAATCAGGCGTACATGTTTTGCAATTATCCTTCTTTTAGTTTTCCATTTCTGTCTTTTCAAGATAAATTTATGACGCCATATCGGATGTAGTCTGACTGTAATCCTGTAATTCCGCAGCTTTTTCATAAACATTTGAATCACAGGTTTCTCAGGAACTGTTCAAATTATGTGTAATTATTGATAATGCGTTGCTGTATCGTGGGAGAGAAGTCAGTGTCGTTGCTTTTATTCTTCTTATCTGTTTTTGTCTATTTTTCCTGTCTTTTTTAGAACAAGTTTTTGTCACAGTTATCTCATGAACAATGCAAACTAGAAAGTAAGTTAAAGGCAATGGACAGAAACTAATACAATCTATTCTCAAAGCTATAGACTTCAAACATGGTGTTCTTTGAAAAATGAGTTTTTTTTATATCATGGAATTGAAGATCAGATTCTTAGCTCTTTTCTACCTTTTATTTATTCATTTTCTTTCTTTTCCCTATTTCACATATTGAATATTTGTGTCAAAGTTTTCTCTGGAATTATTCAAGCTAGGATTAATCTTTAAACTTGTTTTACTTACATATAATTATACAATGAAATAATTTATCCGGGAATTGAGAGTTATGTCAATTGCTTCTATTTCTCCCACTGTAACTGTCTCTCTTTCTACAGGATTTTAAAAGTATATTTTGTCACTGTGTTCTATGCAACTTTTAAAGCTAGAAAGTTAAAAATTTTCATAATTTTGAAGAATGAATTGCTAATCATCGGATTGAGAATCTGATACAATGTTGTTATTCTTCTCGTTATGTATCCATTCATCTTCCTTTTCCTCTTTCGCACATTGAAATTTTGTGTCAAAGTTTTCCCAGAAACTATTTCAGGTAGAACGTTCAAACTTGGTATGCATAAGGATAAAGTGTCATCGTATTCTCACGAACGGTTCAACCTAGAATATTCAAACGTGGTATGCATACAACCAATATGCTGTTGTATCGTTGGATAAAGAATCGGTTTCTTTTTTTCTTTTTTTTTTTTTCTTCTCATATTTGTCTATTTCTTTCGTCATTTAAAGGGAACTTGTGATACATTGTTCTCAGAAACTATGGAAGATAGAAGTATTAAACTCAATATAAGTATGAACATATAGATTAACGGCTTTGTTCAACTCTTCGATTGCACGACGGTAAGTCGAACCTTAGACTTAAAGAAGGTAGCAACCTAAACCTAACATAATAGTTATACGGACGGTTGGCATCTGACATCCTTTTCCGGTACGTCTTGAGGGAGAGCGGGACAGACAGACAGACAGACAAAGAGAGAGGTAGGCGGAGAGCAAATATGTTTGATTCGAATATACACATTTCCTGACCTGTGCATCCACAGTCTGATCATGGCAAAGACTCCGCATTGTCTAAATCTACTAAATTTAAGTGTTGTCTTGACCAAATACCTTTGTTGTGAGTTGTCTGTATGCAGATACATGATTGCATTGGGATTATGTTTAAGATATGAGCCGCGACGCGAGAAAACCAACAATGTGGTTGTGCGCCCAGCGTAGACTCAGATCAGCCTGGGCATCCGCCCAGTCTGATCAGAGTCTTCACTGTCCGCATGGAGGTAGCTTAGTACCTTAGCTACCCTTTAAGCGCTTAGCGAAGATTCTGATTAGACTGGGCGGGTGCCCAGGCTGATCTGAGTCTGGGCTTGGCGCACAACCACTTTGTTGGTTTTCTCGTGTCGCGGCTCATATGTTTTCTCACAAGTTCATTGACTGGAGTCACGCGCATAGAATATACCAAATGGCAATTTGAACATAGGGAAGACTCGAATAAGCCCGCGTATCTATGGATCCTGGGAAATCAACAAAGAGGAAAGGCCAAAACTCTCTGTGCAAGGGGTGGTCGGGTGATGCGATGGTGCTATGTGTAACTTCCAGCGCCGGGGCGTCCTACTGATTCGGAACATTGTAGGGCAAGGTCCTGATGTGCTTGCAGTAGGTGCGGGTGGAGTTGTTTGGACATTGTTTTTCTCTCGTCTATCGTTTCTCCCCTTTCTCCTGCTCTGGGAGACGGCCCGATATAGACTGAAATGCTGTCTCAAAAGGCCGTTAAACGCAAAACAATCAGTCAATCAATCTCTCTCTGAACAGGCGGCCGACTTCTGTAGCTATAGTACGACTATGCATGACTCAAGTTTCCTTTTCTAATGACGCCAACCATATGATCTTCAGATGTCACAGCCAATGAAATGTTATTTTACCATCATATTTTTAAGTCCATGTTTGCTATTGATTATAAAGGTAATTTGGCGAACCTCAACCTCATGAAAGCATTATCTGATAGTGGCACTAAGTAAACGGTTGGCGTTATAATAAATTGTAAGAAAAACAATATTCGCAGAAACAATCTAACACATTTGTGAGCAAATTAAAAGACAATACAAACGATGGAATTTCAGAGACTTAGATTTAATGTTTTCAACATATTCAAAGTAATATGTTTAATGTTTGGGTTGTTCTTTGCACGAGTATCAGCTGCAGAGTTAAAGACATTATCACTTCATGGGTTCTTACCAATGACCGGTAAAGGCTGGACTGGAGGTGGGGCGTGCCTACCAGCTGTGTTGATGGCACTGAGACATGTCAACGAGAGGTCCGGGCTTCTAGATGATTACAACCTAACTTATAGCTGGGTGGATACACAGGTATGGTTCTTGAATACATCCCACTGGACACACAACGTTTTATCAACGTTGATTAAACGTCATGACATTGAGCCAACGTTGATTCAATGTTGTTTAAACGTTGTACCCACGAAGGAAATTTTGATTTAGTTCTCTTAATTTTTATACATTTTTATATGAGCTGTAATAAAGCGCTTTCTTAAAGACTTGGTATTTAATAAGGACTGTGATTTTGAGATGGTTGTTCTTCGTCTTAGTCTGGGGCCTCAACCGGAAAAGGTTTTCTATTTTGTGTTCTGTTTGGCACCTTGTATGTTTATTTCCGTATTTTTGTCGGTAACAAGACGGGGATTTTGCGTTCCAAAACCATCCCAAACACCTAGCTCCGTCTTATAAGACGGAGAGATTTCGACGGCTGTGCTTCTGTGTGGTTCCTCTGTGTTACATGTTCTTTGTCCGCTTTTTTACGGTCTCTAGCAATTTAGTACATGTAACCTTAATAGCAGCCCACTTTGCTTTCTGTTGTAATGTAAAGTACAAAATAGGAAAAAATAAACTTTGCTGCTGTTTTTAATTAGGGTTTCTGAATGATCACCTGTTTGGAAGAGATCTGCTTATTCGGTTTGCAGTGCGTGTCTTTCGTGAACTTTTGTCAAGTTTGTGCATGTGTTTCTTAAGTGGAGGGGGGGGGGGGGGGAGTGGGATTTGGTGATATTGATTCATGATCACATTGCCTATCTTTTCACCTCGAAGGGAACCCCCATCACATAGCAGAATTTCGTTTGACTGATTTAGATATTTGGGGTCATTCTTGAGATGGTAAACACCGTTTTATAGCCGAATGTATACGATATACCTTATCAGGCTACGTGATCACCTCGTTAGGGAAGAGTGGCTTTGCTCATGATTATTTCGTTTTGTATGTACTGTATAAAATCGGACAGGAACAGATGTGTGTATCATTCTATTTGCTGGAATTTGGTATGATTATGGCAACAGTCTAAAATAAAACATTTTAAAACCGCTGAGGATGACAGTCAAAAGTATATATTACTGCAAATATTCCTCAAGTATTATTACAGGAAAATCAAACTACGAACCAAGATAGTTTAATTACTTGTATACTAATGCATTTAAAAGTGTTGAGCTGTGCTACAAGACCATTGAAAAGCAAAAAAGACATAAAGTCCCCCTACTAATAATTGCGGGCTATTTACTAAGATGTTGTTATTGTTCATGATACGACATGCATGTGAAATCTAACAGAATTGCCATGATAATTTTTCGTATTTAGACAGGGGCGTAGCTAGGGGCAATTACACAGTACGCACAATCATGTTTTATACTCATTGAGGGTAATATTAGGGGGCTAAGCCGCTAAGATATTTCAAATTTTCGTGTCTGTTGGAAGTCAGTATTAAAATTATGCCCAATTAACAACATTTCAGCATGAAACTACGCAGGTGTGTGTTGAAATTTTGTCAATTTGACAAAATTTCAATACGCACCTGCGTATTTGCGTAATGGTAGCTACGCCCTTGCTAAAACCCTTCAGCGCTTATTTTGCCATCTCTATATATATATGAGTCGATCCCCATGGAAAAGAAATGCATCAATGAAATGAGTTCCTTCCCTTGCAAATGTACCCGTTCACCTCAAGAAATTACAGCGATTACAAGTCTGATATTCTGAATATTAATATGTTCTGAAAAGTAAGATCCTTTGGTAGCAAGGAACACACCAAAGAATAGAAAATAACAGGCTCGGTTTAAATGAGTCTGTTCATGACTAGTCATGAAATGTGCGCCACCAGCCGCTCCCCGAAGCACCGGTTTAAGCGGAACTCAATTTTCAAAATTACTCAAATAAACTCAATGATCCCAGAGGACCAGAAAATAAAATCAGAACTATGATGATCTACGGGGAGACGTTTTACGGCCGCCACACGGCACAAACACTAGCTGCACTGAGGATAAATATGTTCTGAAAAGAAGACCCTTTGGAAGCAAGGAACACACCAAGGAATAGAAAATAGCAGACTCGGTTTATTTAAGTCTGTTAAAAAGCTATTATAAAACCTATTATAAAGCTTATTATAACTTATTATAAAATGATTTTCTGGCATTGAAGCTATTTCCACATAACTGGCAAATTAAATTTGAGAATCATTCTTACTATACTGCAGTTTACACACATATTTATGTCTATCAGCATTATAATTGCGTTGTAAAAGTGGTAACATTGTCTTGTTGCTTTCTTTGTATAGTTTAGAGGCCATGAACAGGATCTTCGCAATTAAGAATCTGAAGCTCGCTACGCTTGCTCCAGGTTCTTAATTGCGAAGATTTCTATTCGCTGCCTCTAGCCGCCTTAGTGTTCGCCCCAGATAATAACCTGATCCTGGTGATTTCATGTCTTCGGTTGATTTAATGGTGAAGACGGTCTTCATGAAATAAGTGACCAGTCTACTTCAATAAATCTACTGAAAATTTGAAATTTCCAGTGATATGATTGTATTAATATCTGGGGCAAATACTAAGTGATATGAGAAGGGTACACATTGGAGGGATGCAGCTCTACCATTTACATACACTTGTGGTGCAACTGACTGTGAGATCCTTTTTAATCGTATCATCAGATGTGACGAAACTATCTTCAAATAAAAATTGAAGACAGAGTCAAATTGTAGGGGCACACGTTTGATCGTGCAATAGTCTAGCAGCCACGCGACTTGTCACAGGAGTGTCGTGAGGTCACATGACTGGTCAACAGACTGGTCTTAACGTTGCACAACAGGTCGTTGGGTCGCATGATTGGACGCACAGCCAGTCGTGATACTAGAGAGTGCTACAGATCATGCATGACCGACTACGATTGGCCGTGTTACTATGATACCATAGTAGCACGACCAATCGTAGTCGGTCATAGTAGCACGACCAATCGTAGTCGGTCATAGTAGCACGACCAATCGTAGTCTGTCATGCATGATATGTGGCACTTTCTAGTATCACGACTGGTTGTGCGTCCAATCAGTTAGACCAGAGTGTAATCATCTGCAAATTGTGATCGCTGCGGCAAGTTTTTTAATTTGCTCGAAGACCACAATGGGACTGACTTTGATTGTAAGGCTGCCTAGACCGCTAAGACTAATTGAAAAATTCTTCTGACACTGCTGGCGATTTGTCCTCTTTTTCGAGCGTACATAGGTCACACGGCTCTACATGTCTGTACCCATACGGGCAATGTGAATTTTAAACATGTTAACACTTTCTGAAATTCAATGTAGACTGCTATGTTCATCAGTTAAGGTAGGAAATTGTTGGTTTTGGGTGTACGTAACTATAAAGGACGGGTGTCCATAAGGCCCATTTCATGGCTGAATAGATTTCCTTCAAACTTTGTAGTTATAAGAAATATGCATTGGCTCTTGATTGACAAAATATTAGATTGCACAAAAATTTCCTTCAAACTTTGTAGTTATAAGAAATATGTATTGGCTCTTGATTGACACAATATTAGATTGCACAAAAATTTCCTTCAAACTTTGTAGTTATAAGAAATATGCATTGGCTCTTGATTGACAAAATATTAGATTGTACAAAAATTTCCTTCAAACTTTGTAGTTATAAGAAATATGTATTGGCTCTTGATTGACACAATATTAGATTGCACAAAAATTTCCTTCAAACTTTGTAGTTATAAGAAATATGTATTGGCTCTTGATTGACACAATATTAGATTGCACAAAAATTTCCTTCAAACTTTGTAGTTATAAGAAATATGTATTGGCTCTTGATTGACACAATATTAGATTGCACAAAAATTTCCTTCAAACTTTGTAGTTATAAGAAATATGTATTGGCTCTTGATTGACACAATATTAGATTGCATAAAAATTTCCTTCAAACTTTGTAGTTATAAGAAATATGTATTGGCTCTTGATTGACACAATATTAGATTGCACAAAAAACAGTTAACCATAAGTGGATTGGGTAATCTCACATGGTTTTTATCTCTATCACTAAAATGCTGTGTCATCTTACAGGAAACTGTTGCCAAATATCAGTTGTTATAGAATGGTACAGATACATGTATCCCAGTAAGTAGCTGCAGCAGTTTTCCGGAAATGCTCCTAAATGAGGCTGTATACTGACTTATAAGTCATATCTAAATTTTAGCCATGTTTAGTCCCAAACTTTACGAACACATTTTTTTCACTTTCAGAGCAATTAAAAAGAAATCTTTTAATTATAAAGTGAATATAATGGACATTATTAAATCATGAGGGATTATTTAAACACTTAGCTGTTTTAGAGTTATCTGCCCCTGAATATGGAAAAAAGTTATATTTGTTTTCAAGATAAACGTTTCTAGAAGGCCCACTCCATGACAAGAATAGATTTCCACCAAACTTTGTGCATTATAAGTACTTTGTGTTGACAGTTATTGGTTGATATAGTAAACTGACCAGCAATGAGTTACCTCCAGTAAGAAAGCTACAGGTGGGTGGGCTAATAACACATGATTATTGCCTATATTTCTAAGATTTTATTCGTTTTATCAAAAATTGTAGCCAAACATCAATTGAGCCGCGACACGACAAAACCAACAATGTGGTTGTGCGCCCAGCGCAGACTCAGATCAGCCTGGGCATCCGCCCAGTCTGATCAGAGTCTTCGCTGTCCGCATGGAGGTAGCTTAGACCCTTAGCTACCCTTTGAGCACTTAACGAAGAGTCTGGTCAAACTTGGCGGATGCCCAGGCTGATCTGAGTCTGCGCTGGGCGCACAACCTTATTGTTGGTTTTCTCACGTCGCGGCTCAATTATTCTGTAATGCTACAGATACATTTGTACATTTACCAAATAATAGATGCAGAAGGTTCCAGAGACTCCAGCAGAGCTTATAGGACAGTAGTCTTCGGCGTCCGTCAACCGTTCGTCCATCCGCCGTCCACCCGATCGTCAACATTTTCAAACAACTTCTCCTCTGAAACTACTTAGCCAATTTCATTTAGACTTCATATGCAGCTTTCAGGCAAAGGGGGAAAGAGAGTTTACATATTTGCACTAGATCATGTGACCAAAATTGCCGCATGCCCATATATGGATAAAAACTTAAAATCTTCTTCTCCAGAACCACTAGGGCGATTTCCTTGTAACTTTGTATGTAGCATTCGCGACTCTAGTACTGCAAATTTAATATATATATGATGACCCTGTGTTGACGCTGACCTATTTTATGCCAAGGTCAAATTTGGTTGCCTTTTGAATAGGAAAAGCTAAAAAGTGCAGTTTCAGGATGCTATTGTGCTCAGTGATATGGAAATGCAGCAAATTTACCCTATTTGAATTCTGGAGGTCATTTGGCGAAAGGTCAGTCGTCTGTCTACATTTTCAAACGACTTCTCTGAAACTACTAGGCCAATTTCATATTAATTTCATATGCAGCCTTCTTGCAAAGAGGGAAAGAAAGTTTATACATTCGGTCTAGGTCACATGACCAAGATGGTCGCCATGCCCATTTATGGTCAAACGCTCAGCATTTCTTGTTCAAAAGTATGAGGGACTTTTGAATAGTTACATGACTAAGATGGCTGCCATGCCCATATATGGTGAAAACACTAAAAATCTTCTGCTCTAGAATCACTGGGCTAATTACCTTTAAACTTGGTATATAGCATTTGGGACTCAAGAACTACAAAGTATATATAAACGATGACGCTGGCCTGACCTTGACCTATTTTATGCCAAAGTCAAATTTAGTTCCTTAGGCTTTTGAACAGAAAATGCTCACTGACCTTGACCTCTAGAATTCACACTTATACCATGCATATCAGGGTTAACTGATTTCTAAGAGCCAATGCATAATTTTTTATAGCTAAAAAAGTTTGAAGGAAATCTATTCTAGCCAAGAAATGGGCCTTATGGAGACCCGTCCTTTATCTTCACTGATTTTAGTGTGTCAGATGTGCATTTCTCGTATAAGTCTTAATTGTCAATCAACCTCAAACTTTCGAAACAAAATAGTAGCTAGACAGACAAACAACGTGCATCTCACTATAAGCACATTTCTTACCAAGTCTTCTGCAAAGGCAAGACACAGCTTCTGAAAATATCAGGTAAGAGACGCGCTCGAGCACAGGCGACCCCACCAAGCAACCCCTATGGCTCAAGAAAGACGATATCCGATGGCGTCCGATCCAACGAAGGCAATGCTCCAAATTAATTGTAGAGCTACAGATAAGGTGGATTTTTCGAGGATAATTCTTAGTGAATTCTTCTCATTTGTCAGTGAAATCATATGTCTTGACTCCTCATTAGAACCGTTTCAGCACCGTCTCGTCGAGACGGTTCAGCTGATTAGTTTCACATATGTTTTATGCAGAAATATGGAAAAAAAATCCTTAATTGCCTAATTTATCCCCGCTATCCCTTATCTGAAATGGAAGTAGACCTCTGTAATGATTCATTTCACAATGACTAGTCAATCTTAGATGAATGTTTTAGAAGTTCTGAACAGATTACTTTAAGGTGACTGAGTACTCTTTCAGGGGTAGGAACTCTGCTAGTTTTAATAGGGGTCATCCCTTAAATGAAAGCAATTGCTCCTCTACATTTGCTCCTAGAAGAGCAAATTTTATCATTTAAGAATCTTTTCGGAAGAGTTCCGATGCCCAGAGAAGCAAGCATGAAGTAATAAAAGTATCAATGACAGAATTAAATAGGCTGAATTTTTTATAGGATTTAATAGAATAAAACGTTTTTATTATAATTTTTTTTTTTTTTTTTTTTTTTTTTTTTTTTTTTTTTGTGTTTTTTTTTTTTTTTAATTTATGAGCAACGAGAATATAAAAACTGTATTAAAAAGATATGAGTAATTTTTTGCATCAGTGTAACTGTCTTTTTAACATACTGACACCTGACATATCCTCTATATCATTGCGATACTAAAATGTCTGCGACTGTCTTTTTGTTCTAATCTGTTCTATTATATACAATTCTATTTTATTCCACCAGGGACAGATTACAAGGATATTTTTAATTGTAACAATATATATTCGGAATCAAGTGCTATAATGCACACTCTTATTTATTTTTGAAATGAATTTAATTGTGTTTGTACCCTTTCCGCGTAAAAGGGAACTGTTTAAACTGGTCAAATATGAAAATGCTTAAAGGTAGGTTCCTGAACTAAGGATACCAGCTCTGTTCATAAAATAATTTTGTCTTTTTCTGTGTAGTATTAGATACTCTTATTTTTCTGAAACTGTTGCTACTGAGAAAAACGTTGGATTTTGTTGAAAACTGTCGTTTTACTCTGGTTTACTTTCTCTGGTTTAAGCAATGCCTTGGAATTCCAGTTCTAAAAATAATTTTGTCATATATGTCTCTCAGTGCATAATTTGTAGCGTCATTCTCCAAAAGGTCAATTTTGCTCTTGCTGTGAGTTCTCCTATAGGCCCTGGCATGGCGTATTGGTTAATACTAGCCCAAAATGCAATGCATCATGGTGTCAGTCGCATTATCTATTTTTGGCGTGAGCTAAAAATAGCGCTAACTGGTGTGCGAAGTAGGGTTAGGGAATCCCTCGCGAAACGACTTATCTAATACTTCTGGCTTTACACTTTTTAGTGAAACTTAATTATTTCCTTGTTATAAGTACTTTCCCATAATTTAGAGAAATAATCACGAAAACTATGATGCATTCCACACTCCAGGAACCAACCTTTAATAAACATATTTATCCTTCAAGGAATGGCCAAAAAAAAAAAAAAAAAAAAAAACGTCTTCCTTTTGCACTTATTACTCCTCATCTTTATAATTTTGCCCGTTTTCAATTATATCTTCATCATTTAATTAAACGAAGAAGTCCTTTGAGTAATATAAGGTAAAAAATACAGTCACGCAAATAGTATTTTAAAAGCGCCATCCATTTTAGACTTTTTCATCTCAGTTTGCTTAATGGCTAAACGGAAAAGAAATGTAAGATAATTGCAGGTGGGAATGGCTAGCAGTTCTAATACAAGGTCAGATTCAGATATAGACAAAGTGCGTTTTTGAAATAGAAAATACATGCAAATGAATATACTTTGTTACAGAAGGTTGTTCGGTTATACTTGTAGTCATATTTCAATTCCGTACGGAATACATTAAGTGATATGAATTGAAACAAGCTTCCGAGAAACTATATAGCATGTGTATTCAAGGTAGCCAACTTACGTGTTGTTCACGAGATATCAAATCCGATTTCGAAAGACATTAATCTCGAACCAGATATGAAATAAGAAAACCATTCATAAATCGGAATAAATCGGACTTACAAAGCCAGTTTTGATCTCGTAAAATGCAGTTACCGCGTACTAATTTACTTAGTCTATAGCAAATGCAGCCATTTAATGAACTGACTCCAGTCATCAGAAAACCAAAAGATAGCGATCTTTAAATGATTATGAAGTGCTCTAGAAATTGCCTTTATTTTGTAAAACTATTTATTGCTTCAGACGAAAGCTGTAAGAACGGAATAATTTACTATATTAAAATCTGCCTCGTAACACCTGAGTCTTACTTATTTACTTACCATACCACAGGCTCGAGCTTATATTTTGTCCAAAATAAGAAAATGTCTTTAATCACGTGATAGTGACGATGTTGGCCATTTCGGTATTGCAAGTGCAACGAATCAGATGAGTGCACTTCCCTATAGGCTAAAATTCAAACGTTTCACCGTAGGTAAAATCGGGTAAATTCGGACAGTGGGTAAATTCGGACAGTCGCATTGTTTCCTTGATATGTCAGTTGTTTGAAATTAATACAAAATAACATTGGCAAACAGTGAATATCCTTGTTTGCAATGGTATGTCCGAATTTACCCGCTGTCCGAAGTTACATTTACCCGACTTCACCCTACTATCCGTATTTCCGTAATTCTTAGGTTATAAGACGGAGTTTTTTCTCTTCTAACATAATCCCAAAAATCTGAACCTGTCTTATAAGAATCTGAGCAATGACTGCATTTAAGATGTATAAGTACACCAACTTTCAGGGGAAACAGCTCTTCCAGTGGTCCTATTGTCTCCCTTTTCAATGAAGGATAACTCTTAAAACGAAGAATTTGCTTCAAGTAGCGTTTGAAGGAATTAATATCCTTCCTTAAGAGCTAAGTTTTTAGAGTAGAGCCCATATTTGTAAAGGCTTTCTCGTCCAAGGAAACAAAAACTAAAAATAGCGGAAAAAGCATGGAGGGTGTATCCAAACATCTTTTAAGGTTTTGGTTTATACAATATTTTATTCGTAGATTTTATACAGACATACGAATAATACAATAAAGCAATACAGGATCTGACAGTAAGCGTAACGCTTATATGTAAGTCATCTCCTGAAACAATGGATACTGTACAATGATACTGAATGGCTAGTTGTATCAAACCAATGAGAGAGAGAGAGAGAAAGAGAGAGAGAGAGAGATTTTAAACGAACATTAGTTCTGTGATGTTCGTTTAAAATCTCTCTCTCTGTCTCTCTCTGTCTCTCTCTCTCATTAAGGTTTTGCAGTTCACCTATATCGAGAGGTCAGTTTTATACTGGCAAGTCTCACGTGTTTACCAGCGTCGGGAGAACAGAGTTGTTAGTCTATGTCTGAACAGTCAACACACAGACAGGCCTGCGCATTTCTTCCAAAGAAAGAGGTTTTTCCTTTCCTTTTTTTCACAAAAAAAAAGGGTTTTAAAGAGAGAGAAGAAAATGTTAAAGGTTTCTATAGCGTTTTAGCCGCAGAAGTAGAGATGTGTGAAGACACTGTATCTTGGGCACAGCAATGAGTTGATATTCGGGCATCTTCTTGGCTTAAAGGTATACTCCCTCGTATTTCATTACGAAATAATCACAAAATTATGAAAGTGGTTAGTTGTATGCAACATAATGAAGCTTTGTTAAAAAATCTTCAGCGAAAACATCTTTGTTACGGAGGCAGAGACGATATATCAATGCATACCCTTCTTGAATATTCACGAATATTTTGTCGTCATAAATTGATTGACTCCCCGGGCGTTTATACTAGCATGTTTTGAATTTTATAATTGGTGAAGTAAATAACTATACAATAGCATTAACCTCTAATCTATGCACGTGAGTCCTTTTCAGCCAATAACTGTCTAAAGTCGATTAAAGAAAGGGCTTAAAATTATTATCGATATAACTTTAACCTGATTAACTGTGATTGCTGGGCGTATCCAGTCTTCATTTTTGGCGGGAATGGCGGTTCGCTATTGCCGCTCTTTTTGTGTATTTTTCTTAAATTCTCCTATTTTCAGTGACCATAAAAATCATAAATTCGACAGATAAATGTACCTGAATAACTACCATTATCATGCATAGAATAGAATATAATGCTTTGTGAGAAATTTAAAAGTTAATAAATGAGCCCGTCCAGATAGAAATCGACCTTATGACATAAAAATCGATTTTTAGGTTTTCTGTTATCTGAATGCGCACGCCATTAAAGAACAAAAAGGTAAAAACCGTTTGAAGCTATCTAGATTATTAAGGGCGTTATGGCAGTTTTAAACACACTTGTATCTAACGTTTGCCAGAATTAATAACGTTACGTGACGTCACGTTACACTGTTATGGATAACGCCATAATCAATGTTAAATACCTTGAAATGCATATCATCATTATTAACGTTAACACAGCAAACGCATGTTATCAGTATGAGTAAATTTTCCCGTAACAAAGCTCTAGACTTTGGTCCCACCATGGGACATGCCTCTTCGGTTAGGTAGAAAAGATGGAAAGGTTTTTGATCCAGGTAAGTGTCATATCAAGTATGATCCCTTTACCTCGAATGGTAATCAAGAAATATTTTTTCCGAAGAGCAGTTTTAACAAAAAATAAACTTCTTTCGATTGTATTATTTGCTCTTGAAGGAACTTTTTAATTTGATATTCGGACTGACCGACATGCTTAAGTGCTGCCGTTCGCACGTACGGGGGCAATCCGGAAACTTCATACCGCCGTTGCTCCTACGGCTTCATGGGCATAAAGCAAAAAAAAAAAAACATATCTTTTGCTGTTTTGAAATACTCCAACTGTTTCTGAAGATGAGTAAGCAATAAATTAAAGTTTGTCAATTAAAGCAAAGAATTTGTTTTTGTGCAAGAATCCTTCAGCAGCATTTCAATTTTAAGAGTAGATCGCATTTCGGAAGAGCTACGTCGTCCGAGGAAGCAAAAGAGAAAGTCACAAAATTTGTTTCCCTTCGTAAAAAATGTTGGGAAAACATAGACATGTACCATACGCCACGTCACAAGAAATATCACTTTTGCTTTGGAACATCTGCACACCATACAATTTACCAGGCCGAAAGGCCGAGAATATATAGGCAACAGGTGAACACAAAGACACTGATGTAAAGGCTGAGTTTATTTGCATGCACATTATTGCTTGCATCTTCTATTATTATCAGTTTTAAAATCGCCTAAACACAAATTCTTTTGAAAAGCAGTTCAACCTTCATGATTGGTGACAGAATGTTGGTTGATGAGCATATACGATTGTGCCAGATAACTGGCAAAAAGTAGAGGGAACATGATTTTGAAAACTTTCTAACCGCTCAGCAAAACACAATTTCTGGTACTAGTTTCCCGTTCAGCAATGCAATAAAAATAAGGGTAAGACAAAAAGTAGAGGGAATATGGCTTTGAAAACTATCTAACCGCTCAGCAAAACACAATTTCTGGTTCTAGTTTCCCGTCCAGCAATGCAAAAAAACAAACAAAAAAAACAAGGGTAAGACAATGAATTGGGTTACAGGCTTGTACGTTGTATTTTTACCATTTTGTCCAGAACTAAAAAAAATCGAAAGGAGGTTATTTTAGTTGCCAACATAAAAGACGCAAATAAGTTTTTTGCAAAGTAAAAACATAGGCAATGATCAAGAATTAAAACAATCAAATTCCACATCCCGCTCTCAAAACCGATAGGGAAAGAAGCACACACACACAGAGAAAAATTGACACAAGTTCACGAACGACACGCACGGTAAATCGAATGAGCAGCTCTTTCCCAAGCAGATGGTCATTCAGCCACCCTAATCAAAAAAAAAAAAAAAAACAACAACAACAAAAAAAAAAAAAACAGCATCAACATGTATTCTTATCTATCTAATTTTTAACTTACAAAACAAAACAAAACTAAAGGCAGATTGGGTAGCAAAACAGGCGACCAAACCGCCAAGGACATGCGAAACTCAGTATGGTTTATTTTGAGTTCCTCCCCTCGCGCTTTTCCACATCCACACGTATGCCAGCTTTTTGGTTAAACTGGATTTCTTTATCATATGGGCGCCTGTTTAGAGAGGGGACTTGATCTTATATTTTCTGTGTCCGTAACAAACATAAAATCGTCACTGTGGTATCAGGTATGGACTTTGAGTTACCAAACCGCGGAAAAGCAAACAAATCATTTATTTTAAACGAAAGTAAAACATCATTTTATCTAATTCATTAATTTATTTGACAAAATATAATCCACCAACTACCAGCAATATAAACATGATGGAAAAATAATTTTTTTATGAAAAAAAAAAAAAAAAAACAACGAAAAAACAACCAGACGGACTTTTGTCTCAAACTCGCGATTCCTATCTAATTGGACAAGGAATTGTAGGTAGATCAAAATGGTTCATGATCTCCGGTAACTGTGTTAAAATTGGAAAGCGTTTTGTCTTCCACCATTTAGAAACAGTAAGATTCAGACGACATTTCTTTATGCCGCCCTTTGCCGTTTGCCACCCGCATTCGTCAGCGCTGACAGGCACGATTGATTGATTGATTTATTGATTTGGGGTTCAACGGGCCTTTGAGACAGTATTTCAATCTATTTTGGGCCGTCCCCCAGAGAGAGGGATAAAGAAGAGAAATCGGAAAAATGTCCAAATAACCCGCACCCGCACCTACTGCAAGAACAATAGGCCCTTGCCCTACGATGTTCCAAATTAGTAGGACGCCGCGGCATTAGAGGGAGGAAAAAATCGTATTGAAAATTTACCTTCGACCTGGCAGTCTGTGGTATAGAAAAATCGCAGGGCATGAAACACTGTAATTTCTTCTTCACAAAAATTTATCTACATTTTTCTTTTGTTGTCTTGCAGTAAGAAGAAGTTAGATACAGAAACGCGCGTCTGTCGTACTAAAATTGGGATGGATACGTTTATATTAGACTAAAAAAATGTAGGCCTAAACAGTGTCAGTGAATGCATGAACACACTGACGATGACAAGCTATAGGCTTGGGATTTTTTTCTGTTCGGGATTTTACCTTTGATATAAATATTTCCAACATTGAAAATTATTTTCGCTAGATCAAAGCTGGAAATTCATGAACATGAACTAAAACGGAACCAGAACTGTGGCCAGTTTTAACCTTTTTTACGCATCTACGAATAAAAGATTTTTTTCAATTTAAAATCGGTTATAAACGCTAACTGCACTTTTGGTGATGCATAATGCTCCAATGAATCATATTTCTGGATTCCTGGCAACAAATATGCGGCTACAGTGGTTTCCCAAACTATTAACTTTCATATTTAAGTTCAATCACATGCCGTGTGAAACAGCGGGGAAAATTGTCTGACGTAACGTCAACCTTTGACGTCATTTATCTCAGTTTCACGTCGCGTGTCATAAGGTCGATTTCTATCTGGACGGGCTCAAATGTTGAGGGTGTAAATCTTTAATCAGAGCTGTTAAACAGGAGCTTTCAGCCGCCCCTTTCACTTGTTCGCAATAAGAAAGAAATATAATCGTAATTTATACAGATTTGAAATTCTGTTATATAAACATACGCATATTTTTAAACTAGTTTGAACATGCATCGGGGTATACCTTTACTTTCCAACACATGTCCGTCGTCAACCTTTTCTTTATTCTATAAACATTTGTGTTTAAGCGACACTAAAATACAAAATGCGGCTTTGAGGCGCTTAACGTATTACATGCACATTTTTACAACAGTAGTATTATTTATCTGCCTTTATGGCATGAACACATTCTGGAAGTTTGTTCCTGCTGCAAAAAGGCTCGCAGCCTAAGGAACGAGATTCGTGTCTTAGCAAACTCCATATAGCGTATATGGCCGTAGATCTTTTGTCATAGAGGGATGTAACATAATTCTTCAATTATAGTACGTAGAATTTTCCTTCCAGAATAATCCCGAAAATCTAGAATCGTCTTATAAGGCGGTTCTAGATTTTCTGGATTGTTTTGGAAGGTGAAACCTCACCTTACAGCAGAATCAGATATCATGTAAAAATAAAGAATCGAGTATAAGGCATTTTTGAGAGCTGTCGTTTGTTCGATAACAAAAGAGGAACCGAGAAAACCCAAATGTATGTCATCAACCAGGGTATATATAAATTGGAGCTAGAAAAATATTGCGTTGGAATCCGATATAAAGTGGCTATACACAACGTAATTTGACTACAACGATGGCATTTAATTAAACTTTTATATTTACAGTCTAATATCTTGGCTGCTATTGAATGACAACATTAACTTGCGTGCTTTTAAAACATTTCAAGAAACTCTTCCAACAATTAATAGCGTATTCGATTGTATCTCAGTCAACTCACAGTATCCGAACGCACTGTATCATATCTTCCGGTTTTCATAGCGTACAATGAATACCTCATGGCCGTCACAGAAATTTTATTCCAAACAGCTAATTTTACACGAGTTTGTGTCGTGCAAATCCTACCTATCATCCTTCTATCAAAATTAACAAACTGTAGGTTGATAACGCCTTCCGTTTATTTTAAATTTTTTTATAAAACATGTAAGAAAAGGCTCAAAATGGTTTTCGAATCATGCCAAGGGCGATTTGAATACTGTACCAATTACTACCCATCCATACACGACATTGCACAGGACAATAAAGTAAAAGACCGAAGAGCAAATTATATTAAACTTACCTCTTTACATTTTCAAAGCTGAATAACTATAAATGACGCAGCAGATTCCGGATAAAATCTCAAAACATAATGATTTCCGACCACTGGTTATAAGCGAATGTTTGTACTCTCGATTCAACGCTATGAAAACCGGAAGAGATGGTACAGTGCGTTCGGATACTGTGAACTGTGATTTACTTATTTCTATTGGACCTAGATGTATGACTAGTATCAAATATCCTATATGGGAACACTTTGTCGGTAATGGTGATCATGCATGACTGTTAAACTTTAAGCAGAAATGCCAACATCTCACGATTTGCCATATTTGTTCGGCTATAAAACGGGCCATTCGCTTCACTAGAATGACCCCAAATATGTAAATAAATCGGTCTTACGAAATTTTGTTCTTAATGGATTTCTATGGGTTTCCTAGTGGATATGCACTAAAACATAGCAAGGGAATAGCGTTTAGACAAAACCTAGTGTTAATTCTAAATTCTAATGCACTTTAAAATGTAATGCGACGTTTAATTCAACTCAACTCAACAAATCTTTATTTCACTCCCAGGTCACATAAAGTGACATATGGGACTAATTGGATAAAGCCAACAATTTGCGACAGTATATGCTTTTTCATTGGTTGACGTCTGGTTTTAAGTTGCAGAAATATTTAACGATGCGTGCAAAGAAATACCATGTACACGTCGAAAGGTGAAAATAAGAAAAAATGCATTAGAATGGGGGTAATTGTACTCAAACTTGTCATTTAGGGATGTAAATCGTCGGTTTTATGGTCGCTTTACGGCTCCGCTCACAGGTCGCCGTAAAACGAAATTTCCGACCATAGCACCGACGATTTACCTCCACGAGCGGAGCCGTAAAACGAAATTTTCAACCATAAAACCGACTATTTACCTCCCCAAATGACAATTTTGAGTCACAGTTATCCCCTAATTCTAGCGGTCTGTACAATCGACATTTACTCGATCATCGATCGTTTTTCTAACCGATGCTCGATCACAAAATTTCAGCTGAGCCCAACTACTTGGGTCGTACCGGGTATCTTTGAACAGCGGGTAACTTCGGACATACCATTGCAAACAGTGAAAATCCAGATGAGACGGCTCATGATGAGCCGTCATATCAGGATTTTCACGGTTTGCCCAGTTAATTGTTTTAATTCCAAACAACTGACATATAAAGGAGACAATGTCACTGTCCGCATTTACCCGCTGTCCGAATTCACCCGACTTGACCCTAATGTTTCTTTTAACGTCCATATACATACATGCTCCATAATTGCTCTTTTATCGAAAATGTCATTTGATCTTCCACAGTTGGCTAGCATCTTATGTTTCAAGACAATTTCCTTCCTGCGGGCTTAATTAATGAAGACTTTATGCCTTGGACTTAATGAGCCTCCTCACTGGAAGAATGTTCTTTGAACAAGTGACCAATGGAATCTGGGAATGGCCAACGCATCCGCGCAGTCTGATCATGTTTTCCATATTCGCGTATACAATCAATGTATCCATGTGAGTATTTTTGGCGAATCGCGAAGACTCCTCAGTTTTGTGGAGTTTTGAAAGCTGATTGTAGTCTGTACTAGTCGCATATTTCGAAAGATTTTTTTCTACTCATTGCTTCTTATGGCTTGGATTTATTTTATGTACGTAAAGGAGGAATTAGCGCAAAAGTATCAATATCAACTGAGTTCTTACTACATGTACATATCTGCCAAGTCAATATTCGGATTTCATTAATTTACCTTGCTGCTTATGTTTTAGTAATCTTCTTTCAAATGTATACCAAAATCTGCAAAACATTGAATTAAGCTGTTAGACAATAACAATGATGTACACATTTAATACATATTCCATGTAAATATGTCGCTATCTATCAAATTCTATCTGCATGGACAATTGTGCAGTCTACCCTATTTCTTGCACACCGGATAGAAAATGCCAATTTTTTCACCTGGGATAGAAAATCTTATCTTACCCTGGTGTTCTGACCCAGGACTGGAAAAAATTCACGAGCTGTCAATGCATTGGTTGTATAGGAGCTCACATACCTGCGTCGTCGTGTGACGTTGGCATTTTAGATGATGACGCCATGAAGACGGTAAAAATGACGTCAGTTTATGCATGCCAGTCGTTGACGTAAAGAGCCGAATGGCGGTCGTTGAAAGCGGTGCCTTCTTTCAAAATCAAATCGAAACCTCTCAAGCACTAATATTGCGCATTTTAACAAGTTCTGAAGTCAAAACAAAATGTGATGTGCAAGATGGGTGTGAGGTGTGGATAGAAAAATCCGTCACTCGGGATCACTGTTCGGCATCACTCGGCAAGCCTCGTGATGCCGACCAGTGACCCTCGTGACGGATTTTTCAATCCACACCTCACACCTATGGTTTTCCTTCCAAAATTACCCCAAATATGTGAATCAGCCTTGTTAAATTCAGCTATAAGATTTTTTCTTCCAAAACAATCTAAAAAGTCCAGATCAGTCTTATAAGACGGTCTCAAAAGTCAAGATCTGTCTTATAAGACGGATCTAGATATTTTTTTGTGTGGGGAGGGATTGTTTTGGAAGGGGATGATCCCACCAGATAAACGATGCAATATGGTATGTCTTTTTGAACTGGACTTATTACTTGGCTCCTTAAGATACTTTATAGCTTTTGGGGTTTGGCTAACTAAAATGACATTCCCGTCAAATGTACCAAAATATGCAAAACTTTTACTTACGTACTATGCTATCGTATTGTTACAGGTCGACCAAGTGACTTGGTAGCTCAGTTGGCAAAGTGCTCGCGAGGTAAGCGAGAGGCTCTGGGCTCTAGTCCCGGTCGGGCCACGAATTTTTCCTCCCCTGTGACATTTGGTGATTCAGTGTGGGGAACGTCAAAGGTCGACCAAATGGCTCGGTAGCTCAGTTAGCAGAGTTAGCGAGAGGCCCTTGGTTCGAGTCCAGGTCTTATGACATTTGGCGGTACAGTGTGGATCGACGGCTAGGGCTGCGAGCATCAAAAAGTGTATGTCTCGTTGGTTCCTCCGTGGTACCGAGCAGACTCGGGGACGAATCTAATTAAGCAGGGGCAAAATGTCAAAGGTCGACCAAGTGGATCGGTAGCTCATATGGCAGAGTGCTCTCGAGAGGCCCTGGGTGCGAGTCCCGGTGACACCCTTGTTACACCATAGCCTATAGCTACAATGCCATTCAAGGTGCATGTACGCATTTGCAGACCAGAGCAGACAGTGGGCTACATAAAAAATCAAAATACAGTATTAATCCTATTAAATGCCCCGGTACCTCCAACGAAATGAGCGGCTGTAGCGTAGTGGATAACACTCCAGACTACCAATCAAGGGCTCGCAAGATCGATCTCCCGCTTCTCCGGTCTTTCGGATGAGACTTTAAACCGAGGCCCCGTCTCCATATGACCTCGTTGTTTGTGGGACGTAAAACCCGAGTTCACTCACTCACTCACCTCCAACGAAAGGTTGCAGAAATTTCAATCAGATCTTAGCTGAAGACATTTTAAGCTAGTTTAAAGCAGACATTATTTTTGTAGAAATAGTATTGTTCAAATACGTATATTAAATATTTCTTGTAACAAGACGCTTTTGCTCTTGATTTTATGTTTTTAAGGTGTATGGTATTACTATCAAAATTTCCGCTATTTTTACATACTTCAGAACAAATAGTTTTTGCTACTTCATGTTCCTGTTTACTTTCCTAAATGAGGAAACTTTTCCAAGAAGGGGTTCACTATCTTTTGTCCCTCAAGAGTTGACCCGTATTGAGAAAGGTGGTTAAAATGAAAATGACAGAGTTTCCTCACCTGCAAATATACTCGTCCACATTAAGAAAAAGTTTATTATTAAATACCTTTACTGTTTTTTTGTAATTGTGTAATGGTATCCATGTTTTATTAGCTTGTGTGTGAATGTGTGTGTGTGTGGTTTCTTTGTCTAAAATATTTAAAATCCAGGAATAATTCTCATAGAACCAGGTTGGAAGGAGAACAAACAAACTCCTCTTTCTGTGGTTGTTCAGTCTGACGTTTATGAACATAATACAGATGTAGTGGAAAACCGACGGCTTCAGCGATAGTTTACAGCATATGTAAAACAATTATGTGTGGCGTCATGAGAGGGACTTTAACTTATACCGCTTTCGCAAATATGAATCCGAGAAGCACCCAATTTCGCAGGGGCCATAGATCAATCACATGAAGTGAAAATAGTCGAATCTGACAACGCCAAATACGCAAGCTTACCATGGGCGTGGAAGTCCGCACATTCCGTGAGGTACCATTTCACCTGAGGTGACTGAATTAAAAGGTATATACACCAATAGATTTGAACTTTTTTTCATTATCTACTTTCAGTGCAATGCAGGTCTGGCTACTTTTGAAATGTTTAAAGCTCTAAGTCAACCGCCGACGAAGATAATGCTGCTTGGATGTGGATGTTCAACAGAGACAGAAGCAACCGCTCAAGTCTCACACCTTTTTAATCTCACGCAGGTAATATATGATAAACTCGTATGGATATAAATCAAAAAGATAGAAAATCAAGTTTAAAAATGGTGTCCTTGTTTTCTTAATTACGCTATACTTGTAGTAAACAAGTTGTTCTCATGGTGTGCCGGTCCTTTCCTAAACGGGCTATACAGGAAAGAATTTACTTCATCCTGGGACTATACTAAAAGTCAAGAAAAAATTGCTTCTCCTTGAGTCTATACTAAAAGTCAGGAAGCAAATTCTTTTCTTTACTGTAACCCATATGGCTAAGTTGGCACAGGCTTTAACACCAAGGTGGTCTCAGTCTGGGCTGCCGAAAAGGTACAAAGGCGTTATAATATGAGCCGCGACACGACAAAACCAACAAATTGAATGTGGTTGTGCGCCCAGCGCAGACTCAGACCAGCCTGGGCATCCGCCCAGTCTGATCAGAGTCTTCGCTGTCCGCATTCAAGTAGTTTAGTCCGTTAGCTACCCTTTAAGCACTTAGCGAAGAGTCTTACCAGACTCGGAGGATGCCCAGGCTGATCTGAGTCTGCGCAGGGCGCACAACCACATTGTTGGTTTCGTCGTGTCGCAGCTCATATTTATTTGAATATACAATGGCATATTTTTATCTTTGGAATGACTCCAAGTAACTAAATCAGTCTGATAAAATTCTGTTAGCAGGTATGGTCTTCTCTTCTAAAACAATCACAAATATCTAGATCCGTCTTATAAGACGGATCTAGGTTTTGGGATTGCTTTAGAAATCAAAATGTCCCGTCTTATAACTGAAGAAATATGGTAACGTATATCCGTGTATACTGTTCATAGAGCCGTAAGAGTGCTAAGGCTTAACTCATGATTAATAGAATCTATAATCGGGTTGAGGCCGAGACAAGGACATCTCAGACTAGCTCGGCAAGCCTCGCATAAGAATTAGATACTCTGAAAACGAGCCTCAGATTTCTTTGCCTCGGCCCCACCCCCATCACAAATTATTTTTCTCATTAAATATATATTTCATAGAACAGACTATTCATTGAAAAACTTGACTTCTTGTTGAAGCGATTCCTAAAACTTTAAAGCTAATTTTCTATTAATAGTTCTGACGTGTGTGTTACATGTAATTTCATCTTGTGCTTGCATTTTTCATGACTGGCAGCTATCTGGAATTGTACAGAGACACCTCAGGCACATCACTGACTGTCAGTTTCATTTTGGATGCACTTTGGATGACAGGTAGCAGCAAGTTGATTTGTTGAATTGAAGTGTGCATTTAATAGGGCTATACTATATAATAGCAATGAACGGGCATTTTGAGACAGCTTTCTAAGCCTAGGCTGAGATAGCAGGCCGAGATAGAAAGAGACGCCTCTAGAAAATGATGTCCTGGTCCAATGAGTAAGAAAATCAGAGCTTTTGATGTCAGCATATTCTCAAACAGAAAATCGAAAATATTGTCAATGTATTTTATATATAGGTCAATGGATTTACTTACATGTTACCGCCATTTTTGCAAAGGGAAACATCATTAGTGACGTCTTGTTTGCTTTCCTCGATAAAGACAACATTCCAAATTGGTGTCTACTCTGAAAGGAAAAACAACATGGCACATAGAGGAGCACACGCTTGCCTTTCAGAGCTGAATCCCATTGAGATGGGAAAGCAAACAATTAAATGATATAGTTTGTTCCTTCGAAAGTGAACTCATTCCTCGTAAACAGATTCGTAACAATTGCCTTGCTTTGCGGCTCTCTTTTTGGTCAGTCTAAATTGGGATATTTTAATCAGTATGTTAATACGCCTGATATATGTTGTGTAATGCATGTTTCTTCTTTTACTAGAGGAGCTCAGTGGATTAAGCACTGGCCAACTAAGCTAACACTCCGGTTTCGATACCTGCTGGAAGTGAAATCTTTCCAAAGCTAAATGGTGTTCCATTGCACACATCCTTTCATTATCACCATGTCAATTTCCTAATATGACAAATATACTATTCACAAAAAGAAAGGGATATTAACCTATGAAAAATAATAGCAGTTACAAAAAATGTGATAACCATATGAAACGGTATCGATACGATAAATATCTGTTACATGTAAGAGCCTTTTCATGATAGTTTGGACAGTATATGTCACATGATTTGCAAATAATTTATTTCTGATAGGGGGGTCAGTACTAAAATGCGAGGGGGGTCAGTACTAAAATGCGGCAAACTCGAACGAAAATTCACTCAAAAACTTCAGCTAAGCTAACCTTTTAATGAATTCAAGAGTTGTATATTGAAAATATTTTTGATTTCTTCAAAACTGTCATTTTGAGAAGAAAACCAGAACAAATATCGTACAGATATAGCGAGGCACAGAAAAATGTAGACTTTTATTTGACGAAAAAGTGTGTAAAAATAATTTTCAGCTTGTTAAATAAATCATCGCGAATGTTTGTGTGTAAATTTTGTAATTTGAAAAAGATCTGTTGCCATACCAGATTCGTGTGAAATTTGGGTGTCGACCCCATGTCTAAAACGAATTGCATGCAGATCACGTAAAGGGATATACCATCCAAATTGTAATGCAAATTGTTTATCAAATATATGTGTGATTGATACATGCCGTTTCAGACGAATTTGATTTTTTTTCTAGTATATACAATTTTTATACCCCGCAACACGTTAGTGGCGAGGTATTAATATGTTTTCCTGCTGGCTGTCCGTCCGTCCGTCCGTCCGTGAGCACTTCGTTTCTGTTCGATAACTTGCGTATTTAATAAAGGATTTTCCTCACACCTGGCATGTGCATTGGTCTTGGGAATATCTTGATTGGGATTGTTCATGGGCAGATTTCAGTATTTTTTGATGGAATTATCGCCCTTGTTAAGATCTTAAAAATGCTTTTTTACATTTTGGAATTTCTTAATGAACTTTAACAGAAATGATCGAAGTAACATTATCTTTCTGTTACAAGTGGAATTTTGTCCATCTGGGTTATCTGCCTGTGCCCTGGGGCCATAGACATGTATAAAATAACGGAAAAGAATGTATAAAATCAGAACTTAAAGGGATTTCTTGAAACTTGCAACAAGTTATCATAAGAATATCAGCTTTTTGTATTGATCAAAATTTTGACCCCATTGGTAATCTGCCCCTGACACAATAGTCAGGTGGCGGATTCGAGAAAAGTGCTCTAGAAAATGAGTTTGTGGGCACTTTCGCGGCATGATTGGCAACCATGCTAAAAATACTTACCGATATGTCCTCGTTTATTTTTTGGCGGTTGCCAACCCTGACTGGCCATTGTGTACCGAATAAATGAGGTCAAAGGTCATTAAGTGCAAAATCACGAAAAACTGCTTAGAAAATGATTATTGTACATTTGAGGTATAAATATCACCGCAGTTAAATGCTGAACATATTGAAAACCTCATGCGGCAATAGTAAAGCATACTTAAACAGTTTCTGTTTAATCAAACTGTGTATGTGTCCGTCCGTACACCTATTTTTCTGAATGTACATGCATTCATAGAGCTAACTTTAATATTTTATAAATCGAGGACTGCACTGCATAAATATATGAACAACACGTTTCAGTTTAGTAAATCATACCCTTTTAAGCAAGATATCACATATTTCTAGCTCAACATTTACATTACAAATAGTTGGCTTCATTAGCATGTGTTGTTTACAATACATAAATTATTTACAGTTGCCATCTGAAATCTAATGCAGAAAAATAGCCATAAAATTATTTGAAACGGTGTTTACACATAAAGATGCAAGAGCTTTAAAAGTGTGAGCTGTGAAGCAGATAAAATTCAATGTAGATAAATCAATCACATGTAGTTTACGATACCAACTTGGTAAATTAGTCATTTAAATTACTATTAAGCGATTCAATTAAATAGAAAAGCATAGTATAATGTATGTTCTGTGTTTATAGATGTCTTCTTGTTTGTAAAGTTGACAGTAATTCATTTTGCAAACTACTTTTAGACATACAATACACATCAGCATGATGTCGAGAATAAGTTTTCAGATATACAGGAGTATTTTAAATGTACAATCCAGAATATCCAAACTTGTCGACCGACATTTTGAAACTCATTGCCTCATGCTTTTGATTCTCAAGGGCATTGCTGATATACGAGCAAACTTGTTCAACTACTGTAACATATACGTTTTTGTACAAGTGTTACAGCATCGCATGTAATTTACGTTAAGACAGACAGGTCTGTGGGAAACAAATAAAATAATTCGACTCTAAGTATTGCTATTGCCCATATGACATTATGTTGGTCCTCGTCTGAATCACCTCTTCTATACATTTCTCATGGGATTGATGACCATATAACTTGCATGGAAAAAATATGAGAAAACTACATATTATAAAAATCAAATGCTTTCATTTATAAGTACCCTGTCGTTAAGCGGCTTTGTAGAGGCTGCTAAGATGGCTCGCATAACTTCATCAGAGTATTGTTTTAGTTAGTTTAAATCCAGTGACTACAGAGCTTATAGAGGCTATCTGAAACAATGACAGATGCTCCAGGTTGCATGAGGCGTGTTTTGCTCTTGACAGATTTTCTCAGGAAAACATTAAATCAAAACCTAGTCTGCTGTGTTCAAGCCTTGTGCGTCATTATTACTTGAGAAGTTTCCTATCATTCTGATTAATGCATTCGAAGCTGGTACATTTGCTCCTCATAAGTAAGTCATCATATATTTTGTTTTGCATAGCCATGTAATGGACTAAAACTGACGTCGTTAGCCTGTGTAGTTTACGTTATGGGAAGTGTTTAAATTTCGTACCTGAAATCTATTGAACTTTAAAAAAGGGCATAACACTGACTTTAAACTGTGTCTGCATATGAATACGCATACGGTGCATGTAAAATATTTAACAATATGTTGCTTACTATATAAATGCAAATGGAACCAGATGAATTAAGGAGGTGGGGGAGGGAGCGGCGAAAATTGTAAAAATAGCGCCAGCCATCCCCAATGGCAAGATTTATACTATATTACTCCAGCTATCTTAATACTACATTTGTCAATGGTTATGACATCGTAAATGAATGAAACCAGTTATAATTCAAGGTGTTAATATATATACAGACTTTATGCAGGGGTGAAAATATTATAGCCACACTACAAATCACTAAGGGGACTTAATCAGCGACACAGTCTACTATGAAACATTCCTGAAACTGTTGTTCTAGCTCTCGTAACAACAAGACCTTTACTGTAGTGCAAGCTTCAGACATCAAATGGCCTACTGTCACACCAGCTCAGGTAACTCGTCTGAATAGGTTGTGATAACAAAGCATTTAGTGAAAACAGCAAAGGCGACTGTAGTGCGAGAGTACAGATCACGTTTGCCACTGCTATGCTGGCTAAGCACATTACAAGAAATCTATGTTTTACCATCTCATGCCTCTACTAGTCATCTTGTGTGATTAGCATGCCAGTTCTGGCCACCAAATGTCCTCTGCCGGTATGCTGAAATACCACTGTAGTGGCAGCCATAAATGCACATCCTATAATGCTAATATCCATGTGTGGTAATACATATTTCGTAACGTACGTAACACAGCAGATAAGGCTTTACAAAGACGTCTATAGATAAAAGGGTAACATTTTGATCTACTAGACACGTCTGTAAACACTGTGGTGTCAGGTCAGGCTATTGAAAGACATCAGCATATATCATGGTACCTACCTATGCCGCTGCCAAACCTGTTCATCGACTGTGGCACCTGCTCAATTTACCGAAATACCTCTAGAGCTATGATCACGGTAGTTGTTTCTTTTATATTAATATGGGTAGAATTCAGTGCCAGACAGTGTATTGCCAGACATCTACAAAGTCTATGGTACCAGCACAGGGTAACAAAAAAGGATACATTGACATGGTTTTAGAAATTAAGGCTACAACAAAGCCCCTTGAGAGTCATTGCTCTCTGTTATATGATTCCATATTATATTCTGGCTGCATCTTTATCTAGTTCGACTACCTAAAAACACACCTAAAGAGACAGTTATATCTGTTCTTCAGCTAATTTTGCTCTCTGTCAACACTTTAGAACAAGTTCAAATTCTGTCGATACATTGTCACTTTCAATTATGAGTGCCAGCTGACTGACTAAAATACTTCAGAAGAGGCAGTGTACTGCCCCAGGCATCTGCAAAATTGCCTAGCAGACCATTGTTCAGGCTCTAATAACCAAACATCTATATTGAGAACATTGCATCGCCTCATCTGTTGAAGATAACAGTAGATCTTTGTAGTGCCAGCTCGTAAAATGCTATTTATAATATCAATGGCCATGTTTCTGGTTTATGATTTTTGATTAGATATGCCCGGTAACGTATGTAACGGGGTAATTTTCAGTATAGTTTGATACACTCACATTTTTGTTTTTATTTGCGTTAATGTAAAATGTAAATATAAGCTGGTTTCAGTAAAATGGTAAATCCATCCGAAATACGTTTGTCCATTAAATTGGAGGAAAAAAATCGGTAACGTAGGCAACAGTTATGCTCTATAGGAGATAGCTTATATGATTGTATAGAAAAGCAGCACGATGCGTTTCGTCAATAGCAAGATTAATAAACGTTTCAATATTCATTTGAATAAGAGGTATAGTATCATACTTCAGGGGATTGATATGGTAACGTATTTACATTGGCGATGGCTGTCAAACGCACCAAGTCAGATAGCAGAGAATGGTATCATGTAATGTTGTAATATATTTCTGGAAAAACAAAAAGTGTAGGCCTCTCATTCAGATTGGTGGGGCAGGTCTATGGGCTATTGGTAACTCAAGGACTGCTTTTAGAATAAATGATATAATAAGCCACTATACAAAGGTGTACTTAATGACCTTTGACCCAGTTATGATTAGATATGACGTCGGCAATTTGGCAAAAAGCTTTTGTGGTATGTTTACTCACTTCCTTTGCCAAAGCTACCTCTCATTTCGCGAAAGTCCACATTAATTCAATAATTCACTCAAAAACTGGTATATAGAAATGCACCAAATGACCTTTGACCCGATTTTGACCTTACATGACGTCTGTTGAGCTGGCAACCGGGTAAAATAATTTTAGGTAGGTTTACTGACTTGAATGAGCCCGGTTGCCCGTCATGCCGCGAAAGTGCCCACAAATCCAAAATTTCACTCATAAACCACCGGACTACAAGCTCTATATACATATATGAAGTCATGAAAAAATCAATATACACTGAGCCACTTTAGTTACGCACCACTTATGAAACCCTGAATAGTAAATGAACAATCGATTTATTTTTAAATTCAAACCTTCAGTCTAAAGAAGCACTTATCTGTGCATAAACCCTGTAAAAATGGTGCCTGTCGGAAACCAAACAAAAAGATGGTCGAACGAAAAAGAGCGGTACCAACCAAATTAGAATTCGCAACGCTACCAACCTAACCTGTATAAGCACCGCGAGGGGATATTTTTAACACTAATTGTTCGCACAGTGATCTGTTGGAACGTTTTTACTTTCTGTGATATGAATGGCCGCCATATTGCTGTGCATACTGACATACTTTTCATTATCAATATCTGCTGCTCACATTGCGGTGAAACGCCAGTTTATTTTTCTTGTTTTCAAAAGCTACTGTAACGGTTGGTGTTGATTTGTAAACAAAGGATCGAAATACTTCTTCAATAACTTTATTGTAAACAAAAACATGTTCTTTGTTAATTTTCATGCAAACATTGTTAAGAAGTTAACGTTATAACTTTGACGTTAGTCTTCACTTCGGTACCCTAAGGGCTCAAAAATGAGTCAATCTTCAATGTATTCAATAGTTAGTTTTATTAACTTTGATGTTATCAACGGTATTACGGCCATCACAATTCATGATAAAAACATATTGGTGATCGAAACAGACGTTAAAATGACGTCAAAAGTAAAAGTATTTTAAAACGTGAACATGTGTTGTAAACCTGCCATAATAAAATCGGCTCGCCACTTGAAATCACTAAACCTTAGGTGTTTTTATACCCCGCCACACGTTAGTGACGGGGTATTATGTTTTCACGTTGGCTGTCCGTGTGTCCGTCCGTCCGACCGTAGTACGTACGTCCGTCTGTCCGTCCGCACTTCGTTTCCGTTCGATAACTTAAGTATTTATCAACGGAATTCCTTCAAATTTTGCATATGCATTTGTACCGAGAATGTCACGCTTGGGATTGTTAATTGGACGAATTTCGTCAATTTCTGACAGAGTTATGGCACTTGGCAATGTTCAAATGGTTTCTAGTTCCTTTACTACTTAGAGTATCATGATGAAACTTCACAAACATGATCGAAGTAACAAAAGCTTTTTATGAGCACAGAAATTTTATCATCGGGGTTATCTTCCCCTGCCCTGTGACTATATACATGTATAAAATCATGAAAACTTCCGTATAATATCAGAGTTTGAAGCAATTTTTCTGAAACTTTCAGCAATGATCAGAGTGATGAAAGCCTCCAGTGATGATCCAATTTACCCCATGGGAGCTATTTCCCCTTGCCCCCGGCTGTATACATGCATAAATCTGAAAAAATCGGTGTGTGAAAAAGGTTTGCAGTGGCGGGGTATCACGCAGTCGTTTGCGATGCTTTTATTTCTAAAGCGGCTATCCCCAAAGATGTAGCCCAATGCTAATTCCAACCCAAAAGAACCGCCAGTTATGCTGCACGTGCATAATTGCCAAAACAAGCTCTCAGCAAAGTGTGCGGATACATTCCAGCGATCTTGCAAACTTTTGACTGTCATCAGTTTGACAAGTTATCAATGATTGTATTCTGCTAGTATTTTTATTGTAAGCAATTATGGGCTACAAATATGGGCATTTTAAAAGTGGTGCGTAACTTAAGTGGCTCAGAGTAAATCTGACTTTTGATATGTCTTGATGAAATTTCACAGAAATTATTGAAATAATATAAGCTTTCTTTTACGAGCAAAATTAGTCCACAAAGGTTATCTGCCCCTGCACCAGGGCTATATACATATAATATCATACAAAAAACGTATAAAATCAAAGATGAACGGGATTTTCCTGAAACTTGCAACGCATTATCAATGTAATATGAGCTTATTTATTCATGTCATACCAAAATTCCGTTCCCAGAGGTTATATGTCCCTGTCCCAGGGCTTAATACATGTATAAAATCATAATAAAATCTGTATAAAATAGTATAAAATCGGGTAAAAATGTATAAAAGTTAAAATAGGGGGAATTGGTTTGTAAAGGCCGGGTATTACGCAGTCGTATATGATGCTTCTATTAATAGTTTAATATCCCCTCCTTTTTGCGAACAGTATACTTTTTTAAAGGGCGTAAAAATGGCAAGTCACTCAGCCACCGTATAACACAGAAAAGTAATTGTAAAAATAAGAATCATGTCAAAATCATAGTAAGACAATTTCTGACACACTGATTTCTGCGACCTATAAAACCTTTTACCTCATCACTATGTTTATTAATATAACATAATGTAAAGACCACGATTTTAATCACGCTAAATTTTAACGCGATTCTTATTGTCTTTTTTGTTTTTCTTTATATCGAATATCTTTGTGAGTTGTAAGCGGTTATTGCGAGCTGACATTTCATGAAAAGGTTTATGAAGCATATACGACAATCGTTACTGAAAGTGAACAATGTTGAACGGCTCATGCTACGGCCGGCCTGGTCAAAGCACGCAAAGTTCGTTCGAACAATTAATGGCGGCCACAGGCATATGCTCCAACACACTTTATACGTGACATTATATAAACATTTCCTACGCGTACGAAGATACGTACTTTAAACACCCATGGTCTTTCTTTGTCATTATTAAAATGTAGTATAGGGAGTTCAGCCCACCGAAAGTAAATTGGTGAAATAGAAGTATGACCTAAATCTTGAGAGACTTTCGGCTATATTCAAGAACAAAACTCACACTCACACTCGACTCAAACTCGAGTAAGTATCCTTCAAGTGTAGCTGGAGTGGGATTAACAAGAGTGTGAGTGGAGTTCAGCTTTTGTATTCACGAAGCTATCTCAACCTCACCTTTCCCAAGTGTGACTCGAGCTTCACTCCAGTTTCAAGTATTAAATGAAGTCGTTGCAAAACACCTTTTTTATGGATCGGTGAGGCGAGTCAGTCGATAGATTTACCTCTGTCCGTCTGTCCGTCCGTCGCGCCTAAAAGTTTTGTATACTTTCTGGAATCAAGCAATGAATATGAAACTTTGCACAGCTTTTACAGACCTACTAAAGATAAGCATTTGACTTTTTTTTATTTCTTTTTGAAGAGAGAGAGGATCGAGGTTTAGGGTGTGGGTAGGGATGACAAACACAGTACGGGGGGCATCATCTGTGTAAAATACACACATTTTCTAATGTTCGTATGTTTATAGTGCAATTTTGCCTCTGCTTCATATTTCTCTATATATTCTGATTTATAATACATATAAATTCATGGAGTCGTCGGATGTGCTGGGTAGCTTCCAGTAACGGGGCGTCGTTGTAACTTGAACAAGGGCCAACTGTGCTTGCAGCTAGTGTGTAATGGGGTTTGGATTTTTAATTTTACTCCCGTCTATCTTATCTTCCTTTTCTTTCTTGGAGACGGTACGATATAATGCGCTCTGCATTAGGCATTCAACTCAAACAACCAACTAATCAGCTAGCCAGCCAGCGAAATCAGATTCAGTTGAGAAAAACTTATTTGTCTGAAAAAACACACAAGGAGACATGAAATATATCATTACACTATCAATGCCGGTCTGAATGGATAAACAATGTACTCATACTCTTTTGAAAATAAGGGTCATACCCTGTTTTGGCATTCCTTAAAGCTACAAAACCCAGCCAAACCTGATGCATTAGGTGCCATAGTAATGGTGCTATGGCCCCACCGATATCTACAAGGACACATAAATGATAATGTAAAATTAATTCATGTATCTGAAAAATAATTTATTTTTCTTTTCTCAAATGATTTAATTCTTCCTTTATTTGATTTCATATGTACAGTTTATCGTCCAAGAAGATGATGAAAATCATGCTTAGGAAACCTAAGATGGATCACGAAGACTTCATAATTAGGTGATGGGTGGAGGGGTAATAGGGGCGGGATAGTTCATTTTTTCCGAATTTGAATATAAAATAGTTCATCATATGCAGCCGGGTATGTTTCTTCTTCTTCTCTCTCAGAAGTCCAGGTAGCTGAATGGGTTAAGCACTGGCATGCTTTGCCAGCGGTCCGGGTTCGATTCCTACTGGCTATATAATATTTTTTCAAAAGCAAAGGCAGTTCTATTGCACAAAGCCTTTCATTGTCTCCCTCCCGTCGTCCTGATATGACGTGAATAAAATACTGTTGGAAAGGACATAAAATCGCGTCATCTCTCTCTCTCTCTCTCTGTCTCTCTCTCTCTCTCTTTCTTTCTCTCTTACTCTCTCTCTCTCTCTCTCTCTCTCTCCTGATATTGGATGTAGAAAAAGGTGATTGAGCGGACACAAAATGTTAGTTGACCATTAATCGTCACCTTAAATTCGATCCAACATCATTAAAATATGTTTTGCACAAAGCTTTGACAAGGCTTCATTTAAGTTTCAAGAAAATCCTCCTGTTGGTTCAGAAGATAAGATGCGGGCAAGAAAAGGGAGAAAAACAGACATACGGACTGAACAAGAGGGTCATGAAGCCCAACTGTGGAGATATGAGGAACATTCATTTGGTAAAATGTCAACGAATGACCTTGACACTTTTTACTCAAAAACGTTCATGTACTCATTTAGTTGACTATTACCAACTTTTGTAGCGAAATCTTCTAATTCCATGAACTCTTCTGTTCGAATATTTCTCAGTTAAAAGCACCAAAACGCAAATTTGACCTTGCGGTACAAAAGGTGATGGTCAACCCAAGTCGTTATTTGGTAGTACTTGTGTACCCGATGCTACTACATATCATCAGTTTAATGGTTCTGGAGAAGAAGATTCTTAAAGATTTTTACTAATTTTGGAGTGGCAGCCGTGTTGGTCATGTGACCCAGACCATTTGAACAGGTCTTCGCATCCGCAAGCCCTGGCGCAGTATACGAAATTTGCTTACAATCAGCCCATAGGTTTCAGACGCGAAGTTGTTTGCAATTGTGGACGGACGGACGACGACGGATGAAGGAGCTTGTCTATACTATTGGATCCTCCGGAGCGTTTTGCTCAGGTGAGCTAAAACAGA
Source organism: Ctena decussata (assembly GCA_963989385.1). NCBI lineage: Eukaryota > Metazoa > Mollusca > Bivalvia > Lucinida > Lucinidae > Ctena > Ctena decussata. Next base: position 12,553,057 of record OZ022512.1, read on the forward strand.
AGTATGGTCATGCACTTCAGTCTTTTTCTGTGCATATTTTTCATGCAGTTATCTTGAAGGGTTTACTATAAAATTATGAAGCAGACATAAAATATTAATATTTGAATTTTGACCTTCACGTGCGACCTTGACCCGACATTCTTAAAGTGTACTTGGTAAGATAGACACATAACACCTATTTTCAGTCATACTCAGTGGGGTGCAGTTGTTGTTTGTTGTTGTTTTGAATTAAACGCCCGAAGCAGTATTTCAGTCTATACCGAGCCGTCTCCCAGAAAGAGGGAGAAAGAAAAGAGAAATGACAGACAAGAGAAAAGAATAATAAAAAAATGCCCGCACCTACTGCAAGCACAGTAAGCCCTTACTCTACTTAAATCCAAATAAGTAGGACGCCCCGGTACTGGAAGTTATAACCAGCACCATCGCCCGACCACCATCCCCGTGGAATACAGAGTGTAAATATTATGTAACGGACAGACAGACGGATGGGGCAATACCATATAAATGACGATTTGTCTAAAATATGACCAAACGCGAATGATAAATATGTAAAACGGCAAATGATCGGACTAGCTTGCGCACTAAAGTCAGTAAAGTTCTATTTCGTATTCATAAACAACACTTGAGTTGAGTTCAAGGGAGGTATCGGTCTCACTCAACACTCACTCACTTTATCGAGTCCACTCAGAGCTTCCTAACCTTTGTGAATACCAACGAGCCCTAAGTTGAGTCTACCTGTGACCGCTAGACGATTAACTCAATGAGTGGAGTATGAGTGGAGTGTGAGTGACGTTCTTGAATATAGCCGTAAATCTCAGTGCACATTCGAACTGTGCATGGCAAGTAAGCATACGCACATGTGTTAGGGGATGCTGATATTTTTTCTTTACATACCACAGAAGTTCATTTAAATGTCAATGATAAATGTGCGCAAGCAGTAAGAATATACAAACCACGATGCTGCCCAAATAATCATTCTGGCTGAGCACACAACGTTCAATCAACGTTGGTTAAACATTGATTCAACGTCATGACGCTGAAGCAACGTTGACTCAAAATTGATTCAAAGGTGTGTGCCTGCTTGGTTGTGTCTTTCAGATGTCGTACGGTTCTTCCTCACCAATTTTGTCAGACAGAAACCGGTTTCCAAACTTTTTCCGCCTGGTCGGTCCAGATCAAAAACACAATGCGGCCAAAATTGCTATGATGAAAGAATTCAACTGGAAAAAAGTAGCAACCATCAACCAGGCACTTGAGTTTTTCTCTGTGGTAAGTGAAATCACACTGATGGCATTGCTGTTATTAACTGCCTAAAACGCCTTACCGAAAAAGACGTATGGACACAGGTAATAAAATGCTGGGTTACTGTTGGGTAACATCACGATGTCATATCTGACAACGTTATGTTTACTTATCCCAGTAAAACAGTCATATGATAAGCAGAATTTTAACCGACAGAGCGCCTAACCCAGTGGAGTGAGTGTTCGGCTTCAAACACAGAGAGTCGTGGGTCCGACTCACACCGGCGACTCGTATCCGATCAATTTCTTTGATATAATAGACTGGGAAATCCGCAACCAGTGTAACGGTCGGTGATTGCAGTTACAGTGCACGCCGGATGTGGCGTACGTATTATCATAACAAACAGGCAAACATATACATGAACACGCAAGACACAAGCCACGTCAAGGTAATGTGCACAGGGACTGTTGTCTCACTAAACAAGCACGACTGAACAAAACAAACAGAATCTTACTTACTTACTTTATATGAAATCTATTTAACTTACCAAAAGCTTTTGTGGTTTTGAATCTATTTTAATTTATAATACTTGGTTAAACATATACTATGCACAATAAATATAGCAATTTTTTTGTATGTGTCAGATCCACCATATAAGAATTTTATTGTCACTTTACTGCATAAAGGAATAAAGGCCGATCATTCGAGATGGACTGGCAGGTAAAAGAATCAAGATTGCTCAGTTGTAGCGTTTGAACTATCGTGACGTCAGTTTTTATGACCATTGTATCTGAACGACATTTATGATCATGTATAAAAGCTACAACCATAATGAGGCGGCTGGTTTGTTGTTAAAATAAAGGAAAACGCTCTTAAACATTTGAATATGCTACGAGTATGAGGTTTACAAAGTTCGAAAATTTGACGTTTTCCATTGCTTTTACGTTATCGTCTTAAAAACTTGTTTCTAATCGGTATTTCTTGAATTCCTTTTGAGTATATGATTGTTTGGTAGCTACCAATATGATAATGTAAACAATTCAGAAAGAAAATTCTTCCCGGTTACCGAGCATAAATCAAAAGTCTCAGACTAACGTCATCATTTTCTCACAGTTACGTTATACTTCAATGAAGAAACTTCACAGTTAAATTAATCATGGTGTGACCTTTAATTTTAGCCTACTGTTTTTCTCGGGTTTTGATTCTGCATTGAGCTGAAGCACCCATGAATCATTGCACAATGGACCGAATTAACACGTTTTAACGTCAATGGCGCATGCTAAGATTTGTCAGTTGTTAAGCTTAACCATATCTTTTTCACAATCAATAGCTTTTCCAACTATGGTTTGAGGGCTGGATTTGGATTTTGATTGTTTCAGTTCCTGGTCTTTGCATACTTTTTACTTTTACAAGAAAACTGAGCATGAAAATGTTGAGAAATACCGTACAAAAAATCACATGCTTACCATTTTTATGTTGCTTTTCAATGGGTGCGAATTTCGGCTAATGACCCCTTCCGCGCTCATCGCTTTTCCCCAACACGTTTTTAAAGATGGCTTCTGTAATCCCATGGTATCTTAAGCCCCAAATACGGTTCCTTTCAATTCAATTTAATTTCGCTCAATGTTGCAATTCAGTAATGAGAAAAATTGCAAAATATAAAAATTTGCTAAATATATTTTGCATAGTATATTTTATTTTCAAGAATGTGCATTACAAGATACAAACAACATTACAAGATACAAACAACATAACTACAAAATGAAAAAAAGATCGGAACGAATGCCTATAGCTAATAGTATTTATTATACGAGGGGCGTTCGAAAAGTATTGCAAATGGCTAATGGCTCTGTTTAGAGGCATGCTGGGTACAACTGCTATGCATGTACTGAAAGCACTGCATTTTGTCTTTACAATGATACCAAACACAATACCAAGACACTTTTCCCTATTGAGACACAACGCATTTTAATAGGTCCCAGTCATACCACTGAGCTAATTTTACATGTAAAATCTTTTTAGTGTTAGGCATTCAAGTCAAATATCCTTGTAAACAAAATTAATCTTTGCCATTTGCTTGTCCATCGTTGCCTACAATATCCATACAAAAGTTAGAAGGGTGGCAAATGCTATCGATTTATTCCTTGCAAAGCAATGCGCAGTTCTTATGACGTTATTGAAATATACGTTAACGTCATTTTTGGAAGATTGTACAGGCTTCACTTTTGGCATTAATTTGAATTTACTGACATGTTTTCGTCACCCACGTAAATGCTCTTGCTGACAAGATTTTGAATGCTAATACATTTGTTTTCGTTACAAAATCATTTAATTTTAGTAGAAATGGAGAATTTCCTACTACATAAAGGACGGATAATCCAAATTCCCGGACCAGTATGGAACCTAGTTTAGAAATAATTTCCGCGATATTCACAGGACAACATTATCTGAGCATTGTCTTTAACTAACAAAGATAACAAAAAAATCAAAGACTGTTGATATATAAATTACGGCCTATTAAAGTAAAACTCTGGAGTGTCTTTAGGCTATACCTCTTTCAAAGACGTTAAAAATGCGTCCTTTTAAAAGAAAAGCACCGTGTTTGCAGACTTCTCTACGCATGCTATAGCTTTATGTGTTTTTGCAATCAAAAGTTATGTCTTTATCGTGGTTACCGAGAAATTACGCCATTTGCAAAACTTTCCGAACGCCCCTCGTACACTGACCACTCATGTATCATATCTATGACTTTATTTCATAGGTTATTGATGACTTTGTGAAGAGTGTCAAAGGAACTGATATCACTGTTATATCACAAGAGATATTTGAGCATGACCCGCTTACAAGAGTAGAGAACCTCAAGGTACTGCAATATTTTCTTGAAACTGCAAATGCTGCTTATTTCCGACGAATATAAAACGTCGTTTTCAGGGGCCGTATTCATAAAGCCACTTAAGTCGTTGCTATGCTGTTGCTAAGGCTGAATATCTATAAAGGAGATTCCCTACAACTATGAAATTTGGTCTGGAGGAACAGTCTTTGTTCCTCCAGAGCAAATTTCACAGTTGTAGGGAATCTCCTTCAAAGAAATGTAGCCTTAGCAACAGCATAGCAACCACTTAAGTCGTTTTATGAATACGGCCCCTGATGAGCCGCGACAAGAGAAAACGAACAAAGTGGCATCTGCGTCCAGGGAAGACTAAGAGCAGCCTGTGCACACACCGTCTTAAGAGAATCTTTGCAGTCGGCATTGAGGTAGCTTAGAACCTTAGCAGGGTGCACATGCCACTTTGTTGGTATTGTCGTGTTGCGGCTCAAATGTCATATGGACAATCGGAAATATTTTAACAGCATATGTTTTCCAGGTGAATTATACTCCTACAGCAGATGTCAAGTATAATGATACTTCGTTATTTTGACCTCTGCTGTAAAACTAGCATTTCCTTGGTATTTTGCTGTTGTTCTGACTCATTTTCTACATGTAATCAAATTTAACTTTACAAAAGCAGCAATGGTTGTACAGAGGGTTTTACAGCAGAAAATTCAACAGAAGTCCAATAAAGCACTGGTAATATATATTAAAGTTAATATGTTCAAACAACATCAGCTTAACACTAGCAATAATCTAGATTGGTGGAATTATTACAAGCATACCCATTTAGTAGAAGATTTTTCCACGCTTTTGTTGCTTGTAAGCAACCAATTATTTCACATTTAGACTTGTTTACAGGACTGTAGTCCTGTAAAATTGTGTCTTACTTATGGTTTGGCTAGATTATGGACTACAGTATTGGTAGGATGATAAAATTAGCAATTGAAATTCCGTTATCAAAGAAAGATTAGTTTATGATCAGAGAGTGAAATCACAGTTACTGTAGGATATTTCATCTGAGTACAGGTGACAAATGGAACGTTTTTGTGGACGATTGGGGTCTCATCCTTTACCGTGTTAATTGTCCAATGTAACATCCATTTCTTTGGCGAAATCAGAGACTTATATTTCTAATTTTGATAATTGACTTACATATATTTTTGTTGAATAATTCTAGCCTATTGTACCGCTTACATTTTTATGCAAAACGTAATCAGCTGAATAATGTAGAACATATTGCATGTTTCTGAACGAAATTACATTAGCTTCTCGTTAACGAATTACTATGGAAATGCCATATCTTGAGAAAAAAGGCACATGACTGTAGCTTATAAGTAAGTTAACAGTTTTATTTAAAACTTAATCAACTGAATAAAATAGAACAAATTAATCGGGCGTTGAACGCATCCACAATATTACCTAAACGAACTCACATTACATTCTGTTGCTAAGCTTCTTCTCCGCTTTACAGGACAATTATTTTTGGTTAATCCGAGGAATGGCAAGCTAAAAAAAGCTTGTCTTTCATATAGGTTCTTAAAGCAAAAGTTCACAGTGTATCTATAAGTTGTTAATGGTCTTTAGAGTAGACGATCATACCTTTCACTTGTCATTTAGCTCATGCTTATGCTTATTGTGGAGCAGTAAATTATGCAGTACAATGTAAATAATAATATGTTCTCATTAAAAGCACAAAACAGATTGGTTTGATACAGAGCCCCGGGACAGCGAACGGAGACAATGAAACAGCAACAGATGGTAATCGAAAAAAAGACCATTGTGCTAAATGGATGCCAAATGTCTATTTATTTGTATTTGGTGGCTTTCCCTTCTTTAAAACTCGTAAATTTATGCAAGTTGAATATGCTTTAATTATCCCTAAAATATTAGTTTTGATTGTTTGTTTTTTTTGTTTTTTTTTTGGTTCCGTAACACGTTGACAAAGAAAAATGCTTAGTACCTTTGAACCCTACATATACACTCCCGCATTAATACACGCACATATCGTGCTCATTTGTAGGATAAATACCATTATTAAGCTTTGGATTTTCGCATTCTATCAGTTTCTTTAATGAGTTATAATTACAGGGCTCTTTTTGTAAGATATTAACACTTAGTTGGATAAATTTCTTGTTACACCCGCTAATAGTGCATGTACCGTAGAACCGCTATATAATTGGAACTAAGCGACTGACTCTACAGGTCTGAGCTATTTGCAGTTCAAACAATACTGGTATAAATTATATCCTGAAAGCATAAGCTGCCTCGTCCAAATTCAAAGATAGAAATGATTATTACCTGTACATATTGAATTGTTAGATTAATGGTTAAAGGTGTTCCGATAATGGAATAATAAAGGTGCAAGTGTTCTCGGCATACGGGGGTCAAGCGCACAAGATTTTCTTCTAGGTTAATACGCTTAATGAAACCGATGCAGGCTGACATACTAAATTAATCAAGACTTAAATTTCAAGTTATGAAACGTCAAAAGAAAAAAAAGACGCACGTGTATTGAAATAAGGATAATTCCATGTTTTGTTTTACTACACCATAATTGTGCCGCGACACGAGAAAACCCACAAAGTGGTTGTGCGCCTAGCGCAGACTCAGATCAGCCTGGGCATCCGCCCAGTCTGATCAGAGTCTTCGCTGTCCGCATGGATGTAGCTTAAACCCTTAAGTACCCTTTAAGCGCTTAGCAAAGAGTCTGATCAGTCTGGGCGGATGCCTAGGCTGACTTTGTTGCTTTTCTCGTGTCGCGGCTCAGTATGTGTTGGAAGCAAGGTCGGATCGGTGGCAATTATGACAAAAAGTCATTTCCTCAGTAACATTTGTGAAAAAGCAACAGATGATAGGCATTTCATAGCCGATCACTAATGAGCGACTCCGTTTGTCACTGGGAGCCTTGAATGAAATGCAAAAGCTGTGAGCTGCTTCGAAAAACTACCGCAAATCTAAATGCTGATAAACAGCCGAATTTTATTTTCCAATAGATCAAAATAGGATAAAACCTTCTTGAATACAAATTTAGGCCCTTTAGGGTTCATGTATATAAACTATCACATAGAAGACCATAACCGCTGATTAAATGATCAATTCAAAAAAACGCACACACAAAAAGATACATACTCAGATGCATGCAGGCATGCCATTCCAAACGACGAAATGGTTATGAAAGGTTCTGATATCCTTATGATCACAAATTCTGATGAAAGGCTATTTTATTTTATTTGGCAAATTGGAGTTACAATAGCCAATATTTACTCCCGTGTAATTAAGAAGTAAAGCTGACATTTTATAGGTCCGTTTTTGTAAAGTAACTTTTCATGCAAAGCTTCATTAAACTATTAAACTGTACGATGAGTTTTTGTTTTTTTTTTGATAAAAATTAAGAACAAGCAGAAAGAAAATCTGAAACTTCTCACCAGTCTGATCAGAGTCTTCGCTGTCCGAATGGAGGTAGCTTAGACCCTTAGCTACCTTTTAAGCGCTAAGTTAAGAGTCTGATCAGACGGGGCAGATGCCCAAGCTGTTCTGAGTCTACTCTTGACACACAACCACCTTGTCGGTTTTTCTCGTATCGCGGCTGAAATATAGGATAGGCAGGTACACCGATATTTTCAGACAGTATAAAAACTACATTGCTGAGACTAAGACTGGAGTGTAAGTGAAATTGTTCAACCTGAAAGTAAACGCCACTATGTCCTTGCCAAAAAAATGGACAGACACTTTTTATTGTTTATCTGCTCAACTTTAGGGGACCTCCATACGAACCGAACCAGCAACTAATTATGTGCACTGCGGAGGAGGGTGAGGTTGAAGGTTTGGGCCCAGTAAAATCGGTTTAAACCCCTCAGTAGTTATTACTGACCGTCCCAAGGCGGTACTTTCGTTGCGGTTGCATTTGTCTTATGTTCGGTGCTGTTTAATTTATTGTGTTCTCATTTTTAAACCTTCTATAGTAAAAATAGAAAATAAGTAGACATAGTTTTTAAATGTTTTTCGTATAATTTGCTTAGTCTGTTGTAACCCTTCTGTTGGTCTAAATTATTTAGTTCAATAAAGATAGCTGAGTTGCCACTTATTTGGGAAAAAGCTGCTGACTCGGCTTGTAATTTATTGTTTGTTGGGATGCCTTTGTCAATCTTTCCCTTTGATGCTGGGCAAAGGGTTCGGGATCTGATCAGTCAGTTCCTGAAGTGTAGTTACTCTTTAAATTTGATATTGCGCGAGAGAGTTGGAATAAAAAATTGCTAGGACTCCTTTTGTAATGTAATAAAGTACCCCCAGACCTATGTACATTTTCAAAACCGATGGATAGACTTTAGATTTTCGTTTGATCTTTTCTTGTATAAACCCTTTTTCACATCAAGAAGTCCTGCATTTTGGGATATTAATTTGTAAGGAACAACATTTAGAAGTCACCAACAAAGTTTTGGGAAGCACTGTTGTATTTTCAGCATGCATTTTATGCATTTTGTTTTTATTTATGGTAAATCAGTGATTATAACCACGTTAAGCCGTCGCAGTAATAGAGTCAAAAGTTGTAAAAAGCAAAAGCCTTCATCAACCCTGGCAGTCTGTTAAGGCCCTTTAATCCTTATTAGGGCCCCGCCAGACGAAGTCTGCGGAGGCCTTATAGTAATCACCTTGTCCGTCCGTCTGTCCGTCTGTCCGTCCGTCCGTCATCATTTCGTGTCCGCTCAATAACTCTGAAACCGTTAGAGATATTTTCACGAGACTTGGTACAAATGTAAAGCATCATCAGACGATGTGCAGAGAACAAGAACCATAACTCTGCCTACATTTTTTTACTGAATTATGCCCCTTTGTAATTTTGAGTACAGAAATTGTGTCCGCTTCATAACTCTGAAACCGTTAGAGATATTTTCACGAGACTTGGTACAAAGTTACAGCATCATCAGACGATGCGCAGAGAACAAGAACCATAACTCTGCCTACATTTTTTACTGAATTATGCCCCTTTGTAATTTTGAGTACAGAAATTGTGTCCGCTTCATAACTCTGAAACCGTTAGAGATATTTTCGTGAGACTTGGTACAAACGTAAAGCATCATCAGACGATGTGCAGAGAACAAGAATCATAACTCTGCCTACATTTTTTACTGAATTATGCCCCTTTGTAATTTTGAGTACAGAAATCGTGTCCGCTTCATAACTCTGAAACCGTTAGAGATATTTTCACGAGACTTGGTACAAATGTAATGCATCATCAGACGATATGCAGAGAACAAGAACCATAACTCTGCCTATGTTTTTTACTGAATTATGTCCCTTTGAAATTCTGAGGGCAGAAATCGTGTCCGCTTTTTAACTCTGAAATCGTTTGAGATATTTTCACATGACTTGGTACAACTGTAAATCATCATCAGACGAGGTGCAGAGAACAAGAATCCTAACTCTGCCTACACTTGTTACTGAATTATGCCCCTTTGTATTTTTTTTGAATATAGAAATCGTGTCAGTTGTATAGCTTTTAAAGCATCAAAGATATTTTCATAGAACTTGTACATAATATAAAACATCATCAGACAATGAGCAGAGAATAAGAACTGAAACTTCATCTACAGTTTTTACGGAATTATTCCCCTTTCTAGTTGACAGTCTGGAAAACATGTTCAACCTCTAACTTTAAAATTGTTGAAGATATTTCCACAAAACGTTGTACAAATATAAACATCATCGGACAATGTGTAGAGAAAAAGAACCATAACTACAACTTCAATTTTAACAGAGTTACAACCCTTTGTTATTTTAAGTACTTCATAGAGTTGTTGCCCATGTTTTAATCAATCGTGATTTGGTATTTTGCCCATATCTTGATGACACTACCAGAGGCTTAATTTCAAACAACATATTGAATATGAAGGAACAACATGATAACAGAAAGCTGGTATTGTTATTTCTGGTTGGGCACATATGACTTAAATGTTGTCAACAGTTTCATAAAGGCGGGGCCCTATTAGTTACCATGTTTCTAGTTTGTATTTACTCTGGAAGATTATTGTACATGCATTTAGTTTGTGAAAAAAAAAACATTGAAGTGCGCATCCGATAAATTGCTGTTCCATATAACCTGACGAACATTTTGTTGTTTGTATTTGACACAATCGTCATTTTAGTGATAAGAAAACTGAAAGAGATACCAACGGCGAAATTAGATTTACCTTGTGTTATAAGTTCTTTTATTGTACATGTATCAGTCTAGTATTACAGCAATAAACAATAAATTGAAATACATGTACTCAGGAAAGACCACAATAACAAAGCACCAGACATCAAAATTAAAATAAACAAAAAAACACACGAAAAAAGCGGTTCAGCACGTTCGCAATAACAGACACACTCTGTTAGAAAAGAAGTTTGCAACAGAAGAAAAAGAACTGACTGTTTAAAATAAAGGGGATGTCACAAAAGCAGCATCTGTCTCTTTAGCGTCTTTAAAAGTACAAGTTAATACTCGTAGTAATATATGTGCAAAAGGTTTTGCAACGATGAGTATTTGCGCAAGGGTGAAGCAGCCAGATCCCAGGTGCTGATAATGAGTTTAAATATGTTTCCTCCACACCCCATGATAAACCAAGTCTAAGAGAAGTAATTGTGTGAAAAATACCTCAAAGGAAAGGATAATAAACTATTTCAGATTGACTTATAGTTTCAATTAAAGCTGCTGAAAACATCTGTTATCTTTAATAAAGTATCTAAGTACTCTGTAAACTAATATTTCATCCTGTCGTCCTTTCCACTGCAGAATTTTGTTTTGTTTTCTAATATTTAGGCCAGCATTAGTAAAGTTTAGTTTCCCGTTACAGAGCAGATTGCCTGCCGAGACCTGCTCGATCATCGTCTCTTTTCTTTTAAACTTTTGGGGTTGAGCGACCCTGTAGAAGCTAAATACAGAAACACGCGTCTGTCGCACTGAATGTGGTACTAATGCTCTTAACATGAATAGGCAGATATCTATCAACGTGACAAAATAATGATTATCTTCGAAAATCAGAAATACTGTGTTGATTTGTATAACAGTGTTTTACACAAGGGACCGAGTGCACAAATTAGGCGTAAGCTACGCTAACTTAGATAACGAAATTCGGCGCAATTTAAAGTCGATCGTACGACTGTATTTAAATCCAAGTGCACGAAACGAATGTACGTCCGTCGTAGTTGCGACTGGTATACGACTAGCGTAGAGCAAGCAAGTGCGTTTCGTAAATGCTCCTCCTCTATGATATGAGCCGCGTTAGGCATGTAGGTTGCTAAAGGTATCTGCGCACAGGCTAGACCAAAACCAGTCTGTGTCTCTGTAAAAGATAACTCTTTCACTTTGTAGCTGCAACATCCTCTGGTTCAACGCATGGTTTTCAGACTACGCGGATGAGCAGGCGTTTATGAGCCTCTTATGTTCGCATATGAGCCGCAACAAGTAAAAACCAACAAAGTGGTTGTGTGCCAAGCACAGACTCAGATCAGCCTGGGCATCCGCCCAGTCTGATCAGAGTCTTCGCTGTCCGCATGGAGGTACCTTAGACTCTTAGCTACCCTTTGAGTGCTTAGCAAAGAGTCTGATCAGACTTGGCGAATGCCCAGGCTGATCTGAGCCTGTACTGGGCGCACAACCACATTCTTGGTTTTCTCGTGTCGCAGCTTATTTTGCATGGTACGGATCAATCATAAAGCTGCACAATATATTTTACTCCGTCGTTGTTATTTCTTTAAAACAAAATGCTCCTTATAACATTTTAACGAGCATGTTCTTTTGAATTAAAACGTAAAACGTTTATGAAACAAAAAAAGAGATAATGAAATTGTCGGCGAAGTATAAAAACAATTGTGTCTCGGATTATCCAGTCCCTCTTTAAAACGCTTCTATATTGCAAATTGTGCATCAAATGTAAGATTCCGGCCATATTTAAATACAACACTAACGGAATAAATCAAAATGAACACGATACTCCAGTGTTGCGTCTGCTATTTAGCAGACGCGAGTCCTGAAGTGATTTTACGACAAAGATGACGACACGCCTGGTTGTGCACATGAATCAAATTTTTGTGACATTTTCACGTCGGACGTACGTCGGGTGTACGCCTACGTCTGCTTTGTTCACTCGACCCCAGCATATTAAGAGCATGCATTTGCAATTTATTTAGAAGGAACAACAAGAAGAGATTTTTAAAATCCATTTATAACCAGTGGATTATTCTATTGTTATCAAATGGATGTGTCCATTTGTCAATTAAGGGGTGTCTAGTTTAGTTACTTTCGAAGAAATATCCACCTTTGTCTTATTCAAATAGTGAAGGCCCTAATCAGCTGCCGCGTTTGCGGCGTCTGACCTTGGTCTGTGCTGGGTGCCTATTTCCCATTCATTGTTTGCCTGACGTTAATGGGTTAAAGATTGTCACTGACAAGGAGTCTGAGATTTTTAGTCTCAAAAATCCAAAATATTTTTGCTAAAGGCTTTTTGGTTGACGGAAAAGTATTGATAAACAAATGAAAAAATCCCGTCTGGTCTTGTATAATATAAAAGTCACACTATATTTTCAGAAACATGACGCCAGGATAATCATGACAGCCTGTTATGAAGACAAAGCAAGACTTTTATTGTGTGCGGTAAGTTTATACGCCAATACTTTGAGCATAGAAATTATTATACTGACACACATTAACTATTTGTACACGATTTTAAACCGTCTATCAAACATGTCTGACACACATACAATTTCTTTCCTATATGGAAACTGAAAACATATAAAATTCAAGCTTCTATCAATTGTTAGGCAAACAGAACGCTGCTATTCGACTGTACTATATGAAAGTCGTAAATGTATATGTGCATAGGTTTTGGACCGCTAGAGTTAGCGGAAAGTGTTCTAATATAAGGCTAGATGTATACATGTATGAGCAAACAGTTTGGGAACCTTTTGATCAGGATTTACACTAACTGCCATTCTTTCGCATAACTGCATTATAAAACTTTTTTATTTCATTTTTTTTTTTTTTTTACTGTATTTAGATCTACTACATTTCTGTATACACCTGAGTATACACATAAAGATTTCTTTTGTAAATTATACAAACTTTTTTGCGCAACTGTATGTGGGCATTTGATAATAGCAACTGAAAGGATCTTTCCTAACGCCTGCTCCCTTCTCTGCACTCCATCCACTCTAACACATATAGCTCTTGGATTCTTACTATTTGAGCCGCGACACGACAAAACCAACAATGTGGTTGTGCGCCTAGCGTGAACTCTGATCAGCCTGGGCATCCACCCAGTCTGATCAGTCTTCGCTGTCCGCAAGGAGGTAACTTAGACCATTTGCTACCCTTTGGGTCCTTAACGAAGAGTCTGATCAATCTTGGCGGATGCCTAGGCCGATCTGAGTCTGCGCTGGGTGCACATTATCAACCACTTTGTTGGTTTTCTCGTGTCGCGACTCATATGTTATTTTTGGTTTCAGGCATACAAAGTTGGACTTTACGGACCAAAGGTTGTATGGGTGTTTGTCGCCTGGTTTAGTTCCGAGTTCTGGAGAACCAATCTGGATGATGTGCCATGTACTGCAGATGAAATGGAGAAGGCGGCAGATGGCGCTTTTGTGATTGGTTTCTACTACTTTAATCCACTTATCGAAAGAGGAATTGCGGGAGTAACTGGTGAATATTTCAAAATTTCCTAGGCTTTAAAAATCTTATGATAAGTATCTTAATGCACTGTTTCTGCTCAGATTGAACATTACTCCAAATGCATGCAATTATATAGCTTTTTAAAGCGAATATAACCAGTCAATCCATTTTCTTTCCGTTTTCATTTTCACCTTATAACTCTTTCACATGCAGATAGATCTACGACATTCTTGGCAGTATCAGATTATAATTAGTCCGTTTAATTTTTGGGGGTCCGATAAAATGAATTTATACAGAGGCGCATATACATTAGTTTTACTCAACTCTGTTAACAAACTTAGTGAGCAATTTTCAGAATGCCAAAACACTGTAATGTGTTCTTTAAATGTGTAGTCAATTAGCTGTAGTTTTATACAGAAATGGCAGGTGTCAAATCTTAGCAAAATATTACTGCAATTAAGTGTCTGAATATGAACGCTTTGTAACATTGTTTTCGGCTTTAGCCGTATAACCATAGTATTGACCTACACTTTAAGTATTTCATTGGCCAATATACATACACCCGGAATTTTGATGTAAATAGCTTACTTTTGCTTTCTTTTTCTACTTTCAGTTTGATTTTACCGTTGGTCGATAAACCGTGTCGTGATGAATCTAGATATTTCGGTCCAAATCGCTTTTTGCCATAGAACACATTCGCCTGTTATGTCGCTCATGTAAAATATAAAACTAACAAGATAACTTGACACAGAAATCGAAGACCAAATTAAGTAATTGTTGCTGGCTTAGTTGTTGACGTCAGTGTGTTTATGAGGTTTCATGTTGGGCGGTCAGCCAACCAATCCTCATTGTTATGTGCAACACAGACAGACAGACCTTAATCAAAATTTAACAGCATTTCCTAAATCGAAACCCCAACACCAACAATAAATATGCATATCAGCATGCGCATCCATACAATCTGATAAGCACATTCGATATCTAAACATGTACCTAACCCATACATATTACAATACACACTTATTTAATCTAAGCCGATTATCTTTTTTAAAGGTATTCCTTGTTTATAATGAATAAAGTCAGTAAATATCTGTGATTGTTTATCAAATAGTTACATATATAGTTACAGTTGTGAAAATTAGCAATAACTGTTGTTATCATGTGTCTACCACACACACACACACACACACACACACACACACACACACACACAATGTAGCAGTTCTTGTTCTTTTATATTCATAATGCATGTAGTAATTATTATTGTACTCGTAGTTTGAATCTGAACTGAAAGCCGGGCATATTGAATCTGTAGCATATACACAGTAAACAAGCATACTTGTCGAGCAGCTTTAACCGTCTGACATGTCATGCACCCGCTAATATGTACTGCCAAGGTAACGTTAGCGAAAACAAATTGCAGCTGCATGTATTAATCCTACATGGTTAAAATCACTCAATATTTCTTATTGCGAGCATTTTGGTAAATTGCTCATATGTTACTCTTTAGGGTTTGGATAATGCCTACATTGAAAAAAGCCATCGGGGCGTTTAATAGGATTAATGCGGTAAATAAAATCAAATAAGCACTCCTTATATTCTCAATGAACCTATTCAAACTGTGAGGTAGGAGAGTCCACTATGTATTAACGGGTTACCCCATCATGTAATACCTACAGGTGTTTTTGTTTATCACTGCGAGATGTTTTATTGACTTGAAGCGGCGTTATTCACGTTTTCGACAACTTATGAGCCGCGACGTGACAAAACCAACAATGTGGTTGTGCGCCCAGCGCAGACTCAGATCAGCCTGGGCATCCGCCCAGTCTGATCAGAGTCTTCGCTGTCCGCATGGAGGTAGCTTAGATCCTTGGCTAACCTTTAAGCGCTTAGCGAAGAGTCTGGTAAGACTGTGTGGATGTCCAGGCTGATTTGAGTCTGCGCCGAGCGCACAACCACATTGTTGGTTTTCTCGTGTCGCGGCTCTTATATGGTGTGGCCAAAGGAAGCAAGGTAGCTCAGTGCATTAAGCCCTAACTTGCTAAGGTATCGGCCAGCCTGGGGCGGAATGTTTTCAGCCATAAACAGGGGTCGACAGCTTCGAGTTTTAGAGGCGCTGGAATTGCTTTACTTTTATATACTTATTTAAGTCAGGATAAACATGGTAATACTTCACCAGCATTGACCACATACAAAGTTCACAGAAATGTCAGATGTACTAGTTCAAGATATATCATCTTGTATAATACTCTAATCCTTTGATTGGTACCCTCGACAAATAAACACTTACTATGGCGCATGTTTGTTTACTTACTCGAATTAATCAGTGGACTGAGAAAACATTCATTAAGGCAGTTACCAAATAGCTAAGAATATACTTATTACAATCCACAGAACCAACATGGCCAATGACCTAAGGTCAACACTAATAGTTCAGTAGCTCAATTTGTTTTTCCTCAAAAGCCACTGAGTCTGTTGAATGAATTCTACAGGAATATCCTTCAAATATCAAATATTCATACGGAGCGCCTTGCGATGGAGGAATGAAAGTTATTTGAACTGTTGTGGTCGCACAACCAAGATGGCCTTCATGCCCACATGTTAAACACTCTTCCATAATCAAAGATGACAGTCGGCTAACATAATCATATAAGTTCAGAAGAGATGCCTCGTGATTATGTCGACTTAGGTGAGCGACTCGGGGCATTATGGTCGCCTTGGTACTACTGCCGTCCCAAGACGATTCCTCTGCTGTTGATATTATCTGTTAGACTCTCGGTGTCTTTAAACGCTGTAATTATTCCGGTTTTTCATCCTTATTTATCTTTTATCCTTCTTTCGATGTCTTAGATGAGGTGACCCTGCCTTGGAATCTCTGTATGTTCAATTAATCATTTCTGTATATTCATGTTTTTAGTTCCAGAGTTCAAAGCTCTATACTACCAAGAAGAAACCTATGATCCTTCCCACAGCAGGTTAGAATTTATCTCCGCAGGATGCTACGATCATATCTGGGTGGCTTCTTTGGCTCTGAACTGTACCGACACGTACCTTAAATCTGCTGGTAATTATTAACATTGGCTTTGCTGGTTTCGTCACCAAATATTGTCAGGGTCACTGACGAGGCTTTATTAGCCGAAACTACGTAGTCTGGCCCACGTTCCTACTTCTGTATATATTCTCTGCTCTTGAAGGAAATTTTTAAGATTTTAATTTGCATTGCTTGCGAAATGTATATTTCGCCTTTCGGAAGGGATTAGACGAATAGAGATAACACTTAATCCAGTCTAGTAATACGTACATAATAGAAATGGATTTTATTTCAAAACCTTATGTAGCTTGGATTTCTAACATTAAAAAGAGGAAAATAGGGATTTGCTGGCTGGCAGCCAACATCGTGGATGTTAATGTAATGATAAGGCCATCCCGGTGACCAGCAACAAAGGGAATGGGTGTTCATCTGGCTTCCGCAGCTGTCTTTGTTGGTGATTACCTTTTTGTCGTCGTTTCCCACATGGTGTTTAAGTGGGATCTGGGATCAAATAATGTCAGTCCATGAGAATTTTCCTATACTTTAACTTACTGATTTTCTATTAAATGAGTTAGAGCAATGACAGCTGTTCTCTTATTTTTGGAGCCTGGGGTGTGAGTACATTTGAGCCGCGACACGACAAAACCAACAATGTGGTTGTGCGCCCAGCGCAAAATTCAGATCAGCCTGGGTATCCGCCCAGTCTGATCAGAGTCTTCGCTGTTCGCATGGATGTAGCTCAGTCCCTTAGCTACCCTTTAATCACTTAGCGAAGAGTCTGACCTTACTGGTCGGATGTCCATGCTGATCTGAGTCTGCGCTGGGCGCACAACCACATTGTTGGTTTTGTCGTGTCGTGGCTCATTTGTTACTCATCATGAATCCTTGTGCTTAGGAGAAATAACTACTACTCCATAACGAATCACCATGATTGTAAAATATTTGTCATGACTTCAAAATGCATTTCCACATTATATAAAACATTGGAAAACAAAACAATTTTTCCGATACATGGACAATGTAAAAGACATAGAGACAACCACTTTGATTTAGGCAGTTTGAAAGACATCTAAATCCTATTACGGAATCATCACTCTTGATGATTTCTCAAGACAGATGACAACTTCTGAATCGACTGATGAATTATCATGAAAAAGTAAGGAGGATATTTCTCAGGAACTGGCACAATTCAATTCCAGATCCAACCCAAGACACCATGCAGGAAAGAGACAGCTCAAACTCAGCCACCAGCAAAGACAGCGGCAGCCATGCGAACAGCCATTTCCCACGCAGGCGGCCAACTAGCCAGCCCGAACATCACAAATAATATATCAAGAACAGACGAAGCAACCAACAACACATAAAACAACGAAGCACAAATCAAAAACAGAACCTCCGCCGCGGGACGGCAATTAGATTACTTGGGTGTGTGTGGGGGGGGGGGGGGAGGGGAATGGCTAAGCGGCTCGAGGCCAACCAGCCCTCGCCTTCTGTTTTGCTCCGTTCATCAGATACTCAGCGGGTTAATCCACCAAAAACATCCACCGCCCACACAACAGCCCCACAAAAAGCACCAACATTGACAATAGGAACAAACTACACGCAAAACATTAGACACCTTTTTCCACGTATGTTCAATTCCTTAATTTCAGGGCTAGCCTCAACACAACAAACCACACATCAAAACAGTCAAAGCCACAAATAAAACATAAACAAAAAAGAACCAAAACAAAAGTGCCGTCCTGTGACGGCCAGCACCTGCACCTGCTAAACATACATCAACTGAAGACTCCGGCGGTCATATTTATAAAACGACTTAAGTCGTTGCTATGCTGTTGCTAAGGCTCAATTTCTATGAAGGAGATTTCCTACAATTATGAAATTTGCTTCGGAGGAACAGTCTGTTCCCCCAGAGCAAATTTCATAGTAACTGTTGTAGGGAATCTCCTTCAAAGAATTGTAGCCCTAGCTACAGCAAAGCAACCACTTTTAAAGTCATTTTTAGCTCACCTGAGCCGAAGCCTCACAAGGTGAGTTTATAGTATGGCTTGGTCCGTCGTCCGTCCTTCGTCGTACGTCCACACTTTTGAGCATTAATATCTGCTACAGTAGCCAGCCAATCTTGATCAAATTTTATGTGTAGCATGTTTGGGGTAGTGGATTGATTGCATATCGTTTTGGGACAGATTGGTTGAAAACTGTGGTTACCATGGCAACAAAAATGTCCCATAGACTTATAATTGGGAAAATGTTGTCCGGGCCCTAGCTTCTTCATTTTTGACTGCAACTTCTTTAAACTTGCAGATATCTAGGACAGTCAAAACATCTCGGACCAGTTCGAATTTGGGCTAGGTCGGATCATTCTTTTCAGAGTTACTTGCCCTTGAGCGATAAAATATTTTCCCATAGACTTATAATGGGTAAAATGTTGTCCGGGCCCTAGCTTCTTCATTTTTGATTGCAACTCCTTTAAATTTGCAGGTATCTAGGACAGCCAAGACATCTCGGACCAGTTTGAATTTGGGCCAGGTTGGGTCTTTCTTTTCAGAGTTACTCGCCCTTGAGTGATAAAATATTTTCCCATAGACTTAAAATGGGGAAAATGTTGTCCGGGCCCTAGCTTCTTCATTTTTTATTACAACTTCTTTAAACTTGCAGGTGTCCAAAACAATCAAAACATCTCGGACTACTTTGAATTTGGGCCAGGTTGGATCATTTTTTTCAGAGTTACTCGCCCTTGAGCGATAAAATATTTTCCCTTAGACTTATAATTGGGAAAATGTTGTCCGGTCATCATTCTAGTGCCTTCATTTATGGAATAATTTCAATTGTACTTCACACAAGTAATAAGTATTACAAAATCTTGGACACGAACGTGTTTCAGCGTTCTTGGGTCAAGTTGAAGGACACGGTTGCTATTTTTAGAAAAGCTTTGTCATCGCTGTAGCGCCTTTAATTTGTGGACTGAACTCAATTGGATATTACACAAGTGATAAATATGACAATTTCTTGGAAAATTTGCATTTCAGCGTTCTTTGGTCAAGGTCAAGGTCACAGTGGCTATTTTTATAAAAAAAACTTTGTCATCGCTCTAGAGCCTTCATTTATGGACCAATTTTGATTAAAACTTCACACAAATGCTTAGAATGACAATATCTTGAACAAGCTCGTGTTTCAGCGTCCTAAGGTCAAAGTCAAGGTCACAGTGGCTATTTATAGAAAAATTATGTCATCGGTCTTGCGCTTACATTTATGGACCAATTTCGATTTAACTTCACACAAGTTATAAGTATGGCAGTATCTTAGACAAGTTTGCGTTTCAGCGTTCTGGGATCAAGGTCAAGATCACAGTGGCTATTTTTAGAAAAACTTTGTCTAGAGCCTTCATTTATGGACAGATTTTGATTTAACTTCACACAAATGTTTAGTATGACAATATCTTGAACAAGTTTGCATTTCAGCATTCTAAGGTCAAGTTCACAGTTGCTATTTTTAGCCCACCTGAGTCGAAGGCTCACAAGGTGAGCTTATAGTATAGGCTTGGTCCGTCGTCCGTCGTACGTCTACACTTTTAAGCATTAATATTTGCTAAAGTGCTGGTCAATCTTGATCAAAATTTCTATGTAGCATTGTTGGGGTGGGGGATTGATTTCATATAGTTTTGGGACAGATCGGTTTAAAATTGTGGTTACCATAGCCACATTAAGGTCCCATAGACTTAAAATGTGGAAAATGTTACCTGGGCCATAGCATCTTTAGTTTTGACTGCAACTTCTTCAAACTTGCAGGTATCTAGGACAGCCATAAAATATCGGACCAGTTCGAATTTAAGCCAGGTTGGATGATTGTTGTCTTTTTCATTTTCCACCCTGAGGGTCACAGGTATGATACCACCTATGTGTTCAATTTGCCTTAGAGTAACTTAACCTAGAGTACTGAGGCTGAATGGACTCAGGTGAGCTACAGGACCAATGGTCCTCTTGTTTTAAATACGGCCCCTGTTCAGTTAACAAACAGATTTTCATGAATAGTTTACATGCTTTACTGAGCTAAAATAGAATGTTGTTTCTGTCCTCTGACAGATTGGGTCTGTGCATACTACGTGTCGGAATACAACGGACAAAGAAATAGTATATGATACAAAATACTCGATATATGGTGTCTTACATCATGTGCCATATCTGCCAATAACAATATCTGCCATCGGGCTTTCAGATATCGGGTAGAAATCGATCTACAACAAATGTGACATTGCTGCATTTCAATTGACAATGTCATAACGACGCTGGCCCGTTGGGACGCGGAGAGTCGTGGAGTAAGTAGGTAGGGGTCTCAACCGAACGCATCATGGCCGAGCCCCAGGCACCGCGTCTGCCCTCTTACAATGTTACACGACCTCACCTACATGTACATATATATGTAAAAATCTAAAATCTTATTTTACAGGTCATCCGAAATCTCTGGACCAGTTTACCTACGAGGATGCAGATATCAACAGTATCATTTTGTCATGCATGGCAGATGTATCTATGACTGGGGTCACTGGCAGTATCGCTTTCGAGCAGGGTGCGGATCCAATTAAAAATGTTCGCATGGAAAGAATTCAGGGTATGTCATTTCTCTTTCTCATCTCACTCGTTTGCTTCTTTCAGCAAGTGCTCTTTGTCAGTATTCTCAGATTTTCAGATGCAGAATTTACTCACAGAATTGACTAGTGGTGCGACTAAATAGATTGGTAAGCGTATAATCTAGAAAAACAAGTGCTTAAAACACTTTGAAATACATGATTCAGTTTATTTTCTGCACTATAAAACTAAAGCTGTATTGATTCACCTCTGAAAGGATGCAAGTAAAGCTTTGACAATAAATGTAAAAGTATGCAAAGACCAGGAACTGAAACAATCAAAATCCAAATCCAGCCCTCAAACCATAGTTGGAAACAACTAAGATTACAAATAATCAAGACACAGAGAACATATGGCCAACCGAGTGAGCAGCTTGTTCCCAAAAGGTGGCCACTCAGCAACCCAAACCGAACCAAAAATAATAAGAACATACATAAGGTAAAACATCACAGAAACTCTGACACCAAAAACAGGCAACAGAGAACCACAACAGAACTACCGCCTTAAAGCTTGGTCTACACTTAGCAACCGTCAGTCGTTGATGTTTATCAAATAAACTATTTGAGCCCACCGAAATCTAAAATAAAACTTTTGTTTTTATCTCAAAAGCCGACACTAAATCCTCCATCGGGGGCTTATGCCATTCCATGGTTGAAATACAGTTTAAATGGCCGTAGAATTACAAGTCATTTATTCATCTGTACCTTGTGATACCTTCTGCTACCTTGTCATCACATGCGATTATGACCGCTCACGATATTTATGCTAATAGCTCTCAGGATACATATGCGAACAGCTTATGACCACTCACGACATCTATGCGAAAAGCGGTAACTTGCCTAAAGGTCATGTTTCATTGTGGGCAATCTATGGCTTTATTCCGTGTCTAAAGCAATTACTAGATAGTCTATGCCCATGGGCGTAGACAATCACTCAATTTACACCTTTTTCCCCTTTTTCAATGGGGTTTGGCTTTTCTTGAATCTGTTTTGTATTCGGATCAAACCCTTACCTTAGAAATAACTCTCTTACAGAAGTCTCCCCTATACCCAGGGGTAAGCAAATGTTATTTTCTGCCATAAAGGTGTTTCCCATTCTAAATCTGCGCCAAGAACATTTCGATCTAGCCATAGACCTTGAACTAAAATAAAGTTACTCATCTAACGATGATTATTTACACTATTTCCGTGCTATATTATTATGGTTTAAATGCGTGTACGGTCAGAGCGTGTACCAAGGACACTGCCGTTTGATATAATGCCTTTCGTCTTTTACAATCAAACTGACTTACATTTTTTCCTAGTTGTTCTTTTTCCTGTCAAGAAACGCATTAAACTCAGATCAGAGTACGTTGAAGATATCATAAACATCGTGCTAAAGACATTGTGAACATCAGCTATTGATATTTACTTGACCTACTTCGAAAATATACGCCCATTAAACTAATATGAACCTAGTGCAAAACCATCAAAATAAATACAAGATTAAACGACAGAAATAACTAGAAATGGCAGTAAGCATGGCTTACTAAATACCCCCCCCCCGCATGTATTAGTGAGTATCATCATGGAAAGAGGGATCACATTTCAAAAAGGAAACCTTAATGCACATGTGTTCACAGACTTAATTTCAAGAAAATCACTCAAGCGGTCTAGGAGGAGTTGCGATAACAAACCTTTTTTACAAAAAAAATATAAAGGGGCATAACTCAGTAGGCAAATGCTTCTGGGAAAAACTGGAAAACACGTGACAACTATTTTCTTATGGAGCATCTATGTACCAAATTTGAATAAAATTAAAGCAAAAATGACTGAAATAAACCCAAGAATTGGGGCAATTTATGTCAAAAAGGGGCATAACTCAGAAAAAGAGAGTCAGATTTCAAAAAGAAAACCTTAATGCACATCGTCATACCAATATCGGTTCACATACTTAATTTCAAGAAAATCGGTATAGCGGTCTAGGAGGAGTTGCGATAATAAACCTTTTTTACAAAAAATATAAAGGGGCATAACTCAGTAGGCAAATGCTTCTGGGAGAAACTGTTAAAAACACGTGTCAACTATTTTCTTATGGTGCATCTATGTACCAAATTTGAATAAAATTAAACAAAAAATGACTGAAATAAACCAAAGATTTAGGGCAATAAATGTCAAAAAGGGGCATAACTCAGGAAAAGGGGGTCAGATTTCAAAAAAGAAACCTTAATGCACATCGCCATACCAATATCTGTTCACATACTTAATTTCAAGAAAATCGGTATAGCGGTCTAGGAGGAGTTGCGATAACAAACCTTTTTAACAAAAAAATATAAAGGGGCATAACTCAGCAGGCAAATGCTTCCGGAAAAAAAAACTGGAAAACACGTGTCAACTATTTTCTTATGGTGCATCGATATACCAAATTTGAATAAAAATAAAGCAAAAATGACTGAAATAAACCCAAAAATTAGGGCAAAAAATGTCAAAAAGGGGCATAACTCAGGGAAGAGGGGCCAGATTTCAAAAAAGAAACCTTAATGCAAATTTTCATACCAATATGTGTTCACATACTTAATTTCAAGAAAATCACTTAAGCGGTCTAGGAGGAGTTGCGATAACAAACCTTTTTTACACAAAAATATAAAGGGGCATAACTCAGCAGGCAAACGCTTCCGGAAAAAAACTGGAAAACACTTGTCAACTATTTTCTTATGGTGCATCTATGTACTAACTTTGAATAAAAATAAAGCAAAAAAGCAATAGGCTTTCGTTCAGATCCTATTCGCTTATTGTATGTATAAATTATTGTGATTGCTGTTTATATGAATAAATATTGTTTAAACTAAAAATGACTGAAAAAACCCAAAAATTAGGGCAAAAAAAGTCAAAAAGGGGCATGACTCAGGGAAGAGGGGCCAGATTTCAAAAAATGAAAAATTAATGCACATCTTCATACCAATATGTGTTCACATACTTAATTTCAAGAAAATCGCTCAAGCGGTCTAAGAGGAGTTGCGATAACAAACTTTTTTTACAAAGATTATAAAGGGGCATAACTCAGCACTGAAATTCATCTACGGAAATCGGAAAAATAAGTATCTACTCTTTTCATATGCCGCATCCATGGACTAAATTTGAAACAAATCGGAGCGAATGTTGCGGACGGACGGAATGACGGACGGACGGAAGGACAACGTGAAAACAGAATACCCCCTCAAACATAGTTTGCGGGGGGTATAATAACGAAATCTTTAGAAAAAAGAAATAAAGTAATAAACATTGAAGGAAAACAATAAACCATACCATAAATAACCGCATTACCGACTGTTTAGTGGCTTGGAAGATTATTGAAATTTTGAAATGAGAGAAAAAATAAAAAGAAAACAATGCTATATTTATTTGCGTTCAAAAAGCCTTGAAATCAACACTGGTTCTGAAACATTAGGAACCACCGCTTCATTGCATGCAAAAACATGTTATATACTACCATGATCTGGCGCCACTTAGGTAGCGCCAAAGAGCTAAACTTGTTTAGCTATTTGCGGGTAATCGTCTTTGAGCTAAAACATGGTTATGAAACCTTTATCAAGCGACCAAACTGTATGAAATAGCAAGAACATTCCATGTCTGTATTACAGTGTATTGTGTGTTTATAAAGGCTTTTACGTTCCTATCCATACGACAAACAACGATATTATGACTAAATTTGAAATGGTCCGTTAACATGTTTTTAAAACATACATTTTCCCAACAGTAAACTTGGGATGGTCGTCGGCGGGCGACGATGCTGGGTAACTCTCTGTGCCGGGGCGTCCTACTCAACTGGGTAATAGTAGTGCAAGGGCGAACTGTGCTTGCAGTATGTGTGGGTGGGTGGTTTTGGACATTTTTCTCGTCCCAATTTATATCTGTTTTTTTCTTCTCCTGTCTGGCAGACGGCTCGATATACATTGAAATATTATCTCAAAACAAAATAGCTATAGTAACCGATCAGCCAACCGAAAAGTTTGATAGCCGTTTCCATTTTGTAGCTGATGTGGTCGATTAACACTGGTCAGCGAAATACGCAAGGAAAATAAATGCTAAAAAGCATGTGAGAAAAGACGAAGAAAAAATAATAAAATTGCTTTATATTAATTTTTTTGTCAGTTTCATATACACGAGAAAGCATTCAAAGCATCAGAATGTATTTGTCCTTAAGTAGGCATTATTTTAGCCATTTGCATTTAGTCTGACTAACGAGAACTAGAACAATTGAACCGGGACTAACATACGCTCCCCTTGGCTAATACCACCGGCGCCCCTTTGTAGGTTCTTAAGGTGTGTTCACAAGGTGACACATGTGTGATGCAACATGTGTCACCATGTAAACACCCGAAAACATATGAGCCGCGACACGACAAAACCAACAAAGTGGTTGCGCGCCCAGTACAGACTCAGATCAGCCTGGGCATCCGCCCAGTCTGATCACGCTTGGGGGTAGCTTAGCCCTGAGCTACCCTTTAAGCGATTATCGAAGATAAGAGTCTGGTTGGACTGGGCGGATGCCCAGGCTGATTTGAGTCTGCGCTGGGCGCACAGCCACTTTGTTTGTTTTCTCGTGTCGAGGCTCATATGTTTCATGACACAAATCTGTTGCATGCAACGTGTGTAATCGTCTAAAGATAACCCACTTGGGACAAAAATGATTGCACAACACTGTACTATGGAAGATTGGATCAGAGCGCATCAGGAGCAAATAATTTCTGTGAGAAATGAACCCAAATAACGATATCTCTTATAGGGTCGAGTCGGGTTACTTCAGACAGCGGGTAAATTCGGACATACCATTGCAAACAGTGACAGTCCAGATGAGGCGGCTCATAATGAGACATCTCATCAGGATATTTTACTGTTTGCCCAGCAGTTAATTTTGTTTTAATTCCAAACAACTGACATATAAAAGAAACAATGTCACTGTTCGAATTTACCCACTGTCCGAATTTAGCCGACTTGACCCTAGTTTTTTTTTCATTTCACAGGAGGTCGGAGAGTAACAGTTGGAACATATTTCATGGACAAAACTCCAAGACATTTTAAGTGGACAGACGAAGGCATAAAATGGCAAGGTACATTCATGTGTGTCTGTTTCTTTTTCAGTTTATATTTCTATTTATTTCTATCCTGAAGCATATTATTTCCCTGACTTGTTAATGCCAAAGCCTTACTTTCTGCTGGTATTCATGCGAATACTAATTCTCTTACTTAACCTAAATTAAAATGTGGTAATGTCGGGACAGTGTACAAAATATTAATACCATATATCGGATTAACGTACTTTAAAATATAGTCCTGTTAATTTAGTCAATTGAAATTATACCTCCAAACTGACTTGTCCAACTCCCACAAAGGAAACATTTACATTGAGGCATTGGGAATGAATTAATTAAACATTAATTTCAATCAGCTCATATAATGAATAACTATTTCAATTTTAATTAATGTTTGAAACGCCGCCTGTAACAGTATTTGCTAATGACTGACTTATTCATGCGTTTTACCTAATTTATCCGTAATGTGACACTTTACAGGAGGACATATACCTCGAGATTCCACCTTCGTCACGAGTAAAGAGACGTCAATCCCTATAGTAGTATACGCCATAATGACCTCATTAGCAGGTGTGGGAATTATTGCTGCTGTCGGCTTCTTTACATTTAATGTTATCCACAGAAATAACAGGTAATGACTAGTACTTCAGATCAGAAGAAGCATTTTCTTGCACACCGGATAGAAGATGCCATTCTTTTCACCTGGGATAGAAACTCTTATCTTTCCCAGGTGATCTTACCCAGGACTGAATGAAAATCAAGAGCATTTAATGCATTGGTTGTATTGGAGGTCACGTATCTGCGTCGTCAAGTGACGATGGCGTTTTAGATAATGACGTCACGAAGACGGCAAAAATGTCTTCAGTTTATGCACGTCAGACGTTGACGCAAAGAACCAAATGGCGATCGTTGAAAGCGGCGCCTTCTTTCAAAATCAAATAAGAAGCTCTCAAGTATTAAAATTGCGCATTTTAACAAGTTCTAAAGTTAAAACAATACGTGGTGTGCAAGAATAAGTGTGTTTCATCGGTATGACGTGCAGATAGAAAAAATCGTCACTCGGGATCACTGTTCGGCAAGCCTCGTGATGCCGATGACGGATTTTTCTATCCACACCTCACACCCATGAAAGATACTTATAGTCTGAAAACTCTGGGATATATTTTGTGTGTATGTTGGTATCTTTATCAAAATCAGCTCGCCAAAAAAATAAAGGTTCAGAACGTATGGAAATTGCCTCTGAATTTCAATCAAATATCTCCTGTTTCTGGAGCCCTGAAAGAGCCCACTACACCAGGACCTTTACATTGTAGTTTGATTTGTAATGGAACATAAACTAGTCATGTGTTGCATTTCATCGCTTATTGTTTCGATAACACTGTCAATACAGGACATGAATTAACTTCGGTGGATTGTATGTAAGAGGTTTATAATAATTTAATACTTTATTTTTTATTATAATTTATCATATGTATAGAATTAGGAAGTATTTGCTGAAAATGCTGTTAAATTATGGCATTTGTTTGGCGTAGTTGTGTGTATGTGAGGTCGCCTTCGTTTGTTCAGTTTGACACCTCGATTCTCGCCGACTTTTTATGCAGTTTAATGCAGCTATATCTTGAACGTTCAAATCGAGAAAGCCGTGTCTACTTTAAACAGAGACCGATGACAAATCTACTGCCCAAGATGGCTGATACCCACACAACTTCTGCAATCTAGATGCGACTATCAAGTTTAAAGAGCAAAAGAAAAAACAACTGTCTCTACATTCATTGGGCGCAGATAATATAAACTACAAACACATCTTAATTTCGTAGATTTGTTTGAGCCCACAAAGAATACTAAAACAGATACAACAGTTACCGTAAAATATATATTCAGTGCTATTAATTCTTCTGCTAGAAGAACTGAAATTATGCCTATGCGCTAAGATAAAATCTTGTGCCGCGACGCGTAAATTAGTAACGCGAAACAGCTCATCAGAACTCGAACGAATACAACACAATACAATAATACAAACTTTATTTATAAATTTATTTCATCAGTCACTCTTTTTTCGAATTTTCGGCCACTTGGCCTTTTGCAAGAAAAAACAATCAATTTATACAGACAACTACATGACTAAACCACCATTTTGAAAAGTTGTTATGATATGGGAGACAATGATGACGTGACGTCACTTCCAGTACGCCAAATGAAGGCATATAGAATCCTAACTGCTAAACGACGTCACACCACAATTGACCAAAAGGCACAAAATTCTCATTTCAACATGGACAACTACACTCTCATGATGAAGTATAAATAAAAAAATAACTCAATAAATCAGAATGAATAATTAAATAAATAAATAATTAAATAAATAAATAATTAAATAAATAAACAACCAAACCAGTATAAATACATGAGTACAATAAATGAAAATATGAACAATTACATCAAAAATAATTAAATACCAAACAAAACACAAAGAAAAATAAATAGATAAATAAATAAATCCATCAATGAAAAGAACAATAATAATAAGTAAAGAGTAAAGTTTATTTATAAAGTTTGTATTATTGTATTGAATTGTATTCGAAGCAGCAGTAGAGTGTGAGAGCAGTGTTAGGACATGCTTTGATGAAAAGTTGATTTCAAGATTTATCACAATATAGCCTCAATTTGTTTTTCTCTCTTTTCATATATTATTTTCATTATCAAAACTGCATAAACGTCAACCGCTAAGAGTTCTCAAAAAGGCAATGCTTTAAATTCGTATTATATGAGTCTTTAGAGAAAGTACTATGCGAGTATAGACCAACCTGTAACTGAGCACACGCACAGTCTTGTCAATATATTCTCATTCGTTTTGACAGCTACGTCGTTCGCGTTGTAGTTTATATTATCAGGGCACATGCTGGTTTTGGGTGTTGCACCCTCTATCTACGCAGGACGTGTTTTCTAAAGATAACGCACATATATCGAATGCTATTGTTGTTGTATAAGAGATACTTTATAACTGACAGAAAAAGTGCATTGAAACAATTTGCCTTGACCCATTTGGCATGTACATAACCTGACGGACAAACATTCATTATAGTTGTTTCATAATGAAAATTACAGGTTTATCATGGAACAGAACCAGAAGAATACAAAATTTAAGATATTTGAGTGAAGACAGACAAATATGTGCTTTATGACAACAGCGTAAACTGAGATCAGCTTGCGCTTCCATGTTGTCTATCAAAGATTGTTTTGGCTTTAAAACACACCATAACTTCGCAGAAATCTACATAATCAAACTGGATGATCCATGTAGATGCGTACTGCAGTAGAGTAGCTTGAGTCTCGGCTGTGAGTAAATGGCCTCAATTTCTCGTGGTGAGGCTAATCTTTTTAATTAACCTATTTATCCGGTGGAATCTTCTGTCCATATAAATTGGCCGAGTCGATTTGTCAATTTAGGACTGTCTGGTTAAGTTTATTTTTGTCATTTTTTCACGAAATTGCCCAAATAATGTAGACCCTGAGCAGACGCCGCGGTTTGCGGCGTTTGATTTAGGTCTTCACTATTTGCAAATGTCGCTTTCATGGGAAAATAGACATAAATGGGCTGAGAAGAGAACTTTATTTTAGTACCACAATGTATTTTAGCAGCTGTAGTGTAATTCAGCAGTGTAAAGAACGTTTTACTGTTTTAGGTTTGTTAAACTGTCGTCACCGAATATCAACAATGTATTACTACTCGGGTGCGTCTTGACTTACAGTACTGTCTTTATGAAGACCACCGACACAGATACAGCTACTCTTTGCAAGGTAATACTCACATTTTATATGCTCGAGTGAGTGAGTAATCTAGGGTTTAACGTCTCACCAACAGATACATGTACATGTAGGTCATATGCAGACGGGACCTTGGTTTTAGGTGTAATCCGAAATACCAGAGAAGCGGGGGATCGATCTTGCTGTCCCTGGATAGGTAGCGAAGCGTGTTATCCACTACACTACCGGTGTTTCTCAAATTTTATAAGCTTCACCCATTTATGCCTAGTGAATCGTCTAGCCTTAAGAATTGGATGAGTCCATTCGTCATTTCAAGGGTGTCTGGTATTTATGTGTTTTTTAATCATTTTGTAGAAATAGTCGCTAATTTTATGCAAACAGTGTAGACCCTGATCCGGTTGTGCACTATTTGCTTATAGCCTTGTCATGGGATGCTAGGCATTAACAGGCTACATGTACGGTGTATTGCTACAACTCCATGTTTTTCTGCCA
The DNA here is from genome assembly GCA_963989385.1 of Ctena decussata. Taxonomy (NCBI): domain Eukaryota; kingdom Metazoa; phylum Mollusca; class Bivalvia; order Lucinida; family Lucinidae; genus Ctena; species Ctena decussata. The sequence goes on from OZ022512.1 coordinate 12,583,804, forward strand.
CATTTACAAAGGGAAATAAGTTTCATGACTTGCTGTTTGTTTACTGAACGACTTTACCCTTCCGAGACGGGATGTACTACAATGGACTTTTGTTTAAGAGCTAACCCGTTGAGAAGGGATGCAAAAAATGAAAAAGCAGAGTTTCCTCCCATGAAAGCTTACCCATTGAACTTGAAGAAAATAATAACAACATTTTTTAAGGTTAAACGCTATCGTAGTTTGCTGAACTTAACTCTTTATTGGCTGCAACCCACTCTTTGTACATGTAATATAAAAAATCTTTTATTTTTTTTAAGGAGCGGCCGTATAGTCGTAGATAAGGCGCAAGGCTACCAATCCAGGAATTGCAGGTTCGATCCCCAGCTTCTCTGGTTTTTCGGACCGTTTTAACCGAGATTCCATCTCCTTATGACCTGTTTTTGCAGGATGTTGAACCCGAGTTCATTCACTGATCCTTCGTTTTCAATAGCATATTTACCACTTACAATGTGATTGGAATTACTGTTTTACTTTACGAACAATGACCTTTAGTGAATTGATTTAAAAAAAATAAAGTAAAAAAGGTCGCTTCTGTGAAATTAAGAACAATACTAATAAATAGTAAGATCAGAGTATAATACTGATAAAGAGCTAGATCAGAATACGAGAAAAAATTCAATTTATATTATGTTCCAGATTAGTAGTTATTAAAGACCTTTTTTGAGTGGGAGCGTTTTAATAATAATGGCTGTATTTCTAACTTTATTTCTGACTTTATTTATTTCTGTTTTAACTTGATATCTAGCAATCTGTTTATCTTGAATGTACATGTAATTTCTTAATACTCAACAAGCAAATTCGTTGAATTTATATCCCCCCCCCCCACCCCGCCGAAATGGCTGATCTGTTAATGACTTATTTTAAGTTTGACAAAATTTCGTCCACTGGTTTGTATAAATTCAAGGGGAAATAACTCATGTTTGAGTGAGGCCATTCTAAACAACTTGCTCAGCATTACCACGCTATGATGATACATATTCATATCAAGTTTCAAGAAAATCAGTTTAAACTTTATTTATTTGTACAAATAATACAGATACATACAAATACAGTTCATGGAAATAAACTATTCATACAAAAGGGATTCAGAAGAAAGTCGTATTGACTTTTTAAGAAAATCCGTTTATTGGTGCCTTAGTTTTGGCTCATTTGTGTAGGGCAATAACTCCTGTATTACTGATAGCATCACGACAAAACTTGACATCCACTGCCGTGTTATGATGATACATAATTGTTTTAAGTTTCGTGAAATTCCAATTATTTAGTTATTTAGTTATGACTCAGTTCGTCCAATTTTAAAGTGATTCAATGGCATTTACTCATGTATTATTACTGAAGCAAGTCCAACAAAACTTGACAAGCACCATTCTGTTATGGTAATACACGTACAAGTTTCATGGAAATTCATACATTGATTACTCAGTTGTGGTTGAATTTGTCAATTTTAAATTTTGATTCAAGGGCAATAACACATGCACAACTGATGCCATTCAGACAAACTTATTATGCACAACTGTCTTATGGTGTTACGCATTCATTTTAAATTTTATGAAATTCGAATAATTGTTTTTTTGTTTTTTTTTTTGTAATGGCTCATTTTATTGGTTTTAAATCAATTCAAGGGCGATAATCATGCACTACTGAAGCCAGTCTACACCTACTTTACGTGCATCATCGCCTTATAGTGATATGTATTTACGTATCATAAAATTACATTCAGTGGCTACTTACTTATGGCTTCGGGCGGACGGAACGGACGGACGGACTGAAAGACGGACGGACCTGGATAAAACTATATCCATCCGCCTTCGGCGGGGGATAATTAAGCACATCAGTTCAAATGCTAGAATTATGCATCCAATTCGTTTACATAAAGATTCCCAAGAAAGCGGAGTCTCGCATGCCAGCGCATTGTCACAAAACAGAGCATACCCAGAAACCCCAATGTTAACTTAACGCCGCCGGCGACAACGACGTCGACGACATCAGAAAAGTAATATTTATGTCTCGCTTATGCTAGTTTAGTCGCAAGCAACACAAAAACTTTCATGCCAACTAATGTTTTACATACACATTATTACAATAGTAATTTGATCTGGTGTACTGTATCGGGTCGAGTGGATGATCTCATATCATCGGATCACCCAAGACGCTCGCGTCGAGAGTGATAAGTTGGTGTGAGCTCATCCATGAGACGTGATACAGTACGCCAGATTATGTTATTCCTATAAAAATTTGTTTATTATATACATAAGGGAACAGCCAACCATTCAGTTCATACCTACCAGCGCTAATGCATCGACCCGGACTCGAACCAGCGCGGCAGCGTTATGTAGTCGTGAGTCAACCGCTACCGCGTGAGCTATCGAAGTGTTTGTTGGCGTTACGCCACTATCCCCGTTTCTCTGGTTCTCGTTTCTACAATGCACATTAAAAATGACGTGCCTCTAGCTGGAACTCAGACATAACCTCGTTTTAAAGGATAGTGATACGGATTCAGAAAACGTGAGTTTGATACGGCCCTCTGTATCAGATGGCCAGAAAACAGGCACTTCAAAGGGTGAATCATTGATAGGTATATAATAAGATGATTTATCATGTGACGTCGCTGTTATTCCGTGGATAAATTGTATGACTACATGTGTAATAACAGTTTGGCGCGTACATGTAGCGTCGTTGAAACGACCGTGTCATCAATGTGTTTTCTTATTAAAACAATGTTCATTTAGCGTGTTTAGAAGGCAATAAAATCCATTTTGATGGGTCATTCGATAGACAGAATATACTTCATATGAAATGATGGCTACTCGGGCTATTTCCGCTATATATCTATTAGTCTCAGTACAATCTTCAGGTTTATGGATTCTCCTCCATGATGTTCCGCCATTTTTATATACATGTTTAAAAATGATCAATTTTTGTTACCTAGACGAAGCCCTTCCAAAATTTGATCGACTCATTATGGCAAAATTTTTCTCCCGAGAGCAAATCTTTTTCTCTGTCAGTTAACCTCCTTTAAGAAGGGACAAAATAAAGAAACAAGAGCTGTCGCCTGACAGCATAGCTCGCCTGAATAGGTGCTTGCCCATCACACAGTCGCTATGGTGGTGTGGACTGCTATGTATAAAACTTCAGGCAAGCATGTCCATAATGACAACACATTTATAAACAAAAGCTATCTCAGAAATGTCTTAAATTAAAAAAAAAATCCACATGAAATTTCAAAGTCCATGAGCTTGAGGTCAAAGAACTAAGGGGTAGGTGGGGAGGAGGGCAGGGCTAGGATGTATCAAAGCCTTTAAACGTTATCTAACATCAGTCCAAGTATTAGTATCAACTGAGTCCATTGTGGCACTGTGAAATTATGTCTTCATTAATATAAAACTAATCAAAAATTTTAAGACAAAACTCAAAGTCCATGACCTTGACATCAAGGTCATCCAGTCGGGTAAGTATATAGTGTTTTGTAAAAACTCAAAAAGTGTCTAACATCAGTTCAGGTGTAAACTAAATCTCTGCCAAGCATTATGAATCAGTACGCAATTAGAAAACTTTAATAAAGACCAAATTTCCTAAGTCCCTGACCTTGACATCAAGGTCACCGAGCAGGGCTGGGGCAGTACTCTGTAAAACTTTGGACTAATATCTAACTACAGTGCAAATATAAAAAGAATTCATCTATGGGTTCAGGAGATATGTGTCATTAAAAAACTTTAACCAAAACATCCAATCAATAAAAAGACAATTTTCTAAGTCCATGACCTTGACATCAAGGTCACTGAGGGGGATGGGGGTAGTACCTTGGAAAACTTCGGACCAATATCTAACTACAGTGCAAGTATCAAAGGAATTCATCCATGGGTTAAGGAGATACTGGGCTTTAGAAAACTTTAACCAAAACATCCAGTCCCAAAAAACTCCCAAGTTTCTAAGTCCATGACCTTGACATCAAGGTCAAGGAGTGGGGTGGGGGTGGTACCATGTTAAACTTTGGACCAATATCTAACTACAGTGCAAGTATCAAAAGAATCCATCAATGGGTTAGGGAGATATAGGTCTTTAAAAAACTTTAACCAAAACATCCATCCGGACGCAGACGCCGACGCCGACGCCGACGCCGACGCCGTGGTGACAACAATAGCTCTTCCTGAACTTTCGTTCAGGCGAGCTAAAAATGTCGAGTTGCGTCCCCTAAAATGTACCCATTCGCTATGACTAAGCACTGCCAGTTTTATGGCTGTTTTCGCAGTCTCTTGTACATTTTATTCTATGCAAATTTTGATCTGTATTCACTCTTTATTTAGTTCCTGCATTTATAACCGGCAATCGAATATTTACATTGCTGTTGTTCATAAAAATAATGTTTTAAAAAGACTACACTGTTTCTTTTCTCACTCATTCTCTATCTCTCTCTTTTCACCATGCGGCATCCGGACGGCGTCACGCCGAAGTCGAGGCGATGTCATGATGACATGATGTCGCATCTACGTCGGTATGATGTCGTCCCGCGGTCACTGTATCTGCTGGTTTTCTTTCTCTCTCTCTCTCTCTCTCTCTCACGAAATTACTTGTAAGATGTTTTGGTTTTGAGAAGCTCTGTACTTTATAGCTGGCTGTAACGGCTAGCCATATGCGTTCTGTTGTCCTTTACTGTAAATACAAATTTTATGGTTACTATCATCATAATTTTGGAGATTTAATGTTTCTGAAAATTCGCTTATTTAGGATGCCTTTCCCTTTATTTTTGGCAGCAGGAAGTATGCGGCGAGCCGTTTAGTGAAATAAAGTGTAATATTTTGTTTTCTTCCTTTCTTTCAGTTCCTCGCTTTATGCTCTGTGTTTTCCTCCCCTTGCATTTAAATTTTCAAATCATTTACTATTACCATTGCTAGTATTAGTACATGATCCACCGTCCGTTTGCCATGTTGATTAGTATTATAGAAATTCCTCATTATGTCATGTTTACATGTACTTTGAGTGAATAAAGTTACTGTCTGTCTGTCTGTCTGTTACTGTGTTACCCAGGAGGTGCATTGTAATTCAGTGCGACTCTCCTTAACGTTGCGACTCTCCTTAACGTTTACTCTTCTTAAGAAATTAAGTTTCGCCACTGAATGATAAGGCAGTAATCTGGTGTCAATGTTTCCCTTGGAAGTAGAAATGATGGTCCCATACAGTCCACTAATCACCGAAAAGGATCGTCCGATCAGATTGCTGGGCGGGAGTGACATGAGGTTGCGCGTTGTGCTGAGAGTCTAGCGTGGAGCGTGAAGCTGGCAAGATGGAGGCAAGATCGTAAGTGGGTTCTGACAGATACTAGGCGCCTGGCAGGCCATTAAAGCAGCTTCCAGTCACAGACTCAGATTTGGGATAAGTTCTCCCTCTTTTATACAACACTACGTTCATATGAATTATCTATTTCTGATAATATTTTACTAATTTATTTCAGGCTAGAACCTTTTGCTTCTCGCTTGGCTTTACAATTTCCTTTGGAGCTTTATTCTCAAAAACATGGCGAGTTTACAAGATTTTCACCAACAAAAAACTGTTAAAAATGGTAAGACCAATTCAGAAATTTTATTAAACGTTTTAAGGCTGACATCTTAAGTTCTTTATAGTTCTCTAAACAAATCAAGGTCAGATTCATAGTCGTCCAGCATATGCTAGGGCTGGCGTATTCACATTAAAGAGTATATATACTCAGCAAAAATAAAAACTTGACAGTCGCAATTTTTTGTCCTACGTGAGTCGGGAAAAGATGAGACATGAAAATTATTTTAATCTAAGATAAAGTAATCATTTTGTAATATCATAGTAACACAAAATTCAAGATTCTTTAGATACAGCAATATTGGGGCTATTGTAAACGGCACGAGGGTAGTTTTCTGTTTTCTATTCCCAAAACCAAACAATTACTGAATTTAAAATTGTTGAAGTCTGCTTAAATGACAAAAAATCTGTTGGCAATGCCTTTCCATTATTAATTCCAATCTCTATGGACTCAATACCTAAAATTATGCCAATGCACGGTCAACTAGGAGCCCTGAGGACCAGACGAAAAACCTCAGTCCACGTCATTATAAAGTCAGAAATTCAGTTTCAATGGAATTCCCATTACCTATTAAACTCTTTATGGCAGTTTCAAATTGGCTTTCAAATAAATTTGGCAGTAAAGACATTGAGATTGCAAGGCAGGTAAACATATTTCGAAGCAAATAACAAAAAAGAAGCACTGGTATAGAAACTATGGCATCTCAAAAATCTCTGTATGTTTAATTTAAAGGGAGATACTCTGAAAGTTTTGAATCATAAAAAGTTGTTTTTAGGTTGTGATTACGATTAACATAAGCGTTAAAAGCGTTTTCTGTGCTTACTGACACTACTGTTTATTGTGTACAAGAAAACTTTCTTCTGCGCATGAGCAAATTAAAGTTGCGGTATGAATTATTAAGATTGGAATAAGTTAGATAACTCCGGACAGGACGAAAATTAACCAATGAATTTTCATGATCTAAGTGAACAGACGGCTGCCTAACTGAAAAAAAAATCCATATATACGTTACATGTTTGCTAGGTTGGCCGGAATTAAGTTATAACAAGAGCTGTCGCCTGACAGCATAGCTCGCCTGAATTGGTGCTTGCCCATCGCACAGTCCCTATGGTGGTGTGGACTGCTATGCATAAAACTTCAGGCAAGCATGTCCATAATGACAACACATTTATAAACAAAAGCTATCTCAGAAATAAGTGTTAAATAAAATTAGAATTAAAAAAATCCACATGAAATTTCAAAGTCCATGAGCTTAAGGTCAAAGAACCTTAGGTAGGGGGAGGGGGGAGGAAGGATGTATCAAAACCCTGAACCATTATCAAACATCAGTCCAAGTATTAGTATCAACTGAGTCCATCGTGGCACTGTGAAATTATGTCTTCATAAATATAAAACTTTAACCAAAACTTTGAGACAAAATTCTAATTCGATGACCTTGACTTAAAGGTCATCCAATGGGATAAATATATAGTATTTTGTAAAAACTCAAAAAAGTGTCTAACATCAGTTCCAGTGTAAACTATATCTCTGCCAAGCATTATGAATCAGTATGCAATTTGAAAACTTTAATAAAGAAAAAAATTTCCTAAGTCCCTAACCTTGACAGCAAGGTCACTGAGCGGGGCTGGGGTTGTACTCTGTAAAACTTTGAACTAATATCTAACTACAGTGCAAATATCAAAAGAATTCATTCATGGGTTCAGGAGATATGGGTCTTTAAAAAACTTTAACCAAAACATTCAATCAATAAAAAGACAATTTTCTAAGTCCATGACCTTGACATCAAGGTCACTGAGGGGGTGGGGGTAGTACCTTGGAAAACTTTAGACCAATATCTAACTACAGTGCAAGTATCAAAGTAATCCATCTATGGGTTAAGGAGATATAGGGCTTTAAAAAACTTTAACCAAAACATACAGTCCAAAAACTCCCAATTTTCTAAGTCCATGACCTTGACATCAAGGTCACTGAGTGGGGTGGGGGTGGTCACCGGTTAAACTTTGGACCAATATCTAACTATAGTGCAAGTATCAAAAGAATCTATTCATGGGTTAAGGAGATATAGGTCTTTAAAAAACTTTAACCAAAACATCCAATCCGGACGCGGACGCGGACGCTCACGCTGACGCGGACGCTGACGCCGACGCCAAGGTGACAACAATAGCTCTTCCTGAACTTTCGTTCAGGCGAGCTAAAAAGCGTCAAGTTTTTACTTTTGTTTAGTATAGATTTGTCGCTCATGCCTTCGTATTGTCAGTGCGGATCAGTGCGGTACTTTACATTAACGATGTTGCTTTCTGTGTATTTCTGGACATGTTCTTCCGTTAACAACATACTGTATTACGAATGTACAAGTCAAATCGCCTAAACGAAACTATTTGTTTACTATGTACGCTTCCCACTTTTCTTTAACATCCACAGGTATACTGGTACATGAAAGTCATCGACTGAATGGTAGCAGAGCATATACATGAAACATTTACACAGAAAAGAAATACATTCTAGTTTTCAATAATGAATCATAAGAAACGCAATCATCGAAGGTCTATGTTACAGTTTGCATCCACATAAGAATTTCGCCTTGCCTTGTGTATCTTCATAGATTGTTATAGTCGGAAAAAGCATGTTGTAACTGCGCATATGCACCCGGCAAAAGCAATGTAGTTTTACAATCGCCAGCCTGTTGTGTTTTAAGTGAACGCGCACCTTCTCAAGAAAATACCATTGTTTCTTTACTTTATATATAATTAAACCTGTGTTAAGCAAGCCCCGAATGAGCAATTTTGTACAGATGTTTTGCTAAAAAGTTTGCTTTTGTTGCGATCTAAATATATTTGCTGCGTACAGGTGGTTGATTGCTTGTTCAGGATGAATGATGCAAACATAATTTTAACTCCATGAACAGTTTGTTTTTTCGTTTTATGCGCAGTCCATCAAGGATTATCAGCTGATCGGCCTTGTGTGCGCAATGAGTGGGGTCATACTGTTTATATTGGCAATCTGGGAGATAATATCACCTCAACATCTCATCACAAAGCAGCTTACAAAAGAGGTAAGTAGCTGTTGTCTGTCTGTCTGTCTGTCTTGTTGCTGGTAAATAAGCGATGACCTACCTTTCACTTTTTTCTCCCGAATAACTGAATTCACGGTCTGCTCAATGATTATGTACATTGCCTGCAAAAAGCTTCATTTGCATTACACCTTTGCAAATATTTCTCGATTTATAACAAGAGTAAGGGCATAAAAATCAGGTCTATTCGTGAGATGTTTAAACAAAGAAATCTTTTGCATACATGTGTGCTTTATGCAAGAATGAAATTTAGAGCTGGACAATAATACTTGTGTATACATTAAATTTAGTCGCAAAATAAAGGTTTATATTGTCTTATGCTTGATCACATGTGTCACAAAATTCGCATGAACTTTTATGAAAAAAAATTCTAATGCACTTACAAATATAACGCGACGTCTGATTGGATAACGTGAAACATTTGCAACAGTATATTTTGCGATATACTGTCGCAAGCCCAACGTCATTAAGTAACGTCGCTTCGCATTGGCTGACGTTTGGTTTTATGTTGCTGACGGCGCTTGAAATTGGTGCAAAATAGTACATTATGAAAAGTGAAAATGCGGAAAAGTGCATTAGAATGGGGATAACTGTATTAAAATTGTCAATTTTCAAGACAGTTATCCCCTGTTTTTACAGAAAGTTCGTTCGTTTATAACAGTAATGATACGTGTGACAAAAGTTGTGTATCATCTTAAGGTGAATGGGTATACGTTCAAAGAGTGCAACTCTGCTTTTTTCATTTTACGTCCCTTTCAAATGGTGACAACTTAAAGAACAATGATTCTCCTGTAGGAGCAAATTCCTTCCTTGAAAGCAGACTCCTTACCGGAAGGGTTTCGTCTGGGTTCGAGGTTATAAAACTTGAGAATAATCTCAAACTCAAAATAAAGCACACTGATTGGCTGCTTCCGAGCATGTGCTCGGAAGCAGCCAATCAGTGTGCTTTATTTTGAGTTTGAGAATGTACTCAAGTTTTATAACCTCTCGGCCAGATTGGTAAGTAAACGAGAAGTCACCAATTTGAAAGTGTTTTCCTGTCTAAAAATGACTGAAAAAAATGAAGTCATACCCATACTCCTTAGTTTGTTCTGATGTTTTGTTCCTTTTATTCCCATAGAACATTCGCAAGATACCATATGACATTAACTTCTCTAATTTTCTGCAGGTGTATGTGACAGGCAATGATGCTGAAGTCAGACCATTTGTTCGTATCTGTTATTCTGAATATAGTTCATACTTTTCGTGGTCTATTTACATAACAGAAGGTGCACTGCTTGCGTTTGGTGCTTTCATATCTTGGGAAACAAGACATGTAAGTTATTTCATTTTCTTCTCTGTGACATTTACATGTTCCAGAGTGATGGGTACGTGTTTTTTGTCTTAATATGCTGCACGGAAAATTGTGAGTGAATCTGTGGCTCTGTCAAGGTAAATAGCGTATGATTTCCCTTATAATATTTTACACTCATTGAAATTAGTATCTTCCCGATTCTAACGTTGCTTTGTTGGAACCGCGAAGATTCCCTCTTTGGGAAAGGTCCCAAAATTGTAAAGTAGCGAAACTAGAATGGTGGCGTTGACACGGACGTCAGCTGAAATTTTGTAACAGAGTCCTTGCCCAATGTACGAACCTTTATGGTTCAAAATTTCCCTAGAACCGTAAAGATGTTGACTGAAAATTGGTGCACAGCTAAACGAGTGTAAAGTACATAAATATGCATAAATCCCCAGTTATCCTTTGTATCCCCATATCATTTATCGCTAGAAGGTCGTGCATATGCTATACCTGTTTTACTATTTAGAAAGAAACAAGATCTTCAGAAATGCTCTTCAGAATTTCAAACAAGTTGTGTTAATTGCATACTAAAGCATGATTGTTCGTAACTCAGCTTGAATTTTCAGCATTTGGTGAAATCGTTCATAAACCAGCAAACAAAAAAATCGCAACTCATTCATCATTCATATACCAGCACAAAAATATTCAGATGTTCAAAAATCATTGTTTCATATATACAAATAATATAAAAAAACACACACACAAAAGAGGGAAAACTCCTTTTGGCTGTTCTAGGGCGCATCATCAAAACTTTTCGTTTCTTATTCAGGTAAAAATTGAAGCGCTAAACGACTCGCGTCAGATCGGTATGTGTTTATACAACGTGGTGGTGTTGAGTGCCGTGGGTCTAACGTTGACGTTATTGTTGGAAGAGCAGGTCGTTCTGATGTATGGAATCACTTCAGGATGTGTGATAATAGGAACAACTGTAACTCTTGCCATTGTGTTTATCCCTAAGGTAAACTCTAGCTATTCTTAATATTAGAACGACATGTCCGGTTGCTTGCTTTACTCTTACTTTTAAATATGAATAAAGTTCCAAGTAACGAGGCACATTTACAGGTAATCTTGTGTAACTTAAACTTGTAACTAAGCATGTCTGCAAAGCATCTACGGTTCCAATTTCCATGGATTCTAATATATAATAATGGGTGTGTGCTACTTTCGATTGTTTATTAAACATGCATTTTGTTGCTACAAATTTTGGCAGTTCGAAAATGCAGGTTAAAAGGACAGAATGAAAAAAAAATAACGGATTTCTCTATTCGTTTCAGATGCTGTCAGTGTATGGTCATTATCCCATCTCAGTTCAGCCGGCCACCGAAAGCAATACAGTAACTGGGAATATCAGCAATGGAAACGGCCATGTCTCAATCAAGATCCGTTCGACTGGCACTGGTCCATCTTCGAACACAAAAACAACTGTGACTTCTCATTCATAGAAATTGAAAATGAATATTTTTATCAGGGAACTAACAAAACAATAACAGAATATATAAACAAGGACACTATGTAAAAATATAAATACGTGCATACTAAATTTAGCGTGACAGACGCGTGTTTCTGTATTTAACTTCTTCAGTGTCGCTTAACCGCAAAAGTTTGAAAGAAATGAGATGATGGGCAGGTCTGCGCAGGCAACGATTCATGTGTATTTCATAGAGTATCTTACATGAGTGCTCATGTATTACTGAATTTATTAAACGAGTTGGTGAAAAAGATAAGATGCGAGGCTTTGCCGAGCATCTTATCGGGTTTCCCCAACGAGTTTAATAAATTCAATAATACAGGAGCACGAATGCAAGATTCTGTTTATCATATGACATTAAAATCGCATTTTATTAGCAAAATTTGCACTAAAACGTCACGATTTTGCCATTAGAAAACGCGACGTTTTTATGGACGTCAACGTATAACGTTACAACGTAATTTGCATATTAATCCACTAGTGGATTATCGTTTTTAATGCATGGCTTTATTTCACTCTCAGACGCGACGTCATATGATAAAAATATTTATAGTATGAGCATGAAACGGATGATTAAGATAAATATGTATACTGTCAGGGCAAGCAACTCTGATATTTTCAGTGATGTCTCCCTTCTTAAGGAAATTCAGCTCCGAGAAGAAAGAACAGAGTTTTTTTGTTTCCTATAATAGACGACTCTTTGTTCTAAGTAGAAACAGGAGAACAAAATATTTGCCCTCCTTCACTGACCACCAAAGATGTCCATATTTGTTAAAATGGCGGGAAAACATTGGATGTATTAGTTATTTTAACAGACACTTTGACCTGCAGTGAGTTATCGTTATGTAAATACTGGATAGAAGGTCACGTGCGAATAATATGTTCACACCCTCGAAAAGCAAAATACATTTTACGATGACGCGGCCGAAAAAACAAATTTCGCATCTTATAAACCCTATCTATAAGTAGTTAAATTCATGACCACTACAGATTTTAAAAACGGGCTCTACAACAATGTTTAGTTTGTATATATAGTACGTAGAATGATAAATAACTACATATATTCCTACACAAAGGTTTGCAAAAGACTAATTGCCGTAGGGGCAGTAGGGGTAAGAGACCCACAGTATCTTGGGCGCAGCAGATGAAAGGCGGAGCCAATCCCTCTCCTTTCGCTGCTCTATCCTTCCTTGATTCAAAAAAGATACCCATTTACTGCTGGGTTGACAGAGAGAATTTTACAGTCGTCGAATGGCGAAACCTGGACGAGAGATCTCCCGACCTTTCGCCGACTATCTGCACCATAACCGAGTCACTCTCACCAATCGACCACGGCGCCTCTCTGTACAACTGTATTGTAGCAGAGCAAGAAATTGCTCATGCATAAATATATGCTCCCCCAGTGCCGATTTTCTTGATCTCTGTTAAATCTAACATCTAGCAGACGTGAGTTTTGAAGCGATTTTACGACAAAATAAGCGACACGTCTCGGTTATGCTCACCGACGGAAGACCGTTGGGTTTTTGGCTTACGTCTTCTTTCTGCACTTGATCTCTGGGCCCGACACAAAGCAGGCGTAATTTACGCACGACTGACGTAGTGCTCTCAAATGAAAGTAACTAGGATATGCTTTTCGTAAATTGATTTCTTAAATGATAAAAGCCACGTCAGGCATAAATGTTGATTTATGTATCTGCGAACATCCAGGACAGAAACCAGCCAGTGCCCTTGTGAATTAAGTTGGATTCTTCGTGAGTTTAGGAGGATCCTTCAGTTTGTACCTGCAGAATTTTCAGGTCCATGCACACCGTCGTTTTCCGACTGCGTGGATGCGCAGTCTGAGCTGAACCTTTGTTCTTTGCATATGACATAGGCCCATTTTTGCATGTTTCAGTACACGAAACATGTATACTTTCACTTTCGTTATTATTTCTATAAAATAAATGTTCATTACAACCCCTGGTAACGTACATGTTTATTGAAACGAAAAATACATATCAGATGAAACTAGAAAATTGTGTCTGTAAGACACAGATAATTCCCCCGCGCTGTGCCAATGTCCTCTTCTCCTGAACCCCCTCTGGGATGGTTTGATTAACTATAAATTTGCCATCCTAAATTAGCCAGAACCTGTAAAATTTCCTAGTTTTAAAAGACCACACTTTTGTCAAAAATGATATTTTCTCTGTTCACAAAAGCATCTGCATATCTTCAGTATGCAAACCTTCAAATTGAGTGCTAAAAACTGTGAAAGGAGTTGATTATACAATCGTTTTATACTGTATTAACAAAGTCCGAAAAATCTAAATTTGAAAAGGCCACCTTTTAATCAAATTTTATTTTTCTTCTCTAAAAAGCACATGCACATTTTCAATATGTCTGAAACACCTGTAGAGAGTTTCAAACTGATAGCTTAAAACTGTGGGAGGAGTTGCTTATACAAACATACCATTGTGTATTAGCCAGAACCGGTAAAATTTCAAAGTCCGAAAAGGCTCTAGTTTTCTCAAAAGTAATATTTTCGTCTTCAAAAAGGGAGGTGCACATTTTCTATATAGTTGAAACATCTGTGCAAAATTTTTATTTGATAGCATACAAACTGTGGGAGAATTTGATTACACTAACTTGGCAATGTAAATTAGCCAGAAACTGAAAATTTTCAAAGTCAAAAAGGCCGTATTTTTGTCAAAAATTATGTTTCTTCTTACAAAAAATGGAGATGCATATATTCAATATGATAGAATCATATAATCAAAGTTTCAAATTGATAGCATACATGCTGTTGGAGGAGTTCATTATACAAACTTGCCATTCTGTATTAGCCAGAGCCTGTAAAATTTCAAGTCCATAAAGGCCATAATTTTGACAACACTGATTTTTTTTCTCTTCAAAAAGACTGGTGCATATCTTCAATATGTCCGCAACATTTGTTCAAAGTTTCAGACTGATTGCTTTAAAACTGATGTAGAGGTTGATTATAAAATACTTATTTTTAGGTGCGACGGACAGACAGATGGACAGATGGACAGACGGACAAGGGTAAACATAATGTTTGTACTATTGTCACGGGGGCATAAAAAAATTGAAGATAATAAAATGTCAAAATTGTTGGTAATGTATAAGGACAATGCTGAGATCCTAATTTCTAAATTTCAAATGTTTCTACGCCAAAATTGGGAGAAATACTGTCCGCTGTAAATGCGAGAGGAAACAGCATAGATGTAAATAAAATACAGATAGGAAGAGCCGCCCTACCGGGCAATAAATGACTATCTCAGCCGGAAATAGCCTCATACTGGTAGCGGTCCAAAGCCACCAGAATTACCTTATACTAAAAGTAAAAAGTATGCAAAGACCAGGAACTGAAACAATCAAAATCCAAATCCAGCCCTCAAACCATAGTTGGAAACAACTAAGATTACAAATAATCAAGATACAGAGAACATATGGCCAACCGAGTGAGCAGCTTGTTCCCAAAAGGTGGCCACTCAGCAACCCAAACCGAACCAAAAATAATAAGAACATACATAAGGTAAAACATCACAGAAACTCTGACACCAAAAACAGGCAACAGAGAACCACAGCCAATGCTAGATGGACTTTGAACTGGCGGTGATGCATCCGTTGTGGAGGAAGAGTGAGTGAGTGAGGGAACTCGGGTTTAACGTCCCCACCAACAACGAGGTCATATGGAGACGGGACCTCGAAAGACCGGAGAAGCGGGGGGTTGATCTTGCGACCCCTGGAATGGTAGTCTGGAGTGTTATCCACTACGCTACAGCCGCTCCTGTGGAGGAAGAAATTACCTACAGAATTAGAATTAGAATTTAATTACTGCACAGCTATACCCAAGTTTTGGGTTAAGGGCATATATAACATACATTGAACAAATACAATTAACAATACAATATGAACTGCACACATGCACACTCACACTCACTCTCACACATACAAAATAGAGCAGTAATGAGTCATCATGTAATTCGATCGCTTGATAAATGGTTTGGAGTCAGTAGACTTGCATACTGTTTATGTAATTTTACTATCATGTACAAATGTAGCTATGGCTTTGATAATATTCTTGTCAGAGCATGTCATAAGTTTAATAAAAGTAGTCACGTGATCTAAACCCAGAACGATATCAGTTGCATTTATACTGTCAAACATTTTCTGTCTTAACGTATCATATTTATTACATTCACATAAAAAATGAATTTCATTTTCAACCATATTACAAGAATCACATAACCTATCTTCAGGCTTTCCCCCACAATATCTACTACGTTCTATTCTTAATCTGTGGGTACTAATTCGAAAAGAACAGAGACACCTTCTTAAATCTTTATCCAACAGATTTTCAAGATACGGTTCAATTCCAAAGTTTTGTTTTAGTAACGTGTAAGTTCGCATTTTTTTCATTCTTTCCTCAGATGACAAACGTTTTTTTCCAAAATGCAATAAATGTTTCCTTTAATTTATTTTTAACCGAAAAAAGAAGTGCCGATGCATTAAATGTACTCTGATAATTCCAAACATGAGAAAACCCAAGGTCATATAACAAAGACTTAACAAACTGTAACCAAATTGTGTTGTTATTATTCGAAGCATTCACTTGCTCCTGATATGCTTTTCGTAATAGAGAATCAGTATTTGACTGAATTGTATGTAACCAAAAATTAATACGGTTTGTTAAGATTGAAATTATGAGGGGAAACTGTCCTAGTTCACTTATAACAGCAAAATTACATGCTTTAGAATGAACCCCCAAGACGTGTTTACAAAACCTCATATACGTTTTATCAAATTCATTTGTATATTTCAATGTCAATTCAAAAATTTCCTCCACCGTTTTACCCCTAAAACAAGGTTTATATGCTGACCATATGTCACTATTATACAAAGCTATAGGTTTCACTAAAGCATCAAAAATGTGTAAAATTGAAACTGGTTTTATGGTTTTATCAAATATACTCTGTTTGATAGAAAATAGAGCTCTGCTGGCTTTCATACTAAGAGTCTTTTCAGCGACAGAGAATTTCGCATTACTGGTAAATATAACTCCTAGGTATTTGTACTGATTGACATATTCTGTATCATCTGTGCCTATAACAAATTTGAATTTATCTTTAAGCACGCGTTCTGTTTTTGAAAATGTCATGACTTTTGATTTATCTGTATTAATAGCTAAACCCCACTGTTTACAGTATTCGTGTACCCTATCTATATTTCTTTGAAGTGCCTCTTCTGAAGTTGACATCAGTACTAAATCATCAGCATATAACAGATGGTTAACCTTAGAATCATAAACAGTAGGTACATCATCTGCTAAAAGTGTATCTCCAATATCATTTATAAAGATGTTAAATAAAAGGGGACTTAAGACGCTACCTTGGTGAACGCCTTGTTTTATAGGGATAGAATCCGTCAGAGTGTGTTTGCATTTTACTCGCGAAATAGAATTTTGATACATCGATTTTATCAATTCATAAATTTTACCATTGATTCCAGCTCTCTGTAATTTCAGCAATAACCCCTCGTGACACACGGTGTCAAAAGCTTTTCTAAAATCGATAAAACATGCAAATAATTTATTTCCCTTACCGTTTTTATGAATATATTTATCAATTATTGTTTTTAAGATAAAAATTTGATCCGAGGTGCGTTTTTTTTTACGAAATCCAGCTTGTTCTCTGCCAATAAAAGACTTGTCCTCTAAAAATTTAGAAATTCTCTCATTTATTACGTGAGAAAACAATCTACCCAAACATCTATTTAATGTAATGCCGCGATAATTATTAGGATCAGCACCATTGCCTTGTTTATGTATGGGAATAATTATACACTCCGTCCAGGAATCAGAGAATTGGCCTGTCTTAAGAAGAACATTGAATATTTTGACAACCGTTTTGATGATGGATGGTAAAGCTGATTTAAGCATTTCGTTTTTAATCATATCATATGCACTAGATTTATTATTCTTTAAGTGTTTGCAGGCATTCAATATTTTCTTTTCAGTTATATCATAGTCTAAATTACCAGGCTGCTCTGCTTTCTCAAAATTTAGCAGTTCGTTTCTAATCTGGTGTTGTCTTTCATTATCCATCTTACAATTATTACTCTTTAGTAAATCTCTAAAATGTGAGTACCAGTGTGTACGATTAATTTTCTCTGCCCTATCTGAACGTAATGATTCATTTTTTAATTCATGTATAACTTTTCATGCCGCTTGATGGTCAGTTTCCATGGTTTTGCTAAGAATTTCGGTTAGATTTTCCCTATATTTTCTCCTTTTGTATTTTATCAGCTTTTTATATTCCCTAAATTTTTTGTAGTATCTTACTCGTTCATCATCATTGGTAACGTTTCTGTTAAAACAATATTTTGCTGACTTTAACTCTTTGAGTAAGCTTCTACAATCTTTATCATACCACTTTTTATTAACTGTCTTGATTTTTCTTTTTGTAAGTTTAAATGACTTCCTAACTAAGCATTTATTTCCAGCCAATACATTTACATCGGTGACGTCATCAATCATAGACTTAACATTCATATAGCCACCTTCAAGTTGTTTATCAATATCAATAAGCTTTTGCTGAATTTCATTGGAAAAGCCTCTTGATATTTATTCTTTGCTTCAGCTGACCATAAAAATTTATCAGGTAATTGAGTATATTTCAAATTTGAAGGACTCGTCAGTTTCGCTTTCAAAACTGATCTTTAACTTTAATGATATTAAACAGTGATCAGAAAAAAGACTTATGTCATGTACATTCATGCTTAACATTTCATTAGATAATGAATAACTTGAAATTAAGTAATCCACCACGCTACAACCACTTAGTGTATGACATGTAAATTTGCCACAAAAATCACCTAAAGTGCGCCCATTTAAGATATACATCTGATTGTCAACACAAAGATCAACTAACCATCTGCCATATTGATTTACATTTTTGCTGTCATATGAAACTCTAGGAAGTATAAATTCATATAAATCATCATGTGGCATAGGTACATGTGGTTCATCCTCCTTCGCTAAAAAAATCACTGATGTCCCCTACTCTAGCATTAAAATCACCACAAATAATTACCTTACCTCGACATGAAAAATATTCAATATGCTTTTCCAGTTTTTGCATAATTTCATTCCCATGAACTTTACCATAACTGGAATTGATAGGTGGTAAATACACCAATGCTATGAATAAATCGCTAGAAAGCTTTGTTATCTGATTTTGTACACGAACCCAGATAACATCACTGTCAGAAAGAGGATCAAACTTGCAAGCATTTCTGAGAGATTCCTTAACTAAAATTGCTATCCCACCGGATGACTTCCAGGCTTTCTTGTGTTTAGGTCGATCTTTTCGAAATACGTAATAACCTGGCAATGAGATCTCAGTCTCTGTGCCAGCATGAGTTTCCATCAGACCTATCAAATCAAATCTATTGAGAGTGTTGATTACATCTGGATCATGAATTTTGTTATTTTTTTCACCATTAGTCTTAGACTCAAAACCATTTATATTCCAGCTTGAGATTGTTAGGAACTTTCATCTGTTATTCGCCATATTACAATAATGCTAAGCTCAACTTCATAAAAGTCAGATTAGGGTGAAATACTAGAACAGAAATATGTATATATTATGGACATAAATCCCTTATATCATTCATAAAAGCTCATTTCAAGAAAGAGCCATATTAAATACACATTTGACCCATTCATTTTTGAAGTACAAAAATCTCAATTGACAATTTTAAACTGATACTTAACTTAAAGAAAGGAAAAAATCATTCTTTAATTTCGTACTCAGAGTTCATGGTATATCATTATGTATGACCAATTCAGCGCCTACCATAGTAATGATAATCATCAGTATCCGAGTATCTGTCCCCTGAATATCTATCATCTCTCTCATCAAATCTTTTACTCGAGTAATTTTCACTATTGAAAGTTCTTTGTGTATCATATGTATAATTGTCTTTGATGTAGTCACTTCTGTAATATTGCCCGTCATTGTCTCTATGTTCATTTCTGTTATAGTGTATCCCGTTGTCTCTGTTGTAATTTCTGTAGTATTGTCTCTCATTGTCTCGGTTGTCATTTCTCGATGGATATCCTGAAAAACCATGATTGCCAGGATACATCTGAGGTTGATATCCACGATCTGCATTGTGTCGTTGGGCACGTCCTTCAGGATGGTAATGAAATCGACTATACTTTCCATTTCCGTTATGCGATTTAGAGGATCTGTGATTTCTGCTGCCTCTATCATCGAACATGTCCAATCTATTCGTGTCTGTAGTACCATTATGATTCGTAGAATGTGAGGTTTCAGAACCAGTTTCAAGTCGTTGGTCCCCTTTCTTGAGGACCCGAATGATCTCTATCTCCAGATTCCCAGCGAAAACTGCAACTCCTTGTCCCGCAAGGTGTATCATGTCAGGCCTATAATAGTCTTTAATTGGTATCCCCCTTTCAGCTAGATTTCCGTGATCTATAAAACTAATTTCTGATTTATTTATTTCTGTCAGTCCTTTCTCATTTTTTGCGTTATAGAGGTTGCGATCAATGTCAATTTCATGGTCACCGATTGGAATAACTTTTGACACTACTACTTTACTTTCAGGTGCTACTTCTCTGAATGATGCGATGCTTTCTGTGAAACGTTTTCCGCAATCGACAGTAGATTCTTTTCCTCGAAGATTATTTATACCAGTATGGATGATTATCATTTTAGCATCTTTGACTTGATCTGTCAGTGAATGAAGGTCTTCTATTTTGGATGCTTTAAGCTTCTTCACATACGTTTTTGTTGATTTACCCATAATTGCTGGATTGACCTGACCTGATATGGAATCTCCCACTAAGTAAACCATTTCCCTTCTCGTATATGTCTTAGGCTTGTCAGAGTCAGTTTTATCTTCAGCATTCTTAAGTGTCTCTTTATTTTTGTTGGTGGTGTTGATTGACTTCTCTAGTGTATCTAGCTCATTAGACATTTCTGATACTTGTGTACTTGCAGATTTGAAATTGTTCTTCTTTCCTGGTTCGGTTCCTTTAAAGATAATTTCATCATCAGATTCATCCTCAAGTTCTGCAAACCTGTTATCTACAACAGGAGTGATTCCAACATCGCAAGTTTTTTCTTTCGCTGGTCTTGACAGTCTTGTGAATTTATCATTCTCAGATATTGAAGTCAATGATTTTTCTACATCAGTTAAAGCAAGCCCTGTTCTCTTAATTTCAGTCTGTGTTTCCGTGAGTGCTTCTGTTATCTGAGTATTCTTTGATTCTAGAGTGTGAAACTTTGTAGCACAGTCACGGGGCAACTTATCCATGTTAGACCGGGCCGAAGTAATGGAAGTTTCAAGCATCTAAATTGTGGTATTTGCCAAATCTAAACGGGAGTCAACTTTCTTCTGAAGGTTTAAGACCGCTGTTTTTAGCTCATCATGACTGTGATTGAAAGTTTGCTCCCTTTTTGAGTTCTCTCCCAACTGTTCAATTTTTACGAAGCATGAACGAATGCCCTCTTTTACTTCTTTTCACAGATTAGAAACATATTTTCCATCCTCTTGCTGTTTCTCTTTAATTCCGCCAATTTGCTGTTTTATCTCCATTTTAAATTCTAGCTGGTCTTCTCTCAGTTGATGCAATTCGGTAACAATTGTCTCTAATATCGTTTCCATATTTGTCATAATTTTTAATGTCTGAGTGTTATCGGTTGATTCATTGATACTTGTAGAACATCCCGCTTTCCCTTTGGGGTTTTCTCTCTGCGGACTGGCAGGCTTAGGTTGAGTACTCACAAACGACCCATTCATTGATCCAGGTACTGGGGTATCACTCCTGTCTCTTGTTACTTTCCTGTTTGGTCTCATATTAATTTTCATTACAGGTTGTGTTGTTGTAATGGTGGGAATGGGAGTAAACTTTTTCTGTATAACACTGACTTTTGGCTGAGTATTGGGGACTGTGGGTTTTTCAATGATTGGGCAGATATTATTCCTAGACGTAACTCCAGAGCATTCTTCAGATTTCTGAGTATTTGCAGTATTCTGTTTCGCAGCTTTCACCGCCAACTTGTCAGCTTCTTCATTTCCTTGAATCCCTGAGTGAGCCGCTACATGCTTCCACGTGATTTTTGTTTTGCTATCCTCAGCAAGCTTTGCTAGCTCCATCCATATATTTTTGTTTTTTACATCTTCCCCATCCGCAGTCTTCCATCCATTTTCTTTCCATTTATAAATCCATTCTGTCACCCCTTGGATCACATAGTTACTGTCAGAGTATAAAATCAGTTGTTCAAGATTATGGTCTCTAGCCACCTGTAGTGCTTTGATTGCTGCCGCTAACTCTGCCTTGTTATTCGTAACTGCGCTCTCCTGCGGCAGTGGATAACTACAGTTCCACGGATGTTGATCTCCCCAAAATAGTCCATAACCTGCCTGTGCTGTCGACGCACCGTTCCGGATGCAGCTTCCATCAAGTAAACCGTAGGCATCGTATCCTGGTGTTCCACGTTTCCAGAAGTGTCCTTCACTGTTGATTCATATTCCATAGTATTTGTATTTATTGTGCACGACTTATGCCCTCTGCCTTGCTCATAAGCAGATTTACTGAAAGTGTTTTCACCGTCAAACACATTAAAATCTGAATAGCCAGATGATGACATGCAAGCCGCCGCCTCACTGTACGTACAAAAACCTTTAAACTTGGCTTTCGCAAATCCAAGGACAGAATCTCCCGCTTGTGTCCAACTGGTGTATATTCCTACCTCTTTACCGTTCGATACTGCATAAAAATATATTTCTGACGGTGAGTGGGCATTTTTAGGCAAAAAAATAGGAAGAATTAATAAAAGTTCTTTGTGGAATATATAAGGGATTATAGATACCTGTGAACTTCAAATTTGAATCGTTCTTGAATGCTTGAAAGACGGCACACGGAAATGCCAAACTATATTTGGTTAAATATTCGCAAAAATCAGCAGTCATTACACGTTTTTGTTTCCCTTGGCTGCGTATCAACAAATATTATCGTTTCACGTTGTTTCCGCAACTGTTCTCTCTTTCTTCCACCCTAATCTTCTTTTTATTAAGTTATTTTCTCTCAGATTTTAAAATCGCGTCCATATTGTTTACATCATGACGTCATTTTTACAGGACTCGTGGATTATCTTCTAATACAGGACTCGTGGATTATCTCCTAATACAGGGCGTTACTGAATCTAAACTGCCACCGCACTCTGACTGTCTTGTCCGTCTTTAACACTCCTCTATATTGCAGATCTCCATTCAGTGTAACAGTTCGGCCTATCTAAATGCAGCGCTAACGGAATAACTCAAAATGAATACGATACGACAGAGTTAAGTCTACTATCTCGCAGACGTGACTTTTGAAGCGATTTCACAATGTCAGCTTACGACACGCCTCGGTTTTGTATACCAATCACATTTCTGCGACATTTTACGACGGACGAACGCCGAGCGTACGCTTAAGACTTCTTTCTGCACTGGGCCTCTGAATTCTTGTTGTATTTGTTAATCTTATTTGTTTATTATCAGTTTGAATAAATGGTCTAATCCCGTGTTTGACATGAGCGTCATGAAATAAATTTTTCGGCTAAAATATGGCGACTTTTCGCTTCCAAAACAATCTCAAAAATCTACAGCCGCTTTATAAGACGGATCTAGGTTTACAGGAATGTTTTAGAAGGGGAAAGTCCATCATACAGCAGAATGTCATTTGACTGACTTAGGTATTTGAGATCATACTAGGGAGAAAAACCCCGTTTTATAGCAAAATATATACGGTAGCTGGTGAACTATGCTTAATTGTACATTATACCACCCTTACCAGAAAACGCCAGCTTTAACACTAAATATTTCGCAATGAGCAAGGTCTACACTGGTAAGGGTGGTTAAGTTCGCGGATTATCTCCTCGTGCAGGCGGACAAACAATAGTATAACTATTACATATTGAGTTTGAAATACAACCAGCGTATCCTAAACCAAGGCCTGTGGCACAGAAGGAAATCTCTTACTTGTCGGGGGACAAGTAAAACGTCCAACTCTACTTGTTCGGCAAAACATCACTTGTAAATATGAAGTCTGCATTACTTATAGGATTATTCAGGTAGTCGTAAACTTTTATCTCATTTTTGTGAAAAGTCTTATCTCTCATTTTAAATAGCCTCAAAGCCGTAAAATTGAAGAAAAGTCGAACTTATTCCTTACTCTACACATATATACCGTTTCCTGCAGGAGCAGTCCCTTCTGGGTCCACAGTGTTTGCACAAAGATGTGTCTAAAAGGAAACCATAAACTTTGTGTCATTGTTGTCATTGAAATGTTTCATATGTCCTGAGTGAAATGGGGCAAGTAGGAAAAGTCAGGCATGGTATTTCCACAGCCCTGCTTAACCTGTGTTGATATTCTGAGTAAAAATATAGGAAATGATAAAATTAATACAACCAAATCCCACATTTCGCTCTTAAGAAATACACACGCGCAAATAGACAATAGTTCACAAAAGACACGCAAGGTAAACCGAATGAGAAGCTGTTTCCCAAAAAGGTGGTTTTTATCTACCCTATTTAAACAGTAGCATCATCTATCTTTACCTTTTTTATATTACGAGATGAAACAGAAAGCAGAATGGGCAGCTGATCAGGTGAACAGACAGCTATAGACCATAGGCAGGCGGACATAACAACATGTAACACAGAGGAACTAAACATAAGTACTGCCTTGGAACGGTCAGCAAAAGATTACCGGGGTGTAAACTGGTCAATGCATCTATTATACTCTGCAGTTTTTCCTTTCAGTGTTGAACCTGAGTGAGGCAGGAAACAAAACGAAGAATGCCATATATTAATCCCAGTCAATTACTTAATTGCCTTTGTACTCTACTTTCTTTCAATTAGCGTAGCCAATTCTGATCAGAGCCTTCGGCTTCCGCATGCAGTTTGCTTAAATTCTTAGCTACCCTATAAGCGCCAAGCAAAGACTCTGCTAAAATTGCGCAGCTGCCCAGGCTGATATGAGTCTTAGCTGGGCGCAAATGCCACTTTTGTCGTGTCGCGGCTTTAATATATTTAGGAACATGGAAGAATTTCGTGTTATCATTTCACTATAAATTTTTGTCGGCAAAAACATTATATGAGCCGCGACATGACAAAACCAACAATGTGATTGAGCGCCCAGCGCAGACTCAGATCAGCCTGGGCATCCGCCCAGTCTGATCAGAGTCTTCGCCGTCCGCATGCAGGAAGCTTAGACCCTTAGCTACCCTTTGAGCACTTAACGAAGAGTCTGGTCAAACTGGGTGGATGCCCAATCTGATCTGAGTCTGCGCTGGGCGCACAACCACATTG
The DNA here is from genome assembly GCA_963989385.1 of Ctena decussata. Lineage (NCBI taxonomy): Eukaryota > Metazoa > Mollusca > Bivalvia > Lucinida > Lucinidae > Ctena > Ctena decussata. The sequence continues at coordinate 12,608,654 of OZ022512.1, forward strand.
TTGGTTTTGTCTTGTCGCGGCTCAATTATATAAGCAACATTACTGCATTAGCTCCATTCCCACAGTCACAACAACTAGAGTTAAGGGCTAAGTTTCCTTTGGGTAACTTTAAACGGATAATTTGTGGTAGTATGAAGCAACATCCCCAGTCGGTATGTAATGAACAAATATTAGTAATACATTTCAAGTCACGTTGGCGGGACTTAGACATTAGTGTGTTCTCCCGTTATGGTTAATTAAGAGAACTTAACCGTACTGAAATTTGGCATTGAATCGTAGTTAGGTGTTGGGGCACACCATCCTGTTTCAGTGGGCGACAAACAACTTTGTTTCTGTCGATAAAAAGGGCCTACTTATGACCGGTATTCTTAAAGAAACAAATTTCTTCCTCAAAAAGTTTATTCCGCTGGAAAGGAGGGGTCAACAGAAAATAGAAAAGACGTTTCCCCGAAATGTAACCAGTCATATGAATGATGGAATTGCAGCCTAAAACAGGTCAATAATTAAATCAAAATCTGCGAAGGAATTTCTAGAGTTTATAATTTAAGCACTCACCTAGGACATTTTCGGTGATTGATTGATAGTCATGGGTTTAACGGCCCTTGCGACAGTATTTCAGTCTATATCGGGTCGTCTCCCAGAGAGGAAGAAAGAAGAGAGAAAAAATTGACGAGAGAAAACATGTGCAAACAACTCAACCCGCACCTACTACAAGCACAGTGGGTCCTTGCCCTACATTCCCAATACGCAGGCACTGGAAATTTTGCACAGCACCAGTACGATAAATGTAGCTGAACTGAGGTCTTAGTATTTAAAATCAGTCTGGGCGCACAACCACATTGTTGGTTTTGTCTTGTCGCGGCTCAATTATATAAGCAACATTACTGCATTAGCTCCATTCCCACAGTCACAACAACTAGAGTTAAGGGCTAAGTTTCCTTTGGGTAACTTTAAACGGATAATTTGTGGTAGTATGAAGCAACGTCCCCAGTCGGTATGTAATGAACAAATATTAGTAATACATTTCAAGTCACGTTGGCGGGACTTAGACATTAGTGTGTTCTCCCGTTATGGTTAATTAAGAGAACTTAACCGTACTGAAATTTGGCATTGAATCGTAGTTAGGTGTTGGGGCACACCATCCTGTTTCAGTGGGCGACAAACAACTTTGTTTCTGTCGATAAAAAGGGCCTACTTATGACCGGTATTCTTAAAGAAACAAATTTCTTCCTCAAAAAGTTTATTCCGCTGGAAAGGAGGGGTCAACAGAAAATAGAAAAGACGTTTCCCCGAAATGTAACCAGTCATATGAATGATGGAATTGCAGCCTAAAACAGGTCAATAATTAAATCAAAATCTGCGAAGGAATTTCTAGAGTTTATAATTTAAGCACTCACCTAGGACATTTTCGGTGATTGATTGATAGTCATGGGTTAAACGGCCCTTGAGACAGTATTTCAGTCTATATCGGGTCGTCTCCCAGAGAGGAAGAAAGAAGAGAGAAAAAATTGACGAGAGAAAACATGTGCAAACAACTCAACCCGCACCTACTACAAGCACAGTGGGTCCTTGCCCTACATTCCCAATACGCAGGCACTGGAAATTTTGCACAGCACCAGTACGATAAATGTAGCTGAACTGAGGTCTTAGTATTTAAAATCAGTCTGGGCGCACAACCACATTGTTGGTTTTGTCTTGTCGCGGCTCAATTATATAAGCAACATTACTGCATTAGCTCCATTCCCACAGTCACAACAACTAGAGTTAAGGGCTAAATTTCCTTTGGGTAACTTTAAACGGATAATTTGTGGTAGTATGAAGCAACGTCCCCAGTCGGTATGTCATGAACAAATATAGTAATACATTTCAAGTCACGTTGGCGGGACTTAGACATTAGTGTGTTCTCCCATTATGGTTAATTTAGAGAACTTAACCGTACTGAAATTTGGCATTGAATCGTAGTTAGGTGTTGGGGCACACCATCCTGTTTCAGTGGGCGACAAACAACTTTGTTTCTGTCGATAAAAAGGGCCTACTTATGACCGGTATTCTTAAAGAAACAAATTTCTTCCTCAAAAAGTTTATTCCGCTGGAAAGGAGGGGTCAACAGAAAATAGAAAAGACGTTTCCCCGAAATGTAACCAGTCATATGAATGATGGAATTGCAGCCTAAAACAGGTCAGTAATTAAATCAAAATCTGCGAAGGAATTTCTAGAGATTATAATTTAAGCACTCACCTAGGACATTTTCGGTGATTGATTGATAGTTATGGGTTTAACGGCCCTTGAGACAGTATTTCAGTCTATATCGGGTCGTCTCCCAGAGAGGAAGAAAGAAGAGAGAAACAAGAGCTCCGCAAGCGGGGCAATATGCGCCCGTTTCTGAATATTTTTTTTTTTTTTTTTTTTTTTTGCACCGTTTCATCCTTGTCTACATTGCTATCAAGTTTATCAAGACATTCCAAACATTAAGGTTCTCAAAAGAAAAGCCTTAAAAAGTAATCAAAGGGATGTAACTAAAAAACAAAATAAGGAAGGGGAAGCAATTATTCTTTTATTAGACATACTGTCTCAACCTAATACACATTGCTATAAAGTTTCGTCAAGATATTCCATACGGTAACCTAGTAATGACTTGCCCAAAAATAGCCGCAGAAATTAATCAAAGGGATGTAACTCCATAAATAAGGAAAGGGGAGCAATTATTTTTATATAAGACACACAGCCTTAACCTAATACACATTGCTATAAATTTTCATCAAGATATTCCATACGGTTGCCTACTAATCGCTTGCATAAGAATAGCCTTAGAAAATATTCAAAGGGAGGTTACTCCAAAAATAAGTAAGGAGAGGCAATCGTTTTTATATGTGACATATTGTGTCAACCTAATATACAGCATTATCAAGTTTCATCACAAAAGTCAAAAGGGTAAGTTAGATATAAGGTGTACAAATATAGTCTAACAAAATAATCAACGGAGGTAACTCAAAAACTAAGTAAAGGGGAGTAACCATTCTTGTATGAGACATGTTGTCTTAACCTCATATACATTGTTATAAAGTTTCATCATGATATTCCAAAGAGTAACTAAGTTATGGAATGCTAAAGAATTGCCATACTAACTGCCATAGACGAGTTTTTTCAAAGGGCAGTAACTCCGCCGGAAATCATCGCAGCGAAAGTCCCATATAATATGCGCTACTCCATATCATAGTCTTACTATTTACAAAGCTTCAGCTTAATTGGATGAAAACTGTAGGAGGAGTTATCCGGAAACGAACACCCTAAAAATTCTAAGTAAAGGGCTGTAACTCCGCTAAAAATCATTGGAGCGTAACCTCGAAACGATATGCGCTGGTCCACCTCACAGACTTACTATATACCAAGTTTCAGCTCGATCGAATGTAAACTGTAGGAGGAGTTATCCGGAAACGAAAAGTTTACGCCGGACGGACCGACGGACGGACGCCAGCGCCATAACAATATACGTCCCATTTTTCAAACGGGCGTATAAAAATTGACGAGAGAAAACATGTGCAAACAACCCAACCCGCACCTACTACAAGCACAGTGGGTCCTTGCCCTATAATATTACCAATACGCAGGCACTGGAAATTTTGCACAGCACCAGTACGATACATGTAGCTGAACTGAGGTCTTAGTATTTAAAATCAGTCTGGGTGCATTGACAGCCAGAATTGAGTGGTTGATTGATTTATTAACTGGAGTTAACAGGGGCGTAACTAGGGGCAATTTCATGATACGCACAACCATGTTTAATGCTCTACTTCTTGAAAGGAAAGCTAGTATTTCAGCCACTTTGGTTATTGGTATTGAAATCTTGTCTAATTTCTAAAATTTCAGCATGCAAATATTCAGGTGCGTTTTGAAATTTTGTCAATTATGACAAAATTTCAATACGCACTTGCGTATTTGCCGTATACGTAGCTACGCCCTTGGTTAAAAACCTTCTAAAACGCGCATCTCAGGCTAGAAAGGAGAAATTACCATCCCGCACCTGCTGCAGGCACAGCCGTATCCTGTGCTGCCTTTCATGTAGATACGTGGAGTATATCCCCTACCAGGTGATGTCAGTAATTCTATTAACTGATAAAATAGTTCCGTTTATTTCGATTTTTAGATATTTAAACACTTGTGAATATTGGTTTACATAAAATGAATCATTGTGTCAGAGATGGTTTATGATATGTGGTACTATACTGGTGTTACTTATTACCGGTGTACTTACTGTGAACTCAAGTCAATAGATAAAACAATCTATTCTACCGAATCTGATAAATTATCTCTTGTTCAATCATTTTATTCATTCCTATAGTGAAAATAAATGATATAATCTTCGCAATAAATTCAATCTTGCTAAAAACTTCATTTATAAGTAGTGTAGGGTGTCACTCTGGACACGCCGTCCGGAGACTAAGTCCGCAGCCTGGGGCAGTCTCGGACCGGGCGTGTCCAGAGGTGACACCGCTTTAGTAAGCTTGAAAAGGCTAGTTTGAAATAACTTAGTCTTTTTTCCGGGGAAAAGTCTATGTAATATTACATAGGGAATTGAGAAAGGGGGATAGGCCTATTGAGGCTAAACAGCAATATGCGTCTGCTATGAGTCTCTTGGTCTTGTATCACAAGACCTCACTATACCAGAGGCATAACTCAATAGCGTCAGTTGAGGGTGTGAGTTGCTGTGGCATACTCTTGTTCAATCGGTTAAATTTCCGCGGCTTTACAGTAATATGCGTCTGCTATCAGTCTCTGAAACTGTGGAGTTGATGTGGATGTCAAGTGGAAGGTCCACATATCCACATTTACACATAAACGGTGTCACCTCTGGACACGCCCGGCCCGAGACTGCCCCAGGCTGCGGACTTAAGTCTCCGGACGGCGTGTCCAGAGTGACACCCTTTACTACTTTTATATTAGACTACCCTTAGGCCACCATTTCGAATGTCCGTTGTTACTAATTACCAGTGTATATGTAAGCAATGCTCTAGAAACTTATCTGGGTATGAGAGCCTACATGTGATGGATTTCTATAATGAAACAGTTATTGACCCTCAAAATGATAGCAATAAAGGACCTGTTTGAAGGGTACTTTTGTTTTTCTCTGCCTATTTTAAGGTATACCATTTTTTAACATAGAAGTTATAGCATAGACTTATATTTTTTCTTTTATACAACAGACTATAAAATTGTTGCTTAAGACCTACAATATACCTCCCCAAATGACAATTTTGAGTACAGTAATCCCCGAAGTCTGCCTTAGGTTATAGGGTAACCGGAAAGGGAGGCTAACAATAACTAAAAAAAAGAAGAGTTTTATATATCTACACCGTTCCATATTTGGGCGTAGTGTGACCTGTGTGCTAAGACAAAGGTTTGACGTTATTTTTGCAGTCTGTTAGCCGAGGACCAGGCTGTCAGAAACTTGGACAACCACCAGGCACACCTTTCCAACAGCAATTAATGAAAAGACTAGTCTCTATGAAATAAAACTGAATCTACATTATAATTTATGACCACACATCAAGTAGTAAGTCACATACCATGAGAAGCAACGTTTCTGTTATTTTTCTTTGACTACAGAGAGAACAATGTAGGGCGGAAAATTTCGAATGGTAATAACGCACGTGACAGTCATTTGGATGAAACAGAATGCACCGGTAATTAGTATACACCGGTAATAAGTGCACAAGGGATAATATCTATATTTAATTGGTTGGTTGTTTTGAGCTTAAGGGCTTTTTGAGATATATTTTATCAAGACGACTCTCACAAACAAGAAGAAAAGAAGGAATTAGACAGTATAGATGATATTAAAACGAATCTTAAATATCTTTCCCCGTCCTGCTGCAAGCACAGCCGGCGCTTGCCGTACAGGGCTCTTTGAATCAATATTTCAGTCTATATCGAGTCGCCTCCACATCTGGTTCAGCGGCTTTTGAAACAGAATTTTGGTCTATATAGATGCCGCCTCGCAGAGTGAGGGAGAAAGAAAAAGAAATGATACAGAAAAAAAATATACAAACAACCCGGAGCTGTTTGCAGTCTGGCGATGCCGGTGCGGTAAATTTTAGCGCCGGAGCATCCTACTTATTTGGATCATAGTAGGGCGAGGGGTTTTTTGCTTGCAGTAGGTGCGAGTGGGGAATTTACTTGCAGTAGGTGCGAGTGGGGTTTCTCTCGCGATCATATCTCTGTCATGTCTCCCTTTCTTTGGGAAACTCCTCCCATATAGACTGAAATAATGTCTGAAAGAGCAGTAAAACCCTAAACTAATCAACCAACCAAACATCCAAACAACCCCCACTCGAAACTTACTGCAGTAGAGAACCCTTCCCTACCCTGTTATTTTCCAATAAGAAGGACGCCCCGGCACTGGAAGTTGCCCTGCACCATCACCCGAACGTAACCCCCCCCCCCCCCCCCCCCCAAAAAAAAAAAAAAAAAAAAAAAAAAAAAACACACACACACACACACAGAGAGAGAGAGAGAGAGAGAAAATAAGAAAAAGGAAAATATAGCAAAGATGTGACTGAAACAAATCTGAAAAACCGCCATCCAATACCTACTTATAGCACAGCCGGCCCTTGCCATATCATTATCCAAATTAGTATGACACCCAGGCCCTGAAAGTTACACAGCACCATATGTCATCGCTCAACCCGACCAACTCTTCCTAATATCCTAATATCCAAATGCCTCGTGGAGATCATGAAACTCACCTTGACAACAAAGACGACATAACTTTCTTATTGCTCTAAGACTGTATAATACAACATATGAGGTATTCAATACTAATCTAAAACCAAGAGCATACAACTAAGCTGTTTTAACATATTTTGCTAGTGATAGGTGAATGTATTTCAGATGCCAATGTAATCACATGCATTGGAAAGTATCATTTTCTTACTTCTGTAGACAAAATTACATGTACCCCTTTTGCAGAGAGCCATCACTAAGTCTATACATAATCACTAGTCTGAGAAAATAGAGTAATCCAGAGAAAGAAAACTTCTTATGATCGTATTATAGCCTTTAGCATAATTGGTGTTATCATACAGGCCAAACAGGTTTGGGTAAATGAAGCAGTCATCCTGACATTGTCTGTCTGTCTGTCTGTCTATCAGTTGTATACAGTAGCTGTATTTCAAAACAGCAACGGTTTCATTCATATTTGATGATATTCAAATCATATATAGTATGCAAGTCATGAACCACCATTGCTTTCTTACTTTTCGATTTATGTCGACATGAACAAAAAGCTTAGGCACTTTACTCCTTGAAGCAGCTTTGGGTAATCTTGTTGCAAACGTAGGTGAAGGCTGAGCAAACAAGATATTTATTGTGTTTTACTTGAAAACAGCATAGACATCTAACAGCTTAAATGAGCCGCAACACGACAAAACCAACAAAGAGGCATGTGCGCCTAGCGAAAACTGAGCTCATCCTCATCCTCCCAGGTTGATCAGTGTCTTCACTGCCCGCATAGAGCTAGTTTAGACCCTTACTACCCCTTAATGTTACAGCGAAAAATCTGATTAGAATGGGTGGATGTCCATACTGATCTGAGTCTTCGTTGGGCGCATATGCCACTATTTTGGTTTTCTTGTGTCTCGGCTCATATGTATTCACGGCGTTATCATTTGCGTACTGGCAGGCAACCAGTGGCGGCCGTTTTTTGTTACACTTTTTATCTTGTAACGGACATATAGTATTTCTATATTTTGGTTTAATAAACAAGGGGTATAGTCCGTTTGCTTCCAAGTGCAAACGGGGTTTTGCTTATTTTCTCGAAAAAGATGAAAGTTCCATCAAAAGTTTCAATGTCCTAATGATTCCTATCACTTTACATAACAGAATATGGAAAGTCCAAATTTTTGGATGCTTTTATAAAATATTTTCCATTGACCTTAATGCAAAAACTGAGCAGTTTCACTAAAGGGCGTCGTATGCTTGTTAGAACAGCCAAAATATTGTTGATAGACAATAGAGTAAACTCGTTGTTTACTACAGGTGTGGGCGTCTATGAATGAAATAGTAAAATGTATTCACCTGTCCGCACGCGTAACGCATGGTATCACTGGTCAGGTGATACTATGTTGTAAACATTGAACAATTATATTATTTTGCTAATAAAAAATTGTATGTTTTAAAATTTGATAATATATGGGTGAAACAAAAAGTTGAAAAAATGGATTTATAATAAAATTTAAATTAATTATGCAAATTTTGTTCTAGGGATAGCATACATTGGTCACATGCTCTAACACGTAAAACTAAACGGGAATTCCAACAGCCAACTTTTACTCCCGTGTAATTAAGAGGCGAAAATAACATATTTTAGGTCCTGTTTTTTGTATAGAAACTTTTTTTATGCGAAACCTCACATTACTGCAAAATTATAATTTTGTTATGTATAGGATGAAAATTAAGAATGAGCGATTCGAAAATCTTTTACCTCTCACCAATTTTGAGAAAATATTGGGGATGCCGTTTGCATTTGGGAGCAAACGGACTATACTGTCACCCAAAGATAATTTGTTTCCCGCCATTATCATAGAGCGAGCCCATTTAAAGATAATAGGTAAAGCGGGCAGGTAGCAATTTACGGATTATCATTGACTAATCACCAGAATTATATTTGTTTTTTTGACTCGACTACAATACATGCCCAAGTAGCGCAGTGGTCAAGACTTACTACTCTCAATAACAAGACGCCTTTATACTAATTTGTGGGTTCGAGCCCCGCAGTATTATTTTATTTATTACGTTTTTTATATCATTATTTTTTTCGTTTGTTTCCAATTTGTCGTACATAACTGCGTCACTGGACGAATCATTAAAGAGTGCGGAAACATGTCGCTTGATTGTTCTCCCCGAGATTACTGTTATGCCAATTAGTACAGCATGTTTTGTGACAGCAAGAGCAAATGTAGCGAGCCCTTCTCGTCCCATTTAGGGGACCGAATATGAAGGCAGACGCAAACCGCGGAAGACAAACCCCTAAAGGGAGAACTCCAACCTTGTACCTGTACCACACTAAACAAGTAAATATATGTCAAACTAGAGGCAGACCAGAATTTGACATTTGCTGAAAATTGATTTTGTCATAAAAAATAATAAATAAATAAAAAAAATGTTAGCAATCGGATTTGAACCTCAGATCTTAGGTTTCTTGTGACAAAAGATCAACATTCAAGTATCTAACCGTCTGAGCTAATTTTGTTTGTTATAAACGTTATGGCTATTATGATACTGAATATGGTCATACAATACAAGGCCAATACAGTTGTTACCTGTCACCCCTATGTTTATGTTTAGTTTATTAATAGCTCTTATTTGTCAATAACACATTATCGTTGGACTAACGATTTCTAAACTAATCTCCGATTTGATGGCCTCAGCCGAAGCTTAGTTAAGCTTTCAAATACCGGACTTTCATTTTCACTGACTTTTTCCACAGATACATAGATATGGCGGGTGTATTATAATAGGCAGGTGATGCTTACTATCCCGCGGGCACCTGATCACACCTCTGTTTTGGGGTCCATGTCTGTGTATCTAAAATATTCCGGAATTGTCTATGTTTAAATGACCTACGAGTTCGGACTTATGATTTGGGTACCTTGACCACTATCATTTACACAATAGTAACTGTCGTTATAATACTGTTTTATTTTTTGAAATAGACTATAACATGTGCCTGTGACAGATCCTCAAACTAGGTCACCAAAACGCACTGAAATACGAGCGTAGCGTACCAGTGACTGATTGTCATCAGTTTACTCAGTACACATTTTGGAAGACTTGTATAACTAAATTATTTTTCTTGTGTGCTTTAGGAAGAGCGGACAAAGGACAATATAACATCAAGGAATCGCAACAGAAGTACCGCCTTTAGACGGCCAGCAAAAGATTACTGGGGGCTTAAATATGTTAAGTTAGCTGATTGGTCCGCGTGAAGGTTCCCTAACTCATCAATGAAGTCTTCAATCTTTCTTTTCATACTTTTTCCCCCAGCATCTTTTTTACAAATGGCAGATTAATGCTTTTTCTGAGTATGCCTGTGAATATAGAGAAGATTGTACTTGTACTTCGTTTTCAACATGCACATTACAATGTATTTTGATAGTCTCGATTTGGGAACACAAATTGTTCTTCGAGATAATGATTTCTTTTTTTTTCCCCGAAGCTCCTTTTTAACACTTCTTTCAACACTGGTTAAGGTTGAAGGCTCCCTTATATATTTGCACTTTCAAGAATCTGAGTTCTTTTGAAAATGAAGGTCATAAAAGGCAACTACACGAGTCAGTTCTTGAGAGGAAGTTGATTTCTCTGCTGCTAGTAGTTTGATCAGGGCATACATCATACATTAAATCCAAACATTCTCTAAAATTTCATGACCCTAGCTCAAAAGAGTCTCCATATATTATGTTTACTAAGCTGTTTGTTTTTTAAATGAGCAGTTCCGAAAAAAATCATAACTTTGTTTTGATAAGTCAGATAAAAAAGAGAACACCCCTGGGCCCAGTTGTTCAAAACTAACGATGCCGTTAGGCGACGTAATTTAAATTTCGAACATAATACGTACAAACACTTCCATTGAGATAGTTGCAGACGAGTAGCTTACTACGATTGGATGTCCTTGTCAACACTACATGAGTCATATCAGGACCCTGATTGAATAATAATGAAAGGCTGTGTGGAATGAAAAATCCGTTTACGGTTGAACAGATTGCCACTCCGGTCGGAAATAGGACACCTAGCCGCTAAATTAGCAGGTCAGGACTTATCCCACGGAAATACTGGAGATTCCTTTATTTTACTGCATGATAAATAACAGCTACCAAAACAAAACGCGAAAACTGGATTTCATTGCAAGTTTAGACCAGAGAGTAGTTTGCTACCGCAGGTAGAATGTCTGAATATCTTTTTATACAGTATCGTACATTTATTCTAACAAATAAGAAAATTTTAAAAATAAAATATTAGCTCCATTTTCCTCCAGAACGGTAGAAAATGATTACAAAAATGGACTTTCTCAAGAGGGTATTTGTCGAGACGGTACTACTGGAATACAGCTCTTCGAAAAAGAGAGCAAAATAAATAAATAAAAAGCTCATTCACATTTTTGCCACACTTTGTATGACAGTACTTTTATTTAATATCAAAAGCTGAAAATGTCAAATTTATTTACGCATAAGCTAACATTAAAGAATAAACTAGTATATGAGCCGCGAAACGAGAAAATCAACCAAGTGGTTGTGCACTCAGCGCAGGCTCAGAACAGCCTGGGTATCCGCCAAGTCTGATCAGACTCTTTTGTAAGCGCTTAAAAAGTAGCTACGGGTCAAAACTAACTCTATGCGGACAGCGAAGACTTTGATCAGACTGGGCGGATGCCCAGGCTGATCTGAGTCTGCGCTGGGCGCACAACAACTTTGTTGTTTTTTTTCGTGTTGCGGCTCATATTGTAAAGAGAAGATGAAATGTGATAATGTATATTTTCAGCGGCGTTACATTAAAACAGTTCTTAGGTTTATAGCGAATCCTTCGAGTAGTGCATCATTAAACGACAGTAAATTTGAAATAAGTTCCTAGGCTGTTGTTGAAAGACTGGACAGCTCTAAACAGCCCACGCGGGAACGGTGAAGTCAGATCAGCGTATGTGTAAGCTACGCATGTGGACTGTCAGCGCCTTTTCAACTTGCCCTGTAGTTTGCTTTCACATAACGCTCTTCTTTTATGCACGACCTTTTTACTATGCAACTGTGCCAAACAGTATTTGTGGATTCAAAATACTTTGCTACGAATTTTCCATTTGAATTGAAAGTTATCGTTTAGATTGCATTACTCTATTTAATATACTTTTTATATGTTACTTGTTTGGGGTATATTTATGTGGTGAGATGAGGGATATTAATTAGTTTTTGACATTCCGTCTGCCAATTTACTGGTCATGTTTTGATTTATACATTTCTTTATTAAAAGCAAAAAAAAAAAAAAAATAATGTGGAGCTGCATACTAAGTATAGGCCTTATTCTGATAATTTACTACGTAATCAAGCGTATCCGACATGGACTTCGTATCGGGAAATACAATGAGCGGCACGTGCTAATAACCGGGTGTGACACTGGATTCGGAAACCTTCTTGCAAAACGGCTAGATACAATGGGATTCCACGTCTTTGCCTGTTGTTTGACATCGACTGGTCAAGAGCTTGTCCGAAGTCAATGCTCTAGCAACGTGATTCCTTTACAACTAGACATTTCAAAAAATGACAGCGTGCAAAACTGTTTACAGAGTGTAAAGCTACCGCTGAATGGAAAAGGTAAAATAAATATATATTACAAAATATCTGCAGTACAAGATAAAATATTTACAAAAGAAAAAGTTGAATCATGCCGAGATCTATTTATTTATTTTAAAAACTATATTAAAAAAAAATTCCTTTGGAATCACCGAGACCGTGCTGGTAGCCTTGTTAAAGTAAAAACATGTTTTAAATTTCTTAAAGTGTGTACATTAGAGGCTATCTCCTTAAAATAAAGTGTAGATTCTCATGTACAAACTTCCCAAACAATTTTACGTCAGCCGATGTAGTCCAGGATATCTTAACTTATGGCTGTCCCTTTACAAGATTCTGATCATCTGTCCATACGTCCAAAAATCGTTTGCTCTTTATAATGCATCTATTCAGAGACCACTGTAGTGATGTGGCATTTTCTGAAATATGCACAGGATATTTCTCTTGGGCTCAAGTTATTTGTGTCTAAAAAATGGTCTGTCGACATATATGTAGGAAGACTGTTTGTTTTAAAAGGAGGACATGCAGTTTTCTCATACTCTAGTTGTGAGTAGAAGAATATCGTTCCTGTCTTCCATTGCTCATTTTTTCAAGAGGACTAGAAAGTAAAACATATATTTTAATTATTTCTTCATTCTTTTTTGTTTTAAGGTTTGTGGGGCATTGTAAACAATGCAGGAGTCTTTGGTTCTTTGGGGCCCCTTGAAATGCTCACAGTTAAGCACATTGAACAATGTGTGAACGTGAACGTGTTTGGAATGATCAGGGTTACTAAGGCCTTTCTTCCGCTTGTCCGGAAATCACAAGGTCGAATTGTTAACATCTCTAGCATGGCCGGAAGGATAGCCATGTCTCCTTTGCCTTACACAGTGTCCAAATATGGGATAGAAGGCTTTTCAGACAGACTGAGGTATGCTTTAACTATTTTTTTCGAGGATTTTCTCGTAGCTATATGAAAAAAAAAACTAGAAGGTTGTCCAGGGACAACTGGTCGAGCCCACTGTTTGCTATAGTGACCTATAAGTATGTCAAGACTAAGTAACTGCTTCACTCTGGAAAGAAGACTAACAACATCATGCTTAGCCAGCATATTTCTTCTTTTTTTTTTCAAATTTTCACAAAGGAAAATAAGTAGAAGTGATGACCCAGACAAGCTCAATTTATGACAATTACAATATCTGACCTTCAAGTGTGACCTTGACCTTAGACCTACCCAAACATGTATGCCACTTGACACTTCCACTCATCAAGATGAACAATTGAGCCAAATTATTTTGAAATCCATGCATAAATGTAGAGGTAATGGCTCAGACAAGCTCAATTTATGGCCATTTTGTCATTTGACCTTCAAGTGCGACCTTGACCTTGGACCTACCTGAACAAATGTTCTAAATGGTACTTCTACTCAACATGGAGAACAATTGTGCCAAATTATTTTGAAATCCATTAGTAAATATTGAAGTTATGGCTCGGACAAGCTCAAATTATGGCCATTTTGTCATTTGACCTTCAAGTGCGACCTTGACCTTAAACCTACCTAAACGAATGTTCCAATGGCACTTCTACTCATCAAGGAAAACAGTTGTGCCAAATTATTTTGAAATCCATCCACAAATGTAGAAGTAATGGCTCGGACAAGCTCAATTTATGGCCATTTTATCATTTGACCTTCACGTGTGACCTTGACCTTGGACCTACCTGAACAAATGTTTCAAATGGCACTTCTACTCATCATGGAGAACAATTGTGCCAAATTATTTTGAAATCCATTCGTAAATGTAGAATTTATGGCTCGGACAAGCTCAATTTATGGCCATTTTATCATATGACTTTCAAGTGTGACCTTGACCTTGGACCTACCTGATCAAATGTTTCAAATGGCACTTCTACTCACCAAGGAGAATAAATGGGCCAAATTATTTTGAAATCCATCCATAAATGTAGAAGTTATGGCCCGGACAAATCCGGATGGACGCACGCACGCACGGACTTACGCACGCACGGACATACACCGAACCGAAATTGTAACAACTATATCTCGCTCTCCGCAAGCGGGCTCGACAAAAACTAATATTATGACATGTTATTTACCCAAAGTTTTCGGGCACAATAAGGACATATAAACCAGATCATCTGAATAGCCTAATATGAAAAAGGCGCAACCTATATTGCAATCAACCAAAAATATGACACCCCACGGCACAATTTGCACCTAAGTTACTTAACATGCTTAACACCATATGTAAGGGCCATTTAACTCGATACCCTGGTAGAGGCGTTAAACTGCCGGTGTCCTAATCACATTAAGTACTTTATAATCTGCAGGGAGGTATGGAATTCCATAGACAGTTTGTGTCCTTTACCAGTACTGTTCTCTTGCACTGTCTACTAAGATTTTTTTACATGCATAAGGGCAAGCAAACATACTGGCTATATACTTTTTGCTGTGCACTGTTTACGGTCTACTCTGTACTGTTTTGTTTTCTTTTGTCCTGTTTACTATCTTCTGACTCCTACAAAAACGTTTAAGAACCATTATAAGAGCATGCGCAACATATTAAGCTTTGCTTGTGCAAAATCAATGTCGCAGTTGACATTACTCAGTGAACAATAGACATGACGCAGCCGACATTAATCAGTACACAGCACACAATAGAAAATACACGCGACGTAGGGAGTATACAGTCAGTATATGTGCATACTCTTCTAGGCATAGTAGTAGGGAGAACACATGAGAAATTCTTTTTTGCAGGCCAGATTATTTTCTTCTTTTAGGGTTATTTTATGTTTTTCGGATAAATCAAGGGTACACTATCATTATTAGTATTATCTTTCTCCAATTTTGATTAAAAAACAAGAAAACTAATTAGACCCCACAAAGGGTATCAAATGGTAGGGTCCTTCTTTATTTTGAGACGGAAAGACAAATACTACAAGAAACAAGTCTTGAATGATTTTTACCGACTGAATAAAACCGTTTTATTTTTAACATCCTCTCCAGTTACCCAAAATAAGAACTTGCTCTAAAGTTTCTGAAAATAATTGCAACTATCTCAACGTCCCTGCAAAGAAACGTGTCAGTACCCCAAAGCCCAAAAGATTGTGTCGCACGTGTCACAACCGTACTTGGAGCCCAAACTTCAAAATAATTTCGTAATAGAAAATATTGGTTGCCTTTATTATTATTTTCATATGACGTCATTATGTCGTGACGCTAATTACGCATCAACATTTCAATATTTGTACGATGTCAAAGAGTGTTAGAGGGAAAGTTTTCAAATATCGACAATCAATACAGTAACTATCCAATGGCAGAAGTATAGTCGGAGGCTCTAATTCCACATGAAAATGAGTGCATTTTCAAGGTATTTGCTTTTTGAGCCTTTTTTATTTTGCAGGTTACTATGCGAAGCCACTCCGCTCTTAATACGTTCTTTATATGTTTCAGACGTGAACTATATTTCACAGGCGTAACCGTTCATGTGATAGAGCCTGGAGCATTCCAAACTTCAATATTTGATGTGGAAAAATGTTGTCGGGATTATATATACCTATATGAACACGCAGATGAAGAAGTGCAGGAATTTTATGGAAGACAGTATGTTGAAGAATGTAAGACATGCCGATTCCATAGTTTAGAATAGAATAAGTGATGTAACATGCCTCTTAAAGCACTTGATATCATGACCATTTAACAAATAAATATTTTAGAGAATTTCCATTGATGTTGCTATCCGCTTGCGTTTCTTACTACTTAAGGCCCTGTCACACTACAACGTTTCAGACAACGTATGCCAACGTATGAAAAATTTATCCAATACGCTGGCATACGCTGGAGATAAATTAAAACATCAAACAGCAGCCGGTTTTGGAACGCACACATAGCGTATTGAAACGTATAAATAACTTATTCACAACTTATCCCTAGCGTATACATAACTTATACAAGCGTATAACAGCGTGTTCCCAGCGTATCTGTAGCGTTCTCGTCTTATGCCGAACGCATGCGTAACGTTAGTCTAACTTACGCCGACCTTATGTATAGCGTGTAGGAGCGTGCTTCGACGATCAGATGTAAAGCGACGGCTCTCTACAACTCTTTTTATTGTAGTGGACGTTGATCGATGGCCATGCCTAAAGAACGAAAATTAGAGAACTTTGCAGGTAGTAGCTGACCACCTGCATGCCTACCGTCGTCCCAATCATCACCCGACTGCCGTGCCTACGATGGTAGCCAACCTCCCTCTCGCGCAGACTCCAATGCCTCTTTAGTGGTATCCGTGGCGGCATCTGCAGCAGCTGTGGTGGCATCTGAAGTATTAACCCCCTCTCAAGCCCCAAAACGACAAGCAGAAGCGGTCCAAGAAGATTCCTTATTTAAAAGTGATGAATTGCTGATCTGTATCCAATATATATAGCTGAAGCCCTGGTCGCTGGCGGATATGTTACCTAAATACGCTCAGTGCGTTCGTGATACGTTGAATACGTTCTAAGGTCGTCAGGCATAGGTTGGATACGTTCTGGATACGCTCGGTATAAGTTACAGGTACGTTACCTATAAGTTAGAAATAAGTTACGCGTACGCTCCACAATGACCCTGCTGGCTGCCGACGTATGTCAACGTATGATTAACTTATAAGTTACGTGCATGAACGTACGCATAACTTACCTGTTGCGTACACCAAACTTATGACTAACTTATAAACAATACGTCGGCGTACGTTGAAAATTTTATGCATGCACAAAATTTTGGGCCGCATTCGACGTACAACAACTTATACCAACGTATTTGAGCGTACTCGTAACTTGTTCATAACGTACCCCTAACTTATTCAACGTACACCAGCGTGTTTACTAAATTTCTCATACGTCGGCATACGCTGATGCTATACGTCACTGTGTGACAGCCACATAAGGTGAGATTTCTCGATTCTCGTCTCTATGTCGACCCAACATATACTGGTACCGTATTCGAATTGGTAAAAATTAAAAGACAGTGACTAATAGGATTGGCTCCCGCCTTTCATAAGATGTGCCTTTGACATGGTTTAGCACCTAAAACCGAGGGGCCTTCCAGCAGAACGGCTACGAGATACATACATTTTATGATATAATATAATAGAAAATAAACAGTTTAAGTTATATGTTCTTTATAGCTGTCAAATAAACAATGCTGTAAAGCTTCCTTTATATCATAAGTGTTTGCATGTACATCTTTTGGAAATAAGCGATTGCTAACCTCAAGGAAAAGCAATACAATAAAGCATGGGTCCATTGGAGTTGTGTATTTGTCGAGTGCTAGTCTAGTGCTAGTGCTAGGGTTATCATGCGAACCGAACTACCAACTAAATGTTTTGTACCACTTCAGAAACTGAGGGTGAGGTTGGGCCTGTAAAATCGATTTAAGCCCCCCAGTAATTCATTACTGACCGTTCCAAGGCGGTAGTTCTGTTGTGGTTCTTTGTTGCCTGTTTTTGGTGTCAGAGTTTCTGTGATGTTTTACCTTATGTATGTTATTATTATTTTTGGTTCGGTTTGGGTTGCTGAGTGGCCACCTTTTGGGAACAAGCTGCTCACTCGGTTGGCCATATGTTCTCTGTATCTTGATTATTTGTAATCTTAGTTGTTTCCAACTATGGTTTGAGGGCTGGATTTGGATTTTGATTGTTTCAGTTCCTGGTCTTTGCATACTTTTTACTTTTTGTATGTTTTCTGTATCTTTTCCAGTTATCGAAAGATTAACTTCTGAAATGCCGAAACGTACTTCTCCTCAAGTGTGGAAAGCTGTTGACGCCTATGTACATGCTCTAACTGCTAGATATCCAAAGTACAGATATATTGTGGGCAAGGACGCGTTTGTCATGGTAAAGCTCATGGCGAATTTACCGGAGTGGCTACAGGATTGGTTATTTTCTAGACAGATGCCATTTGTTCCAAAGAAATGCAGAAGATAAAGTTGATGTAATCTGTCCTGTATTAAGTGTTGTTAAATAAAAAGCACGCCTTTCGGTTGTCCTTTGATTCAGAAACGTTTTCAAACTGCTTTCTAAAGACAGATTATCCCTAAAGGCGACAGACCTCATAAACATGATCGGTGCTATAAAGACCTGACTTTAAATTCCGATTCTATTGAGCCTTACGGCATAAACGTCATTGTTGTCAATTTGCATCAAGCGTTGCTAAGAGATTGTCATATCTGCAGGTACATGGGGATCAGACAGTAATTTTTCGCCGTGACGCTATTTATTTGATTAAACATGTTTCAAAGCATAAATCAATTGGTTCTTGAGAATGTTTTGATTTTTTAAACATTTAAGGGCATGACGACCGTTGGAACAAATTTGTGTCCCCCAAACCCCTAGAGGCTCTATATGAAAGTTGGTTACAATTGGCCCAGTGGTATTACAGATGTTAGAAATTGTCGAAATATGAGAGACATGTGTCAAAGGTCAAAGAATTACCTTGACCTCTTGAACTCAAAAGCCTTTTTGTACTCATTAAGGTAGAAAAACCATAAACATTCATTTTTACATTTCCTGATGAAATCGGTCAACTATGGTGCTCTCTAGGTGAAAACATAACTACATAGACATGGGAAAAACCTCTCACCTGTTTTATTTTCATTATAATTAAGTAATCTTGGGAGTTACTTACTGTCCCATGACTGTAAAGGAATTGATATTGAAGCCAATACTGCTTACATATATTTTTACATTCGATTGCTAGTACATGTATATAATTTTATATAAAGTAATTTTTGCTGAAAATAGTGATGATCTGCACAAAGTCTAGACCTTTTGAGTGAGTATTGCCGTGCTTGGAACTTTAGAACTAACTATTCTAAACCTAAATCTATTATTTTCGGCGCAAGAAAACATCTCATATCACTTTTTTATTCGCCAGAAATTAAAATGAAATGGTAGGTTACTAGGTATCTGGGGGTATATTTCTCGAAAAAAAAATACGAGGCAAGATATCATGTTGTAGAACAATCCCGAAAAGCAATACGCTCCTATTAATTAACAGCTGCAAATTTTTGACCATACTATTTTGCCAATTTGTTAGTACGGCATTGAAGTTTGGGGATTTGAAAGTAAAAAGATTACTGAAAAGTTGCCTTGTGAATTCCTATGCAGTATAACTAATTTAAGAAAGAGCACTCCTTTAAACATGATATATGCTGAGCTTGGGCGCTTTCCAATTGAAATTGATGTAAAATCTCGCACGCTTAATTCTTGGTTTAACCTTAACAATATTAAGTCTTTCAGATAATCTAACTAAATATATTTAGTTGCATCAAAAATGATAGCTGTGAATATAAATGGATCAACTGTATTGAAAAAAAAATCAAAAAGTGTGTAGTTGTGATCTGTTGACTGTCGAGATAGTCGTGAATATAAATCGATCAATTGTATTGAAAAAAAAAAAACTTCAAAAAGTGTGTAGGTGTGATCTGTTGACTGTCGAAACAATCAAACATCCGAATGCAACTAAATGCGCTATAATATGTACATTAAAAGGTCAGTTATGGATCAAGGGCAATGGTTTATGCTACAAGATTAATTAAAAATAAAAAATATTCACCTGTTGCGTTTGGCTCATTTTTAAGTACCCACAAGATCTAGAAACTAGAACTTGATCCATAGATAGATCGAGGGAAAATCTACTGAAAGCTGTGATGCATATCAGGCCGCAATGACCTACATTTCACCGATGACTTCACTTGGAAAAGATATTCAGCTGTTGCGTTTAGCTCATTTTATAAGTAACTACAAAAGCTTGAGTCTTTCAACTTCTCATTCCAAGCATCTGGGAAAGATCTACCGACAGCAGTGATGCATATTTAACCCTGACATATATTCATGGTTGATTGAACATATAAAACATATTCACATGTTGCGTTTGGCTCAGTTTCTAAGTAACCACTAGGGCTAGATTTTTCAAACTTGTTGCATATGTACATCTAGGGAAGAGTTACTGAAATATTTTATGCATTTTGGGTCAGAAGTAACTACAAGGGCTGAAGACTTCAAACTTTCAGCATGTATGTATCCTGGAAAGATCTAGACCTGCCCATCATCTCTTTTCTGTCAAACTTTTGGAGTTTAGCGACACTGACGAAGTTAAATACAGAAAAGCGCGTCTGTCGCACTAAAATTGGTATGGATACATTTATACTGAAAACAGTAATGCGTATTAGGTAACGACTTATTTTTCACGGTTGATTGAGGTTGTTGTATGTGGTCACCGGGCTACCCATACAGACATAGCATAAAACAACACATAAAACAACCAAGCACCAAGACAGAAAAGCCGTCTTGGGACGGCTAGTAAAGAAATTACGGGGAGTGGATTCATCATGGAAGATTCCGAGCTCATTTTAAGGTACCTGTATACGGAATAACTCAGTTTTTTATTTGTTAAAACAGAGGAGTGTTATTGTTTATGGTGAAACGTTCAACCGTAGAGTATATACATTTATAACACACACCAACAATGTCTACCGTAAAGATCCTCGAAGTTTTCGGGCAAATTGGTCTGTGCGAATAGTGGAAACCGAGATCAGACTGTTCCTTAGGAACCAAAATGACCAAGGTCTTCACAGTGTCCATTCCATCTGCACAATTTTGTAGGCGTTACTCTATGGTAGAATAATAACAGGAAAGTAAGTGATAGTGCAAGGACCGGCTGTGCTTGCAGTAGGTGCAGAATTCGGGCAGTCTATTTTGGGGATATTATAAACTTAAAAAAAAAAATATGCCCGCGTGACGATAGTCAGGGGGCATTAAGATTTGCACCTGTCTGTCTGTCCGTCCGTCTGTCCGTTCGTCACACTTTATGGTATAGAGTTAATGTAATCAACTTCTCCCACAGTTTTCATTAGATCTTTTTTAAACTTTGCAAACATATTGTGGACATATTGAAAATGTGCATGTGGATTTTTGATGCAACTAGAATTAAATTTGACAGAATTACAGCCTTTTGAACTTAGTCATTTTAAGCAAATTTTCGCATTTTAGGGTATGGAATTTGTGTAATCAACTCCGTCCACAGTTTTCAATGCATCTTGGACCTTGCATACTTGTTGAGTACATAATGAAAATGAGCATGTGAGCTTTTGTTGGAGCTAGAATTAATTTTGACAGAATAACGGTCTTTTGAACTTAGTCATTTTATGCAAATTTTTGCATTGTAGGGTATGGAGTTTGTGTAATCAACTTGTCCCACAGTTTTAAATGTATCTTTTACAAACCTTGTGTACGTATTGTGGACATATTGACAATATACATGTGGCTTTTTGATAGACCTAGACTTTCTTTTGACAGAATTATGGCTTTTGACCTTAGTCATTTTAGGCAAATTTTTGCATTATAGGGTATGTAGTTTGTGTAATTGTCTCCATCCACAGGTTTTAATGGATCTTTTTCAAGCCTTGCATACATATAGTCAACATATTGAAGATGCGCATATGGGGTTTTGTTGGCGCTAGAGTTTACGTTTATTGCGTCCACGGTAAACAGCTATGGTCATGTCGGGACGGTCAGTTAACCTAACCCCACAATTCTGGGCAGCTTAGACCTCCTAAGCGGTTATCCAGTACTAAGTGCACATACTTTCGCAAGTAACTGACAACTGCCCTTCATGAATCAGCGGAAGGAGAAACGACAGTATGCGGCCAAACCGGGTATCGAACCCATGACCTCTGACTTATGAATCAGATGCCCTACCGATGCGCTACGCGGCCCGACACAGACGTATTCAGTATGTTTTGATGTTAATTATGGAAGTCAGTTAAGCTCCTTCAGCAGTACAGACACCCGAACAGCAAATAAACTGTAAACAACCTAAACAATACATTACGGATTATCCTTTAATATGTTATGTGAGAAATATAAAAGCTTTCCGTAATTTTCCTGAATAATGGGACATACTGCGCAACGACAGACGTTTCAGAAATAATGTAAATGTGTATGTCGTTCTTAGGAATCTTGACCGATCTATAAAATGTATTTCTTAAAATTTAGGTTCAAATATCACACAAAGACCATCACTCAAAAATGTTTGGAACACTGTATTTTCTTCAAACTGTACCTTGCCAATTGTTGTAAAAGACCCTGAGCATGTCTTTCAAATCTTTATGTCAGAATTTCGGAGTGCTGCCATGCTCAATCAATTTTTCAATGACATTCAAAGCTGAAATTCTTTCAACAGAAACTTCAGTTTTCGTTTCATCTTATTCATTGTTGGAAGTTTTTTTTTCTTTTTTTTTGTGTGCGTGTGTTATCGTAAATGCGCAATGCTTTTTATAAACAACAGATGACATTAAAGCTGAAATTCATTTAACAGAAACATCATTTTTCCAATCATTTAATTTATTGTTACAATTTTTTGCATATCTTTCATGCGGAATGCTTTTTATAAAGAGCAGAGGCATTAAAAGCTGAAATTCCTTAAAAAGAATCTTCAGTTTTCAAGTCATTTTATTTATTGTCGTATTTTCCTTTTTTGGATATTTTTCAGGTGCAATGCTTTTTATAAACAACAGATTTTTCATTTTACGTGTACCGTTTTAAAGCACCTACCGTTTCAATGATATGCAAAATTAATAACATTATCGAACAATAGAATACCCAGAGATTAATTACATTATTTCTGAAATGTTCTTAATACTACCATAGTTATCTTAAAATTTGAACACAATGGTTTGTTCTAAATTATTGAGGTAATGGCAAACATTGCAGACCTTGATTAGAATGCTAAGTTAGGAGCAGTCTCACATAGGTCGACCCTGCTTCATCAAATTGTGTTCAGCAGTACTTACTGCCGTACAAAATCAGGGGCCTGTATAACTTGTTATGTGAGACAAGTAATGGCCTATTTGTTAATACCTGTATGTAACTGATTTGTCCCATTTCATGTTATGGCAGATACAGTGTGCTTACAAAGCGGGAACTGCAAAGAAACTATATCTGCGAAACCCGTTGCTGATGGCAATGCTATGAAGATCGATATAAGATAAAGCGTTTGGGAAATGTAAGTTTCCAATATCTTGGAGTACTTATCTCGTATGATGGTTCCTAAGCTAAGGTTTCCTGAAATATTGCACAAGCCTCAGCTGTAACAAAGCTGAAGCAACTTTGAGGATATTATAAGTATCTTTCATGGGTGTGAGGTGTGGAAAGAAAAATCCGTCATGAGGGTCACTGTTCGGTTAGATAAAACTGTAGGACTTCTTCAAATGCGTAATTTTAGTGCTTGAGAAGTTCTATTTTTTTTTTTAATTTTGAAAGAAGGTGCCGCTTTCACGACCTCCATTTGGTACTTTACGTCAACGTCTGGCGTGCATAAACTGACGTCATTTGCTGCTTTCGTGACGTCATCACCTAAAAAGCCAAGATCACTTGACGGCGCACATACGTGCAACCGGTTCATTGAATGCTCGTGATTTTTATCCGGTCCTGTGTGAGATAACAGGTGAGATAAGATTTGTAGGTACAGGGGAAGCACGCGGATATCCTTATCTGTTGTGCAAGAAAATGATATCTGGCACACCGGATAAGGATATCCGCCAGCATCACCTGTATCGACAACTCTTATCCTACCAATGTTATCTCTCCCTGGACTGGATAAAAATCCCGTATAGTCAATGCATGGGCTGTATTGGCCATGTATCTACGCCGTCAAATGACGTTGATCTTATTCAGATGATCGCGTCAAGGGCAAAGTGACGTCAGTTTATGCCACGACGGACGTTAGTATAAGGAACCAAATGCTGGTCGTTGATAGAGCCGACTTCTTTCAAATTTCAGTAGAAACATCTACAAAGTTTCAAAGATGCACTGTAACAATTTCAACCTTGAAAATTAAATGTTGTAAATCAAAAGGTATGCAAGAAAAAGCATCTATCCGATACTGGTATGAGGTTCGGATAGAAAACTCCGTCATTCAGTGATGTGGAACAATGTGGATGTCTGACCCTGGGGACAGACTTTTCTATCCGCACCTCACACCTTTTACAGACACTTATTATTATACCCCCGACATACAAATGTCGAGGGGTAAATAGTTTTTGTATTTCCGTCCGTTAGTCCGTCTGTCCGTCCGTTCGTGCATCCGTCCGTCCGTTTTGCGTTAAGTTTTTATTCTTTGCTTATATTTCCAATATCATTCAATGGAATCTTTTGGTATGTGACTAGGTATACTTCTAGGCTCATGCAGAAAAGTTGTCATTAGCTGGATGCTGCTGCTGACCTAAGGTCAAAGACACAGACTTAAACATTTGCGATAACGTTTTGCGTTCAGTTTATATTCTTTTTTGTATTTCCAATATCCTTTGATGGAACCTTTTACTATTTGACTAGGGTTACATTAGGTTCATACAGAGTAGTTGACATCTTCTGGATGCTGCTGCCTACCAAAGGTCACGGTCACAGATTTGTATATTGCGTTAAGTTTATATTCTTTGCTTATATTTCCAAAATCACTTGATGAAACGTTTGTATATATGACTAGGTTTACTTCTATGTTCATGCACAATAGTCAACTTCATCTGGATGCAGCTGCTGATCTTAGGTCAAGGTCACAGACTTAAACATTGCGTTAGAGTCTTGTGTTAAGTTTATATTCTTCTAAAGTTTTGTATTAAGTTTATATTCTTCTTTGATATTTCCAATATCCTTTGATGGGGCCTTTTGATATTGACTAGGTTTACTTTTAGTTTTATAGCTGCTTACGAAAGTTCAAGTTCACTGAGTTGTATATTCGTGTTAAAGTTTTGTGTTAAGTTTACATTCTTTGTTTATATTTCAAACGTCCTTAGATGAAACTTTTGGTATATGACTAAATTTACTTCTATGTGTTCATGCAGATTAGTTGAAATCATCTGGATGCTGCTGACCAAGGTCATGGAAACAGACTTATATGTTTACAATAAAGTTTTGTATTGAGTTGGTACTATTTGCTGATACTTGTAAAATACTTTGATGGAACCAATTGATAGGTGGCTAAGTTTACTTTTAGGTTCATACCATGTATAAGATTGGTTTCATTAGGCGGTGGCGCTGGTCGGGGGGATACGTGAGCCCCTGCTCACTTGCTCTAGTACTTCTTGCGCTCACTTGTTAAATCAGCATTGTGTATGCCTGTGAAGCGCTGACATTGAATGCAGAGTTAGAGAAAAGAGCAGGTCATTGAGATGAGATGATCACCTGTTGCGTTCGGCTCAGTTATTAAGTAACAAAAAAGAGGGAAAGTCTTCAAACCTGCTATACTGGAACATCTGGGGAAGATCTATTGAAGGCTGTGATGTATATCGGGCCATGGGCATGAACCGATATGCATCGCTACCTCTTGTAGATCGTCCCAAGATGTATCAATGGAGCAAGTTTGAAGACTCTATCCTATTTATTTACTTAAAAACGGTGCTAAATGCAACAGGTGAAAATTTCTTATGTTATGATCCATGAAATATAGGTCATTGCCCAATAGTCATCGCTACTTTCATAAGATCTTCCCGGCTCTATCTTTGGAGCAAGTTTGAAGACTCAATCCCTTTTGGTTAACAAGAATTCCGCGGAATGCTATGTCGCACCTGCACTGTACAAATTTTAACGCCAGGGTTGACGTAATTGTGAATGGACTGACGGACGGACGGACGGAATGATGGACGGAAAACCGGACATCTATATCGCACCTTGCTAAAGCAGGTGCGACAATAAACGCAACAGGTGATTGTATTCCTTACTCGCATACACACGCACATGCGGACGCACACAAAGGGTATTGCATTCGCAAAATCGCGCTAAAATAGCAGAGTTTGCTTTTACTGAAAGTGCACAAATTCGCCTTCAGAGAGATTTTGCTGTACGTTGATTTCCCTAACAGCTATACAATTAATTCCATTAACCGTCATCTAGAGTGAACAGCAATGTCTGTTGTGATAAAACTTCAAAGGGAAATTATGTAATTTCAAGTAAGACTTACTTTCCAGAAACTACTTCAGGGAAACTCGAAAGGAATATTTTATTCTCTCCCTCTCTTGAGCCAAATGAAATAACATTCACGAGCCTCATGGTACTATCTTGTGGGGAGGAGATATTGTCAAGATGCTATCTTATTCATAAAATACAGTATCTTTGTGCCTCGAAGTAATATCTTCTTCCCTAAAGTATACGAGTATATCAACACTCGATAGGGTTTTCTACGGTGTTCATCCGTACTGGAAATTGTTTTGTTTTTTTATACCAGACATGATTTGTTTTGTTTTAACCGGTGTGGAAAATCTTATTTTACAACTTATTCCCAGACCTAGCGCTTGAAGCAGAATTGACCACGGCACTTTTACCTTCTTTAGAAGTAATGGACAAATGAGAACCAGTTAAAGCTAACGGCAATTTTCGTCTCCAATCCAGAACCGTCACTTCACAACATTTGTGTAATAGGTAAAGAAAATCTTTTTAGTCACTGTCTTCATTGAATGTCCACAAGTTCTTTGATACGAAAAATGTTGTGGATACATGAGTCATGTTTTACGTCCCTTTCAACAGTAGTTCAGTCATATTCAGAGGATGGAAGGGTTAAAGGCTCTACGCAGATTTGAACCCGTGACCCCGTGGTCCAAAGTTGGGAGCATTGTTTGCTCAGCCAAGCATACGTTTCTACTTTAAGCAACATGCATAAACCTGCATTCAACAAAATGATTTTTTGTGTATGTCAAACATGTTTAAATCAAGTTGAACTTGCGGCTAAATAAAAGGTATAAAATCATGTTTTTACGAAAGGCGTCCATTTAATGTTGTCATTGGGAATCTACAGGGCGCGTTGCATTCACATTTCGTTTACTTCAACACTTCGAAGTATTCTCCTTTGACGGAAACACACTTTTCAAGTGTCAAAATTCATTCTGTAAAAGCAGAGAAGTAGGCGTTTTAAGGTATACCCTGAAGACACTGGTAAATTGCACTTCCAAGTGCACTTCGGGATTCATAACAACGGCCAGAAAGGGTTTTGATTATCCGTATTGCTGCCCAATCTGCCTTCTGTTTTGTTTTGTTTTGCAATTAATATAAACAATTAGTAACTAGAAAATTGTGTCTGTAAGACACTAATGATGCCCCCGTGCAGCGCCTGTCACATGACATGTATATCCATAAAGCGCCTACAACGAATCCATTGAAAACCTACCCTACCATGTAAAGAATTGCCAAAAATGACTAAGTTAAAAAGGCTGTGATTCTGTCAAAATTAATTCTAGACTATCAAAATGCCTCATGCATATCTTCAAATATGTCCACAATATGTAGACAAGGTTTGATTAAGATCCATTGAAAACTGTAGAGCAGGTTGATAAAACAAACTCCATACTCTACAATGCAAAAATTTCCCTAGAATGGCTAAGTTTAATAGGCCGTAATTCTGTCAAAACTAATTCTAGGTCCAACAAAGACCCACATGCACATCTTCAATACATTCACAGCATGTATGCAACGTTTGAAAAAGATCCATTGAAAACTTTGAGAGAAGTTGATTACACAAACTCTATACCCTACAATGCGAAACATTTGCCTAAAATGACTAAGTTTAAAAGGCCGTAATTCTGTCAAAACTAATTCGAGGTCCAAGAAAAACCAACATGCATATTTTCAATACATTCACAGCATGTACGCAACGTTTGGAAAAGATCCATTGAAATCTGTGGGACTAGTTGATTACACAAACTCTATACCCTACAATGCAAAAATTTGCCTAAAATGACTAAGTTCAAAAGGCCGTTTTTCTGTGAAAACTAATTCTAGGTCCAATAAAAACCCACATGCACATTTTCAATATGTCCCAAACATGTATGCAAAGTTTGAAAAAGATTCATTGAAAACTGTGGGAGACGTTGATTACACAGACTCTATACCCTACAATACAAAAATTTGCCTAAAATGAATAAGTTCAAAAGGCCGTAATTCTGTCAAAATTAATTTTAGCTCCAACAAAAACCCACATGCACATCTTCAAATGTCCACAACATGTATGCAAAGTTTGAAAAAGATCCATTGAAAACTGTAGGAGGAGTTGATTACACAAGCTCTATACTATAAAGCGTGACGAACAGACAGACGGACGGACGGACAGACAGACAGGGGCAAATCTTAATGCCCCCTGACTATCGTCACGGGGGGCATAAAAATAGATGTTGATGCTGTTATTGGGGTAGCTGAATGACCATCCGTTTGGGATAGATCTGCTCATTCGGTTTACTGTGCGTGTCTTTCATAACTTGTGTCACTTTGTGTGTGTATGTGCTTCTTTACCTACTGGTTTTGAAAGCGGAATGTGGGATTTGATTGTATTTTAATTTAAATTCCTGATCATTGCCCATTTTTTTTTTAATTTTCATTAGTAAAGGAACGGGAAAAGGTCGCATGGACTAAGGTCAGGCGAATAAGGAGGATAGAGAGCTGAACTACCTTTTCCTCTTTCAACAAGTCTTGCACAAGAACACACTTTTGTGCAGGTGCGTTGTCATGGATAAGACACAGACCTCTTAAACTGGTTGCAGGTCCACACTTTTCATAGTGTGCCTTTACTTTGGACACCACACCATTCTTATGAAATTTACCTGTGTTTGTCTTGCCATTTGATACGGGAATTCGAGCAATGGGTCCATCGCAATTGAAAAATACCGCATACAAAACTTTTGCCGCGCTTTAAATTTTTTTGGCAAGGACCGGCCTTGCTTTTTGGCTGGCAGAGACAGGGCTCATCTTTCAGGTTAGTTTTTCCACCTTTAAATTTGTTATGCCACCTGAAAACTGACCTTTGAGAGACAACAGATATCCCATGCATCTGACACAGATTCCTTGCATCTGACACAGTTCACTATATACATGTATCCGTGAAACTGAAACATTCAGACCAACGGGACCTTTAATGCAGGCCCTAATTTCAAAGCTTGTTTTGTTTTTCATTTTGTTTACAGTAAGGGTTGATTGTATATGAATGAACCAACTTGGTTTTTAATAACTTTTGAAAGACTGAACGGATTAGACAGAAAGTTCATCCTTTTATAGAAAATCACTCTCCCGTGAAATCACCGCAGTTTCCACGTGCTCCTTACAGCCACGCAGTATGTGGGCCATTAGTGACACAATAAAATGAACGACCCTCGTAATGCCTCAGACTGAAGGAAAAGGCATCAATATATCCATAATACCCATAACCATACCACCAGTCTCGGAATCGCTCATGAAAATGAAAGAACAGGACACCTTGACGATTATAACTTGACTTACTGAGTAAAACGGTCAAAATAGGAGCAACATACCTAATAGTTTGAAACTTTTGAAATATGAGAAATCTTTACAACGAAACAGGGTACGTGGGAGAGAAATTTGCATTTTCTCTGAAAAGAAAATATCTAGTTAAAATAATTTCTTTTCTTATTAGCCCGTAAGTTGTTTGTGTAAATATTTAAACTTTTCTTTTTCTTATAACCTGTTTACTGTATTTTAGGACGCCACTCTTATGACGGTCCCTTATGACTCACTCTTAGGCATCACTCGGCAAGCTTTATTTAGCCAAACAGTAACACTTTGCGTTTATTTCTGTAATTTTCAAGCATCATGGAACAACAACAAAGGTACTTGTTCGCCCAGGATATTATTGGAGAAAACAGGCATTATTTTGTTGCCACGGAATAATAACTTGTTCATTTAAGATAATATCTTGTTTCCAGAAGCTAATGCGTATTAATATAATTTCATAATAAGTCCTGATACAATCAGATGTTAATATGTTTCCTCAAAACATTATCTTTGGAAAACAAATTCCTATAAAATCGTATCTCTAAGATAATATCTTGTTCGTGTGGGCTAATTTGTAGAGCATAGATAATGCATGTCATTTCAGGGTTCCGTACATTCCGATATAGCTGGCATATATCAGTCTGTTCTGAAAGGCATAATGATAATATTGATTGATTCTCGTATATAAAACGGAAGCTGTTAAAACAGGTATCATTCATGCTAAATGTTAAGACCTATTATTTAGTTTCTAATTTTTCAAGTCTGTAAAATGAAACAATATTTCGGATTTCGACAGTTAAGGCCGTGTATATTAATCATGACTGTTATAAGTTGTGACAAAGTATTTTCCAATCAGCTGAAAGAATTATATCTGCAAGGCTTTTTACCCATGACAGGGACGGGCTGGACCGGAGGTCGGGCATGTTTGCCGGCCGTGCTCATGGCTCTAAGGCATGTTAATGAAAGATCAGGACTCCTTGACGATTATAACTTGAACTACTCTTGGGTGGATACACAGGTAAAAAGATTTACACTATTTACACTATTAGTCCGACGTGAAAATAAAAAAAATAAATAAAGAACACCCCAAAACAATAATATATCTACTGCAAATCACGTTGTCCATGCAGCCCGCGTTGTTTATAAGCTTTGATGGTTGGCTTAAATAAAGTGATGAAGACCTTTTCGTTTTTCAAACTAAGCCAATGATCTTATCATAATGTGGTATCAAACATAAAGACATTGTGTATTTTCCAGTCTTTCAGTGTGAGCTATTCTAATCTTTTACATTGTCTTTGGACGTGCGTCGTCATCCGCGGTCGTCCACACTTAAAAACGCCGTCTCCTCTGAAACCGCTACGCGAGTTAAAATGAAATTCCATAGATCGGATCAAAGGATTAGGGTAGGGAGTGTAGGTGTGGCCCATTTTATAACTGATAATTAAGAGACTCAATTATAAACAGATAGATTCTCAAACACTTCTTGCTGAAACTTTGTAACAAAATAATAAGTAATGAGATATTTGGTAGTTTTTATTATAGATTTCATATATTGTTTACCATAGTGATGTTTTGATGATCGATTGTAATCGAAAGTTAATCGATTACAGTTAGATTTCAATTAATCGTACCCAAATGTGTATAAACCGATTAATCGGGGAAAATTTTAAATTCTTTAATTTGTCAGCTTTATTGCTTTCTAAATCTCTAATTTGCAGCAAACCATACAAAACATTTCTGTGATTTATTCAGCTAATAATATTGAAACTACAATGCACATGCCACAGCAAAATAACCCGCCATTTGAGAGATGCAAAAATTGGACAGGAAAGATCTATGCTTGATTACTGCTGCTGCATCATTCTACTTTACTGAATATGTATATATTCAAAAGTACCTTTCCACTTAGTATGACTGTAAAAGCTAAAATCTGAATAACATAAAGACCTAAATACATTTTCTAGATCGTCTGTGGTAACAACATGTACACATTATATGTATTTCAATGAAATCATACTAACAATCTGGGCAGTTTCTTTTACTAATAACCAAGTTCCTACAAACCAGTATGGATCTGCAGAACTGAATAATGCAGTATAAATATGAGGACGTATGACCAAAAGGGGGAATTCAGCAATCCTAGTAATATTTTAGGGTTTCTACTGACCGATTTCGATCATTATATTCGATTATCGGTCACTTGCACTGAAACGATGATCGATTATAAAATTTCAACCGATTCCCATCACTAGTTTACCAGAGAGTCGTGGCTTTTTGTTATATTATACTGCTCACAAAAATTAATGGATATTAAGACAGTAGAGAAAGCAGAATTAAGAAAAATAAGTTGGTGAACATTAAACTGCTATAATTAATAAAGCAAATATTCTTAGAGAACTTCAGTATAAATATTGATACGTTTAAGCATGTCACGTGAGCTAGAAAAAAATTGGAAGGAAACAAGGGGTCGACACTCAAATTTTACACGAATCCAGCACAACAATGACTGGTCACTTTTATGCATTTTTATTTGTCGATGTATATATGGACTTTATGAGTTTGGACTTATGACTTGTGTACTCTGGCCGATCTATTTTAACCTGATACATAATTTTGATAGGTATTTGACTGCAGCCAAGTTCGAATTTGAGCAAGATCACACGTTCATTTCAGGGTATAAACCTCTGATGAATTTGGAAAAAATCTTGTAAAGATTACCGTTTTCAAAACACCTTATCTAATGAGATATTCGAAGACTTCCAAGTTTAGCTTTATCGGTTTATTAACTACAGAATTTAGGCCCTTTGCGTATATTGCAAAATGTCCAAACGAGAGAAGCTGCATTTTTTCAAGATATGAGCCGCGACACGACAAAACCAACAAAATGATTGTGCGCCCAGCGCAGACTCAGATCAGCCTGGGCATCCGCCCAGACTGATCAGAGTCTTCGCTGTCCGCATGGATGTAGCTTAGACCCTTTTCTACCCTGTAAGCACTTAGTGAAGAATCTGATCAGACTAGGCGGATGCTGATCAGAGTCTTCCCTGTCCGCATGGACGTAGCTTAGACTCTAAGCTACCCTTTAAGCACTTAGTGAAGAGCCAGATCAGACTGGGCGGATGTTCAGGCTGATATGAGTTTGCCCTGGTCGCACAGCCACTTTGTTGGCTTTCTCGTGTCGCGCCTCAATATGTCCTATACATAGATCCCATTGTAGAAAAAAAAAAATAAAATGACTCCGTTGCTTTTCCTGAAAATGTATCTGTGCCTAGTAGATTTAAGGTCATGAACATATCAGTTTACTGCTTTCTGCACGATCAGTCAAACGCGCTGGTCTATCTATATTAAAACCATGATCTACCAAAATTTAACCGATATATATGCTATACATGTACTTTAAATTAATGAAAAGTTCGTTTCTTTAGAGCAACAAATGATGATTGACACGCGGATGTACGTCCGTTTAAGAATGTTTACTAGGACAGCAGGAAAAAACATACACCCTTGTACCTTCAATCAGCCCGAAATTTGAATTATATAATTAGAGCTAGATCCATGAGGTATCTTGTCTAATTACCGTGTTTTTAAATAGAGTTTCGTTTAAATCTGACTTCAGGGCCCAGTTGTTCAAAACTAACGACGTCGTTAGTTAACGTGACGTTAAAATTTCAAACGTTGATATCACAAATATGCCAATATTTTTTGTTGTAAAAATGTGAGAAGCTTTTGCATTGCAAAAGCTTCTCACATATTTTCAACAAAAAATATCAGTGTACTTTGTTATAAAGTTGCAAAACACTTAACGAGTTGACCTCTTAACGAGCTCGTTAAGCTAACGATGCTTTGAACAACTGGGCCCTGATTGCTAAATGGTCCTCAACTTTAGATCGTCAAATTATCCTCAATTTTAGATTATCAATTTAATCGCAGATGTTTTACTTTTAATCCTTTAAATCGATGGGAATATTCTAAGGAACTGGGGAATATTTTTAGGAATTGGTGTTGATAATTGGTTTAAGGTTTAGATTTATATTCTAGACAGTTTGTAACCGATTGTACAACGGTTTTGGTATATACCAGCCTTTAAATCGACTACATGTTTGAAATTCACAAAACAAAAGGTATGTTTTCCTCTGGCTTTTGATGCTAGGCCATTAACGAATTACTGATTTATAGTCGGTTCAAAAGATAACAGTCGGTTCAAAAGCTCGATAGTCGGTTCAAACGCTTTATAGTCCGTTCAAATGCTCATAAGAGCTTATGCTGCATATTGTACGTCTTGCCGACTCAAACTAAACTCTTATCTTGTCTTGGTTTGACTGATTAGCCGAAACTACAAAGTAAAGCAATGGGCAATGATCAGGAATTAATACAATCAAATCCCACATTCCGCTCTCAAAACCAATAGGGAAAGAACCACATACACACAGAAAATGACACAAGTTACGAAAGCCACGCACAGTAAACCGACTGAGCAGCTCTTTCCCAAACAGATGGTCATTCAGCTACCCCAATAACAGCATCAACATCTAGTTTTACTTATTTTTTTATTTTAGTTACAAAACAAACAAAACAGAAGGCAGATTGGGCAGCAATACGGTTGACCAAACCGCCAGATACCATAGAGTATCTGGCGGATCATTCATCACAATCCATTTATATTATAGATTTTCAAATCGTCCCCAAAACAAATCAAAACAGAAGGTAGATTGGGCTACAATACGGATGACCAAAGTCTGATTCACCTTCTTTCTTATGGATGTTGTCATTGCTCTTAAAAGAACTTATTTATTATCTTAATTTGATATTCAAACAGCATTCATTTGAGCCACGACATGAGAAAACCAACAATGTGGTTGTACGCCCAGCGCAGACTCGGACCAGCCTGGGCATGCGCCCAGTTTAATCAGACCCTTTGTTCAGTGCTCAAAGGGTAGCTAAGGGTCTAAGCTACTTCCATGCGGACAGCGAAAACTCTGATCAGATTGGGCGGATGCCCAGGCTGATCTGAGTTTGTGCTGGGCGCACAACCACTTTGTTGGTTTTCTCACGTCGTGGCTCAATTTTCTAATTGTCAAATTGTCCTTTCCTTTAGATTGTCGAATGTCCTGAACTTTCGACTGTCAATATCGTACCTGCCTTTAAATTAACAAATCGTCCTCAGCTTTACACTTTCAAACCGTCCTCAGATTCAGATTGCAAAACTGTCTCCAACTTATAACCTGTCAAACTGTCTCCAACTTATAACCTGTCAAACTGTCTCCAACTTCCTGCAAACTGTCTCCAACTTATAACCGGTCTGTCAAATTGCCTTGACCTCTAAACTATCATATCATAATTGACTTCAGATTGTCAAATTGTCCTAAATCTCAGACTGTTAAATCATATTGTCAGAAAGTTTAAATGTCAAATCGTCCTCAACTGTAAATTATCAAATCGTTCTTAACTTCAGATTTCAGTAATCCTTAACTTCAAATTGTCGAATCGTCCTCAATTTCAAATGGTCAAATCGTCCAACGTTTGATTGTCAAAGCGTTCCAACTTAGGGTTATAGATCTAAAAGTCATTCACATAGTTATGTCATGGTATTATAATTTGATATAGGTTCTATTATGAATATGCGTTATTTGCTCTGTAAACGGATGATACACTTAAGATTTCATTTTTTATGGTTTTATCAGTGTGTTAAAATCACCGCTAAAAGGTCATATTCGTTTCGTATTTGCATTCTTTTGTGCTTGATGTGCTTTTTTTACAAATGAGCCGCGACACGACAAAACCAACAATGTGGTTGTGCGGACAGCACAGACTCAGATCGGCCTGGGCAGCCACCCAGTTTGACCAGACTCTTCGTTAAGTGCCCAAAGGGTAGCTAAGGGTCTAAGCTACCTCCATGCCATGCGGACAGCGAAGACTCTGATCAGACTGGGCGGATGCCCAGGCTGATCTGAGTCTGCGCTGGGCGCACAACCACATTGTTGGTTTTGTCACGTCGCGGCTCAAATTCTTTTATATCTATCTGTCCTGTATTATGTAGATTACAACGTTTGTGTTCTCCGATTGTGTCTACTCCTTGACAGAAATTATATTGTACTACTCTAATAGTTTCCTAGTTTTGGACTAAAATGTTCTTCTGAAACGCTTGACTTAAATTAGATGTATTTTCATATTCGCTTTGTGATAAAGCTGGATGAACGCATCATGAATCGCCATATGACCCGTTTGTTGTTCCATTCTTAACTTGGAAAACATTTCTGACAAAAGGTGTTATTAAACGGTAGGTCTCATCAATGAAATGAGCGTGTTATCAGTACGTTTTGAATATACAGCTTGTGTTTACGCTTTCCGCTGTCACATTTTAGAATTATTGGATTTGACTTAAAACGCTGCAGAAATAAAATAAGGACACTCGATGACAATAGGTCATGATAAGGACTTCACAAACAAAATAATAAGCCATGTAAATTATTGCTTTGCATATAAAATACCATTCATTTTCCGGTTACGTTTGAGATTATCCGAGCAATCACTGGGATGCACTCATAAATACACTGGCGCTCACGTATTTGTACACATTCAAAACGCGTCGGGGACGCAGTTGATGCGCGCGGGATACGCGGTAATTATAGACGCGAATATTTTGGTAGCCAATGAAAATTCGTTCTCAATTTTGCGTATACCGCGAAGCGACGCGTGCAACGCGCATTTTATGCAAATTTCATGGACCAATAAAAATTGCGCACACGATACGGGTAGTGACGTAGTCATTTGCGTCTCAACGCGCGCGTACGGGAACCAATCAAAATCGCGTATTGAATGCGCATTTTAGTGAGGTCAACTTTAAGTAAATCATGTGAAAGAAAGAGCCATTAGTCTACACCAAGCTTGATGTCGAATGCTCATTTAGTCTTAATTGAACCATAAAGAAAAAGAAAGAAAAGAAAAAAAAAAAAAAAAAAAAAAAGAAGAAGCCTAGAAACTCGACCGGCAACTCCAAACTAAATGCGACTGGGACAGTCCCATGACACTTCGCCATTGAAGTGGAAATAAATCGCACTCATCAGCCATAAATTCCTTTCGTATCAGAAATTAAAATCGTGGAATCTGAAATTAATATGGCCTTTATGGAAAATAAGTGCCAGGCGGCAGTCACTTTGAATCTTAAAAAGGCATTTGACCTTCAGGGACCCTTATCAAGCTAAACGAATTCGGCATCAATGGAAATATGTTCCGCTGCATTCATATGGCCCGAGCTCTGGGGCTTCAAAATCCCCACTATTAAGACAAAGGCTATGATTTTCACTTAAAAAAAAAGACTTAATATTGAATCACTTCAAAAACTCTCCCTTTTTGGAACAGAAATATAATTTAGTGACCATATCACCTTCCTGGGTATGATCCTAGATAGCAAACTAACATGGGGTCAGCATATTAAAAATCTGATTGAAAAATGTAATAAAGACCTAAAACTTCATGAGGATAGTTTCAGGCACCTCCTATGAAGCAGATAAAAAATCCTATTGACGTTATATAAGGCCCTAATCCTCAGTAAAATCGATTATGGTTCGCAAGCTTATAACTCGGCACCCAAACATATACTCTCAAACTCAAGACCTCATCCAAAACAACTTAGCACTCAGTATTGCTACGAGGGCATACCCCGCCACCCTAATTAATGCTTTAGAAGTTGAATGTGGAATTAAACTCCTACAGCTGAAGGCGCCGGGCCACGTAGTGCAATCAATAGGGCACCTGACTCATGTCAGAGGTCTTGGGTTCGAAACCCGGTCTGGCCACATACTTCGTTTCTCCTTCCGCTGATACAAGAAAGGCAGTTGTCAATTATTGACCACCGGCACTTACAACCATACCAAACCCTCAAAACTGGACGTTTATCCCCTAATAGATGAAGCAGTAACCGAAAAATGGCAATCCCAATGGACCAATAGCAACAAGGGCCACATCTTCCATTTTGTCAAACCAAAGGTTAAACTTTAATGTGACGTATATAGTCTCAATAGACCTTTCGACATAGCCTATTCCGGACTAAGGCTAGGACACTGTGGGCAGGGCTGCCTTCACTACGGTAACCAGTCCGCCCTATGCCCCACTGCAATGATGCAGAAGATCTCAACCATATCTTCTTTGACTGTGTGGCCCCATAACAATCAAAGGCAAGACCATAGAATCCACCATATTCAAGTTAGGCTATCACACAATAGACCTGAGACTGCTCCTGTCTCCCACAAAGAAACATGCAAATACAATACAGAAGGCAGTCTTTGAATACCTGGACAAAACCAATATCATTGCCAGGATATAGATAGATTCCAATAGAATAGGGAAAAAAATCCCCCAAATTTTCTCTAATTCGAGCCCCTGTTGCTAACCACCTACCAAACCCATTTCCCAAAATCCCTGGATCCACATTAATCCCCTACTAAGTGCAATGTTCATGACAAAAACTCCCATTACCCAGTAAAAGCCCCAGAACCCATCTGTACGACTACAATCTGACTTTCCCTACAGTCGTATAAATAACTTTTGTCTATTGACAACAAAGGCTAAAATTAATGTGTATCGAACCTCCTTAACCTCACACCCAGGCTAAGTAACCTGGAAACTAGATGAACCATCATAAGGTTCAACACTTTTTCTCCCTAGAAACAACCAAAAGAAACTGCCCTCTTTTCCCAACAATCCGCAATAAGAAATAAGCTACAGTCCTCTGGTTTATTACTAATACTCTCCATTCCTTCCCCGACCCGAAATTAATGTGTATCCAACCTCCTTAATCTCACACCAAGGCTTAGTTACCTGGAAACTAAATAAACCATTATAAGGTTCAACTCATTTGCTCCCTAGAAACAGCCAAAAGAAACCGCTGGCCTTTTCAAACAACCCGCAATAAGAAATAAGCTACAGTCCCCGTATCTATTAATAATATTCTCCATTTCCCCTCCAAAAAATAGTGTGTATCCAACCTCCTTAATCTCACACCCAGGCTTAGTTACCTGGAAACTAAATAAATCTTTATAAGGTTCAACTTATTTGCTCCCTCGAAACAGCCAAAAGAAACCGCCGGCCTTTTCGAACAACCCGCAATAAGAAATAAGCTACTGTCCCCATATCTATTAATAATATTCTCCATTTCCCCTCCAAAAAATAATGTGTATCCAACCTCCTTAATCTCACACCCAGGCTTAGTTACCTGGAAACTAAATAAATCATTATAAGGTTCAACTTATTTGCTCCCTAGAAACAGCCAAAAGAAACCGCTGGCCTTTTCGAACAACCCGCAATAAGAAATAAGCTGCTGTCTCCGTATCTATTAATAATATTTTCCATTTCCCCTCCAAAAAATAATGTGTATCCAGCCTCCTTAATCTCACACCCAGGCTTAGTAACCTGGAAACTAAATAAATAATTATAAGGTTCAACTCATTTGCTACCTCGAAACAGCCAAAAGAAACCGCTGGCCTTTTCAAACAACCCGCAATAAGAAATAAGCTACAGTCCCCGTATCTATTAATAATATTCTCCATTTCCCCTCAAAAAAATAATGTGTATGCAACCTCCTTAATTCTTACACCCAGGCTTAGTTACCTGGAAACTAAATATATCATTATAAGATTCAACTTATTTGCTCCCTAGAAACAGCCAAAAGAAACCGCCGGCCTTTTCGAACAACCCGCAATAAGAAATAAGCTACTGTCTCCGTATCTATTAATAATATTCTCCATTTCCCCTCCAAAAATAATGTGTATCCAACCTCCTTAATCTCACACCCAGGCTTAGTTACCTGGAAACTAAATAAATCATTATAAGGTTCAACTTATTTGCTCCCTAGAAACAGCCAAAAGAAACCGCCGGCCTTTTCGAACAACCCGTAATAAGAAATAAGCTACTGTCCCCGTATCTATTTATAATATTCTCCATTTCCCCACCAAAAAATAATGTGTATCCAACCTCCTTAATCTCACAACCAGGCTTAGTTACCTGGAAACTAAATAAATCATTATAAGGTTCAACTCATTTGCTCTCTAGAAACAGCCAAAAGAAACTGGCGGCCTTTTCGAACAACCCGCAATAAGAAATAAGTTTTCGAACAACCCGCAATAAGAAATAAGCTACAGTCTACGTATCTATTAATAATATTCTCCATTTTCCCTCCAAAAAATAATGTGTATCCAACCTCCTTAATCTCATACCCAGGCTTAGTTACCTGGAAACTAAATAAATCATTATAAGGTTCAACTTATTTGCTCCCTAGAAACAGCCAAAAGAAACCGCCGGCCTTTTCGAACAATCCGCAATAAGAAATAAGCTACTGTCCCCGTATCTATTAATAATATTCTCCATTTCCCCTCCAAAAATTAATGTGTATCCAACCTCCTTAATCTCACACCCAGGCTTAGTTACCTGGAAACCAACTGAACCATTATAAGGTTCATCACATTTGCTCCCTAGAAACAGCAAAAAGAAACTGCTCTCCCCTCCCAACAATCCACAATAAGAAATTAGCTACAGTCCTGTTGTTGACTTATAATATTCTCCAGTTCCCAAAATATTAGAAGACTCAAAAAACTCCCATGAAAATACAGGCGCCTAAAACTTTAAATATGCAATATATTTTGGAACCAACTAAACCAAGATAAGGTTTAGAACAAACGCTACAGTCCTAGGCCCGTAAAGGAATTTTTACCCCACCTACCTCCCTCCCAACAGAATTAAGCTACAGTCTGCTCTGAGACCAACGGGCGCAATTCATGATGTAACCCAGGCAGTCTCAATTACACATGAGGGCCACAAAAACATGAGACAACTGCATTCCAGATCACCCTCAATCTCTTATCCCCCACTGCCCATTGCATTTGTTAATAAGGGAATTTGCTCCCCACCTAAGAATTTGCTCCCTATTTCCCCCTAGACCTGCCCTGGGCCCAGCCAGGACAGGGGCTTGTTCCGACAGAACTAGCAAAGTGAAGTCTGATGGAGGCCTGCAGTTCGGGGAAGATGCATTATGGCTGGAAGTGTGCCTCTCATGCCATGCGTTTCCAGTAGCCCTGAATTGTATTGCTAAAGCCAACCCACAGTGGGTCGTGAGGGCTGTGTGCATGGGAAGTGATTTATGCGGATCTGTGCACAAGTCCATTTGGGTTCTTTCCCATTGCTATTTAATGTTTCTGGAAGTTTTTGCTCCCCACCAAAGATTTTGCTTCTCCCTTTTTCTGAGACCTGCCCGGGACCCAGCACAGGTCCACTTCAGTGCAACCCTACTAACAGTCTTTTGCCCCCCCTCCCCACCAAAGAATTTGCACCCCACCCAAGAATTTGCTCCTTGTTCCCTCCTCCTCCCTCCTCGATTCGGCACAGATTGCTCTGCAATAAGGTAATCCGAAGAGAATCCACTTGACATGTCTGTTCAGACTATAGCATTTCGAATTCAATGCAAGTTACTTGGTAGTAAAATAAAAGTTTCCAATTGGGTGCAAGTTACTTCGCAGTAAAGTAAATGCAGCTGCTCAAATGTTAACATGACCTAAACATGCCTGAGGTCAGTTCAAAAATAAATTTTAATGCGGATTTGCTTCGGTTTACTGTTTAGAAAGGACTTTTAATCCGAAGTTAAATGTAATTCGGATTCGATCCAAGGTACTCTGTAGGATAAGTGTACTCCAAATTAGTTTTTTAATTGGAATAAGATTTGCTAGTTTAAACAGTTAATTCAAAGCGAAATCGGATTCGATTTGGATTAAAACTCTAGTCAAACAGGGTTATTGAAGGTATAGAAAATTCACGCATGCGAATGTTTTTACATTGTCTCAAAGGCAAGGACCAGGGGCGGATCCAGAATTTTTGGGAAGGGGGTTCAAATTAGCTGAGGGGGGTTCGATTTGTGTAGTTTGACCAATTTTTCCTGAAATTCCCCATGAAAATGAAATAATTAAGACTGAAAAAGGGGTTCGTTTGAACACGCTCTGGATCCGCCACGAAGGACAATTGCTTATTTGTGGCCTTGGTTGTGGTTCTGTATGCTGCTGCCGGAGATCGACTGTACATATTTGGCTTCAGCCGAGACTGTCCGCGATCTCTTGCTTCCTGCAGAGACCTCTGTCCTCGAAAATTGGCTTCCTGCCAAGACTGTCCACATTACTCTGCTTCCTGCCGAGAGCCT
Organism: Ctena decussata; assembly: GCA_963989385.1. Lineage (NCBI taxonomy): Eukaryota > Metazoa > Mollusca > Bivalvia > Lucinida > Lucinidae > Ctena > Ctena decussata. The sequence goes on from OZ022512.1 coordinate 12,650,455, forward strand.
CGGCAGGAAGCATAATCACATGGACAGTCTCTGCAGGGAGCCATTTATCATGTACAGAAGTCTCGGCAGGAAGCAAGAACTCGCGGACAGTCTTGGCGGAAGCCAAATATAATGTACAGTCTCTGCAGGAAGCGAAAATTAGCGGAATCGATTAAACCCTGTGGTATTGTTCTGCTTGAACATTCAACTCAATATAATAGTCTGGGTCCAAATTTCACTGGTCAGTTTATTCTTAGCGAGGGTTACCGTGTGCCCGGATTTGTCCGTACTGGCCCAGATTAGTTGTCTAATAAGTTGTGACTTTTTTTTGTTTTTGTTTTTTCTGGGCTTAGAAGTTAAGAAAAATAGAAGTCATGTATAGTTTCTAAGCCTAGAAGTTCTATTATAGAGTTAGTCTAAATAGAAGTTAATGAGTCCCATTGAATACAGAAATCGAGACTTTACGAGTTATGTAAAAATTGACCCAGATAATGTGGGACTACTTTATGGTTCCCGCCTTCTGCGCATCGCTTCGGTCAGGATCGAGACAATATGAACTTAGTAACTTAATATCAGTGAAGAGTTTTATTGTTTCAAGCTATCTTAAAACTATTTTAAATAGGCCAACGTACAATCTGCGGTTGTACGCGTATTGAACAAGTCATGAATATTCATTTTATCATTATTCGCGTCTCCCGCGTCGAGACGCGTCAGGGCACGTCTAGACGCGTCTGATGCGCGGTTCTAGGTGATACGCACGCAGCACGCGCATGCAACGCGGTACGAACGCGTTTTTGGCGTACAAATACGTGAGCGCCAGTGTAGCAGCGTCAGATTTAATAAAGATATCAGTACTCCCCTACCGTCTTCATATTCCTGTGGAATATGAAGATGACGTCGGGGTTGTTTGTTTTTGGATCAACGGCTCTTTTAGACAGTATTTCAGTCATTACCGTCTATACCGAGCCGTCCCCAAGGGAGAAAAAAATGAAAAAGCTATGATATATGAAATATCCAAACAACCTCCAACCTGCACCTGCTGCAAGCACAGTAGGCCCTTGCCCTACTATTATCCCTATTGATAGGACTCCCTAGCACTGGAATACACGGCACCATCGCACTGGAAACTACACAGCACCATCGCCCTGCCACTCCGGACTTTAGGGGAATAACGATTGCTGACAATACATTTGGTTGGTTGGTTTTTTGGGTTAACCCGCCCCTTTGAGACAGTATTTCAGTCCATATCTGGCCGTCTCCCAGAGAGAGAGAGAGAGAGAGAGGAAGAGAGAAATGATAGACGAAAGAAAAATGGCCAGACAACCCAACCCGCACCTACTGCAAGCACATTAGGCCCTTGCCCTACTATTTTCCAAATCAATAGGACGCCCGACCCTGGAAGTTATTCGCAGCACCATCACACCACCCGACCACCCCCTGCTGAGAATACAACCTAATCCAAATTTTATCACGCAGATAGTGAACGTAAGAAGGAAATTCTCAGGAACTGACACAATTCAATCCCAATTGCAGCCATAGCACCATGTGGGAAAAAAACAGCATATAAATTTTTATTAGTCACAACCAAGGACATTACCAGCGGCGACCTTGTGAGCAGCCATTTCAAATGTAGGTGGTCACCGATTAACCAACCAAATCCAGCCTAAATGACCAATTTGACTAATTTGACTTCTGTCTGGACAGAGTCCTCAGCATTATTTCAGCATAGGTTGTTAAATATTTTATGTGCTTTACGTGCTATAATGCTGAAGCCGGTGAAAAGATGTGTGGACAGTGTTGCAACATTGCATTACTGTACGAGAACAGCATGTATGAAACTTCGTTTCTCTAATGCCGCTAAATCTAACACAACCAAACAACTAATCTCTCATTAGATTGTTTTACTATGATGTCTAAATGATGAGTCGGGAAGCTTCTGCACAGACCAACCAGGGATGGACGGGTCGGATGATGGTGCTCTGTAACTGTCATTGCCGAGGTGTCCTACAGATTTGGAAAATAGTAGGACAGGTGTCGTCAGTGCTTGCGGCAGGTTTTGGGTGGGGATTGTTTGGATCTCTTTTATATTCCTTTTCGTTCTCCTTCTCTCTGGGAGACAGTTCGATATATTGCTGTCTCAAAGAACCGTAAAAACCGAACAATCATTCAACCTCAGACCGACCAGCTACTGCCTTTTGAGCTGCATCAGATGAGAAGGCGAGGTTGGGTGTAAATAACTAGTTTAATCGCGACTGTGCCTTCCAAGGTCGAAACTTGTCATGTTCATCTTGTTTGTTCTATTTAGCATCGTAGCTACTTATGTAGCTGTCAATTTGCCAATTATTTTGTTTTTGTGGGTTTAATATAGAAAACAGGTAAAATAATTGAATAAAATGAGCCGCGACACGAACATAAAAAAGGTGGTATGTGCGCCCAGCAAAAACTCAGATCATCCTTAGACTCTCTGCCAGTCATTAAGAGCAAGCGAAGACTCTGATCAGATTTGGCGATGTCTAGGCTCTAGGTGCACGAGCCACTAATTCTTATTTTGTTTTCTCGTGTCATGGCTTAATAAGTTTTTTTTTTCGTATTTTGTATGGCTTTTGGTGTTCGTTATATTGACGTACATTTCTCTGAGGTTGACTGGGTCAGCCTGTTGTTTGGGTATGTCTGTTGTGCCGTTCCGTGTCATAGTTTGCGGGGATTTTTTCTCTTCTTTCGGTGTATTAGTTGCAATATGCTGTGTGTTTGTGGCTTTTCTTGGGTAGTTTCCTTTATTTCGGTCAGAACCTCTTAGAGACGCTATATTTTGGATGGCTCCATCTTATAGGACAAAACGGGGGTCACACATCTGTTTTCCTTTGTAAAAATGTCTGAGGAACAGGAAAATGTATTCATTCGCTTTAAGTACATTGATGAAAGAGTATCTTTCCACAACATCTAATTATTATAAATTGTATATGAGCCGCGACACGACAAAACCAACAATGTGGTTGTGCGACCAGTGCAGACTCAGATCAGCCTGGGCATCCGCCCAGTCTGATCAGAGTCTTCGCTGTCCGCATGGAGGTAGCTTAGACCCTTTGCAACCCTTTGAGCACTTAATAAAGAGTCTGATCAAACTGGACGGATGCCCAGGCGGATCTGAGTCTGCCTTGGGCACACGACCACATTGTTGGTTTTGTCGTGTCGCGGCTCAATTATTATAAATTGTATATTTTTCCTGACACTGGAGGTATTTCAATAGCTGGAAGAAGATATCAACCATTTACATTTTGCTTATAGATATGAGCCGAGACACGAGGAAACCCAAAAAAGTAGCATGTGCGCCCATCGAAGACTCCAATCAGACTGGGCATCCGCGCCATCTGATCAGAGTCCCCGCTATCCGCACGGAGCTACACTTAGCTAGCATTGAAGCACAAGCAAACTCTTAGCAGACTTGGCGGTAGCTCAGACTGATCTGAGTCTTCTCTGGGCGGGCATGCCACTTTGTTTTCTCGTGGCGAGGCGTATGTATAGAAGTTTACGAGTACTGATAAAAGAGCAAAAGAGGGGTAAAATAGCGCAAAGGAAACATTTGATACTATGATTTGGTATCTTGATAAATCAGCTATTCCTTTGCGTCACAAATTTAAGATAGGGTTATCGTGGTGGACATGCTGTTCCTTCGGTAGCAGTTCTAGTCTGATAGTATGACTTCGTTATATTTTCTCAAAAGGTCACATCTTTTCTCGATTCAGTGTCCGTTCTCATTATTATTATTATTATTATTTTTATTATTACCCTCTTGATTATTCACGCACAGCTTATTTCGAGCTTGCTGTGTGCATGTGTGTCCTGAAGCTTGACTTAGAAATAGAATGGAATTGCTATGAATTTAAACCTCTGTTTTGCCATGGCCAAGGTTCACATTTCAGTAAATATATGCACACAGGGACAAACCAAGACATTCCACACTTACAGAGTACAGCCAACCCAAGACCCAGAAAGAAAAATAGATGTCAAGCATGCAAGGCACTTAGAAAAGTATAAGAGCCGTGACACGACAAAACCAACATTGTGGTTGTGCGCCCAGCGCAGACTCAGATCAGCCTGGGCATCCGCCACGTCTGATCAGAGCCTTCGCTGTCCGCAGACCCTTAGTTAACCTTTGAGCACTTAACGAAGAGTCTGATTAAACTTTCCGGTTGCCCAGGCTGATCTGAGTCTGACTCAGATCAGCCTGGGCATCCGCCACATCTGATCAGAGCCTTCGCTGTCCGCAGACCCTTAGTTAACCTTTGAGCACTTAACGAAGAGTCTGATTAAACTTTCTGGTTGCCCAGGCTGATCTGATACTGCGCTGGGCGCACAACCACTTTGTTGGTTTTCTCGTGTCGCGACTCAAATAGAGATACAATCATAGGAAAGGCAAAAATCACAAAACCAACCAACAAAATGCGTAAAAAAGGAGAAAGACAACACAAACGACAACCTTTGTTAACAGAGACATTCAGTTTAACAGAGAAGACTGTACATCAAAACAATAAAGTTGGTTTCTATTCTATTTTTTTCTATTCTATCCCATAACCTTACTAGGTCACTGGGGCACCAAAGATGACTTCGAAACAACCCCTTTCCACCTTGTCCTGTATTCTGCTGCCCTAGTTGAGCTGGCAAAATCCATAACTGTCGACTCTTTACCTCTTCTTCTGCCTACTTCTTCCTTTCACTGTGCCCTGCAGAATCGTCTTAGCTATACCAGGAGACCTTAAGACGTGACCAAACCACCTTAGTTTCCGTTTCCTGACCAGCGTCAGGAGTTCATCATATCCTCCAATGGCTGCTTGGATCTTTCATCGGCGAACCGCAGATTGGTAACGTTTCTGCCGCCTATGCTAACCTTTCCGACATGTTATTCCGGAGCATCAGATATGATCAATTCGAGAAAAATGTTGAAGAGCGTGGGTGACATTAGACATCCTTGTCTTACTCCAACTGTTCTTAACCATTCTCCTTAGCTGCCAACAAGGAACTCTCAGCACTAAGTATATTTTCAATAACAATATTATTTTTTCAGATTATTGCGCACAAAATTACCTTTTGATCTTTCCTTATAAAAACACTTTTCTAACATTAACAAATGCTGCATTTTTGGAGTCTGAATTGTGAGAAACAACATAAAGAAGGCATATGCTAAGTTTTGGAAAGATCAGTGGTATTTTGAGTGTTTTATGCACATTTTTGTCTTTGCCCCAAATCAGTGATTATCACCACCTTAAGTCGTATTGCAACAATATTTAAACCATATTTCCGAAATTTCTGTTTTAACCATCGGGGTTCAACAGGTGTACTTTTTTTCTCTAGCATTTCTATGATGTACCAAAAGGTTCAAACCTACCGATACCGGTCCACGTATAAAAATATAATTGCATTTGTAAATTTTATCACTGGACCGATAAAATTTATAGGTGCACCGCTATCTTACAGGTCCACCTATATTTCATCAGTCCACCGATACTTAGAATTTATAGGTGCATCTATAAAGATAGGGTCCCTGAAAATTTTTGTCGGTGGATAGATATTGATGTTTGTTCAATTTCGGCGTCGTGAACTGTTCATATGTTTTATAACAGCAGTTAGACCAATCACACGTGAATATCGGCTAGAGAGGATATATGATTGTTAGATCAGCGCCAAAACGGGTCATGATAAATATATACGTGGACCGCTAATTTCACCGGTGGACCTATAAATTTTATAAGTGGACCGTTTCTGTGTTGCTCTTGCAGCTAGCTCTAATCTTGATTTATCTCAGCATTTAATCTTGATTTATAGGTTTGGTTTTCTCCCTTGATGTGTTAGAAGTATTTCTCAAGGACCGAATAACTTGTATGTTTATGAACTACATCAGAATTAAGGGCGATGGTTATGATCAATAATCAGTTTAACACACACACACACACACACACACACACACACCAGTAAAGCACCAACGGTTCCTAGGCGATGCATCTGTTTGCTTTACTATTATTGTCAGGCCCAGTAAAACCGGTTTAAACCCCCCAGTAGTTATTACTGACCGTCCCAAGGCGGTACTTTTGTTGCGGTTGCATTTGTTTTATGTTCGGTGCTGTTTAATTTATTGTGTTCTCATTTTAATCCTTCTATCATAAAAATAGAAAATAGGTGAAAATAATTGTTAAATGTTTTTCATATAATTTGCTTAGTCCGTTGTAACCCGTCTGTTGGTCTAATTTATTTAGTTCAATAAAGATAGCTGAGTTGCCATCTACTTGGGAAAGAGCTGCTGACTCGGCTTATCACTTGTAATTTATTGTTTGCTGGGAAGTCTTTGTCAATATTTCCCTTTGATGTTGGGGATAGGGTTTGCGATCTGATTCAGTCAGTTCCTGAAGTGTAGTTACTCTTTAAATTTCTAGTTCTAGTATTTCACGTTCTGTACATTTTTAAGAGTAGCCTCATTGCCAGTTGCTAGAAAGAGTTGACCTTTTTGCTTAGCGCTAATCTTGCCTGCTTTACATTTATTTTGTTCCCAATTGGGGGTTTAGCACAGGATGTGTTTAGCAATTGTATCGTTGCCTGATCATTGTCTTATATATCTACCAAGTCTAGTAATCTTTCTGAACTTGTAAACTAACTCACGTTTACATGATTGAACTATTCTTCATTACCAACAATCCCTGGAAGGTTAAATCATTATTAGGCTTTCAACTATATTAAAGGGCACGCATGCATGGTTAAAGAATGGCTTACATGATATTAGCACGTTTACCTTATGTTTTTTAAAACATATTTATCATCTGTTTTGTAACAAAGGCACGTGTAGAAAGATAAAATCCAGAAATAACAAATGCAGACGTATGCCGCTCTGCGTACAATTTAGCATATTAAGTTGAGTTTGATTTGAGTCCAAGGTATCCATTAGGGTCATATGGGAAAAGAATAGCTCATATACGTGTAGAGTAAGGTCTTATGGCAGCTTGTCTGTAACAATGCTATCCCAGGATTCACATATTGTGCATGCGAATAGAAAATTCTCTGATAACATTATACTAAAATGTAGGATAGTACACTGGCCGCGTGTCGCTTAGAACGTTTGGTTCATGAGATTCCAATTATGCTGTTATAAATATAATTGCGCGTACTAACATGATTGGGTTTGACTTTTAAATACATTCAAACTAATGTAGAGAATTCACGTTAATACGTTTACGTTTTTCCTGGTAACCTGGATTTTGCCTTGCCACAGGACGAAATAGTTGGAAACAAGTAATTAAAACCTGATGAACTGAATACTTAATATCTATTTTTGAGCAACAAGAGCATCTGAAGTGCTTAGTGTATACATACGATATTTTTTAGTACTTACATTTTAAACAAGAACTGTGTTTTAAAAAGATAATCGGCTTAGAGTAAATAGAAGTGTGTATTGGATAATGTATGAATCGGGTACAAAATGTACATGTAGGATATCGAATTTGCTGAGCAGATTGTACAGATGCGCATGCTGATATGCATTTTTATTGTTGGTTTTTGGGGTTTCATGATGTAGAAATTTGATTTGGGTCCGTCTGTGTTGCACCTAACAATGACCTTTGGTTTGCTGACCGCCCCACATATAAACTTAAAAGTGTCGCAGTTTCAACATAACATCAACAACTAAGCCAACAATAATTACTTAATTTCGTCTTTGATTTCTATGTCAAGTTATCTTGTTACATATGCGACATAATAGGCGAAATGTTCTTGGCAAAAAGCGATTTTGACCGAAATATATGGATTCATCACGACACGGTTTATAGGCCAACAGTCAAATGAAACTTGGATTAGAAAGAAAAAGTGAAAATAAGCAAGCTTCTTACATCAAACACCCGGGGATATTTATATTGGCCAATAAAGTACTTAAAATGTAGGTCAATATTAAGGCTATACGACTAAAGCCGAAAAACTTATGTGTTTCTAGTTTTTCCAGTAAAACTAAAGTTCATCAGTCTTAATATAGGCTGCCTTGTTGAAACACGAAATTATAGTATCCTTTCTCTGGCTTTCATTGCCAGTTCATTCAGGGTCACTGAAGAGAATTTAGTATTCGAAACTGTACAGTCTGGCCCATACTCTCCTTTTGAATATTTTCTCTGCTCTTTAAGGAACTAACTTTTATATTTTATTCAATTCTGTTACAAACAACCTCGACAAACACCACCCACAGTAAAATTGCTTACATCTGCTTTCAAAATTGTGCGTATGTATTCGTGTACGTGCGTAGTTTTGTGTTTCATACCACGTTTCCGGGTATATGTTTAAGACTCTGAAGTGCGTATAGGTCGTAGCTTTTCATCCGTTTGAACATACCCATTCGGTTGTAGAATAAAACAGATTGATTAAAAGAACCGCCGTTTCTTTAATTAACGGGAAATTGTTCTTTTAATTAATTTGTCACATGATGTCACTGTTATTCAGTGGATAAAATTATGTCATAAAAATCATATGAGTACACACGTATAACATTTGGCGCGGACATTTTATTGACAACAACCGTGCTATCAATGCGTATTCTTACTGGAATAATGTTCATTTGAAGGTGATAAATTTTCCTTTAGAAAGGGTCATATGATAAACAGAATCTTACACTCGTGGTCATTTCATACGAACTTTTATGATTTTTCGCCGGAGGTTTGTTTCATAAAATTAATATGAATTGACCACTCGTACAAGATCCTCCATATCTGTCTATTTCTGCTAGCAAATAGAGAGGACAACAGACGTGAAGACTCCCATATTCACGGGAAAATCAGTCTTTTGCCATAAATAAAATTTATCAAATATTATCAAATTGCATTGATGCCCACACCTCGTTCCTTGTGAGAGGGATTTGAAAGACAGTCATTCGCAATCACCGAAAAAGCTGTTATCCGACCCTCTATCCCAAATATTTTATTAATCTGTAAAATAGTATTGAGGTCTAAGGCAAAATAGCTTAACCGTAAAGTACTTGTCACACTGATATTCGCATTTTACCAGGCTCTTTCTACTCCCATACTGACCCGCTGTTTTAAGAACGATTCATAATAATAATAATAAAAAGACAAAATAACTGAACCATGCTATCTGTGCCAGAGTTACAAACGAAGAGTACGATTTTCTTTTTTTTTTTTTTTTTTTTTTTTTTTGTCATTTTAAACTGACCCAATAGTCCAAACTTTAAGCAAATCCGAATATATAATACAAAATCTAAGGAGTATGTCATAGGCACAGTAGTCTGCATGAGTAACTTGATGTTACTGCCCTTACATGCTATCAGACAAAGCATCAACTCTCTTACCCGAAGGTATTATCAGGCGATGCGAAGAAAGACACTTACTATATAGCTACACATATGAAATGAATAGACGAGGAGCAACGATATCGATATTTCTCGATATTGGCACGCAATAACAAAATTGCATCCTTTCTGTAGATCAAAAAAGCATTTTTGAAATTAAATTACAAATCTCAGCATTTATAACCGTTCAGAAATCTATGGCGTGATTTGTTCTTGACATCATGCGATATATGACGCCATGCAAAACTCAGAGTAAATCTAAAAGCTCTTAAGTCACAGTTACAGCAGCAAAACTGATGGATTTTCGAAAACCTTGGTTTTCTGACTCTTTTGCTCTGCAAACCTGCAACAGTGCAAAAATGATACTGTGGATATATTGCACTAGTGTAGAAATGATAATCGCTGTCTGATTTGCTTCTGGTGCTGTTGTTTAAAACAGTATTTGCGGTGCCAAATCAATCAGTATGAGACACAGAAGTTGAAAACATTTTTATAGCTATATTACAAAAGGCTTATTGCACTGATATTGGGGAATATTGTCCTTCTTTGGGATATCTATGGACGCTCGCAAGCTCGCGCCTTCCGATGTCCCAACTCGGAACAATATTCCGCAATATCAGTGCAATATCCCTATAATCTAAAACCTCAACTTCAGATCAACAATCATAGACTTTGACCTCTGGTGCTTTTCGTTGGCATAATCTGGCTCCCGGATAGCATAGAACAACAGACTTTTGTCTAGGTAGGATCCATATCAAGTCTACATCACCTATATTAAAACGTAACAGAAATATATTTTCAAAGAGAATCACTTAGTAATGCATACAGGTACAGTCCCGCTTCCGGTTTTCTGCACTTATTTGACGACATACGATCATTCAGTTAACAACATAGGTCGTTTCGTTATAGCTCCAGGTCAGTTCCTTCAAAACGATCATTCCATTCCGATCATTACGCTCAGTCACTTCAATTTGATACTGGTTCCCGAAGTACACACTGATAAAGGGTCTCAGGATGAGAACCAGTCATCGATCATTCCGATCGATCGTTCCGCTTGATACTGGTTCCCGAAGTGCGCACTGGTAAATGGTCTAAGGCCGAGAATCAGTACATTTCGATAAGTCCGCTGTTACGTTCGGCAGATTCGTCACTTTTTGTTGTTATCTTATTTTTCTATTGTTTCTTTCTTTTTCTCTCTTTTTTTTTATTTTGGTATTTCGCTCTCTGATTTACAATTAACGGAATAAAAGCTCTCGCGGATTCTGTATACATTCGACAGGCCGTATTTTTCTTTCTGCTAAAGAGACGTGTTTTCCGAGATAAACTGGACTCCTTTCCTGCAGTTTAACACAGGGTATAATCGATTCCGCTAATTTTCGCCTCCAGCAGAGACTGTACATCATATTTGGCTTCCGCCGAGACTCCGCAATCTTTTGCTTCCTGCCGAGACTTCTGTACGATATATGGCTTCCTGCAGACTGTCCACGTGATTCTGCTTCCTGCCGAGGCTCTCGGCAGGAAGCAGAGTCACGCGGACAGTCTCGGCAGGAAGCCATTATTCGAGGAAAGCAAAATATCGCGGACAGTCTCGGCGGAAGCCAAATATGACGGACAGTCTCTGCAGGAAGCGAAAATTGGCGGACTGGTTTATACCCTGTGTTTAATAAAAAGAGCAAATGCCTTTCCAAACAGAGCTGTCGAGATGGGGAGCAGATATTTCCCTAACCTTTTTTCTTATCACACTCTTTCCTGTCTTTGTTGGACACAGCCAATCGCCATTCTAGTCGCCACTATGGTAGTTTACATGAGAAAAGGTTATATGTTAGTGCACTATTTTGTTGTTTAACGTTGCCTGCTGTAAAACTAACACAAATGTCATCTAAAAAAAATACTCTTTTAATGTTTATCCCACCCATGAAACTAATATGGGAATGATTGCATAAACCGCAGGTTTGCACTATAATCACTGTGTGAGTCTGTCCGTCCGCTTTCAGTTAGCAAAAACCGTTATCAGTTAGCGAAAACGCTTATAACTCTTGAACAGCATGGGATATTTTGACAAAATTTTGCATACTTATACATGTCAACATTGTCTAACGACTCAAATGCATAACAACCTTATTTGAAGGACGAGGCTTTGCCGAGCACAAGTTAAAATTTTACGGCCAACTCCTGAAAATGCTCATAACTCTTGAACACCATGGTAAATATGGTTCAAATTTTGTATGCTTATGTATTTTAACATAGTCCAGCCACCGGAATGCAAAAGAGTGACGAGGCTTCACCGAGCATCAATTTGGCCGGTCGAGCTCTTTTATTGAAAATGCTCATAACTCTTGGACCGCTTGGTATATTTGCTTCAAATTTTGTATACTTATGTCATTTAACATTGCCCAGCCACTGGTATACACAACAGTGACGAGGCTTCACTGAGCATCAATTTGGCCGGTCGAGCTCTTTTATTGAAAATGCTCATAACTCTTGGACCGCTTGGTATATTTGCTTCAAATTTTGTATACTTATGTCATTTAACATTGCCCAGCCACTGGTATGCAAAACAGTGACGAGGCTTCACCAAGCATCAATTTGGCTGGTCGAGCTCTTTTATTGAAAATGCTCATAACTCTTGGACCGCTTGGTATATTTGCTTCAAATTTTGTATACTTATGTAATTTAACATTGCCCAGCCACTGGTATGCAAAACAGTTACGAGGCTTCACTGAGCATCAATTTGTCCGGTCGAGCTCTTTTATTGAAAATGCTCATAACTCTTGGACCGCTAGGTATATTTGCTTCAAATTTTGTATACTTATGTAATTTAACATTGCCCAGCCACTGGTATGCAAAACAGTGACGAGGCTACACTGAGCATCAATTTGGCCGGTCGAGCTCTTTTATTGAAAATAACTCTTGGACCGCTTCGTATATTTGCTTCAAATTTTGTATACTTATGTAATTTAACATTGCCCAGACACTGGTATGCAAAACTTCTTATTGCACAACCCGCAGGTTTGCACTATAATCACTGTGTGAGTCCATCCGTCCGTTAGCAGTTAGCGAAAACGCTTATAACTGTTGAACCGCATTCTATATTTGATAAAATTTTGCATACCTATACATGTCCACATTATCTAACGACTTGCATGCATAACCGTCTTTTTTGATGGATGAGGCTTTGCTGAGCACAAGTTGAAAATTTACGGTCAAGTAGTGAAAATGCTCATAACTAAATGTCAATCGGACATCCTCACCAATATTTACGGAGCTGGCTGAATAAGAGTGCGAACAGCGAAGACTCGGATCAGCCTACACATATGATTGTTTGATTAGGGTACATGTTGTCTGATTAGGGTACATGTTGACCCGAGAAAGATCGAGCTTAAGAAGCTATGAGGTTGCGGGGATTTGCAGGCTGAACTGAGTCTTTGCTTTTCATACATGCGAAAAGGCGCCATTTCTCAGAGCAATTCTTGTCATGTATAGCGATAATGTGCACGTGCGCTAAAGTGAGTTTGGGAAAGATACATGAACGACAGATGAGAAACCCGGGTTGCAAATGAAATAAATTGTCATAACGACAAACTCTTCTTTCCCGTAACTTCTTAAATACTTGTGACAGGGTTATGGTTCTTGTGCAATGTACTTTCTCTCATTGTCCTCTATCAATGTGTGAAGTCCTTATAATTCCACAGACATGCTCCGGAAAAGCAAAATATTGAAAAACACTGGAAAGGGACTATACTTCGTAAACACTTGTGACAGGGTCACGATTCTTGTGCATTGCACTTCCCCTCGGTGTCTTCTATCAATGTGTGAAGTTTCATTTAGTTCCCCCTAATACTTTCAGAGAAATGCTCCAGACACAAGTGTGACGGACGAACAGACAAAGCGGTAACTATATGCTCACCCTTCGGGGAGCAAAAAAAAAGTAAGATGCACATGGTGATACATGTTAAGTATAATTTTCATATAATTCTGTTCATTGATTACCTATGGCTAAATTTGTCAATCTTAAATTGATTCAAGGGCAATAAGTCATGCACTACTGATGTCATTCTGATGAAACTTTATGTGCTTAACTGCATTAAGGTGATACATATTTAGTATAAGTTTCATATACATGTAATGACATAGTTATGGCTGAATTTGTCAATCTTAAATTGATTCAGTGGCAATAGCTCATGCACTACTGATGCCATTCTGATAAAACTGTATATGCAGAACTGAGTTATTGTGATACATGTTCAGTTTAACTTGCATGAAGTTTCAGTATTTGGTTACTTAGTTATCGTCCATTTCGTTGGTTTTAAGTGGTCAATTCAGTGGTGATAAGTCATGCACTACTAAAGCCAGTCTGATGAAACTTCACGAAGATATCCCAACTGGTTATCTTGTTATGGGGGGCACAAGACTTGCAGGGGAAAATTAAGCAAAAGGGCTTAACTTGGAAACTAAGGAATGGAGAGCAACCATTCTTGTACGTGACACATTGCCTAATACATATGCCTACAAAATTTCATGAAGACATCCTAAATGGTTTCTGAGTTATGGCGCACACAAGAATGTTGATGGACGGACAGCGCCATGACATAATACATCTGTTTTTTACAAAACAGCGATCTAAAAATCACTATTAAGACATTGACAAGGACAACAGCTGTGTCACTCAGTAATACTGAAATTTATTCAACTCTTTACCTGCAACCCTAATGATCTATTCATGCAATCTAATATGACTTTGCCTATCACTTTGACAGCAGTAACTCAGTAATACTGAAATTCATATAACTCTTCCTGCAATCCTAATGATTGATTCATGCACATTTGATATGATTTTGCCTATCACTTTGCAAGCACTGTTGGCTTAGAACTGGCACACTCTGTTAGCTGTACCCAGGTTTAATTCTTCATGGAGGCTTTAATCTTCACACCACAAACAAGGTTCCATAGCACTCAGTCTTTCATTATCATCCTACCATTTTCTCAGTACAATTGAAATATTGTTGATAGGGACATAACTCACAGCCATCTAGCTAAGACAGGATAATAGTAACCAGAGGGCCATATTGGCCCTGGATTGCTCATAAGGGCTTACATTACCCATGTTCCAACTTCACCTAAATATTGTTCAAACACACATTCGGACAAAGTTTGAAAAAGATCCAATGGAAAATGAAGCATGTATTGTGTACCTGTAGCTGGAATTTTTCTAAGATTTGACCTAGTTTAGGGCCAAATGTGACCCAGTTTTCAAACTTCATGGAGATAAACATTCTGACAAAGTTTCTTGAAGATTGGGTCAAAACAGTGCCCTCTAGAGTGTACACGTTTTTTTCTAAGATTTAACCTAGTGACTAGATTTAAACCCCACATAACCCAGTTTCAAGTTTGGCATACATTTTATGGGGATTTATAAACATTCTGACATAGTTTCATGAAGATTAGATCAAACTTGTGACCTCTAGAATGTACACAATGTTTCCAAAATTTGACCTGGTGATCAAGTGTTTCGTGACATGACCAAGTTTATATTTTGTTCTATATTTGATGGAGACAAACATTCTGACAAAAGTTTCATGGAAATTGGATCAAAACTGGCCCTCTAGCGTCTACATAAGGTTTTTCTATCATGTGACCTAGTTTTTGCTACAACATGATCCAGTTTCTAGCTTGGCTAAATTTGATCTCACGCGAGATTTTATGCCCGTCCATGATACCTGCATGTTTGAAGAAGTTCCCATCAAAACTGAAGGCCCTAAGGCTCTGACAAGGTCAAATAAGGGCTATTTTAGCACTCTACGACCAATTATTCAATATGGCCAAATTTCGAATGCACCCACCCGAACTATCAGCAAGTTAGATCAAGTTTTGATAAACTAGAAAATGTGTTTATGAAACACTATGCCCCCAACCATATGCTTGCCTCTAAAGAAGGTTCATCCAATAATGCTTGTACCTTTGTACCATGGGCTTCAATGCACTAAGTCGAAAAAGGGACTTAACTCAGTCAAAAATTCACAATTTTTTTTCGAAAGTTAATCAGGTCATCTACACCTTGGGCAATATCTTCCTGCAAAAAATCATGATCCTAGCATCAGGGGTACTCCAGATATTTTGTTCACAAGGTTCCATAGGCTAACAATGCATTAAGTTGAAAAAGGGGCATAACTAAATCATAAATTCACAATTTGTTTTCAAAAGTTAATCAGGTCATCTACACCTTAGGCAGTATCTTTCTGCAAACTAGAAAATGTGTTTATGAAACACTATGCCCCCAACCATATGCTTGCCTCTAAAGGTTCATCCAATAATGCTTGTACCTTTGTACCATAGGCTTCAATGTACTAAGTCGAAAAAGGGGCTTAACTCAGTCAAAAATTTACGAATTGTTTTCGAAAGTTAATCAGGTCATCTACACCTTGGGCAATATGAACCTGCAAAAATCATGATCCTAGCATCAGGGGTTCTCCAGATATTTTGTTCACAAGGTTCCATAGGCAAATAATGCACTAAGTTGAAAAAGGGGCATAACTCATACAAAAATTCACGATTTTTTTTCAAAAGCTAATCAGGTCATCTACACCATAGGCAGTATCTTCCTGCAAAAAATCATGCTCCTAGCATCAGGGGTTCTTGAGATATTTTGTTCACAAGGTTCCATAGGCTTACAATACACTAAGTCAAAAAGAGGGCATAACTCGGTCAAAAATTCACAAATTTGTTTCAAAAGTTAATCAGGTCATCTACACCTTGGGCATTGTCATCCTGCAAAACCTCATGATCCTAGCATCAGGGGTTCTTGAGATATTTTGTTCACAAGGTTCCACAGGCTAACTCGAAAAAGGGGCATAACTCAGAAAATATGTGACCCACGTAAAAAAGAAAAAATATGTGTTCGCTTATTTTTCATACTGATCATGTGTTTAAAGTTTCAAGTTCCTAGCTCTTACGGTTCTTGACTGGGTGTAAAGGTACCTTTATACCATAGGCTTCAATGCATTAAGTCGAAAAAGGGGCATAACTCGATAAAAAATTTACGATTTTTTTTCAAAAGTTAATCAGGTCATCTACACCTTAGGGAGTATCTTCCTGCAAAATATCATGATCCTAGCATCAGGGGTTCTTGAGATATTTTGTTCACAAGGTTCCATAGGCTTACAATGCACTAAGTCGAAAAAGGGTCATAACTCGATCAACAAGAATTTAAGAAATATGCTCAAAAGTAAATCAGTTCATCTACATCTTGGTCTGTAACTGTATGCCAAATATAAATGTGCTAGCTTAAGCGGTTCTTCAGATATTTTGTTCACAAGGTTATTCCTATATAAAATGCTTAAGGCCTGAAAAGGGGAATAACTCAACCAAAAAATTACGATATATGCTCAAAAGTTAATCAATTCATCTACACCTTAGTCCAAACCAGCATGCTAAATTTAAGGACCCTAGCTTATGCGGTTCTTTAGATATTTTGTTCACAAGGTTGTTCCTATACAAATGCCTATGTCCGAAAAAGGGGAATAACTCAACTGAGAATTATTGAAATAGGCTCAAAAGTTAATCAGTTCATTTAGCCCTTAGTCTGTAACTGTATGCCAAATATCAGGATCCTAGCTTAAGGGGTTCTTCAGATATTTTGTTCACAAGGTTCCATAGGCTTACAATGCACTAAGCTGAAAAAGGGGCATAACTCGGTCAAAAATTTATAAAAAAATTTCACAAGTTAATCAGGTCTTCTACACCTTGGGCAATGTTATCCTGCAAAAAATCATGATCCTAGCAGCAGGGGTTCTCAAGATATTTTGTTCACAAGGTTCCATAGGCTAAGTCGAAAAAGGGGCATAACTCTGGAAATACGTGACCGGCGGAAAAAAGAAAAAATACGGGTCCGCTTATTTTTCATGTACATACCACATGTGAAATTTCAAGATCCTAGCATTAGCGGTTCTTGAGTTTCCTATCTGCCATAAAGCGTTACGGACGGACGGACATACGGACAGACGGATGGACAGGCCCAAACCAATATGCCCCCTCAACTTCTCCGAAGTTGGGGGCATAAAAATCATGCTCCTAGCGTCAGGGGTACTCCAGATATTTTGTTCACAAGGTTCCATAGGCTTACAATGCACTAAGTCTAAAAAGGGGCATAACTCGGTCAAAAATTCATGATTTTTTTTCAAAAGTTAATCAGGTCATCTACATCTTGGGCAATGTCTTCCTGCAAAATTACATGATCCTAGCATCAGGGATTCTTGAGATATTTTGTTCACAAGGTTCCATAGGCTTACAATGCACTAAGTCAAAAAAGGGGCATAACTCGGTCAAAAATTCACGATTTTTTTTCAAAAATAAATCAGGTCATCTACATCTTGGACAATGTCTTCCTGCAAAATTACATGATCCTAGCATCAGGGGTTCTTGAGATATTTTGTTCACAAGGTTCCTTAGACTAAGTTGAAAAAGGGGCATAACTCTGTAAATATATGACCGGCGAAAAAAAGAAAAAATACGGGTTTGCTCTTTTTTCATGTACATGCCATATATAAAATTTCAAGGTCCTAGCATAAGCGGTTCTTGAGTTTCACACCTGCCAAAAAGCGTTACGGACGGACAGACGGACGGACTCACGGATGGACGGACGGACAGGCCCAAACCAATATGCCCCCTCAACTTCTCCGAAGTTGGGGGCATAAAAATAAAGCTGCTATGCCCAGGAAAATGTTTTTTCCCATTTTTAAGCTTTGGGGAAATTTCTTATTGCTCAAAGGCAAGTAACCTGAACAGAATAATCAAAACCTAACCCATATTCAAATTCATTTGAGATTTTATGCCTGTCCCAGGTACCTGCAAGTTTGAAGAAGTTACAATCAAAACTGAACGCCCTATGGCCCCAACATGGTCGAAATAAAATTTTTAGCACTGAAGGGCAAGTAACTCTAGGACTAATTGTTCAATATGGCTAAATTTCAAACTCTTCCAAGACTTTATGCCTGTCCTAGTTATCAGGAAGTTTGATCAAGTTTTGATCCAAAATGAAGTTGCTATGCTAGGGACAACTATTTCTTCATTGTAAGTCTGTGGGAGAGTAACTCTTAACTGAACAATCAGACATGGCAAAGATTTGAACTCATCTGAGATTTTATCTCGGATTTTATGCCTGTCGTTTAAAGAAAATACCATCAAAACATAAGGCCCTATGGCCCGGACAAGGTCAAATATGGGCTTTTTTAGCACTCAAGGGCAAGTAACTTTTAAGACCATTACTCAATATGGCTGAATTTCAAACTTATCCAAGACTTTATGCCTGTCCTGGTTATCGGCAAGTTTGATCAAGTTTTGATAAAAGTTGCTATGCCTAGGACAACATTTTCTCCATTATAAGTCTATGGGGAAATTTTTTGTCACTCAGAGTAACTCTAAAGTGAATAATCAGGCATGGCCGAAATTGAAATTCATATGAGATTTTATAGCCTGTCCTGAATACCCCCAAGTTTGAAGAGGTTCCGATCAAAATTGAAGGTGCTATCGCATGGACAACATTTTCCCCTTTACAAGTCTATGTGACCTTTTTGTTGCCATGGAAACCACAGTTTTGAATCAATATGTCCCAACATTATATGCAGTCAATTCCCCCATCCCAACAATACTACGCATAAAATTTGCTCAACATTGGCCTGCTGGTTTCAGAGATATTGATGTTTAAGAGTGTGGACGATGACGGACGACAGACCAAGCCCATACTATAAGCTCACCTGATGGTGAACTAATAATTTAAGGATAATATTCCATATCTAGCCATTAAAACCTGTTGTGACTCCTCATTAGAACCAGTCAGGGGAAATGACAAAAATATCTCAGAAAACTTCGAATCTGTTCTTTTGTGTATACCACTGACTCAGTGTCATCCAGGTACCACAATGACCCTAAGTATTGGGACAATCATGGGCAAACAATGAAGACCCAGGTCAGTCTGCTTCTGTAAGAGGACTCTATCAGTGTCTGATCTAGGTTTTCATCAAATTTTAGAGTATATAGTGTCTGATAACAATAGCTTGCCCATGAGCACTTTGTACTTAGGTGAGCGGAAAAAAAAATCTAAGAACGGGAAAGGAAAGCAAGTCTACTGATACTGCAGTTTCTGTCATATATTTTCCTGTTTACACAAAGTCAATTTGAATACTCAAGTATTTTTCCTTCATTAGTCCCAGTGTCAAGTTCTGTGGAACATCCACTTTGTTTCATCTAATACAGCTGCATGATTCTGTAGCACTCACATGCTGATCTTTCAAAAATTCATTTCATTAATAATTAAAGTTTAAAACTCTGATGAAAAAAAAAAATATGGCATCTCTCTTTGAAGTAGCAGAATTTTGAAATATTGATGAACTTCCACTCCTGTAGCTTAAATCCAGTTACACCTTGTCCTATATGTATGAAGAGATAAGAGTAGAACTGAACACAGCATAACTCAATTTCTCGAAAAACGATTTTTTAGCATTGTTGAATTTTACACCCTTACAGGGTTTATGCCTGAGAAATGAAATTTCATCCTTGTGGGTCTGAACTCCTATAATGACTCCTGCTGGCAAAGTCATGTAGCTCATGTGTTGTCCCTTCCTTTTCTTCACAGAAGCACAAACCTGCAAAAAACAATTAGGTCTATTTGAAGTATGTGCTCAGAATATTATTCAGGGAGGTAATTTGTGTGGTTGTTCATTGTCAGTCAAAAGGAACTCTGTCTGCACCCACTTTCAGTTGCACCAATTTCCAGTACTGCTGAGAGATATCAGCATAGTTCAAAGCCAGTGAGAAATTCAGGAGATGACTTACATATAAGTGTTACGCTTACTGTCACATACTGTATTGCTTCAATTTGAATGAAATATTTGACTAAAATATTGTTTAAACCAAACGAGAAATTGACCACCCAACACAATTATTTATTTTAATGCATTTCTTCTAATAAAAGCCCTCTCTCTAATATTATGAACCCACTCATAAAATGCCAAATTCCACCAAGATCCGCTTTAGACCACTGAAATTTCTGATTTATTTGGGTGATTTTAAATAAAACTAGAATTGTTTTCCTACGAAAAAACAGATGTCTCCCCCCTTTTTGATGTCAAAAGGATCAGTCATTAAGACGCCAAGGGAAGAACAATATGTTTCCCTACCCTGAAGCAGGGATTCATAATAAGTAAAAAATATAAATGCAAGAGTTATAGTTGTTATGCTCTGCATGTCATGTAATGTTGACTGATATTCATATTTAGTTTTTGTCAAAAAATATAAATGCAAGAGTTACAGTGCTCTGCACGTCGTCTATTTATATGCTGACTGATATTTGTATGAAGTTTCATGAATATAGCTTAAACGGTTTTCAAGTTATAGAGCTTAGACGATTGAGACACGATTTTGTGAATGACAAAGTTCCAAGGGAAATAACTCAAATAGTATAAATGCTGTGCTCTGCAGGTTGTCTAGTGTTGACTGACATTTGTATGAAGTTTCGTGAATATAGCTTGTCCGGTTTTCAAGTAATAAAGCGATTGAGACACGATTTTGTGACTGACAAAGGTCCAAGGGAAATAACCCAAGAAGTATAAATGCAAGAGTTATGGTTCTTGCACTATGCAATTCTTCTAATGTTGATTGATATTTGTATGAAGTTTCGTGAATATAGCTCGAATGGTTTTCAAGTTATAGACCAGACACAACTGAGACACGATTTTGTGACTGACAAAGTACTAAGGGAAATAACTCAAATAGTATAAATGCTAAAGTTATGGTTCTTGCATTCTGCACGTCGTCTGATGTTGATTGATATTTGTATGAACTTTCATGAATATAGCTTGAATGGTTTTAAAGTTATAGACGGACTCGACTGAGACGCAATTTTGTGATGGACAAAGTTCCAAGGGAAATAACTCAAAAAGTATAAATGCCAGAGTTACCATTCTTGCACTCTGCACGTCGTCTCATGTTGATTGATATTTATATGAAGTTTCGCGAATATAGCTTGAGCGGTTTTCAAGTTATAGAACGGACACGATTGAAACACAATTTTGTGATGGACTAAGTTCCAAGGGAAATAACTCAAAAAGTATAAATGCCAGAGTTACCATTCTTGCACTCTGCACGTCGTCTCATGTTGATTGATATTTATATGAAGTTTCGCGAATATAGCTTGAGCGGTTTTCAAGTTATAGAACGGACACGATTGAAACACAATTTTGTGATGGACTAAGTTCCAAGGGAAATAACTCAAAAAGTATAAATGCCAGAGTTACCATTCTTGCACTCTGCACGTCGTCTCATGTTGATTGATATTTATATGAAGTTTCGCGAATATAGCTTGAG
Organism: Ctena decussata; assembly: GCA_963989385.1. Classification (NCBI taxonomy): domain Eukaryota; kingdom Metazoa; phylum Mollusca; class Bivalvia; order Lucinida; family Lucinidae; genus Ctena; species Ctena decussata. The sequence continues at coordinate 12,672,119 of OZ022512.1, forward strand.
CGGTTTTCAAGTTATAGAACGGACACGATTGAAACACAATTTTGTGATGGACTAAGTTCCAAGGGAAATAACTCAAAAAGTATAAATGCCAGAGTTACCATTCTTGCACTCTGCACCTCGTCTCATGTTGATTGATATTTATATGAAGTTTCGCGAATATAGCTTGAGCGGTTTTCAAGTTATAGAACGGACACGATTGAAACACAATTTTGTGATGGACTAAGTTCCAAGGGAAATAACTCAAAAAGTATAAACGCCAGAGTTACCATTCTTGCACTCTGCACGTCGTCTCATGTTGATTGATATTTATATGAAGTTTGGCGAATATAGCTTGAGCGGTTTTCAAGTTATAGAACGGACACGATTGAAACACAATTTTGTGATGGACTAAGTTCCAAGGGAAATAACTCAAAAAGTATAAATGCCAGAGTTACCATTCTTGCACTCTGCACGTCGTCTCATGTTGATTGATATTTATATGAAGTTTCGCGAATATAGCTTGAGCGGTTTTCAAGTTATAGAACGGACACGATTGAAACACAATTTTGTGATGGACTAAGTTCCAAGGGAAATAACTCAAAAAGTATAAATGCCAGAGTTACCATTCTTGCACTCTGCACGTCGTCTCATGTTGATTGATATTTATATGAAGTTTCGCGAATATAGCTTGAGCGGTTTTCAAGTTATAGAACGGACACGATTTGTGACAGACAGACGGACGGACGGACAGATGGACAGACGCCCGGGGAAAAACAATATGTCTCCCGACCCTGAAGGGGGGAGACATAATGAGTCTTTTTCATTTCCTCGAGATATCTGATGAAAGAAAGCTTTTTGTACACTTTATTTAATGTCAGAGTATGCATTGCAATGATTATAATAGTGGTCTAAAGTTTTACTTTCAAGCTTCAATTATAACTTACAAAATGATGGCTCAAAAAAGGGTCAATTTTGTCCCGAGTGTAATGCAAAAAGTGTGACATTTTACTAAAATTGTTTCTTTACCTCTTTGTATGATTAAAATGACTGTTTTTAAATATATGCTTTATCATTTCATTAAAAGTTTCATTACTGGGCCTTCAGACCCACATATAATATATTGTTTTGTCTTTAATTTTGATATTGCATGCATGGTGTGCACTTAAATAAGGTTTGGTGCAAAAATGTCCCGAGTGTAACAAATCTGACTAAATTTGTCAAATTTCTGCTACAAATAGAAGTCAGAATTTTTTTTCACTTTTCTCGTTTTTTTTTTTAAAACCACCCATTTACCAAATTTTGTCTAGTGTAGAGAATGACATTGATAGAACTTGTGAAATGCAATACATGAAACACAGTACTTTGCTGTGAAATTGCAGGTACATAGTTTATGGATGACTACTCTGCTTCTAATGACTATATCCAATATACCACAACAGTTCCTAGTACTGAGACAGATAGGTCTGAGCAAACAGTGCGGACCCACATCGGACTGCTTCTAAAGCAGTCTGTTTCGGGTCTACACTTTGCTACTCCATCTGCATCTTTTGGTTGCATTACAACATTGTAAAACCAAACTGTTCCATTTTTTGGACAATTTTTACTAATTAATTCAGGTGTTCTAATTTTAACAGTAATTTCCTATTTGGAAAAATGACCAGGTAAAGAAATTAGGCGGGATAAATCACAATGGGTCTGGATAGCATAGCACACAAGGGTGTCATGCATAGAATGGGGATATGCCTCTCCTTTGGAACAGTGCTACCATTCCCTTCACATGTAAGACCATACAACTAACGTCAGCCACTGTGATTGTGATGGGGAAGTTTGGTACAGTTTTGAAAGATTGATCTGAGCTGAAATCAAAACTAAGTGAAACTTGACATGAAGTCCTTTTTTTTTCTTCAAGAAAGTAGCTCACTGTGTCCTGGTTTGGAATTGCTGAGGCACAAACTGGGAGATAAATTGGGTAATGGTCATTACTAATTTTTTATTTTTTTTTAATGGGTGGTGGGTGGGGGGACAGGGGACGGGTTCAAAATAACAAAATAACTACAAAGTTTTAAACGGTTCTTTATGATATTGTATTTCTTTTCAAAAAATGCCCCAAGGGTGTTTCAATTCACATTCCTGAAAATGAGGGCCTGGATGGGGAGGGGAAAGAGGGGTGGGGAGGGTCTGGAATTCTCTAAACAATAAAAAATTAGCCCAATTATTCTCATTCTTTAAAATTTTTGCTTATTCTTTCAAAAATTGCCATGCATTCTCTTTTTCCGTTTCAGTACAAAAATGGCCATTATTCTCTAATCAATATTAAAATCCCATTTTTGAGTAATAAATTTCAAATCTACAAATTACAAATCTATTCTGGTGTTCAGTGGCCTACACCCAATCTTTGTGGAATTTGTCCATTTTTCTTACAATCAATAGTGATGGGGTGCTTTGATTGAATATGTGGCAGTTCTTATAAGAAATGCATTATGTGCAAAACTGGAATGCTCAGATTAGACTGCACCTTCCCATAGGTTTGCGTAAACAATCCTGGAGAGCTGATGGAGTGAAATAGCCCAGATTGATTTGAGCATTATTAAAACCTGACTTTTAATTTCTTCTTTTCCTATACCGCCATAGAAGCTCAATTGGTGCAAAGCTAGCAGTCCAAATTTGATTCTAGCTGGAAGTGACAATCTCTTCAATTCTCAACTGGGTTCAATTGAAGACAGCCCTTCATTAAAACCCTTCCATCATCCCAATATGACTGAACTACTGTTCACAAGGGCATAAAATTGCTTGATTGATTAAAAAATAAACAATGTGCACAACAGGTTCTTCTGTACCTTCTGCTACCATAAAAATCATAAATGTTGGGACAGAAGGTGCATGAGCAAACTGTGAGCAGGTCAGACTGCACATGAAGGAGCACTATGATCAGGGTTCTCACTATTTCTAGTATAATGGTAAAAGCAAATGGGCTTGTGTTCAAATATTACAAAAGGTCAGAGGTCAGGCTGTCCCAATATTTACCATAAAAATTCTAAATATTGGGACACCAAAAATAATTACCATAATTGTCCTAAAATTGGAACAGTTTGGTTTTACAGTGCAGTAGTGTGTCCAAAAATTCAAATGGGGTGGCAAATAGTGTAAACCCTGATCAGTCTGCTACTTGAGGAACAGTCTGATCTGGGTTTGTACTATTTGCTCACACCTAACTGTCCCAATATATAGAGTTTTTATGGCATTTGGTAGTCTTTTTCTTCCAGTTCATGTATACTGAGTTTGGAGTGCCTTGAAACCTATAATCCCCATGAGGTGTCATAAAATCCACAATACCCCAAAACAGTCAATAAACATCCTGCAAATTCAACTTTGGCAGACAGATCATATAATTTCTGAAGGTCTAGGAGTCTCTCTAAGAGAATATCATGTAATTATTGCCAAATACAAATTAGAAGAATAAAAAGAAAAAGATAAATAAAATAAAAAAATAACAATAAATAAATAAATTAAAAGAAACACATATACACACACACACACCAAGAACTCTCATTTCTCAGACAAGGAAATGAGAAAAGTATTTCAAATATGAAATAGAAGGCTATGACTAGCATCTTATGACTTTATTGCAACAATTGTAAAAACTCTCTATCTTGGACAGACAGGTCTGAAGAAAAAGTTAGTGCAAACCTATATAAGACTGCTCCTGAAAAGTGCAATTTGATCAGCGTCTACATACTGTTGGTTTACATACTGTTTGCCATATTCCACCTGCATCTTTTAAATGCACTACTGGAGAATGCATTTTAAAGACAACTGTGGTACTTGTTTCAGGTGTCCCAATTATTAGAATTTTTACCATGATTTACCACAATGTCAATAGAACAAATTGCTCTTTTGCGGACCAATTGGGATTTCAAACTTTCTGTAGCCCTGCTCATCGGATGATGATGGTGGGTAATAGGTTAAAACTTTACTTTGATTTTAATCCTAATAAACACTGCCCTCCATTTTTTAGGGGGGGGGGGGGGGGGGAGGGGGGGGGGAGAGAAAAAAAAAAAAAAAACACTTATTGTAAAATTCTGTACAGAGACAGACTGTGAATTGCAAGTTTGCCTCATTATAGTTTGCATGATACTGCTGATTTAATTAGTGAAGACAAAGTATAACAAGAGCTGTCGCCTGACAGCATAGCTCGCCTGAATAGGTGCTTGCCCATCACACAGTCGCTATGGTGGTGTGGACTGCTATGTATAAAACTTCAGGCAAGCATGTCCATAATGACAACACATTTATAAACAAAAGCTATCTCAGAAATGTCTTAAAATAAAAAAAAAATCTACATGAAATTTCAAAGTCCATGAGCTTTAGGTCAAAGAACTAAGGGGTAGGGGGGAGGAGGGCAGGGCTATCAAAGCCTTTAACCTTTATCTAACATCAGTCCAAGTATTAGTATCAACTGAGTCCATTGTGGCACTGTGAAATTATGTCTTCATTAATATAAAACTAATCAAAATCTTTAAGACAAAACTCAAAGTCCATGACCTTGACATCAAGGTCATCCAGTCGGGTAAGTATATAGTGTTTTGTAAAAACTCAAAAAAGTGTCTAACATCAGTTCAAGTGTAAACTAAATCTCTGTCAAGCATTATGAATCAGTACGCAATTAGAAAACTTTAATAAAGACCAAATTTCCTAAGTCCCTGACCTTGACATCAAGGTCACCGAGCAGGGCTGGGGTAGTACTCTGTAAAACTTTGGACTAATATCTAACTACAGTGCAAATATAAAAAGAATTCATCTATTGTTTCAGGAGATATGTGTCATTAAAAAACTTTAACCAAAACATCCAATCAATAAAAAGACATTTTTCTAAGTCCATGACCTTGACATCAAGGTCACTGAGGGGTGTGGGGGTAGTACCTTGGAAAACTTTAGACCAATATCTAACTACAGTGCAAGTATCAAAGGAATCCATCCATGGGTTAAGGAGATACTGGGCTTTAGAAAACTTTAACCAAAACATCCAGTCCCAAAAACACCCAATTTTCTAAGTCCATGACCTTGACATCAAGGTCAAGGAGTGGGGTGGGGGTGGTACCATGTTAAACTTTGGACCAATATCTAACTACAGTGCAAGTATCAAAAGAATCCATCCATGGGTTAGGGAGATATAGGTCTTTAAAAAACTTTAACCAAAACATCCAATCCGGACGCCGACGCGGACGCGGACGCTGACGCGGACGCGGACGCGGACACGGACGCCGACGCCGTGGTGACAACAATAGCTCTTCCTGAACTTTCGTTCAGGCGAGCTAAAAACCTACTAACTATTAAAATCATGGTCACTGGAAGCTTGTTTGGTGAGAGGCTAGTATGAGTGGTTGATTATTTAGTCCTCCAGATCTACACCTTCATCCCTGGTCCCACCCACCCTCTTGTTGGAGCAAATTCTTTCTGTTAGGAGTTGACCCCATTGAGAAAGGGGCATAAATCAAAATGGCCTAGTTGCTTCCTTAAAAGCTTGATAGGGAATTTCACTTTGAAAAGAAATCTTCAAGTCAAAAGAATACTGATCAAAACAATAAACTTGTCAATACAAGGAACTTTGGGCGGCATATTAAAATCACATCGTCCGTCCGTTGGTCTGTCAGTTTCAAATCATTTCTCGGCAAAACTTAAAAACCACTGGAGCAAATAATAAAGCATAACGAGAAGGTGTGTCACGCACAAGACTAAGGTCCCTACACCCAAGGTCAAGGTCACAATTGGGTCAGAGGTCAAATTGTGGTTCAAAATCCTGTCTCAGCATAACTTATAAACTACTGAAGCAAATTTAATGAAACTTCACAGAAAGATGAAGCATAATGAGAAGTTGTGTCCCTTATAAGTTGGTTGCCATGTCAGGTCAAGGTCACAATCAACTGACTCAAAACTGCTGAAGCCAATTTCATCAAATTTCAATGACAGTTAAAGCAAATAAAAAAATGATCTTAAAGAATGATAAGTTATGTAAGGTGTGACGTTTAGGTATTCACTTCCAGTGTCAAGGACACAAGACAGTTTGGTCAGTGGTTTAATTAAGTCCCCATGAATCCTCTTCAACTTCCAAAGTGCATTTAAATGCCACAGAAAAGTAAAACAAAATGAGAATGTTTGTCATGTGCAAGACTTGGGTTCCCTGCACAAGACAAGACAAGACAAGAGATTTATTTTGTGTCGGCAAGATGTACAACATGTAACATAAGCTCTGAAAAGCTGTTGAACCGACTACTGACAAACAAAGGTCAAGGTCAGTACCAGGGCTCAAAGGTCAGGTTAAGGGGCCTTCGGGGGCATTTGTTACATACTGTAACATTTCTTCTTTTTTTTTTATCAGGTTAATTTCTTTGTGTATGTAAAATTAAGGGTCTCTCACTAATTTCTTTCCAGAATCACCCAAATTTTATTTTTTAAAACATAACATGTATCTTCACACATTCAAAAATGCCAATGCAAGTGTACAGGGTGGTAATACCAATTTCCATTCCTGTGCTTTCAACTGAGCCAGTCAATTATCATGTATGCAAATTTAAGAGGCTGTTGACTGAGACAATCAACAACTGTATCAGCTTGGTCAACAGCCATAAACATTTAAGTACCATCAATCATTTTTGGTAATGCTTGCGACTGAATTCTCAGTCAACAGCATAGGACGCGAAATTAGTATTACCTTCAGTGGAATGGGACCAAAATTCAAAAAGGCTGCCAGCACATATCTTTCATGGACAATCCCATTTATACTTTTGGAGTTATGGTCCGGACAAGAATAACTGACAAAAAGAGATAATTAAAAATTCAAGCCAGGCATAGTTATGGTTCTTGTACAATGCACTTCTCCTTAATCTCCTTCATCATTATATAATTACATGCCTTTTGATTTTTCTTAGTCATATTTCCAAGAACAGGAGGAGGTCACTTGACGTCCTTATTATGCATTCTCACATGTAAACAAACTACGTCAATGGCTGGTGTATGATCTATTTGAGGTCACGTCATGGTGTTGGATGTTTAACATAAGTGACTTACCTATAATTGGTTTGTGACAATTTTTCGTAGTGTATTTCACAAATGTTTCTCTGAAAAATAAAATATGATGCTCAAAATTATCTTAAATTAAATGTAATTATAAGAGACAAATTTCATTTTTCCGAAGTCCATTAAGGTTTGAACACAAAGGGTCATGTGCAAAAATATGGTGAATGCCCTAAAGGGACCAACTTACTTTGCACATGACCCATTGTGTTCAAACTTCAATGACCATCTGAAAAATAAAAAAAATTTAAATGAAGTTTCAAGGCAATACCCTTCATACTTCTGGAGTTATTCTCTGGACAAGAAAAACTGAGAAAGGGAGATACTTAAACAAATTAAGCCAAGCAGAGTTATGGTTCTTGTACACTTGCACTTCTCCTTGATCTCCTGTATCATGATACAAAGTTTCAAGACAATCCCATTTCAGAGTTATGCTCCGGCCAAAAGTGAATATATGAATATATGGATCGATGGATGGACAGACAGACTGAGATCATTTCCATATCCCCTTTGTCTTAGATGGTTGGTTGGTTGGTTGATTCGATGCTTAACGTCCACGGTAAACAACTAAGGTCATGTCGGGACGGCCAGTTAACCTAACCACACTATTCCTGGGCAGGTTGGTTGGTTGATTTGATGCTTAACGTCCACGGTAAACAACTAAGGTCATGTCGGGACGGTCAGTTAACCTAACCACACTATTCCTGGGCAGGCTTAGACCTCCTAAGCGGTTAACCAGTACTAAGTGCACATACTTTTGCCAGTAACTGACAACTGCCCTTCTTGAATCAGTGGAAGGAGAAATGAAAGTATGTGGCCAGACCGGGATTCGAACCCAGGACCTCTGACTTACGAGTCAGGTGCCCTACCGATTGCGCTACCCGGCCCGGCATTCCTGGGCAGGCTTAGACCTTCTAAGCGGTTAACCAGTACTAAGTGCACATACTTTCGCCAGTAACTGACAACTGCCCTTCTTAAATCAGCGGCAGGAGAAACGAAAGTATGTGGCCAGACCGGGATTCAAACCCAGGACCTCTGACTTACGAGTCAGGTGCCCTACCGATTGCGCTACCCGGCCCAGGTTGTCTTAGATGGTGGGGGGGGGGGGGGGGGGGGGGGGGCAACTAGGCAGTTGTGGGGACAATGCACTGGCTCATCAAGGTCTTCAAAATGAAAATATGATATATTTTCAAAAAGTTCAGAAGACACAATATTATAGTCAAATAAAATATAAAAGTTAGTTCCTTAAAGAGCAGAGAAAATATTCAAAAGGAGAGTATGGGCCAGACTGTACAGTTTCGAATACTAAATTCTCTTCAGTGACCCTGAATGAACTGGCAATGAAAGCCAGAGAAAGGATACCATATACTTTTGGAGTGATGCTCCGGACAAGACTGACAATGGGAGATAATTAAGTCAGGCAGTCATAGGGCTCTTGTACACTGCATTTCTCTTTTAATAATGTTCTCTACAAGTTAACCTTTGAAACAAGAGGCCCACGGGCCACAAAGCTCACCAGATCTCTAGCTCAAAATTGCTTTTAAAACTGCTGTCACATTTGTACAGGCTAATACAAAATATACTACTACAAAGTCTCAGTCTGACAGTCTGTTGAGTTGATAACAAAATATATAACTGTTTTCCATATTTTGATTGCAGTAAAATTCTCCCCATTGTAAGTCAATGCAACTCTAATTTGCCATAGCAACCAAACAAAAGAGCTGATTCTCATAAAAGAAAAACACATATTTTCACTTCCCCAGCCCAAGGATACTAAAGATAAAATCAGCTCAATCGGCCTAGTGGCTTCAGAGGGATCATTTTTTAAGGGATTTTTTCCCTTCTTTTGCTTTATGGCTTCCATGACAACCAATAATAAAAAGGGAAGTGGACCAAAAACATATAGCTGATAGAAGACATCTCAAGAAACATTTCTATAAAAGTTTTGTCAACATATCTGCAATGGCTTGGCAGTAAATGCGATTTTTCAATTTTCCCCATTATAAGTCAATGCAACTCTAAGTTGCCATAGCAACCAAACTAAAGGGCAGATTTTCATAAAAAACACAAACTTTCAATCCCCCAGCCTAAGGATACTACAGATGAAATCTGGGCCTTATCGGTCCAGTGGCTTCTGAGGAGATCATTTTGTATTTATTTTTTTTCCATTATTTTTGCATTTTAGTTTCCATGGCAACCAATAAAAGGAGCAGTGGGCCCAAAAACATCAACGCTAACAGAGGACTTCTCAAGGAACATTTCTATAAAAGTCTTGTAAGCATATCTGCAATAGCTTGGCAGTAAATGCTATTTTTCAATTTCCCCATTATAAGTCTATGAGAACTCTAAGTTGCCATAGCAACCAAACTAAAGGGCAGATTTTCATAAAAAACACAAACTTTCAATCCCCCAGCCTGAGGATACTACAGATGACAGCTGGGCCTTATCGGCCCAGTGATTTCAGAGGAGATAGTTTTTAAGTATTTTTTTTACTTTTTGATTGCATTTTGGTTTCCATGGCAACCAATAAAAAGGCAGTGGGCCAAAAAAACATACAGATGATAGAAGACTTCTCAAGGAACATTTCTATAAAAGTTCTGTCAACATTTCTGCAAAGGCTTGGCAGAAAATGCCAATTTTCAATTTTCCCCATTATAAGTCTATGGGAACTCTAAGTTGCCATAGCAACCAAACTAAAGGGCAGATTTTCATAAAAAACACAAACTTTCAATCCCCCAGCATAAGGATGCTACAGATGAAATTTGGGCCCAATCGGCCCAGTGGCTTCAGAGGAGATGTTGTTTAAAAGTGTTGACGGACGACGACGACGACATACGACAGACGACATACGACAGACGCCGACGACGACGGACAACTGCCTATCCTATAAGCTCCCCCGGAGCCTTCGGCTCTGGTGAGCTAAAAAGCTTGAGAAGTTATCCCTTGGCAATGTATCTATAGATAGGATGCAAGTTGTCAAAATTACAGTTGAAGGTGCTTACAGACATAGCTAAATTGAGTCATATTTATGAAAGTTATTGTCAACTCTTCACCTAGAGACATGTTACAAAACACACTTCATTTTATCTGCACTGATTATCTTTTTTAAAGATTTTACTTTTTTGTAAGAAGTTGTGGATGAGAAAGCAAAACAAACAGCAATTAGGATGAACTCAGCCTATTAACTTACCTGTTTTCCCAAATAAATAAACCAGGCCAAAACGACTCACAACTAAAATCAGACAGAAATGACCAACCTTTGAAACTGGGCAAAAACAACCAGCCCCAATTGGGCCAAAACAACCCACCCTTGAAATTGGGCTGAAACGACCTGATCGACCAACAGGGAATAGGACCAAAAGGACTTGGATTCGGCCTTTGTGCAGGTAAGGCCGACGTACAGAACTGTAAACAAAATCTCACAAGTCATGGTCATTTCATGAAATTTATGAAACTTGCTGACGACCTGCTTCGTATATCATGAAGAGAATCCGTGTAGGGATAAGAAACATTATATACTCTGAACAGTCACTCTTTATTTATGGCGTTTCGGCATACTGCCTTTATCAAAATTATGAAATTTGTACAAGACTACATTTTGAGTGTTTACATTCCTCTCAGCATTCAAACATGAATACACAGAAACCAGAAACATGTTTCATATATTTCATATGAAATGACCACTTACAAGTGTAAGATCCTCTTTAAGAAGACGATTGTGATGTGATGCTCACACTAAAACTCAACATGACTGAGATCTATGAGAAACACACATTGAAACTCAAATGCCTAGAGCCTTCTACAACAAAACAACTGGCCCCAAGTTACAATCTAACATGTTTATATGCACAGTCATTTGCAACCACGGCCCCACTGGGGATGGGGAATAGCAGGGATATTGACTTTTCACTCTGCAAAGCCCTTGTATAATGCCCTGCACTATGGGGACATATTTATGTCACATCCCTGGTATAGGTCTACGCCCCCAGGGGGTCATATATATATATAACAAGAGCTTCGCTGAGCGGGGCAATATACGCCCGTTGGGGCTTAAAGTTGAAAAGAAAACAAGAGGTGACAGAACTTTGTCAGTAGCTTAAATCTTCAATAATAAGGCAGAAATAAACTACAAAACAAACAAAGCTAATATGAAATTCCAAGACAAAAATTACAAAGGGGCATAATTCCATCATAAATGGAAGTTCGGTTATGGTTCTTTTTCTCTTCATATCGTCTGATATTTGTACAAACTTTCGTGAAGAAATCTTAAACAGTTTTCAAGATATGGAGCAGACACAAAGCTAATATGAAATTACTATATGGAAAATACAAAGGTGCATAATTCCGTCAAAACTTAAAATAGGGATATGGTCCTTTTTCTCTGCACATTGTCTGATGATGCTTCATATTTGTATATACTTTTATGAAGAAATCTTATACGGTTTTCGAGATATGGAGCGGAAAAATAATGTTACCTTTTGAACTTTGACCTCTAAGTGTGACCTTGACCTTTGTCTAACATTGTTGGAATACGAGTTCTGCACGATGCCTCTATAAGGTGTACATTTGACTCAAGTTTCAAAAACATCTGTCAAAGGGTTAAGGAGATATGGAGTGGATACAAATTTAATACAAAATAAAAGGCCATCGGCCAAGTGTCACCTGACGTTTGAAATGTGTCACAAACTGCAGCCCTTTATTCCGTTTCAGAGTAACTGTATGGCCAAAACCAGAAAATAGGTGTACAACAGAATCTGGTAAGGAAATGGCCAAAACCAGAAAATATGTGTACAACAGAATCTGGTAAGGAAAGTACAACAGAATCTGGTAAGGAAATAATAACTGAAGCATAAGCAAAGACATATACCCAATTACTGGGCCTCTATGAGGTTACAAAATACTTAAGTTCAGGACTGGGCGTATGTGTGTAAAATCAGGTTACTGAAACTTTAGGCCCTTACAGGATGCCTAAACATCAAGACCATATACCCAATAACAAAATAACAAGGGCCATAATCCTCCTAATATGAATCTGATGAAAAATGAACATTGCATTTATGAAGATTCAGCCCATTATTATGAATAGTTCTTGAGTTATCCTTTTACCTTTAAGTGAATGTCTATTATTTATGAAAGGGGAATAACTCTGTCACTAATAAATTTAGCATATCCTAACAATAATCAGAATACTCAATTTACCAAATGCTAATAGCATACTAAATTTCAGCTCTCTCGGTCAAACGGTTCAAAAGTTGGAAAATTGCCAAAAATGACAAAGGGCTATAACTTTGTAAAATATTGGGAAATTGAAATTCCAAAATCATATACACATCTTCAGATCATGATGAAACATTCTGCACAATTTCAAGTTGATCTGATAAAAGATGTGGCAGGAGTTGCAGGGACAAGGTCTGAGTCAGCAAGGGCCGTAACTCCATCAAAAATGGCCGAAACAAAAATAAAAAAACCACATGCATATCTTCATATCATAAGAATACAATATGTAAAATTTCAAATCAATCCGATGAAAGATGTAGGAGGAGTTGCGGGGACAAGATTTCGGATGGACAGAAAATGCCAAAAATGACAGAGGGCCATAACTTTGTAAAATATAGGGCAATTGAAATTCCAAAATCACATGCACATCTTCAGATCATGATGAAACATTCTGCAAAATTTCAAGTCAATCTGATAAAAGATGTGGCAGTAGTTGCGGGGACAAGGTCTGAGTCAGCAAGGGCTGTAACTCCATCAAAAATGGCCGAAACAAAAATCAAAAACCACATGCACATCTTCATATCATAAGAATACAATCTGTAAAATTTCAAATCAATCCGATGAAAGACGTAGGAGGAGTTGCGGGGACAAGATTTCGGACGGACGGACGGACGGACAGATGGACGGACGGACTGACACACGGACAGACGAGGGTCATTTCTATAGTCCCCCTCCACCTACGTCGGGTGACAATTACAATACTAAAAATACAAAGGGGTGTAATTTTATCAAAAATGAAAGTAGGGTTATGGTTCTTTTTCTATGCACATCGTCTGATAGTGCTTTGTTTGTATACAAACTTTCATGAAATAATCTTAAACAGTTTTTGAGATATAGAGCTGACACATAGCTTATATGAAACAAGGCATCGCAGGCGATACAAATCCCCTCGCACAAGACTACTTGGTGTCGAACTTGCTCGAGATACTGTCATACCCTACATTTGTATGAAGTTATTTTAAAATCCATGGAGAAATGTAGGCGCTAGAGCAATGACAAAGTTTTTCTAGAAATAGCCACAGTGACCTTGACTTTGAGCCCAGCACTCTGAAAGTCGAACTTGCTCGAGATATTGTCATACCCTACATTTGTGTGAAGTTATTTCAAAATCCATGGGGAAATGTAGGCACTAGAGCGATGACAGAGTTTTTCTAAAAATAGCTATGTACAGTGACCTTGACCTTGGGCACAGCACCTTGAAAGTCGAACTTGCCTGAGATATTGTCATGCCCTACATTTGTGTGAAGTTATTTCAAAATCCATTGAGAAATGTAGGCGCTAGAGCGCTGACAAAGTTTTTCTAAAAATAGCCACAGTGACCTTGACCTTGGGCACAGCACCCTGAATGTCAAAATTGCTCGAGATATTATCATGCCCTACATTTGTGCGAAGTTATTTTGAAATCTGTTGAGAAATGTAGGCGCTAGAGTGATGACAAAGTTTTTCTAAAAATAGCCACAGTGACCTTGACCTTGGGCGCAGCACCCTGAAAGTCAAACTTGCTTGAGATATTGTCATGCCCTACATTTGTGTGAAGTTATTTCAAAATCCATTGAGAAATGTAGGCGCTAGAGCGCTGACAAAGTTTTTCTAAAAATAGCTACAGTGACCTTGACCTTGGGCGCAGCATCCTGAAAGTCGAATTTGCTTGAGATATTGTCATGCCCTACATTTGTGTGAAGTTATTTTAAAATCCGTTGAGAAATGTAGGCGCTAGAACGATGACAAAAGGTGAACATACGTATGTACGGGGACAAAACCTATATCCCCTCGCCACTTCGTGGAGCCAGGGGATAATTACTATAAAAAAATACAAAGGGAAATAATTCCGTCAAAACTGAAAGTAGGGTTATGGTTCTTTTTCTCTGCACATTGTCTGATGGTGCTTTGTATTTGTTCAAACTTTCATGAAGAAATCTTAAACTGTTTTCAAGATATGGAGCGGACACGAAGCTTATATGAAATTACCTTTGAAGAATACAAAGGGGAATAATTCCGTCAAAACTAAAAGTAGGGTAATGGTTCTTTTTCTCTGCACATTGTCTGATGATGCTTTATATTTGTACAAACTTTCATGAAGAAATCTTAAACGATTTTCCAGATATGGAGCGTACACGAAGCTTATATGAAATTACCTTTGAAAAATACAAAGGAAATAATTCCGTCAAAACTGAAAGTAGGGTAATGGTTCTTTTTCCTTGCACATGGTCTGATGATGCTTTTTATTTGTACAAACTTTCATGAAGAGATCTTAAACAGTTTTCGAGATATGGAGGGGACACGAAATGTTACCTTTTGACGTTTCACCGCTAAGTGTGACCTTAACCTTTGTCGGACACCGTTGGAATATGCGTTCTGCACATTGCCTCGCTAAGGTAAACATTTGACCCAAGTTTCAAAAAAATCTTTTAAGGGGTTGAGGAGATATGGAGCCGACACTAAAAGTTTACGGATGGACAGATGGACGGACAGACAGATGGAAGGACAGACAGAGGCCACGACATAATACGACCCGTCTTCGACAGGCGTATAAAAATTCATATTCTGACAATGTGTTGGGGTAAATTTCATTAATAACACTCCACTATTTCCCCCGCTGTTTTTGCGGGAGTCAAATGCCTTTTTGGTAAAAAACACAGTGCTTAAGCCCCGCTATGTCCCCGCTATCCCTGGCCCCATAGGGGCCTTGGGTGCAAATGACTGGTGCATTAAGTCCAGTATATCACAAAGCCAGTCTGAAGGGTTAGATACTTGGACTCTTACCTCACAGGTGAAGTTTTTCAAATTTAGGTAATCTGCACTTTAACCTTGGGCGTAGGTGTTCTGAAAACCTTTATTACGACAATTAGTGCCTGTCGAAATATAATTGTACACACTCCTGACAACCCAACAAAAAGAACTTATTACAATATTCAAACCGAGTGACAACTAGATCTAAATGCTGTACTGACTATATATTTGTGCAACTTTACGCATTCATCTTTTCATGTATCTATATGTGCGTTTGGGAAAGATAAGGATCAAAACTTACATCTGACAGATCATCTGAAGAGTTGCCGATTGTCGTATACGGTGTTGGCCCAGCTAATAACCGCCTTTCATTAGCCCGGCTAGTCACCGCTTTTCTTCCTGTGGAAGGGGCACCCTGGCTCCGGTGGTCTTTCTTCAAACTTCGCCCTAGGACTATCACTCCGACGATGGCAAAAACCACCGTGTTTGTAAAAGTAACGTTAGCTGTTGTTGTAGTTAATGTTTGGTATAACTTCCCCGAAATCGACGCACCTCTTCTCAAGTCGTTGATCGAGTACATTTCTGGGTAATTACTTTATGAATAATCAGGCATCAGTTCTTTTTACTTCTTTTCCTGCGCGGAATTAGTGACAGTCTCTTGTATCGTTCAGTGTGCAGGGTGGTGGTGGTAGTGGTGGGTGGGGGTGGTTTGGTGGGGGAGAGGGGAGGCTGGACAGAACACAGATGTCGGGCATGGAAGATATATGCAAAAGTGCAACTTGTCAACGAATATGTCAACTCTTTGCAGAATTTAATACTCACAGAAGTTGAATCAGCGACGAGTGAGTGTTTCAGTATTAACGAAATATTTTGACAGGAAAGTTTTACTATTAAACAAGGGATACAAGGAATTCCAGCCAAATACTGCCATACGCCGTCCACGACGCCGTCGCGGAAGTCT
Organism: Ctena decussata; assembly: GCA_963989385.1. Taxonomy (NCBI): domain Eukaryota; kingdom Metazoa; phylum Mollusca; class Bivalvia; order Lucinida; family Lucinidae; genus Ctena; species Ctena decussata. The sequence goes on from OZ022512.1 coordinate 12,688,137, forward strand.
TATGCGTCGGAATGTCTAGGCAAGTATTTCAGGAGAAACTTTTATCGTCTTTAATAACTTTTTAAAGAGTTTGGCTGCCCATTAAGAAAATAATTATAAATTCAACTGAATTATTTTGATACGTATAGAAAATATGAAATTGAAAATTGTACATAAATTACTGGCCGTAAATTAATCTGTCAAATTGATAATTTCAATTGCGGTTAAAATCCCATTCAGAATCGCACATTGTAAACATTAACAAATTACTCTCCTTAACGAAATTAACGGTTAATTTTGGCAGCAATGGTTGTTGATCTTCATAAATACCGAAATTTACCTTTACACAAATATATGGGTAAAGCAGATATACATTTTCTCTCCTTTCAAACAAAGTGCAGTCCGGTATAGGGTTTTATCCAATCGCTCACTCCACCAGACCGAATTGAATGGAATGAATGGATCGATATTCCGGTGCGATCGATCATTCAACGGTAATTCCCTCTCCGTTTCCGCTCACGTCACTTAGCGACATCCGATAGCTCAGTTGGTGCTATTAAGCGGAAGCGGGACTGTATACATAAGATTTAACTGAGTTTCATCTTAGGCCGCTTCAAAGTCATGAGCCATAGACCAGGCTAGCATAGGGGGAAATCTTTTGGTGCTGGTAAGTATTATACCGATTGTATTCTATCATCCTTTAACAAAACGTTATTAGAACCAAAATAACCACTAACAAAAATCTTAATCTTCAGACATCTGAAAGCTATTTGCCCCCAGAACCCCATAAAGGGCATAGAAAGTACACATACACCTAGCATGTATGCAGATAGATAGTTTTTAAACTATCCTATGCATTTGCGTAGTCAGTTCAGAAGGTTTGTTGCTCATGCATAGAATTTGTAGACTCTTAGCATGTGCATGCATAGCATGCATGCAAAAAAAATATCGTGCAAAGGCTCAAGAAATTTTTATTGCAAGTGGTATCTATAAAAAGTATACGAAAAGCACATAAGTCGTATGATTCCTAATTATTGCTACAATAACAAGTGAACTAGAAACTTGTCGCATGTTTTCGGACAGACAGCATCTATACATGATAGGTTCAAAAATAGGATCTTCTTTTTACAGACGAACGGATGGACACAACAGGCTCTTCTATGAGATAAGCCCGCCTAAAATGAACATCCAGTGGGACGTAGTGTACAGTAAACAGCTCAAAACTCCATATGTGTTTTAATGTTTAGATGTGCTTAATGCAAGAGGACTTCCGAACGCATGCTTATCACACATATATTAGGGGATCGCCTATAGAAAAACAGGTGATTGCCCTAAACTACGTACAAGTTCCTTTGCACTGTATTTTGTTATAATGGCTGATAAATGAATTTCAACGGTTACTGCATCATTTCTGCCGTAGAAAGTATGAATCTTTTATTACTCTGTAATGCCCGGCAGGGCAATCGCGGGATCTAATCATGACATTAAAGCTTTCTTTATGAGTGCAATTAGAAATCGTTCAGATTTCACATCACAAATGGCTGTTATTATTTTATAATTTATGTACGCTCGCTTGGTGCGGGTGTCTCTATTGATGGTACCTTCCGCGGAAAAAATAGAAATTGTTCAGATCTCACATCACAAATGGCTGTTAGTATTTCATAATCTATGTACGCTCGCTAGATGCGGGTGGTTCTCCCAATGGTATCATCTGAAATATTCATGGATAAGCGGAGCCGCAAAAGATTTTCAAACATTTAAGGCAGTTTTTTCTATAAAAATGATCAAACCAGACACCCTAAAATAATGAATAGAATCGTCCAATTTACAAGGATCATAGAGTACCTTAGACATAAATGGGTGTACATTCAGTTTGTGTGTCTGCAAAGAAATAGTGAAAATTCCGAGGAACTGCCGCGATCACACACCATCAAACGGCCTCAGTGAGATGATAACTAGATGGCTTGATAACTTAAAGTTTATGGGCCCATTCAACAGTACTTTAGTCCTCTAAAGTGGAGGGAAGGATGATGACTTGATGGTTTGATACTTGGTTTTACGGGCCCATTCAAAAGTACTTTAGTCATCTAAATGTGAGGAAAGGGTGATTATGAAAGTATGTGCGCAATGGAATTCCCTTTACAGTTGCAAAGAATTCAGCCTCCGCCGGGATTGGAACCCGCTTCATTGCTTTACCAGGGCTCCTGTCATTAAGAAAAAGTAACTAATAAACTATCGCGCACAAGCACATACTGCAAATAAACAACTAATATCGAAACAACCAGATCTCTCGTCTCAACGAGATGGTCACAGAGCTTGATAGGACTGTCAAACATAAAACACGGCGCCAAACAGAACACAATGTAAAAGAAGCCTGCTGCGAGGGGCCAAACAAAACCTGAGCCGCAGCACGACAAAACCAATAAAATGGCTTGTGCGGCTAGCGAAGACTCAGATCAGCCGTTGGTTTTAACGTATTTTATTTCCATAATTGCACATTACAACGTACATGTATAAACAAGACAATTACAGTAAATAATAGGATCAGAACGAAAGCTCATTGTTTATAAAGCTCTTCTCCTGAGCTTATATAGACTAGCCCTTCTCCTAAGATCAGCCGTTGCTGTCCGCATGAAGGTAGCTTAGACCCTTAGCTACCTTTTAAGTGAACAGCAAAGACGCTGATCAGGCTCGTCGTATGCCAAGCCTGATCTGAGTGTCCGCTGGGCGCACATGCAATTTTAGTGGTTTTGTCGTGTCGCGGCTCACTATTAGAATGAATAACATCAGAACTACCGCCTTTGTCCGTTCTTTAGTAAACTTTCTAGGGGTCTTAATTTTTGCTAAAGACCTAATAATTACCCTACATTCAAATATTGTCCAAATTGCATAAAACTGTTCTGGTCACATGAATGTGTCTTCCAACTCAACCAATGGAACATCGCAGAAAAACATGTAGATTAATTAACTTACCGTAGCAAAATGACGATGAGGTCTAATGGCAAACACTGTAGGCACTAAAAACCAAAGCTAAAAAGAACTACCAGCGGAACCTCGTTAGGCCCGACCAAACACAAAACGAAGTTAGATTAAAGCATTATTGACTATTAGCTGAGACCCAGAAAAAGGTATTTGCAAGAAGTCTCTGATCACTGCGCTTATGCTTAAATTGATTTTAAAGTAATTTTGGATGTTTGTCCCTGCTGAAAGAGTATGACATACATCCTGGTAATTTCTTAAACAAGCTTAAATCTTATTGAACTGAACGTTGTCATATTCTTGATACCATACTAAATTACTTCCTGTATTCGCATTTTAATTATATAATATACATGATTAGATAATTAACCTAGAATATTTTCTGTAAGCAGTTTAAATGTTCGCGTTAGTATGACAGAAAAAGAAATCACCAACTATAGGTCAGAGGGTTTCAAGCCGAGTTGCACTTCCTATTTTTGACCTTTCTGTTAATATTATTTATATCTCAATAATGCATGTGCATGCGTGAGTTTTTTTTTTAATATTATTGAGTGATAGATTATTGAAACGTTGGGCGAAGATCTGGTACCCGTAAATGTCACAGGGTGTAGGTAATTAGGTATATAAACACTTGTACTGCCTTGCGGTACAAGCCGGCTTTTATAGCGACGTGGTAGAGTGCTCGCCTTTAGATCGAAGGGTCCCGGGTTCGATCCTCGGTCGGGGCATTGAGATTTTTAAGAGTCCGTGACAAATGGCGCCCAACGTGGGGCGCCATTTGTCACGGACTCTTAAAAAATCTCACGCCCGGGCCGAGGATCGAACCCGGTACCGTTCGATCTAAAGTCTCGCACTCTACCACGTCGCTATAAAAGCCGGCTTGTACCGCAAGGCAGTACAAGTGTTAATATACCTAATTACCTACACCCTGTGACATAAAGTAAACAGACAGGAAATGATCAAGAACCAGTACAATCAGATCCCACATCCCGTCCTTGACACCAAGTAAATTTACCCCCCCCCCCCCCCCCACAACACACTCCCTCTGGCAGTTTTTTTTATTTTAGTACCGACCTTCTAAAGCAGTGGTTTTATTTTTCCTTGATCTTCTAGTGGAGTTTGGCCATCCTTGTATTCCATTTTCAGTGTATTTTAAGTTTTTTTCACTTTGTCCTTTTAGCTTTGGGGTCAACCAGCTAGGGAAGAGATAGCTGGCTGGTTACTTTCCGTTACGACTATTCCATACGCATTGTCTTGGAACTACTTGCAATGAGTCGCAACACGACAAAACAGAAACGCATGTGAGTCCAGCGCAGACTCTGATTAGCCTAATCATCCGCCAAGTCGGATCTGAGTCTTTGCTTTGCGCTAAAATGGTAGTCAAGGGTCTAAGCTAACTCCATGCGGTGAGCGAAGACTCTGAGCAGACTGGACGAATACCAAGGCTGATCTGAATCTTCGTTGGGCGCATATGCCTTTTTGTTCATCTTGATGTTTCGCGGCTCATATACATGTACAGTATTTCAGCTTTCATTCGGATTAAGATTGCACTATATATTGCTTTTTATTCCCCGACCGGACGGTTCGAGGGATATAGCGATGAGCTTGGCGTCCGTCCGTACGTCCGTCCTTAAACATTTCCTTGTCCGCTCAATATCTTAAATACCTTTAATAATATTTTCATAATACTTCACAGTTATGTAGAACAGGTCATGACGATGTGTGGCGTACAAGAATGGTAACTCTTTGTATTATATTCTTTGAGTTATCTCCCCTTTGGCGAAATTTTGGCAGATTCATGTCCGCTCTGTAACTTGATTATCCTTCAAAATACTTTCATGATACTTCACAGATACGACAAGAATGACAACTCTTGCTTTCTTACTTTTTGAGGTATTTCCCCTTGATGGTTTTAGGTGTGATTTCATGTCGGCTCTATAACTGAATACCTTTTGAAATATTTTCATGATACTTCACAGATATGTAGAACAGGTCTTGATAGTTTGTCTCATACGAGTGATGATAAAAAATACGTGGACTTTTGCTGTAGAAATTTTAGTATTGATAGTAAACCAATTAAATTTGAAGTAGATATAGATTTATTTTTCTGTATCCAGTGATGTATTTGATTTACTAGTCTAAGTTCGGGATGTTGTCTATATGGGTCCTCATAGTAACCCTATGGTGGTTCTGCAGAGCAAGATAAAATTTGCCTTATTATTTCGAATTGTTTGTTTTATTTTTGGCTATGCCTAATATTTGCAGAAGAGTAAAATGCTTGACATTTGGTATGCTATTTTGTTATGGTTTCCAATTTTTACTGTGAGAAAATTATTGTCGTCAACAATTGTTATGCTTGCATAAGCAGCGTCAAATATTGGTCTGTGGGTCATACAAGGGCGACAAAATGACGTCATCCATTATACCGTGTATTTAATGCAAGGGCAGAATCAAAGAAATGTTTTAAGTGGTCAACTTTAATATTATTTCATCCTTGTATGTTAGTTTTGTATGATGCTGGCACTGATTTGAGGGTTGTAGATCTGCATTTAGACACACACACCAAAAGTCTTGTACGTGGAAACAATAATGAAAGCAAATGTTCGGTCTGGATTTATGAACCAATAATGAAGAGTGTGCTATAAAATTCTTGCAAACAATCATATTGCGTGCAGATGTGTCTAACATTGGTCAAAATCATGAAAAATCAGCAAAAAGGTTGTAACAAAGAAACAAAAGAACCCCAAAAATGATCAAGCGGGTCAAAATATCAAACGTCATTAATGCGGTACTCAGCTGTTGCTGTGCCTAATATAAACTTTTTTTTATTGAAATGTCTTGAAAACCTAACATTACGTAGCTAAAATGCCAATTTTTTTGCGGTATGACACAAATTACTATAACTGCATTACCTTTACCGCCACAGCAAAACTCCAAGTATTTTTATCCCCCCTCGTACATGACTGACAACTCTTGCGTTCATACGTTCCGAGTTATTTTCCTTTGGAACTTTGAGCTGCAGTTTTTTGTCTCTGCTCCATATCTGTATAACCCTGGCCTGCTCCACAATTTTAGTACCCTTATACCTTTCAGAATATTTATGATCATGCCATGACATCCTTTAGTGTTCCTAGCTCAACGTGACCCCATCAAATCCCTGCGCATCCCCCCCCGCCCTTTCAGATTTGGATTCTTTGTCCAAATTCACTAACTAGAGAGCTCAAAATTAGATTTATAGGGCTTGTACTTTAAGGCCCGATTTCACGTCGCATTTAAAACGCATATTAAGCCTTATTTGACTGTTTTCCCACAGGTAAAATACAAAATGCATTTCACGTGCGTCAACTAATTTAAAATACATACTAAACGGTGTTCCAACTTAGTACGCCGTTATCGGAGAACTAACTTTTTGTAAACACATTTCAGTCAAAATATGAAGACAATGACTATACAAAAATTATATATATATTCCAATAAAACCTATCATATCAACAACAGTCATTATACGATCCATACCAGTCCGTTTGAATGCAATCATTTAAACTGCCCATGCCAGCCCGCTGATTGGACTGGCATTGAGTGTATGAAGGGTTGTTTTTAAAGCTAACTGGCATGGATCGTATGGCAACATAATATGATCCATACCAGACTGTTTAAGTCCTCTGATCGGACTGGCATTGAGCGTATTGTTATGAATATGGTGTTTAAGTTGGTGTAAATATTTTCTTTTACCATGATTTTGCAGTTTTTAGATGTTTACTAGGTTTGAAATAAACAAGTTGTTTACATTGTACTTTAGAACATTCTGGAATAACTATTTTTAGTACTGAGAAAATATTAGACCTTTCTGTTGTAAACATTAAGAATCTTCTGGTATGAAATTATGTCAGAATTGAGTACTTTTTGGTAAGATCTATTTTTGGTTAGTTCCGGAATGTTCCTAGATATTATATAAAGAGGACAGATTTTCATTTAGATCATCTTCGTATGAAAACTTTCACCAGTCTATAGTAAAATAAGTTATACTGGAATTTAAATATATTGGATTTGGAAATATTCATGTGCTCATACATACTTTATCTTCTGGGATCAGAAATTATTAAAGGACTTGTGTTTTAAATTCTGAGCGACATTCAGACTAAAATAAGGTATCGTTAATTACATATTCTCTTGATTAATTAATGACTGTTTTATTTTGATGTACAAGTAAATAAATTTTGTTAAGTTTAAAAACAGGCTTGTTGCTGGTTTACTTCCATCTTTTTGTTACCACTGCCGGGTCGTAACAAATTGGGGGCTCGTCCGGGATTGAAATTTCTAGTGCATCAAATAATTCTGAATTAAAAAAAAAAAAAAAAAAAAAAAAAGTTTTCACTGTTTGATTCAAACAAGTAAAGCCAGCAAAAAGCAATCATGTCTTTTGATCTTGATAAATTCATTGCTGCGCCTTCTCAGGAGCTGTTGAACTTGGCCAAAAAGACTGATTTATTGGATATTGCAGCGCATTATGAATTATCTTCAGTCAAAAGATTCATGTTGAAACATGAAATTAAGAATATTTTGATTCAGTTCTTTGTTGATGAGGAAATTTTTGATTCCTCTGCAGCCTCTCACATTCTCGTCACTCAAACTGATTTGCAGATGAGAGAATTAGAAATTCAAAGACAAATTGAAATGGAAAAATTAAGATTGGAGCATGAAGAAAGAGTAAGGATTGAAAAAGCTGAGCGTGAGGAAAGAATTAGGCTTGAAACATTAGAACGAGAAGAAAGGTTGCAGAGGCAAAAATTAGAGCAAGAAAAAGAAAGACTAGAACATGAAAAATTAAGGCTAGAAATGGAAGAACGAGAAAAAGAAAAAGAAAGAGAAATGCAAAAAGAACAATTAGAAAAAGAAAGAGAAATGCAAAAAGAAAAATTGGAAAAAGAAGAAAGAATTGAAATTGAAAAGGAGAAATTGAAATATGAAAAAGAAGAAAAAGAGAGAGAAAGACAATTTCAAATTAGAATGAAAGAAATTGAAATACAAGACAAGACTAAATCAAAATCTTTGCCTTTGGACTCAACCAAAGTTTTTGATGTTACTAAACACATCAGACTCGTTCCTCCATTTCAAGAAAAAGAAGTTGATAAATATTTTCTTCACTTTGAAAAAGTAGCTGAAAATTTGAAATGGCTAAAGGAGCATTGGACTTTGCTTCTTCAGAGCGTTGTGATCGGCAAGGCTCGCGAAATTTATACTCAACTTTCTCTTGAGCAGAGCTCAGATTATGACAAAGTAAAAGAAGTTATTCTTAAGGCTTATGAGTTGGTCCCTGAGGCTTACAGGCAGAAATTTAGGAACTGTAGAAAAGAAAATGACAAAACTTATGTTGAATTTGCTAGGACAAAAGAGCAGTTATTTGATAGGTGGAGCTCATCAAAGAAAGTGGGCTCTGATCATGGTAAACTTAGACAGCTCATGCTTGTTGAGGAGTTTAAAAGGTGCATTAATTCTGACATTAAATCATTTTTAGATGAAAAGGAAGTCGAAACGTTAGAGGGAGCAGCTCGTTTGGCTGATGATTATGCTTTAACTCATAAGACTTCTTTTGTGCACAAGCCTTTTCCTAAAAAGACCTTTTTCCCTCAGTCAGGTCCAAAATTCAGTCCCAGTAATCCATCTGGCAATTCCAGTCCCTCATATACTCCAAAACCAAAACCCCCTGGTGAAAACAAAGGTCAAAATCCCTTATCTCAGCCCATTTGTAATTATTGTTAGCAAACAGGACATATAATTTCTGAATGCTTACTTTTAAAGAGGAAGAGAGAAAAACAAGAGGGCCCAAAACCCACAGGTCTTACCTCTTTACGGTCAACACCACAGTCTTGTGTTCAGGATCAAATTCCTATTCAGGCCAAAATTTCTGAGACTGATTCTGTTATGGAGATTTATGAACCATTCTTATCAGAAGGTTTTGTGTCACTAAATTGTGACTTTGCCCAGTCTACCCCTATTACTATCTTACGAGATACTGGAGCTTCTCAATCCCTTATTTTGGCAGATACCCTGCCATTTTCTGAGAAGACTTCTTCTGGGACAAGTGTCCTTATTCAGGGAGTAGAATGTGGATTTGTTAATGTACCGCTTCATAACATTTATTTGTCCTCAGACTTAATTTCTGGTCCAGTGGCTGTTGGTATTAGACCTTCATTACCTTTTAAAGGTGTTCACTTATTGTTAGGCAATGACCTAGCAGGAGATAAGGTTGTGGTTAATCCACTTTTGACCAACACACCTTGTGTTGATCAACCACCTGACCCCATTGAGCAGGAAATTCCTGACCTTTACCCCTCGTGTGCTGTCACTAGGGCTATGGCAAAGAAAGCCATATTGAATGATGGGAATCAGGACATTGATTTAACTGATACTTTTATAGGTCAGTCTTTTAATGATGAGATTTCAAAATCTCTTTCACCCAGCCTGTCTGACATGCAGACAGACTTTACTCACACCTCATCTGTGTCCAACCCAGATCACTCTCCTTCATTTTCAAATGACCAAGGTAATGACCTGCTGTCAAGGTCACAGCTTTGCAAAGAACAACACAGTGATCCTGAGATCTCACCTTTATTTGAAAGGGTTTTAGATGAGAATGACATGTCCCAGGTTTCTGTTTGCTATTATGTCAAAAATGACATTTTGATGAGAAAATGGCGTCCTCCTGATGTCTCAGCAGAAGAAGAGTGGACTGTTAACCACCAAATTGTGGTTCCAAGGGTTTATCGCCCTGAAATTTTAAACTTAGCTCACGAAACTCCCTTGTCAGGTCATTTAGGTGTAAACAAGACCTATCACAAGATTCTTAATCATTTCTACTGGCCAGGGTTAAAATCTGATGTTTCTAAACATTGCAAATCTTGCCATACATGTCAAATGGTAGGAAAACCTAATCAAACTATCCCTAAAGCCCATTTGCAGCCAATTCCTGCATTTGAGGAACCTTTTAGCAGAATAATTATTGATTGTGTAGGTCCTTTACCCAAAACAAAGTCAGGTTGTGAATATCTTTTGACCATAATGTGTGCTTCCACACGTTTCCCAGAAGCAATTCCACTTAGGAACATTAAGACAAAGACCATAATTAAGGCTCTTGTGAAGTTTTTCACATTTGTAGGCCTCCCTAAATCTGTTCAGTCAGATCAAGGCTCTAATTTTATGTCAGGAATATTTCAGCAAGTGATGCATGAATTAGGCATTAAGCAATATCGGTCATCAGCATATCATCCTGAAAGTCAAGGTGCCTTAGAACGATTTCATCAAACGTTGAAAAACATGATCAGATCTTACTGCTTTGACACTGAAAAGGATTGGGATGAAGGCATTCATTTGCTGTTATTTGCTGCTAGGGAATCCGTACAAGAATCTCTTGGTTTCAGCCCATTTGAGCTTGTATTTGGTCACACAGTTCGTGGACCACTGAAACTTTTGAAAGAGAAATTTCTTTCTGATGATATCAGTTCTTTGAATTTGCTTCAGTATGTTTCTGACTTCAATAACAGATTGTCAAAGGCCTGTGAAGCTGCTCGGTACAATCTCAAATCAGCTCAAAACAAAATGAAATTTTATTATGATGAAAATGCTAGGGAAAGAAATTTTAAACCTGGAGAGAAGGTACTTGCTCTTTTGCCAATTCCTGGCAGACCTTTGCAGGCCAGATATTACGGCCCTTACTCTGTTGACAAAAAGCTCAGTGATGTAAATTATATTATCAACACACCTGGGAGGCGCAAGGATAAACAGTTATGTCATATTAATATGTTGAAAAAGTACATTGATAGGGATAATTCAGTTGTTTCACCAATAAGTGTAGTAAATTCTGTTCCTCAAGAGCAATCTGAAATGGACTCTGAGGATATGAACTTTATAAAATCTGATCCCTCATCATCAAAACTCCAGAATTCTGACATCTTAAAGGATCTCGACCAGAAACTGTCACACCTGGATCCAGTCAAGAGACTTGAACTGAAACAGTTAATTCTTGAATATGAGCACTTATTTCCGGACATTCCAACCAGGACTGACAGAATCTTTCATGATGTTGACATTGATGGCGCAAAGCCTGTGAAGCAACATCCTTATCGAATGAACCCTGTGAAGCAACAGTATCTCAGGGAAGAAATTCAGTATTTGCTGGAAAATGATTTTATAGAACCAAGTCAAAGTGACTGGAGTTCTCCTTGTATTCTGGTGCCAAAACCTGATGGAACTTTTCGCATGTGTACAGACTATCGAAAAGTTAATTCTGTGACTAAAACGGATACATTTCCAATCCCACGTATTGATGACTGTATTGATCAAATTGGACAAGCCAAATATGTTACTAAATTTGATCTTCTGAAAGGATTTTGGCAAATTCCTTTGACAGACAGAGCTAAGGAGATTTCAGCATTTGTTACACCAGATGGACTTTATCAGTATAAGGTTATGCCTTTTGGTATGAAAAACTCTCCAGCAACGTTTCAGAGACTTATAAATAGCTTGACATCTGATCTGGGTGGTTGTAAAGCATATATCGACGATGCAATCATCTTCAACGATGAATGGAAACTACATCTACAGACTATCAGAGAATTCTTTCAAAGACTTAGTGATGCAAAATTGACAATCAATTTAGCAAAAAGTGAATTTTGTCATGCAAATTTGACATTTCTAGGACATGTTGTGGGTCAAGGTCAGGTTAAACCTGTAGAAGCTAAAGTGGAGGCTATCTCGGATTTTCCTGTACCTACATGCAAAAGACAACTGATGCGCTTTCTTGGTATGGCAGGATATTATAGGAAGTTCTGTAATAACTTCTCTGTAATTGCAGAGCCCTTGACAAATTTACTAGGTAAAGGAAAGAAATATATTTGGAATGAAGACTGTCAAAAGTCCTTTGATAAGTTAAAGGCCATACTTAAGAGTGCTCCAGTTCTCTTAGCACCAGACTTCAACAAAGCATTTAAATTGGCGGTAGATGCTAGTGACGTTGGTGCAGGCAGTGTTTTGGTTCAAGAAGATAATGATGGTGTGGATCACCCTGTTTGTTACTTTTCTAAGAAGTTTAACAAACATCAGAGAAATTACTCTACTATTGAAAAGGAGTGTTTATCTCTCATCCTTGCTATTCAGCAATTTGAAGTGTACTTATCTTCTTCAGCCACACCAATTGTTGTCTTCAGTGATCACAATCCACTGACCTTCATTCATAAAATGAAGAACAAGAATCAGCGGTTACTCAGGTGGAGTCTCATGTTGCAGGAGTACAATCTTGACATCAGACATATCAGAGGAAAAGATAATATTATCCCGGATGCACTTTCAAGAGCCTAAATTTGGCTATTACTACATGATGTCTGGATTAGTACTGATATATATACAGTGTATATGCATTAAACTTAATTTTGTTTCATAATTGGTCATATGGCAAAAGAAAGCTTTATTTCATAAAACTTTCTTTTCCTTGAAGAGGGGAAGTGTTATGAATATGGTGTTTAAGTTGGTGTAAATATTTTCTTTTACCATGATTTTGCAGTTTTTAGATGTTTACTAGGTTTGAAATAAACAAGTTGTTTACATTGTACTTTAGAACATTCTGGAATAACTATTTTTAGTACTGAGAAAATATTAGACCTTTCTGTTGTAAACATTAAGAATCTTCTGGTATGAAATTATGTCAGAATTGAGTACTTTTTGGTAAGATCTATTTTTGGTTAGTTCCGGAATGTTCCTAGATATTATATAAAGAGGACAGATTTTCATTTAGATCATCTTTGTATGAAAACTTTCACCAGTCTATAGTAAAATAAGTTATACTGGAATTTAAATATATTGGATTTGGAAATATTCATGTGCTCATACATACTTTATCTTCTGGGATCAGAAATTATTAAAGGACTTGTGTTTTAAATTCTGAGCGACATTCAGACTAAAATAAGGTATCGTTAATTACATATTCTCTTGATTAATTAATGACTGTTTTATTTTGATGTACAAGTAAATAAATTTTGTTAAGTTTAAAAACAGGCTTGTTACTGGTTTACTTCCATCTTTTTGTTACCACTGCCAGGTCGTAACAGTATAAAGAATTGCTCTAAAATATAACTGGCATGGATCGCATCGCTACTGATGAGTGGAACTGTTATTTATTTATTTTTATCATATGACGTCGCATCTGAGAGTGTAATAAAGCCATACATTAAAAACGATAATCCACTAGTGGATTAAATATGCAAATTACGTCGTAACGTTATACGTTGACGTCCATAAAAACGTCGCGTTTTCTAAAGGCCAAATCGTGATGTTTTAGTGCAAATTTCCCTAATAAAATGCGATTTTAGTGCCATATGATAAATAGAATCTTGCATTCGTGCTCCTGTATTATTGAATTTATTAAACTCGTTGGGGAAAACAGATAAGATGCTCGGCAAAGCCTCGCATCTTATCTTTTTTCCCCAACTCGTTTAATAAATTCAATAATACATGAGCACTCATGGAAGATACTCTTTTTATTTATATTTTTTTGAAATGGGGTGCGGGGGTAGGGCCTCAATGCTGCTGCAGATTTTGATTCTTTAACGAAAAGGATAACGCCCTTCACGGTCGAAAGATAAACAGACACAGCTGACAGAGGTCATAAGGTCATAATGCAACCCCGCTCCAGCAACTGTTGGTACCAAGAGTATTTTTCTTTGGCTATGGGGTAGTTTCCTCCTGACGGGCATTTAGCCCCGGATCCAGTGGGTGGGCTTTGGGGCTTCAGCCCCGCCATCTGGGCCTCTGTGTTGTGCATTTGTAGGCATCCAGATAATAATGAGTATCTGATGACACTTTGAGATAATTTATTCATGTGGCTAGATTAAAATATATGTTGTGATATCTCATTAGAATCGCCTCGCCGAGGCGATTCTAATGAGATATCACAACATATATTTCAAGGTAAAAATGTCATCAAAAATTCTCATCAATTGATCCGTAATTATGCGATATATTTTAAAGCCCCTCCCCCCACATGCATACATCTCGGAACCTCCCAGCCCACCAGTTATCCAGAGCCCCACCAGTATGCGGTGGTCTGGATCCGAGCCTGGGCATTAGTGCCTTAACAGCAAAAATTATTTGTCTAGAAAACGTGCTTATAAAACCCTTTCAAAAATCCTTTAAGCGGTTTTACAGATATTTTGTTTACAAGATTTCCCAGATCGGAAGGGGGGCATAACTCAACCCAGTAAGACATAACTCAAAAACTTATTTGGACATTTACAGTTTGAACTGCTAACGTGTACCCAAACATCCAAACCTGAGCGGTTTCTTCAAATATTTTTTTCACAATCTTATTTCTGAAGTTGAAAGAAAGAGAATAACCCAAATAGTTAAAATACACTCAAATAAGTCAGATCATCTGTATCTTGATTTGTATCTGTATGTCAAATATATGATATACTGAGGAAATGCTTATGTCAGAATCTGAATAACAAACCCGGGGCCAAAAACAATGGTCTGCTTATTCTAATTCCATTCAAAAATCAAGATCCTAGCATAAGCCGCTGTTAATTTCACAGCTGCCCACAAAACATTGTAGACGGACAGGCAGACAGATGGACAGACGGTCGGGTCCAAACCATTTTGTTTTTTCAAAATAAATCCATTTATTTTTTCTATTTTCTGCTAATATACGTTTTACCTATATCATTGACTAATTCAGCATGTGAAATCGGAATAAAATAGTACACGTACTAAGTTAGTATACATATTAGTTAGGCGCTGACTAGCGTTAGTCATTGACTAAATTAACTCGTTGACGTGAAATCGGGCCTAAAAGTTATTCACACATTTTGAAATGTTGATGTATCATATGCTAAACATTGTCTACATGGTGGCTGACTGACGAGGCTTCATTAGCCGAAACCACGTAGTCTGGCCCAGGTTCCTTCTTCTGTATGTATTCTCTGCTCTTGAAGGAACTTTTTGAGATTTTAATTTACCTCACTGCAGCTGGTGTTGTGCCGTGTGGCGGCCGTAAAACGCCTCCCCGTACATCATCCATAGTGCAGATTATATTTTATTTACATCCTTTTAGATTAGAGGATAGATTCTGAGAAATCTAAAATTTGAAATCGATTTAGACTAGTATTCTAGATCATCGTCTTTTATATTACTGTATTTGGATCTTTTTAAAATCAATCAGTCTTTGAATCGACTGCCCAAATAAAATTAAGAAATAACAGTATGCTTTTTATCTGGTTTCGTCACCAGATATTGTCAGGGTCACTGACGAGGCTTTATTAGCCGAAACTACGTAGTCTGGCCCATGTTCCTACTTCTGTATGTACTTCTGCTCTTGAAGGAACGTTTTGAGATTTTAATTTAACTCTTTTGTGCAGTCTGGCAGACTACTTTGGTCTGAGTGTTAGATAACTTCAAATACAAAAAAGAAATATGGCACGCATCGTCTAATATCTACTTGCTGCTTCGGCACAGTTATCAGAATAGGTATAAGCAAGATGGGTTTTGAAAATTTTGCTTCAATGAACTAGAATTATTGTTACAATAAACAAAGAAGATGTAATGTTTGGGACTTCAAAGGCCGTCAAAGAGTCTGATGTACAAACCATCGTCGTTCAATCAAAGAGTGAGGCATAGTCATCGACCATGATTGTGCCCACAGCCAGGCATGCAGTCTGCCGCATAAAATCAGTTATATCATATTCTTTTCAAACTCGTAGAAAAGTTTTTCTCACACAAGCAAACTTAAAAAGGGCATAGACAGGTTACCAAACATTTTTCCTCTACACGAATTATTATTTTTTACTTAAAAATATGTGACAAAGATTGTTTGCAAAATTAACTTTGGCAAAGAAATATTTGCTTCAGTGTTCACATGAACAAATTTTAAAAGTGTTTTTTTTTAAATTTGCCGGATAAAGTAACTTTGTCAGACTACGGCGAAGAATGCTACATTTGAATGTAAATGTAACTATACCTTATTTTGTGCGGAAGACGCGCGTTTCTGTGATAACCTTCTTAAGAGTTTCTTTTTTAAAGCCGACCTTTAAGCTAAATTAATTTTTAAAACTAATATTCTTCATGTTTGCGGTTTATTATCAGGTTGCAGCCAATAAAGCTTAACTTTCCATGAATAAAGGTAAAGTCGATGATACCCTATATAGTCACAGCAGGATTCTTTAGAAGTTGGCACGTAACATGCTGTGGCGCTTGCTAGATTTTTGAAAATGATAAACTATAGGTCCCTTGAGTGATAATACACTTTGAATGATAAAAGAAAATTCAAATCTTTTTTGCGTTATTCACAAGAAAAATGTTTTGTCTTTTTTCAGTGCAATTCAGGCATAGCTACATACAAGCTGTTTGAGGTTCTTCAAGAACCACCGATTAAACTGATGCTTCTCGGTGGAGGATGCTCAATAGCCACAGAAGCCACAGCACAGGTGTCTCATCTCTTCAACCTCACCCAGGTATACCAACACATGAAACTAGAATTTACGACAATCAGTATAAATTCAGATAAATGGCTTCATATTACTTCAGTGAAAAAACGAGATTTTTTACTTCATAAACAACCAAAAAAATCTTGATCCGTCTTACGAGACAGGTCAAGATTCTGGAGACAGTTTTGGAGGACAAACTCCATCTTATGGTGAATCTTATAAGACCAAGAATTTCAAAGTAGTTATTTTAAAAATAAATTTCATTTTCTGATGTTTATGAAATTAGGAACACAATGGGTCATATGCAAAGTAAGTGACGCCCAGAGGGCGTGCACGTTAACTTTGCACAATGACCCTTTGTGCTGAGATACTACAATGAACGTCGGAAAAATTAAATTTATCTCTTATAATTACATTTAATTTTAAATTTATTACGAGCATTATTATCGATTTTAAGAGCAACATTTGTAAAATACCTAACGAAAAGCTGTCACTTACCAACAAGTTAGCCGCTTACGTTAAACAGCCTTCAACATGACGTTACGTCAAATTGAAGTTACAACGACCAATAGCGTCGTCTGTGAACATGAGACGTTGCGTACCAGCGACGTCGCGTAACCGACAGTTGTTCGTGGAAGTATGAACACTGTTTCTCCGAAATAGGTTCATCTGAGCAAAATCAAATGGAATGTTATTATTGAACTATTAGATACATTGCGTTCTAATGGGTTACCATTATGCTTTTCAATATTTTAAATAGAATGTAAATATTGCTGAATAATAACATTCCCTCAGAGTTTCCTTAGATGAACCAAGAGAAGAAAAATGCAATACGCAAAAGACAAGCCGGAGCAATACTTTCTTGATAACAGATAAAACATGTAAAATATCTTATTCTTACTTGCTCTTTGTTTCCGCGTTTAAACCAAAAGCAAAAAGAATGTAAAGAGTTCACTCAAACGGCAAAGGTTATTAAATTTTGAAGGCACCTATTAAGAACACCAGCCACGCAACGACACAACGAACGTCAGAGCTAGGTTGTATTAGAATCTGTGCGACACTACGTCATTATGACGCTGTGTGCCCGCTGGGAATAATATTGCACATGCACGGAGAAACTCAAAACACACTACAATAATTTTATTAAATTGACTACTTTGTTGAAATGGCCATTTGCAAAATTTCTGCGCTCTAAATCTGATGTTCGAAGATGTAATATCAGCTAGAAAAAATGATACTTTTATCAAAAGGCTTTCTAACTTACAGCAGCCTTTGAACATTCTGCAACTTTAAAATTATGATTTTTACGTCAATAATACCTTCTTACAGATTGCATACGGTTCATCCTCACCAATTTTGTCGGATCGAAAAAGATTTCCTAACTTTTATCGGTTAGTCGGACCAGATCAAAAGCTAAATCCTGCCAAGGTTGCTCTGATGAAGGAATTTAACTGGAAGAAAGTAGCTACAATAAACCAGGCGTTGGAATTCTTTTCAAGGGTAAGTGCTGTTATAAGATTTGATGTAATAGTCTATGAATAATCAGGGATTCGTGTGTGAATAAAAGAATATATTCAAATCTCATGGAAAGAAAAGTATATCGCTGAAGCAGGTGATGTTTGATGAAATCAAATATCTGAATAAAACCACGAAACAGTAAGTAGGAAAAATGTCAGGAATTGACACAGTTCAATCCCAGATCCCATCCCTAGACACCATGTGGAAAAAAGTCTACACAAAATTAGTCACCACCAAAGGCCAGTGGCAGACAAGTGGACAGCCATATCCCATGTAGGTAGGCACCGGGCTAGATTTAACATCTCAAACAATATATCAGAAACAGATAGAGCAACAATCAACACATAAAACAACCAAGAAGAACCAAAACACTAAAAAGTAATGTGTCTCAGGACCCGAAAGTAAGCGGAGTTCTTGTGTTTGTTGTTCTCTACAATTCAGAACAAAAAAAAGGCGACATGTTTGTTAAAAAAGATGAAAGGGAAATTTTGTGAAATTAACTTCTTAATTGAAAATATACCTTGGTCTGAAGGAACTTTAAGACATCAAGAAGGGCGTACAAAAACGACAACCATAAAACACTTGTAAAACAAATATGACGATGGCAGTAGCCTGTAGAAGAATTGTTGAAATACGGGACAATTTTAACTATAGACTGCTGACAAGTGGTAAACTCATCGAGAGTTTTAAGATGGGAAAAACAGTAAAAAAGGGGCCTTGTGTCTATTTGTAAAAGTATTGTCGAGTAGCCTGTAGAAGAATTGTTTAATACGGGACAATTTTAACAATATACTGCTGACAAGTTGTAAACTCATCGAGAGTTTTAAGATGGGAAGACAGTAAATAAGGGGCCTTGTGTCTTCTTGTTAAGGTATTGTCGAGTAGCCTGTAGAAGAATTGTTTAATACGGGACAATTTTAACAATAGACTGCTGACAAGTGGTAAACTCATCGAGAGTTTCAAGATGGGAAAACAGTAAATAAGGGGCCTTGTGTATTCTTGTTAAGGTATTGTCGGAAACGGAATTGAAGCTTTCCTTGTTGCTGTTAACACAGTCGCCGTGCAAGAAATCTTTGTTGCGAGACATCTTGCTTCATAACCATATCTATGGTCACACTGTCCGCTAGTGGGTGCTACGAAGATGAAATGATGTACGATTTAACCAAGGTCTTGTATGAACGCCACTGGGGGAGGTTTTGAAGCAAATTCTCACTGAAGAGACAGATTAAAATTCAGAAAATGGAGTTTAGACAAAGAAAACTTATTTTTGGAAAAGAGAGTCTTTGTTTTCTGGCGTGAGGGAGGCGGGGATTGGGCCGAGAGTGGGGAGGGACAGGTCGGGGCTCTGGCCGAAAAGGGTGTCGTTTGGAGACGCCAAGGCTGAAAAATATGTGACTTTTCTGTGGCATATACCCGTACAGGCTTAATATGGGTGTATCCTAAGGGCTATGGCGCCCCACTAGCCAAATGAGCCAGTCAGATACGCACATTCTGGTATATGCATTTTGGAAATGGTGTATTTAGAATCAATGCAAATGACTGGTCTGGCTGTGGACCGTTGTTATCTGGTCATAATAAGCCCCACGCTCTTTTTACCCCTACTGAAGATGCAGAGGATTCTGTCTCTAAATTCACCACCCAGATGAAGCCGAGGAACTGGCTCTCACATTTTAGCAGTCCCGTTGAAAGATTTTTTCTGAAATACACTAAGTTTATGATACATCACCAAAACAAGATAAGAAGATGGTTGTTCCCATGCACAGCTTTGTCGGAGTTTTTCTCCTCGGAATGCAATAAAAATTTTAGGATCGAGCAAAAAACAAATAAGGTAGGTCTGCAAAGCGGAAAAGCAAATGTTTTTTTTTTCACAAATACAATAAAATCTAAGAGGAGTTAAGTGAGGTCGGAAAACCGGAAACACTCAAATAATAATAGTATTCCTCAAAATTATTGAGAATGTTTTGCTAAGGGAAAATTTAGCACTGGCAGTTGACAGTTCATGTACATACTTAATATCTTTGTTAACTTAGTTAATAACAACCCTCTGTGAACTTTTACCAGTATTACTCATATGTTTGAGTCATTAATGTTAACTCCCCTTGAATTGCGCGCCCAGAGATTTTTTGCCCGACTGGAAAATCGATATTTACGGACAAGATAATGACAAATCAGTTGATTTTTCAATGGTTGTCTCGTTTAGTGATGTGGTGTTAGCGAACTGAAAACAGAACTTTATGTGAGCTTGTCAGCTGTAGAATCTGCTTGCTTTCAAACGCGTGACTTTATTTCGAAACCATGATCCAAATTGGGAAAAATTGCAATTTTGACAGAGGGTATGCTGCCCTGATTCATTCTTATTCTACACATCTCGACGTTAAGGGCACAAAACCATATTTTTGAAAGGCTTAGTAAACGTGCTTTTAGGGATATGAGTTTTAACATGATTATCTACACCTTTCCACAAATATTCCGTTCAGATTACTAACAGATCAGATTTTTTGCTGTTTCTGATGCCTTCAATATTCTTCCTATATTATAGCAGCCAATCCGTGGCTCAGAAACTGGAGTCAGTCACATTAAACCATGCAAAATTTTAAAAGTACATTCATAAGGTAGATGATTATAAACAATGGAGAAAATAAACTTTTTCACCTGAGGTAGCCTATTTCTAGCAAAGGTAGTATAGCAAAACATAGTCGAAATCAAGGGAGATATTCTACAGGGGTGTACCCTAACCCATCCTTACCTACCACTGACGAAAGAAAATATATCATATTGTCATTCATGTAAAAGATGTTCTTGTATTGTATTTTACGCATTTAAAGTACTGCTGAAGATGTATGGCTAGCAACTGTGTTCCAAAATGCAATTCTCAATAATTCTGATGAATACTGTAGTTTTGTCTTAACAATGAAAACCATAGCCAAATAGAGTGTTATCGTACAAACTGGAAAGCCACAACATGTTTCCAAGAAGCTAATTATAGTATATAACTTATGTTTCTAAGGATTTGCACTTGTCTGTTAACAAATGTCGCCATGGCATGTAGTTGTTAGTAGAAGAGCTATATTACTATACTTAAGTTATCAACGATAACGAACTTATAAGAAACTTTATAACTTAATTGACGATACTTTTCAGTAAATCTAATTTATCAGTTCATATTCGCTAGACATTTACACTCAAGAGAAAAAGCAACGCTACACCCAATGTTGTTCATAATTTTCTTTAAAGCGAAATAGAGTAATGATTCATGAAAAAAGCAGATTTCATTATAGAGCATTTGAAAACAGATTCACTGCAAAAACCAGACAAATCTATCAAAGTACTTCACTTCAACTCATATCATTTGGAAATGGTATACGCACGTTTCAGTATCTGGTATATCCGTTTTCCTTAAGAATAACTTGTTTTATCATATGACGTCGCATCTGAAAATGTAATAAAGCCATTCATTAAATGCGATAATCCACTAGTGGATTAAATATGCAAATCACGTCGTAACATTATGCGTTGACGTCCATAAAAAAGTTGCGTTTTCTTATGGCGAAATCATGGCGTTTTAGTGCAAAATTTGCTAATAAAATCCGATTTTAGTGTCATATGATAGATAGAATCTTGCATTCGTGCTCCTGTATTATTGAATTTATTAAACTCGTTGGGGAAAACCGATAAGATGCTCGGCAGAGCCTCGCATCTTATCTTTTTCCCCAACTCGTTTAATAAATTCAATAATACATGGGCACTCATGTAAGATCCTCTATGTAGCCGAAGCCTAGTTTATCACAAGCTGCGCCAATCCATGCGATTGGCACAGCTTGTGATAAACTCGGCTTGGAATATTATTCCACTCCTCCCTGATAATTCTCTAAGGTTTCCAGGCACGTTGCGACCTTGACGTAACCTGCGGCCTGACTCATCCAACATGTTTCGATTGGATTATAATCGGGAGACATATTAGCCCATGGCATAACGGGAAACGTTTAAAAATTAGTTTTAGCTCTAGCTCTATTATATATGCGGAGGAGCGTTATGTTGATACGTTAACCCTTGGCGCTGCCGAAACATTGGACGTACCACAGGCCTAAGAACTTGATGAATGTACGCATTTGCAGTAAAGTTGCCATTGCAAAACACAAGTTCCAACTTGAAGGCATAATTTATCGTGGCACAAACCATAACGTTTCCCCCTCCGAACGTTCGTGCGCCACCCAACAGGTGTTAGAGTAACGTTCGTTACATTGTCTAAACGTCTAACAGCAGCATTAAAAAGATTAATAATTAAAAAAATATATCTTGATTCATCGGAGAATACAACATTTCTCCAGTTTCTGTTTCTGTACGTTCTGGAGAGCCCACTGCAACCTAGCATTACTATGTTGGCGTCTAAGCATCAGTCCTTTGTCAGGTCTCCGACATCGTATACCGTATGATCGTAAACGATTTGCCACTGTCGTACGATGTATTGGTCTACCTTTGCTACCCATTATAAAACCTGCTGTCAAAGAAGCCGTCAAAAACTTATTACGCAAATGACGGGCACGTATGCAAACGTCCTGACGTCGTGAGGATACACGAGGTGTGCCAGGGCCGGGCCTGTCGGCAACACTGTCAGTGGCCCTGTAACGTTGCACAAATTTAAAGAGTAATTGTTTATGGTACATTGTGCTACGTTGAAATATTCATGGTAAATTGTGCTACGTTGAAACGCAACGCAACTTGTGTTTGTGAAATTTCGCCTTCTAAGAGTTCCAAAATTCTGTTCCGATCGTCGTTACTTAATCTTGGCACTGCAGTTGCAAATTAAATCCAAACTAAATGATAATTTTACAGTAAAACATTCAAACATTTACACCAGTCCTGTAATTTTTATTACAATTGACCACATTCTATTTGAACACGGGGTGCACCAAGTTGATTTTCCGGTCAGTGGACATAGCGCAACACGGTCAAGTGCTTGGGAAAAAAAATATAGTATCATTAAAACATGAAAAGATTCATGTTGTGGTGAAATATTTCTTAGAATTATCCAACCATAAAAAAGTCATTACAAATTTTCGATGTAACGTTTTTAATTCTCTCGAGTGTACATATATGGCTATGTCACAACAAGGATTGAGCAGTTTATTTTTGTCAAACGATTTTTCAGGTGTTAAATATTTTGCAAAGGGGAAAAGATAAAGCAGTGTTTTATTCCACTCTATCCAAATATTTCGCCTTAAAGCCTCCATCAATAAATTAGAACTCCAGGGGGAATAACGTTTTAGCAGACTCTGGAAACTGAACTTCAAGGAGAATAAAATTTCAGCAGCCATTTTACTTGATATACTAAAAAATGGAACTTCAGGAAGAATGACATTTAAGCAGCAAATACATCAGACAAACTGCGACACAGGACTTTAGAGAGAATCACATTTTAACAGCTATTTTACAAGACAAACTGGAAAACGGAACTTAAGTGAGAATCGCATTTTAGTAGCCATTGCATTTAGACAAACTGGGAACAAATAGAATTTGTGGAAGATTCCCATTTTAGCATCCATTACACTTATAGAAGTAACAAGTATGCAAAGACCAGGAACTGAAACAATCAAAATCCAAATCCAGCCCTCAAACCATAGTTGGAAACAACTAAGATTACAAATAATCAAGATACAGAGAACATATGGCCAACCGAGTGAGCTACTTGTTCTCAAAAGGTGGCCACTCAGCAACCCAAACCGAACCAAAAATAATAAGAACATACATAAGGTAAAACATCACAGAAACTCTGACACCAAAAACAGGCAACAGAGAACCACAACAGAACTACCGCAAAGAGAATCACATTTTCTTGCACACCGGATAGAAAATGCCATTCTTTTCACCTGGGATAGAAAATCTTATCTTACCCTGGTGTTCTGACCCAGGACCGAAAAAATATCACGAGCTGTCAATGCATTGGTTGTATAGAAGCTCACGTACCTGCGTCGTCAAGTGACGTTGGCAGTGGTCAAAATGACGTCAGTTTATGCACGCCAGTCGTTGACGTAAAGAGCCGAATGGCGGTCATTGAAAGCGGCGCCTTCTTTAAAAATCAAATTTAAACCTCTCAAGCACTAGAATTACGCATTTTAAAAGGTTCCAAAGTTAAAACAAATCGTGGTGTGCAAGAAAAAGTATCTATCATTGGTGTGGGGTGCTTATAGAAAAATCCGTCACTCGGGATCACTGTTCGGCATCACTCGGCAAGCCTCGTGATGCCGAACAGTGACCCTCGTGACGGATTTTTCTATCCGCACCTCACACCCATGACAGATCCTTATAGTAGTACCCACTGAATTTAGACAAACTGAAAAAAAAAGAACTTATGGAAGAATCACATTTTAGCAGCCATAACACTTAGACAAACTGGAAAAATGGAACTTAAGGAACGAATCATATTTAAGCAGCCATTACATTTAAACAAACTAGAAAAAAGGAATTTTAGGGAGAATCACATTCTAGCAGCCATGACACTAGACAAATTGGTAACCAGTTTTCTAGTGTAATTGCAGCTTAATTGCAACTTAATTGTCATTTTAGCAGTCATTATGCTAGACAAACTGGAAACCAGTTTGTATAGTTTAATGACAGCTACATTTTGATTCGCCTTGTAATTCCATTTTACTTACGAAGAAAAACTATTTGAATACAGCGGAATTTAATATTTTACAGGTGATTGATGATTTTGTTGACAGCGTTCAAGGAACAGACATAACAATCATTTCACAAGAAATCTTCCAGCATAATCCTTCAAGAAGAGTTGAAAACCTGAAGGTGAGACTTGTAACAAGCTTTAATGCCAATAAACAAAACGGGCGTATTAAACACAGGTCACAGAGAGATTTACAATAAAAGGTTTTTCTGTGCAAATTACTGATCTGGTATAGGCGTTATACAAATTTAGAAGTAAGTTCTGAAAACTTTGATCCTTTGGCAGCTATGAGAAAAAGCAAGGAAACAATAAACATGCAGACTTGGTGAATGTTTGAGCTCCGTTCAACCATTTTAATTTCATCCCCATCCCCTCTCCCCACCCCCTCCCCGTTCATCATCCTTTTGTCAATCATTTATTACTGCCTTTCTTTAGGCAGTGCTTCCGTTATGGTTTACCGACGTAGGCGCCTTTGTGTAGTTTTTGAAGGTCGAGTCGTTTTGTCTGTTCTCTTTCAGTCTGTAAGGTTTACGTACATTTATGATAAATAATGAGCATGAAAAAATAAATGGAATAAGTGAGGGACGGGGTCGGGTCAGGGGCGATGGTCCTGAGTTACTTTTAGTGCCGAGGCGTCCTACTAATTTGGATAATATACTCAACAGTAAAAGAAACACGTATTTTTACTGTCTCGTTATGCCTCTTTAAAAGTGATAATATTTTACTTTTTACCAAGTACACGGATTTGCCTATACGTGGCGATTGGTTTTGCAGCAATTTCTTGTCACAGTACAGTTCTGTGAAAATATATGCAGATTGTTGTCACAAAAGTCGAAATCACAAAATATTTGATCACTGTTACGAGCATTTAATTTTCAATATAATTTTGCTGCCCGTGGTTTCATCATGATGTAACAAACGGTAAAAAAAAACTTTGATTCTCATACAGTTAAATCCATGTGCGAAAAGTTGCATTTTTTCACAGTTTTTGAAATCGTCTAAATTATCTAAATATAAGAAAAATCCGGTAATTTGGGATTCAAAACGAGTAAGGCTATGGGGGAAAAAGCCTATAATAGCAAAATTTTGGTTTAAAATGTGTCTGTATTTGGGTCACTTCCGATTTGAGTTACAAAAATCTAAGGCTGATAAAAATAATTTCAAGGATAAAATCTTGTATCTCGATACGCTAAAAGTAGACTGTCCTTCGTGATAAAGATGCAGTCCGATTTTTGGTCAGTTCAGCCCAGTGATTTCAGAGATCTAAGGCCCACAGCCCAGTGATTTCAGAGATCTAAGGCCCAAAGGTTCAGCTGATGGTTGCATTATTGGAGGTCGTAAGATCTACTACCGTTTGTTAGCATACTCCATACAGTTGTGACCGCTTACCCTTTAACTTAACCTGAATTTGAATCCAGCTCCGATTCGATTAGCTTGAAAAATACACAAAATTTTATTTTGCTGTTAAAAATGCTTCCTTTCCACCATTTATGTAAAAGGGGCAAAACTTGTTTGTAACGAGTTAGCAATGCTGAGACCTCTTGATGATTTTTCTCCGACATGTTTACGTGCAAGATAAAGTGGTCATCACTTTTGGAGCCAAGTACACATCGGCTTCAGACAATGGATTAACGAATTTGTGATTTTTGAGTTTGACCCCTTGATTGTGTACGCTATCGTGACGCATGAATAATCAAACAAAGTTTCAATAATTTTGGAATAGTGTATTTGATGCATTGTTAACGCCTGTCCTACTTGGTCATTGCAGCAAATTTCTATTTTGACATAAAAAAAACACCAAAAATAAAATATGCGTTATTTATTAGAACAAGGGCTAATTGTGTTTGCAGTAGGTGCGGGTGGGGTTATTAATTTTTTTTTCTATTGTACATCATCTCTTTTCTTTTAATGCGACCTGATATAGACTGAAATGCTGTTTCAAAGGACCATGAAACCAAAAACAACCAACCAACGATCGCATGTATGCATAAGTTTTAGTCTAGCGTTGTGTTGTGACAAGTTGTCATGGTATGGGTTGTTTGTTTTGCTGCCTGCTCATATTATTTTTCTTCCTGTTAGTATTTCCCGCTTGATGCCATTTGTGGCATGTGAAATTATAACAGTTTCTAACTATTCCCTTTTCACACTACCTTGTGTAGACCATATGGAAAAATCAAACTAACAGCTAATTTCGATTGCCTAATAACTCGTTATTAATTATATAAGAAAGACCATTTATTCCTGTAAAATATAGAGGAACCTTATAAACATAAATCTTTCTTGAATAGAATTTGCTTACAATCAATTTACAATGACTTTAAACTGAATGTAACAAAACTATGCATGAGTATGGTCGTTTCATGCGCAATAATAAAGTCAATGTTTTGTTTCGACCATAAAAGTTTAAATAATATATATAACTTCTTGATAATATAGAGCAGCGTTTAGTAAGGATTAATTTATTGCTGTACGCTGTCACATTGTAATGAATATACTGCATCGCAAAATTGCTTCAAAGAGCTTTGGCCCTTTTCATAACTCATTAAACCAAGGACGAACATTCTAGGCTCTGTGTGATTGAATCTGTTCATGACAACTACCTGACTGCACCCTTTAGCAGGTTTCTTCTATTTTTCAAATGACTCTAAACGAACTCAATGATCTCAAAGGACCAGAAATTATATAATCTGCACCTTCCATAATGTAATAGCAAATTAACCTCGCTGTTCTTTACAACAACGGTTGGTGCGAGATATTGCTTAGTTAATAAATTTTCCAAGTGCGCTTTGCTTAGCTTTTAACATGCGAGGTATTTCTTAAATAACACATTGCATTAAATGAATTTCAGGGCATTGAATGTGTTTATGGAAGTAATAATGGTGCTTTTTCACAGCTATAATAGCTATTGACATTTTCCAGTGCGCACTTGATTAGAAAGGAATACTTGCAAATGCTCTGATCATTGCGTACAGTTAACGGCTATTTTCATCGTTGAAAGTTTAATTTAAAATCATATTCCTACCAGTTGTACAGGGGATGGTTTGGCCGGGCAATTGTGCTGGTTTAGTTTCAGTTCCGGTGTCATCCTGCTAATTTGGATAATAGTAGGGCAAGAGCCTGTTGTGCTTGCAGTAGGTTCAAGTACGGGCTGTTTGGAATTTTTTTCTCTCGCCTGCCATTTCTCTTTCATTCTCCCTCCCTCTTGGGCACGGCCAGACATGGACTTAAAACTGTCTCAAAGGGCCATTTAACCCAAAACAAGCAACTATTCTTCTCTGACACCACCGCCGTTTGAAGCTATATTTCACATGGAGCTTCACCGAGTCAAAGGAACCAAAGTTTGTTAGATGGTCAAGGGCACATGAACAAGACAGCCACCATGCCCATATATGGTAAAAAAGAACCTTCAAATATCTTTCACTCCAGAACCAAAGGCCTAATGACCTTGTGGCATGGTATGTAGCATTCGGGACTCGGGCCGCAGGTAGTGGTATCATACCTGTGACCCTCAGGGTGGAAAATGAAAACGAAAAAGCGAAGATTTTTTTCACAGTTCCATTTGTATATACAAGGTGACTCTTCAGATCCAAACAACTGACCCTCATCACATTTGCACCTAATATTATTGTAATTTACAGTCAGCGCAGAGCTATTCTTTTTCAGCAGGATAGTTATGCTTTCCAGAAAAGCAAAAATCATATTTCTAGGTCAGTTCGTTTTCCCGTGGCACACTTAATTTGCAGAATTTGTGTTTACTCGAAACAAATGTGACACATTCTCAGACAGCCAACTCGCATCACTAAACACCTCTTCCCGCATAAGCAGGCGACAAAAACAAGCATGCATCCATAAAACAATGTTATTTCTGATCAAAATATGCAACTTGCCTCATCTTGATTCCGTCATACGATTCAAATTTATTTTTAGAAACTTTTGAAAACACATCGACTGCATAGCGTGTTGAAACCGAACCGAGCAATCTGACTGGCTGACACGCGAGTACTACACAAATGTCA
The DNA here is from genome assembly GCA_963989385.1 of Ctena decussata. Classification (NCBI taxonomy): domain Eukaryota; kingdom Metazoa; phylum Mollusca; class Bivalvia; order Lucinida; family Lucinidae; genus Ctena; species Ctena decussata. Next base: position 12,716,774 of record OZ022512.1, read on the forward strand.
TGTTTTCCTACTTTCGGTTTGGCTCAAATGAATTCAAGCATATCATCGAATCTTTTGGAAGCTGGATGAAGCAAGTTGCATATTTCAATTAGAAATAACATTGTTGTATTGATGCATGATTGTTTTATACGCCCGTTCTGAAAGAAAAACGGACGTATTATGTCGTGGCGCTGTCCGTCCGTCCGTCCGTCCATCCGTCCGTCCGTCCTTTAACATTCTTGTGCGCGCCATAACTCAGTAACCGTTTGGGATATCTTCATGAACTTTTGTAGGCATATGTATTAGGTAGGGGGAACGTGTCGCGTATTAGAATTGTTGCTCTCCCTTCCCTAGTTCCCAAGTTATGGCCCTTTGATTATTTTTTCCCTGCAAGTCTTGTGCGCGCCATAACTAGATTACTGTTTGGGATGTCTTCGTGTAACTTCATAGCAATGTGTATGAGGTTCCAACGATGTGTCACGTACAACAATATACCGATATATACTGATTCACATAACTGACAAACGATTGGGGGAGCGTGTTTTTGAAAAATGAAAATCACTCCACAAATTCCCCGTCGATGAAGCTATATAAACAAAAGCAGAACAATTGAATGGGGCCCCGCGCGTGTACCCTGTATTTTTATCCTTGTAATAAAATTAATGATAACGTAATTAAGTAAGTCATCAGGTCATGTAGTAGTAGTATTTCAATTCTCCTATAGACGTTCGGCGGAACGAATCCATAGCTGCAGTGACGGGACGCCGAACGTCCGTCCAAGAATCAGGTCATTAGATTATTAGGTCATTTTAATGGCCAACTCAAATGATCCAAATCATTTTCAAAACATTTTAATGTGAGACTTTTTTTTAAAAGTCGGCTGACCACTGGCATTTACAGTGATGAAGCCTCCAGCAATACCTCACGTAAGAATTACAAATTGATACCACTGATAGAGCAATGAAGCTTTTAAACCCCCATTTCTCTGCCAGTGATGTGCATTCGTAAAATATCTATCATTTGCCAGTTCACGCTTCTCACACTGATCACTTCCATCATTTTAATATTTGGCCAAGGACAGCATGAACAAATTAAACGGTCCTGGGTTTCTGAGAGGTATCTAGATCAGCAACCAAAATGATGAACTTTCAATCTATAATAGAAATCAGCCGAGACACGGCAAAAGCAACAAAGTGAATATGCGCCCAACGAAGACTCAGATCAGCCTGGGCATCCGCTCAGTCTGATCTGAGTCTTCGAAGTCCGCATAAAGGTAGTTTGGACCCTAAGCTACCTTCTAAGCGCGAAGTGAAGACTCTGATCAGACTCTCCGATACACGGGCTGAATTGAGTATTCGCTGGGCGCAGCGACCAGTTTGTTGCTTGTTGTGTCACGGCTAAAATGCAGATATGACCCTTGTTTTGATTATGTTATTATTTTTAATTTTGTACGGGACTCAGAGAAAATTCTTGTCATATGCCTTTTAGCCCATTCATGTCTGTAAACCCATAAAAAGGACATTATCAAACTGTGAAGACCCAGAGTGTGGCCTCTGTGTCCCGCTGTTTGCCTTAGATATTGGAATATTTAGCGATCAATTGGTAAAAGTGTATTTAACGTGACACCCCTTGCCGTCCAACGAACTAGGTAAAATAATCCATTCGTTATCAATTGGTTAAACATTTTTTTATGTGACAAGCACAGTAATAATCAGGAGTTTTTTTGTTGTTTGGTTAATTTTAGTGTAATTGAGGCTAAGTCTATTGCTGTGCTTGTCGTCTCACGTCCGCATTTAAGCCACATCTTGTGACTTCCAATGACGTGGCGTTTTTGTCGTGTGATACACGTATTCCGCTCATCTGCATATTTACATCGGGTCTAGAGAGACCTAATTGTAGACTAATGGTTTTGGCCAATTGCATTGATGGCTGACGTGACAAGCAAATGCTCTGATCAGACTGCACTGCACCCAAGTGCAGTCTGATCAAAGCCTTCGCTTATTACCAATGTCATATTGTTTGACATCACCTGATGTGGCTCATTTAGTTTCTCAGTAGAGTGCAAAATTAACAAAACAAATCTTAATCTGCTTCCCTTTCACATATTCATTAAACATCCACCACCATTTTAGATTTTTTCTTGGAAATTGCCGTCTTTGTTCTCATTGATTTTAGCGACAAGCAATCAGTCTACATTCATTCTAATTTACTATTCATTTATGTGCAATTTTTAGAATATAACATAGATAATTCAGCCTTATTTTTTCTACAGTCTGAAAGAGCTAAATTGTTATTATCTCTCATTAAGTTAAAAGAACGGCTGTCATTTGCATAACATCCAGAATGTCGCTTTTCAAACGAGTGTTCATGTGTTGAATCCAGCATCTAGGTTATGATAAGATAGGTAATATCCGCGGACATTATCTATGCTGTTGCACTTTACGAAGGCTGGTGAATACGTTTCTTAAATACTCAAGAATGTTTTGTGTACGAATACACTCGTTTCCCTTTTGATTTTAAGGGTGGGATATGGGCGCTGATTGTATTAGTCCTGATGTTTTTACCCAAATATCTAGACACACGGAATAACACTAGAGAGCTTAACAATTGAATTTGTATGATCCACGTCATTAGAAAAGTTTCGAATATCAGTTACGGTCATCCCGAACTAAGATCAGTTTGTGTAACTACCCAGTCTGATCAGTGGTACATGTATCACATTTGATTTTTATATACACTTATGGAGCTTTTTACAGTATCAAGGTGAACAGGATAACACTTTGATAAAACAATGTAGTTCTGTAGGTTAGTATGGATCTATATTGCTCTTTCGTGTTGTAAGAAACATTTCCCATCTCAATGCGGCAGTCAAAACAATTCTAATATGCTTAAAGAGACACACTTATGATTGTATAATACCGTAATGGCCGTTCATTGGAATATGCTGCTCAGAGATAAGACATCGTAGGAGATTTGTGCCAAGTATGGGATCCGATAAAAGAAGTTAGATGAGAAAATGGGGGGATAGTGTAAAAATATGTTTGTATCCTCAAGAGCCTATGGCCTATTGGATTTTCAAAATAACGATATCATATGTTATAAGCAGATTTATGAATTTAGCTACTTATATTCATACTATCATTAAAGAAAAAACAAGAGGGCCATGGTGGCCCTGAATCGCTCACCTGAGCATTAATTAGTTCACTGGCTCTGGTGAAGATTTAAAAGAGTTTTACCATACACGGGAATGGCGGCCACCTTGGTCATGTGACCAACATCACATTTGAAGAACTTTCAATCCTTTCACCAATGTGCAGACTCCATATGAAATTTGAGTTTAGTCTGCCCAGTGGTTTCAGAGATGTTTGAAAATGTTTATGGATGGATGACAGAGGCAGCTAATACCAATACTGTAAGGCTCAGGTGAGCTGAAAATGGCAGAGTTGCTTCTCCGACAAGTACCTGTTCATGTTGAGTTCCTTTGATGGATTCGAACTAGACTGAACTAGGCAAAGACAAATGATAGAATGGTAGCATCATTATCTCACTGTGGTGATACTAATGTATTCCAAGGAGTTGTGGCTGGCATGATTGTAATGTTAGTTCTGATTCTTGCAGCATAACTTAATTTAGATATGACCTAGTGACCTAGCTTTTGACCCGACATGACCCAGTTTCCAACTTGACCTAGATTTTATAGAGATAAACATTCTGACAAAGTTTTATGAAGATTGGATCAAAACTGTGCCCTCTTAGGTGTGCACAAAGTTTTTCTAAGATTTGACCTAGTGACCTAGTTTTTGACCTGACATGACCCAGTTTCAAACTTGGCCTGGATATTGTGAGGATAAACATTCTGACAAAGATTCATGAAGATTGTATCAAAACTGTGCCTTCTAGAATGTACACAAGGTCGTTCTTATATCTGCCATAGTGACCTAGTTTTTGACCCGACATGATCTACTTTCAAACTTTGCCTAAATATTATGACAATAAACATTCTGACAAAATTTCATAAAGATTGGATCAAAACTGTGTCCTCTAGAGCGTACACAAGGTTTTTCTAGGATCTGACCTAGTTTTTGACCTGACATGACCCAGTTTCAAAATTGGCCTAGATATAGTGAGGATAAACATTCTGACAAAATTTCAATAGGTTTGGATCAAAACTGTGACCTCTAGAGCATACACAAAGTTGTCCTTATATTTGACCTACTTTTTGACCCGACATGACCCAGTTTCAAACTTGGCCCGGATATTGTAAAAATAAACATTCTAACAAAGTTTCATTGAGATTGGATCAAAACTGTGCCTTCTGGAGCGTATACAAGGCCGTTTTTATATTTGACCTAGTGACCTTGTTTTTGACCCGACACAACCCAGCTTCAAACTTTACCTAGATTTCATTAAGATAAACATTCTGACAGAGTGTCATGAAGATTGGATCAAAACTGTGTCCTTTAGGTTGTACACAAAGTTTTTCTAAGATTTGACCTAGTGACCTAGTTTTTGACCTGACATGACTCAGTTTCATAGGGTGCTTACATATACCCTGGACAATAAACATTTTGACATAGTTTCATAAAGATTGGATCAAAACCATGCCTTTTAGTGCGTACACAACATGACTCAGTTCCGAACTTGGACTAGAGTTTATAGAGATAAACATTCTGACAAAGTTTCATAAAGATTGGATCAAAACTTTGTCCTCTAGAGCATACACAAGGTTTTTCAATGATTTGACCTAGTGACCTAGTTTTTGACCCAACATGAACCAGTTTCAAAATAACCCTAGATATTATGAAGATAAACATTCCGACAAGCTTTCATCAACTTTGGAAGAAAACTGTGCCTTCTAGTGCGTACACAACGTTTTTCTAAGATTTGACCTAATAACCTAGTTTTTGACCCGACATGACCCAGTTTCCAACTTGACCTAGAATTTATGGAGATAAACATTCTGACAAAGTTTCATAAAGACTGGATCAAAACTGTGTCCTCTAGATCCGACACAAGGTTTTTCTATGATTTGACCTAGTGACTTAGTTTTTGACCCGACATGACCCAGTTTCAAACATATTAGATATTATGAGGATAAACATTCTGACAAAGTTTCATGAACTTTGGATGAAAACTGTGCCTTCTGGAGCGTACACAAGGTTTTTCTAAATTTGACCTAGTGACCTAGTTTTTGACCCGATATGAATTAGTTTCGAATCTGGCCAAGATTTTATAAAGACTAACATTCTGACAAAGTTTCACAAAGATTGGATCAAAACTGTGTCCTCTAGAGCGTACACAAGGTTTTTCTATGATTCGACCTAGTGACCTTTTTTTTACCCGACATGACCCAGTTTCGATCTTGTCCTAGATTTTATAAGGATAAACATTCTGACAAAATTTCATGAACTTTGGATCAAAACTGTGCCTTCCAGAGTGTACACAAGGTTTTTCTAAGATTTGACCTAGTGAACTAGTTTTTGACCCAACATGACCCAGTTCCGAACTTGGACTAGACTTTATGGAGATAAACATTCTGACAAAGTTTCATAAAGATTGGATCAAAACTGTGTCCTCTAGAGCATACACAAGGTTTTTCAATGATTTGACCTAGTGACCTAGTTTTTGACTCAACATGACCCAGTTTCAAAATAATCCTAGATATTATTAAGATAAACATTCCGACAAGCGTTTATGAACTTTGGAAGAAAACTGTGCCTTCTAGAGCGTACACAACGTTTTTCTAAGATTTGAACTAATGACCTAGTTTTTGACCCGACATGACCCAGTTTTGAACTTAACCTAGAGTTTATAAAGATAAAGATTCTGACAAAGTTTCATAAAGATTGGATCAAAACTGTGTTCTCTAGAGCGTACACAAGGTTTGTCTATGATTTGACCTAGTGACCTAGTTTATGACCCGACATGACCCAGTTTCGAACTTATTCTAGATATTATAAGGATAAATATTCTGACAAAGTTTCATGAACTTTGGATGAAAACTGTGCCTTCTAGAGCGTACACAAGGTTTTTCTAAGATTTGACCTAGTGACCTAGTTTTTGACCCGACATGACCCAGTTTCGAACTTGGCCAAGATTTTATAAAGACTAACATTCTGACAAAGTTTCATAAAGATTGGATCAAAACTGTGCCCGCTAGAGTGTACACAAGCAAAAGTTGACGGACGTCCGTACGGACATCCGTTCACACGTACGACGGACGACGGACATCAGGGTATCCCAAAAGCTCACCCTGAGCAGTTCGTGCTCAGGTGAGCTAATAAACCGGAAGACATTAGAATGTTTTTATCTTACACCATGATCCAAGAAATTTGCATGTGCACTAGCTCGTACAAAAAGTCTTTGATCATTGTCTCTTTTAGCCAGATATGATAATCCGTCAACAGTGTGTGTTCGATTCAGTCTGCACATCTGCGCCGACCGATATTTTCGCTTTTTGAGTTTTAGACATATATACGTATATGTTTATTCATTTTTACAAAATACGATGTAGCAATAGAAAATAAATAGATAATCATTTCTTTGTTTTTGGTTACAACTTATACATGATATGTTTGTATATTATCCCACTGAAAGGCATTTTACTGTTGCATTATGCCAGAGACTTTGAAATGTTTAGTGTCTAAACAATAAATCAATGTTTTTGTTTGCATTTACTGTAACAAGCAATAAAACTCATAGTTAATCAATCAAAGAAAAATTGTGTATTCATCCACTATAGATATAATCAGAATACAATATAAAAATGGATATACATGTTTTGTATGTTATGAATTAAAAATAAATCTGTATTTTTTAATTATTTTTTTTTTATAAAAGAAAGTGCAAAAATAGGATGATAGCATTTCCCCATATAAGGCAACCCCTTCCCCGCCCCATTTTAGCGGTTTATCACAGGCATAATTTCTTGCTAACCACCTAGTACAGTATAAGATAAGTCTTTGATGTGAGCTATGGCCCTAAGCACTGTCTATTGGCAGCTATCATTATGGGCCTTCTTTTTCTGTATTAGGAAAACCTGTCGTTATTATCTGAAATCTGGTTCAAATATGTAACCTTTCAATTTAAGTAGGTATAGTACTCTTAGGATGACGTAATAACCGCATTGTACATGTACCGTAACTATGACTATTTTCGTTTTGTCATTTTGCAGAATCATGATGCGAGGATAATAATCACAGCCTGCTATGAAGACAAAGCCAGACTCATTTTATGTGCTGTAAGTATCGTAGTTAAATAAGAAGTTTTTAAGAAAATGTGCCAATGTATATATGCGACCTTTGAAAGATTCAGACCAGCCTGCGCATCTCCGCAGTCTGGACAGAGTATTTTAAGTTTCTATTAACAATACATGTATATGGATCCTGAGGCATCAGAGTCCTCGCTGTCCACATGGATGTAGCTTTGACCCTAAGCTACCCTTTAAGCGCTTAGCAAAGAGTCTGATCTGACTGGGTGGATGCCAAGGCTGATCTGGGTCTGCAATGGGCGCACAACCACTTTGTTGGTTTTCTCGTGTCGCGGCTCAATTATGTTTGCTGTTTTGATCCACTGATTGACACGGGTCCAATACCTTTTATTTTTTTGAACCACAACAGTCTCCAGGGCGAGAACTGAGCGCAGGTAAACTCGATTTTAGCTTCAACCGCCTCGCAGTTATATATTACTGACCAGTTCCAGGCGGTGGATCTGTCATTACTTACTAATATTGTCAATATTTGTCGGCCTACCATTAGTCTTTGACTTTTTCTACATAATACATACCTAATACTATGTATTTTGTACTTGGTATTAACCAGAAACGGTAAGGGTTAAATTATCTCTCTGTCTATCATTATCTATCTGTCTATCATTGATTGGCCATCATCTCGGAAAGAGCTGACCTTTTGGTTTCCGTTTATCTTGTTTTGCTTTGTGTACCGTCTTTATTTCTTTTTCATTTCCCATTTGGTGTTTAGGGCAGGTTGTGGCAAGCAATTGTGTCTGTTCTTGATCTTTGCATTCTCATCCACTTCTTTGATAACTTCGAAATTAATGAGCGAACAGCAGGCTTTAACCTGCTATATGGCTACATGTAATACCATGTTAGTGTCTTTTGATATCAAGTTTATCAGGCGAGACCAGAAACAGCGTAGGAATAGCGAGGCTTGCTGAGCCAGTCTGACGTGTTTCTGGTCGAGCCTGATAAACTTGATATCAAAAGACACAAATATCAAGTTTATCAGGCGAGACCAGAAACAGCGTAGGAATGGCGAGGCTTGCCGAGCCAGTCCGACGTGTTTCTGGTCGAGCCTGATAAACCTGATATCAAAAGACACTAATATCAAGTTTATCAGGCGAGACCAGAAACAGCGTAGGAATGGCGAGGCTTGTCGAGCTAGTCCGACATGTTTCTGGTCGAGCCTGATAAACTTGACACTATCATGGTTTTCTATTTATCATGCATCACTAGAACGTTTATACGGCGTAAAGGCAGTCAAACAAATGAAATCAAACACAGTTTTGTTTGGACTTCGCGAATGCATTATGACGTAAGTTGGTTACGCCATTTAAGCAATAGAACGTAGTTATCACTGTCAAAATCAGTATGTAGCCAATCATCTTCAGAGATCGTGTCTAAAGGCATCGCCTGATAACATTCGCGCAAGCGCAGTTCTAAAGCAACATGATATCACATCATGTTATCATACCCCTGATATCAGGTGAATTATGCAGCAGATGCATGATAAATGATGCTCCTATGACAACCTGACCACGGAGCTATGTTCATTCCAATACAAGTTCCCACCTGCAATTACATGCAATATATACATTGGAACCCGATCTTTATCGTTAAATGGACAAATTATATTCAGGTGTTCAAGACAACTAATAAAACAAATATTAGTTTCTCTCTGATACTTTTAACACAAATATTCTTGTTATTGGTTTCCTAACTCATATTATGCAACAGTTCTGTAAACTTAATGTTTCATAGAAGGAAATACCTCTATCACTTAGGTAATGACACAACAGGGCCATTTAAAAGCAACAGGGCAAACATGGTGTGTTCTATACGGTAGCAAATAAATGTCTATAATTCAATGTTAGAGTACCGTTTTCCCTGCATACACTCCAAATAATAGTCCCGTTGTTTGATATGCAGTGTATTTGTATCAGTAATATAGTAGACGCATCGTGTGAAATATTCCTTTCGCATTCGCAGAGAGTAACTTGAACATACAGTGTCTCAGGATTGATTTATTTGTTACTGCGAACTTACAGAACTGAAGACTATGTGTAATCGTGCACACCGACCTTAACATTCGATTTGCGCACAAAAGGAAACATAAATAACAAAACTCATAAGACTCTATCAGATAGAAATTTACGACATCTTTCAAATTCTGACGGTAAGCTGTAGCAAATAATTTAAATGTTTTATGTTTCTCCAGAAACAATCTTACAGATAAAAAGTATTCCCCCTTTGATGATAGCAAGCAAGCATTTCTCGGTTTAAAGCGTTAAACTTACGGATGCTTACAATAAAACAGGTTTAAGCCCCCAGTAATTTATTACTGATCGTTCCAAGGCGGTACTTCTGCTGTGGTTCTTCACTGTGTTCTTGTAAATAACTGTCTGGTCCGCTAGCAATCTGGCCGCCTGTATAGCTGCCCAGTTTACTTCCCGTCGTGCTTTGTAGTAAAAAAATAGAAATTAATGAAAAGTATATGTTAAATGTTTTATGTATTGTTTGTTCTTGTTGTCCATATTGTTGCATTCATTGATCTGCTCAGTTAACTGCAATAGTTGTGGTTTGGCGGTTTGGTCACTTGTTTTGCTACCTAATCTGCCTCTTGGTTTCTTTTGTTTTGTAAGTTAAAAATGAAATAGATAAAAAGAGATGCTGATTCTGTTTTTGATTAGGGTAGCTAAATGACCACCTGTTTGGGAAAGGGCTGCTCATTCGGTTTACCATGCATGTCTTTCGTGAACATGTGTCAAAATGTCCGTGTGTGTGTGCTCTTTCCTTGTTGGCTTTGAGGGCGGGATGTGGGCTTTGATTGGATTAATTCCTGATCTTTGCCTATCTTTTTTTCTTTACACACTAAATAATGCAAATGTGGAAAATGAGGTCGGCAGAATCTGTGACACGTACTTTCTGCAAGATTACCAGATGTCAGATAGTTTTGCTTCACAATTATTGAACAACTGAGTGCGTTCGTCAACAATTAATTCTCATGATAACTCATTCATTTCTTTTAATTACTTAGGCCTATAAGAAAGGCCTATACGGACCAAAGGTCGTCTGGATGTTTGTTGCTTGGTACAGCTCTGAGTTTTGGCGCCATAATTTGGATGATGTTCCTTGCACAGCTGAAGAAATGGAACTTGCGGCAGATGGTGCTTTTGTTATTGGGTTTTTCTTCCGAAATCCCGTTATTGAAAGAGGAATAGCTGGGCTTACCGGTAAGAAAATATTATTAAATAGAGGATCTTACATGAGTGCTCATGTATTATTGAATTTATTAAACGAGTTGGGGAAAAAATAAGATGCGAGGCTTTGCCGAGCATCTTATCAGTTTTCCCCAACGAGTTTAATAAATTCAATGGTACAGGAGCACGAATGCAAGATTCTATTTATTATATGACACCAAAATCGCATTTTATCAGCAAAATTTGCACCAAAACCTCACGATTTCGCCATTAGAAAACGCGACGTTTTAATGGACGTCAACGTATAACGTTACGACGTAATTTGCATATTTAATCCACTAGTGGATTATCGTTAGAGGGTTATCATGCGAACCGAACTACCAACTAAATGTTTTGTACCACTTCAGAAACTGAGGGTGAGGTTGGGCCTGTAAAATCGATTTAAGCCCCCCCCCCCAGTAATTCATTACTGACCGTTCCAAGGCGGTAGTTCTGTTGTGGTTCTCTGTTGCCTGTTTTTGGTGTCAGAGTTTCTGTGATGTTTCACCTTATGTATGTTCTTATTATTTTGGTTCGGTTTGGGTTGCTGAGTGGCCACCTTTTGGGAACAAGCTGCTCACTCGGTTGGCCATATGTTCTCTGTATCTTGATTATTTGTAATCTTAGTTGTTTCCAACTATGGTTTGAGGGCTGGATTTGGATTTTGATTGTTTCAGTTCCTGGTCTTTGCATACTTTTTACTTTTAATGCATGGCTTTATTACACTCTCAGATGCGACGTCATATGATAAAAACCTCTGTTTTCAATCATCAATCCCGTAAAATTTCTGAAAGTTGGGAAAACTTAAATAATTATCCTAAATCAACTTAAAATGGAACACTTTAGTCTTATAATGCAATAATGTGTCCTAATGAAATGACATTTAGCTTCCGTTCCAATCCTGAAGCTTGGATTGTTTGTATTTGTTTGTGTGTGAATTGTAATAGAGAAACAATAAAACATGTTTTAACCAAATGAAATGTCAAACTGTAAAGACCCTGATTCTTTTGGAGCAGTCTGGTCTAGTCTTGCACTGTTTGCTCAGACTTATCTGTCCAAATATTTAGAGATGTTTTCGATGCATAAAAGTTCTAGTTAGGAAATTGACATTTGTTATATCCTCCCTTTGATAAATTGATTTATAATATAACCACAATGTAACACTCCATTCCATTGGCTAATTTTACATCACATATTGTTTTGGACACTGACTGATCAGTCAGTAAATATTACTTTTATCCTGACGTCATTTGTATATAATGACGTTACGATTGTGGCATTACTTGACGGCATAAAACCTGTTTGTACCATCATATGTATCAACAGTAATTGCAATTTTGGTAATTTCCAGATAATATAGAGTAGTTGCCATTTATTTCGATGACTATGAAGTTTTATTGACCTCAAAGGTTACCATAATGGCCTCCGCTTCGCGTTGGTCAATATTTAGTTTGCAGTCAATATAACTGCATATTCATGTCAATAAATGCAAATAATGGTTTATTGGTATGTTGAGTTGAGTAGTGTATCATTGTTCTTACACATTCCAGTTCCTGAGTTTGAAGCCTTATACACACAAGAAGAGACCTACAATGTTGCTCACAAGTCATATGAGTTCATTGCTGCAATGTGTTATGACCATGTATGGATAGCAGCTCTAGCTCTTAATTGTACAGACACATATCTAAAAGCCACAGGTACTTCATCACACAATAACTATTATTAACATCTAAGCTGTTATCTCAATAAATGAATTAAAATAGTTCTCCTAGGCCTTGAAACCCATGCCTAGAAGGTGAGGATCAACTAATTTTGGGTGCACGGTTGATGTTTATGCATGGAGACAACATTTTGATCGCTAAAAGAGGGAAGAGTAATTCCTTTTTGCATGGCCGAAAATATATGAAAACAATCAAGTCAGCTTCGAAATTCTCAACAAAAAAATACTTTTAGGGCGAGACGCAACGTTACTTATAGAGGCCAGTTTCTAGACCTTAGGATTAGTTGCTGACATCACATTTGCCGGCAATAGGTGCAATTAACGCAACCAAACCAGTGTATAGCTTCATGTAAAGTCCGTAATATAGATTTGCATTTTTGCCGCTTAAAGCAGCAGTTAATAGCGAGTCATACTGGTTTTAATGAAATAAGACGCCGTTGATATTACACCAGGCAATGCTCTGTACTCTTAAGCATATCAGGTTTTACAAAAAACTGCTCAGAAGACACCTATATTCGTGATATATGTGACAATGTAAACTCCTATTTGTATTGAGAGCAACGCTAATTGGTGAACACCTGTTTGGGAAAAAAGTTCACTGAATTCCCTGATATGTTGTCTGAGCATTTCATACTGTCAAGTTTTGTTTCTATCCCTTTTCATTTTGTGCTGTAGATGAGATGTAGAACGTGACTGCGTCAGTTCCTGGGCATTTATTTTAATACACTGATTGACCACGCGATAAGTGTTTGAAATGGAAAGAATGCCTATCTCAAACCTATTACCTTTGAAATATTACTCGTGTACCAGTCTCGAAACTTTGTCTTTTAATGTTTTGGATGACAACCGATATTTGTAAAAGACATAGTTAGAATTACCACCTGTTTAGGAACGAGCTGATCATTCGGTATTCCTTGCGTGTCTTTCGTTAAGTTTTGACAATTTCTGTGTGTGTGTTTCTTTCCCTTTTGGTTTGAAGAGGGTGATGCGGGATTTGATTGTATTAATTCCTGATTATTGCCTATCTTTTACTTTGAATAGACGGATGAATTGCGGGTTTACGGCCCTTTCAAAAGTATTTTAGCCATGTCGAGCCATTGCAAGACTGATAAAAATGACTACGTGCAATAGATTACTGCTACAGTGCGCTTTAAAAGACCCGTCTCCAGGAGGCTTCGAGCCCACTGCAATAATTATTCCACTGCGCCACCGGGACATACTTAAACGCGTAGAAAAATGCGTATGACACTAGATCAATATTATAGCATCATGGGTCTTCCCAGTGGAAGAATGGTATCCACAAGTTTCATGATTTCAGAAATATAAACACCTTGTTTTCCCCATGTACAATTTCTCTCAGAATAAAACAAGTACCGGAAGTGCGCCCTGTTTAGGTTCAAAATTGGTGAACACCATTATGAAAAGTTTCGCATATACAGTGACGGACTAAGGTCGGGGGTCTGTGTGTTTGCCATCGATAATCCATGTCAATATCCGGGGTGAAAGATGCAGGATTTCGGGATTGGCCACTTACTGCAATATTTGAATTTTGAACAAGTTGTTTTTGCGCGTCTGCGAGGTATGAAATGCAGGCAGTATGGTACATTTTAAGGATCCTGCTCAGACTACTCCTACAGGACCATTTACATGTGTGCCAAGTGAACTATTATACTCGTATCAAAAGGATGTATGCATTTGTCAATAAAAGAGTGTTTGTTTAAGTTTTTTTTGTATCATATCTATTTCATTTTAAGGAACAATATCCATTTGTCTTATGAAAATGGTGTAGACCTTGATCAGACGCTGGGTGTTGCGGCATCTTAACTGGGTTTGTACTGTTTTCATTTGCCCATTTATAGTCCGCTAGGCATTATTGGGTTAACTGTGTTTACGTTTGTTAAGAAAAGTATGGGATTTTATAGATTATATTTCTCACTCAGGCCACCCGAAATCACTTGAAGACTTTACATACAAGGACTACGACATCAATAGCATCATCCTGTCCTGTATGTCCAATATCTCTATAACTGGAATTGTGGGACATGTCAGTTACGGCGAGGGAGCAGATCCTATCAAGAACATCAGGATTGAGCGAATACAAGGTAATGCCTAGTTACAATGGACATGGTCAAATAGTTTGTAGTGTTAGTGAAATTTCGTCGAATAAACAATAGCGGGTAACCCATGCGTGAAAACCGCAAGTGACGTCTTGAAGCCTGAAACCCTTAATTGCGTGAACGTCTCTAATTTTTTGAAAGTCCGTTAGTTTTTTGGTGTATTATTTGGTTTGAAATAGATGAGGAGCGTCGGTAGGGTAGTGTAATGGTTTTTGCACTAGACTACCAGTCCAGGCGCCGCAAGTTTGATCTCCCGCTCTACCGGTCATTCGGATGAAACTTCGAAGTATTGCCAACGTTACCTTTTCTGACTGTGTTCTCTGCTCTTGAAAGAACTATTTTGATTTTTTTCTAAACAGAGGTCCCGACTCCGTATGACATGTATGTTGGTGGGACGTTAAATCCGATATTTATTTGAAGGTTTGTTTTGTTTTGTAACTAAAATAAAAAATAAGTAAAAATAGATGTTGATGCTGTTATTGGGGTAGCTGAATGATCATCTGTTTGGGAAAGAGCTGCTCATTCGGTTTATTGTGCGTGCCTTTCGTAAACTTGTGTCACTTTCTGTGTGTATGTGCTTCTTTCCCTACTGGTTTTGAGAGCCGATTGTGGAATTTGATTATATTAATTCCTGATCATTGCCCATCTTTTTACTTTGTATATTGATATAGAATACTACATATAAGTATGTGTGTGTGTTTTTAAAACTTACAAAAGCACTTTTAATCTATTCTGGAAGACGGGGTCTATACGTTCATCGGGGCACCTGGAACATGAAAACGTGAGTTTAAAGGTCGGTGACTTGCTCATTGATTAGTTCGGCTTCCAGGCGCTCTGAGGCGGCATTTCAATCTCTCAGCGAAAGAGACAACCAAATTGGGTAGACAAAGCAAGAAATAAAACAGGGGAAAAAGACAACTGTTTAACGGCATTTTCGCGCAACATCCTGGCAGCTACTTCCTTAATCGCTTCTTCTAGCCTGATGAAACCATTGTAACGATGTAGATATGAAACTTGAAAACTGAACGGAAGAGATCATAACTGCGCATGCAATATTGCAGCTTAAACATATTAGAACTGTAATTATTTCTAACACATCAGCAAACTTTTTTTTATAAAAACATGATTCTTTAAATTTTACCTAAAACAGTATTTCCGGTTTTACTGATAATAGCATTCAAATGGGTCGCCAGCAATCAAAAGAAAAATTATTGATATAATAATGTTGGTGTCATTAAACCTAAGAATAGGGATAATTGTCATCGCGCGGAAACAAATATGAATAAATTTTATACACTGTTACACGAAGGACAATAATTGTAACTTGTACAATTAAATAAAAATGAAAATAAGAAAATCTGTGAATATTTCACTCTTTTAAACACAATTTTGCTGCTTTCGTTTGATTATATCACACGCCTGACACATATTTCACAATGATCTTTAAATTTGATAACGACCTAGCTGCATTTTGATAGTCGACAGATTATACAGTCACAGAAAATACTTTAATTTGAATCATGAGCTGACGTTCTGACATCTATCGAGTCTCATTTCTCCTACTAGTGCGGGCCGCATTATCCGTTCCTTATACGCATTTTGGTAAAAGCACCGACTATTAAGTTTATAAGGTGGGTCCATTTGAAACACGGAAATACATGCTTACATTTTGTGTACGGTCATTAGAAGCAGGCCCGTGGTCGATGGTATAGAAGCGCTCGGCGATGGTGCAGAAGGTCGTTGGGCCAGTCTTAAGTAGTTTACTATCTTTCAGCCTAACAGTAAAGTGATATTTTTTTCGAAATAGGCAAGGCTAACGACAGCTTTCACATGCTGTGTCCAAGAAATGGGGGACACTAATGGACGTGTGTGTAAGGGTGAAGGGGGAGGGAGAGGAGCGGTATGTGAGGGATGTGGGATGTAGTCACAAAAATAATGTTTTTGTCCGCGACACGAGAAAACTAACAAAGTGGCATGTGCGCTCGGCGAAGACTCAGATCAGCATGGGCATCCACCCAATCTGATCAGAGTCGGCGCCTTGCACTAAAAGGGTAGCCGAGGGTCTTGGCTAGCTCCGTGCCAACAGCCAAGACTCTGATCAGACTGGGCGGATGCCCAGACTGATCTGAGTATTTGCTTGGCGCACATGCCACTTTTTCGTTTTGCGGCGTCGTAGCTGATATGCTTTGGCATACAGTGTTCAAGCAAACGCAAATATAGAAACACCCCATATATAAACTGGTCAAAATAAATTAAACCCCATGTCAAAATTTCCCCTAGGCGCAATTTTGTTTATGTGTCATAATCAAATTATATGTTATCAAAAGAAATAAGCAAATAAAATTTAAAACTTAAAAGAAGTTTTCCAGAAGTAATTTTGATGTAATTTCACAAAATTTCAGTTAAAGCCTCCAGTGTCTTTTAACCAGTTTTGAAATTTGTAGGAGTATTAAATATGCCTATTTTACCATAGAAATGATAGGGAATGATACAGGTTCTTTAGTTCGAAAATGTGGATCTCAACAGATATTTGATAAACAAATATGAAATTCTACACATGCAAAGTGTATATATTGCTGTTTTTAGCTAAACATTTTGTGCGATAATTGACGCTTGTGATTTATGTAAATACAAAATCCTAGATAAAACCATAAGAAATAACGCATCACCTTGAAAGTTAGCAGTACGCTGTTTTTTAAAGTGTTTTATAATGACATATTAAAAGGGAATAATCTGCGCAATAAAACTAAAAAAATGCATTGTTAAAAAAAAAAATAATTTGGTCTGAAGGAACTTTAGCATTCAGCAGTGATACCACTTTCTCAAGTTGTGTGGAAAGCCGGATGAAAACAGTGCATGTAGCTTATTCTTAGAATTTCCACGATGTAAATTGTGCATATATACTGGATGCACACATTATATATAGGATAGGCAGGTTTACCTTAACCTTACATACAGTATAAATACTACATTACTGTGACCAAGGCAGATGTGTAAGTGAAATAGTTCAACCTTGAAAAAATCGTCTCAACTGGACACAGACATCCTCTTTTTGTGAAAGAATCGAACACACATAACTGGTTAGAGACATTTCGTAATGCTTCGTAATTGCCCTTAGATCTTTTCTTGTACAGGCCCTTTCTAACACCAATAAGTCTTGCATTTTTGGAATTCTAAATTTGAGAAGATCTGTTGTATTTTCAGCATTTTATGCAGATTTTTGCATTAATGGCAATTCAGTGAATCACCTTGAATCCAGTAAAAAATAATGGTGAAACGAATATAACTGGTTTAGTATTAAGTCTATGGGAAACAAAAAATAGGGAAATCAGGATATGACTTTATATACAAGCATTTTGCTTACTCTCAAATCTTGATACTTTTGCAATTGTATTGTAGAATATGTATGTAATTTATAGTTAATAAAATATCGTTTAAACCAAAAAATGTGGGGCTAAACTTCTTTTAGACAGTAAAAGTAAACATTAGTCTTACAGCATTCCAGCACCATGGTTTAACTGGTTGGTTTATTCTGCTCCGGAATTTTAGTATGACTATTTCTGTGAGTCCTCATGTTTGTTTTATCTCATTTTTAATTTTGTTTTCTATGTTTCTGAGGTATTACACCTTGAGCTAGGAATCTTCCACGCTAACCGAACAACTAAGTGTGTAATGAACCAAAGCAGAAACAAGGGCAAGGATTGGTCGCGACCCCACTCCGGTTAAGCCCTACAGTTATTCCTTTACTGGCCGTCCCAAGGCAGCACTTCTGTTTTGGTTCTTCTTGGTTGTCTTATGTGTTGTTTGCTGCTACATGTGTATATCTGTAATTGATATATTTTTGTGAGGTTTAGGCTAGCCCGGTGATCACCTACATAGAAAATGGCTGTTCAAATGGCTGCCACCGACGATTTCTCTGGTGATGACTAATTTCTTGTTGTCTTTTTCCCATATAGTGTCTTTGGTCAGATCTGGGATTGAATTATGTCTGTTCCTGAGAATTTTCCTATTCACTTTTCCACGTAATTTACGTTAAGATAGACTAGTACAGGAAAATATGTAGTGACAAAACTGAAACTGTATGTTTGATGACCCGTAGGAAAATCTAATGGACACCTATCCACAACATATACTTTTGTTGAGAAAACACATAATTCCTATCACCTTTTTATTTGCAGTCAATTGCATTTGTGGAGGCTCGAAAACGTTGCCCAATTTTTCTATCAAGTATCGTTTATTAGGTTTTCTTTTTCATTCATTGCTTTTATCTTATTCGCTTTTTACAACTTAAATTTACCCGTAAGGCTTCATATCAATCCAAAGCGGTTGGGGAACCCTTTAAAAATGTTAAGCCTGTTTGTCAGTTAACAGTTTTGCACTGGTTTCCTTTATTAACTGTTAAACGTGGCCCATTGAGAGGACTATTAACATAGGTCATATTTTAAAACTTTAAACTGTTAAATATGAAATGTCATGTATTTTTGTGTCGTTTTGCATTTGCATTCTCCGAAAGTATTGATTGTGTTTCCGAGCGTATAAAGTAAAGCGAACTAGACGACAATACAGGAGAAAATGTCCGCGAGAATGACATAACATTGGTCTAATAATCGATTCCCTAATTCCAAAATCGAATACCAATAGGACAGTCTTATTTAACAGAGAAAAACATACCTGACTGTGAAACATTTTCTTCCTCTTTATTGCCTTCTTCCTTCTGAATTTAGCCTAACTTATCATCAATACATTTAGCCTAGTTCTGCTTCATTCAGAACGTAACCACCACTTCGGGAAACAGTAAATAGATAAAACACATTCTTTTTTATATATTTTTTTTTTATATTCAACAGTGGCAATTATCAAAAAGTCGTCCCTTTCAAGGGTTTCTGACTGAGCCACATTTTAAATATTTCTACGCAAATAAACAGTGCAGCGCTTTTTACTTGAAAAGTAAACAAGATCCATTTTTCGACAGTTCCCCACTTACTTAAAATGCCATGAAAAAATAACACTATGTGGGAAAGAGACAACACAAAAGTACTCACAACCAACACCAGCAGCAGCCATGTGAACAGCCATTTTTCGTGTAGATGGCCAACGGGCTAGCCTGAACATCACACACAATATATCAATAACAGACATAGCAATTTACAACACATAAAAAACAACCAAGAAGAACCAAAACAGAACTGCCGCATTGAGACGGCCAGTAATGAAATTACTGTAAGGCTTAACCGGTTTGTGAACCCTAAAGGCTCTCCGCTGCAGGCGGCGTAATGGATGTTTCAGTTTTCAGTATCACACTCATAGTAAAAAGACAGACAATGATTAGAAATTAATACAATCAAATCCCATATTCCGCCCTCAAAACCAAAAGGGAAAGGAGCAAACTCACAAAGCGACAAAAGTTTATGAAATACATACCAAATGCACAGTAAACCGAATGAACAGGTCTTTTCCTAAAATGTGGAAATAGAGCTACCCTAATTGAAAACAGCAGCAACATCTACTTTTACCAATGTTCTGTTATAGATTACAAAACAAAACAAATCATAAAACAAATGGGCACCTGCTCATGTGTCCGAATTGCTGTTTTCAATCATAATAACTGAATAGCTGAATGGCTACCTGTTTAGGAAAAGGCTGTACATTTGGTTCTACCGTGCGTGACTTCGTGAACTTTTGTCAATTTGTGTGTCCGCTTCTTTCCCTTCGGTTTTCAGACCAGGATACGTTTATGAATTCTTGATCACTTCCTGTTTTTTTATTATGTTCTTAAAATGGGCTAGCATGGCAGCAACTGGTAATAGTTAGTCGGATCTGTTAGCAAACGGATTTTTAAGGTGATACCCTTATATTCCAGATGGGAGACGAATGACCGTCGGCAAATACATTATGGAAGACAATCCAAGACATTTTGTTTGGAGTGACGGAGGAATAGCTTGGAAAGGTATTTTAAATTAGCTCATTTTTGCTTATTTTTGCTTATCGGACTGCTCTGTACTTAATAATTCGATGAGTGCATTTATCGTTTGGGAAAGGCAAGTGTTTTTAACAAAAACAGAGTAATGCTGTGCATTTTATTCACATAGTGCAGACACTGAGCAGATGCCGCGTTCTGCGGTGTCTGATCTAGGTCCACACTCTACGGTTGTGTCCTTTAATGGGACCGTATACATAAATTTCGCCCTACTTCAGTGGTGTTGCGTCCATACGAAATAATATGACTATGAACAATGCTAACAATTTACAGTAAATCCATTTAGGCATCGGCAGATGGATGTACAATTTTTTTAAGCATTCCTGCAGATTCTATGGCAATAGCCCGTAGTTTTGACTTTTTAAAGGCATATAGCATCTGCGCAAACAATAACTAAAATTAGTTTAAATATTTTGTTTGATGATGGTGCATGCTCTTACCAAATTATGCAAAGCCTAGGCGGATTGAAGCATGTTTCATTCACAAGATGCTTTTGGTGCAGATTTCGTAACACCGTGACATACCTTTATAAAAAAAACAAAAGTCTTCTTGAAAGTTAATTATTATTTTCTATATACAATCGATACCGTTTTAAAAAATATTTAAGGTTTAGGTGAACGCATGTGCTTTTTTAATACCAACAATTCTACTGAGAAATGAGCTGTATGTCTCTTTAGCAAATTTATTTGATAAACGTTAGTTCACTTTAGAATTAGTTAGGGTATTTCAGTAGCTTATGGTGAAGTTTCCTGTGTTGCTAAAGGTTATCTGACTAGGACATATCTGATATGAACAATAAGGAAATCAGCAGGACGGTTCATTAGAATTGGACATATCTTTCATTATGATACGCATCTTTAAAAATAATGATACAGTCGTGTCGGCCTATTCGGCGCATCGGCTTATTCGGCGCACGTTGCGTGACGTTATTTACCGATAACACGTGTTGATAATTTTTGTCGGCTGCTTTCCAAGCAGTCCTTCAAGCGCAGATCTTTTTATATGCAGTAAAGAAGATCATTTCTGGCCAGAGGGGCTAGTTGCACTTGGTTTTATGCAGATATTTGCAGTTGTCATGCGACAAATGTTACTTGCAGCTCAGCATATGAATTTGAATACACACAGTATTTCGCAATCTTTGTTACTCTTCAGAATACACATCACGCATGTAGGTCAACTCACCTCAGCAGTATTTGTAAATAATAATTATCACTCTTTGTATGCCTTGCATAATTGCACATAGATCCAGTGAAGAAGTGAATTATAAAATAATTCACTCAGCCAATGTCCAAAGGATCATGATTTAACTGTGCTAAAGCAATTAATTGTTGAATCTTTCCACAAGCTTCTTCTGCAGTCCGCGGAGTGATGTCATGATTATAGTCTGTTTCACAAATTTAGCCCATTATTAATGTCAGGAAATAAGACATTTTCAGAAGCTGCGTCGAATTGGCCGACAAAAATGGGGTCCCTCGTGCACAATAGTACATGAGTTTGGAGTTTCTTTTCATATTGTGATCAATACCAGATGGTGGATTATAGTAGTTTATAAACACAATATCTGTTGTTTATTTTTTGTTGTTCGTATTGACACAGTTAACGATTCTTTGCTTAAGTGCGCCGAATAGGCCGACAGCACTTTAAAGTAAACGCACGATGCGAGATAGTCAATATTTATAATTGTTTATTCTTTTGTACCTTTTATGCTAAAGATCATTCACCTTGCACCATGTTAATCGGTACTATTCAACATTCACCAATTATTGTTTGGCAATGGAAATTTCATATGTTCTGATCCTAAAATGTGCTGAATTATAAACCCTAGCAGTTTTGCGTTATTGAAATATTAGCCACTTATGCCCTCTAATCATGCACAGATAATGATATCAAAATTCCTGATTGATAAAGTTTTTAAGATGGATGACGAATGTAGATGGTGATAACAGACTTAAAGTATCAGTTGTTACAATTGGTATATTGGTATTTTGTCACCAACTTCCATTTATACATACAGATGGACATGTACCTCGTGACTCAACATACGTCATATATGAAGAAGTGTCAATTCCTGTATGGTTGTACGCCATGATGTCGTCACTAGCCGGGATCGGTATCTTGTCTGCAATTAGCTTTTTCATCTTCAACATTGTGAACAGAGATAACAGGTAATTAAGTAAACACCTCGGGAGAGAGGAAAAAAACAACTGAGCCGCGACTCGAGAAAACCAACAATGTGATTTTGCGCCCAGTGCAGGCCCTGATCAGCCTGGGCATCCGCCAAGTTGGACGTGACACTTCGTTAAGTGCTTACGGGGTAGCTAAGGGTCTAATCTACACCCATGCGGACAGCGAAGACTCTTATCAGACTGGGTGGATGCCCAGGCTGATCTGAGTCTGCGCTGGGCGCACAACCACATTGTTGGTTTTGTCCTGTCGCGGCTCAACTGTCTGTAGGCCAGTCTTGTAAAGTCATTCGCACTCTTTTGTTTGACCACTCTATGCCCGGTGGACTCTCCTATCTTTATAAATTGGACGTAACATTTGATAATTTTAGAGTGTTTGGTTAATTTACTTATATATTTTTGTACTTTATTCGCAATTGCTGTAACCTTGATGCTAATAGTGTAAATAAAATAAGTCACTGCGTGCTGCGGTGTCTGATCTGGGGCCGCATTCATAAAACGATTCAAGTCGTTGCTATGCTGTTGCTAAGGCTAAATTTCTATAAAGGAGATTTTCTACAACAATGAAATTTGCTCTGGAGGAACAGTCTTTGAAAGCTCTGGAGGAACAGTCTTTAAAAGACTGTTCCTCCAGAGCAAATTTCATAGTTGTAGGGAATGTCCTTCAATGAAAGCTGTTGCTAAGGCTAAATTTCTATAAAGGAGATTTTCTACAACAATGAAATTTGCTCTGGAGGAACAGTCTTTGAAAGCTCTGGAGGAACAGTCTTTGAAAGACTGTTCCTCCAGAGCAAATTTCATAGTTGTAGGGAATGTCCTTCAAAGAACTTTAGCCTTAGCAACAGCATAGCAACGACTTAAGTGGCTTTATGAATACGGCCCCTGGGTCTATCCTAAATGTATGATTTTACGGGACGCTATGTATTCATTAATTTCGGAGTGTAACAGTTGAATGTCTGCGAGTTGAACGATTTTCTAATGTTGTTTCAAATATGCAGGAGCAAAAACAATGGCTTCGTAAAACAAATGCATTAGGATATTAACATCACATCTCTTTTCTTTCAGCTTTAGTCTAGTGTTCTGTGTTCTCTCCCCCCCCCCCCCCCCCCCCAGCCACCCCCTTTTTGCTTGGCATTTAAACTTATTGACATCATTATTTGTGTAATGATATGATCCACCGTTTGCCATTGTAATTGCTTTGTTAATTCCTCAATATGTCATGTTATATGTATTTTGAGAGTCATAAAGTTGAGTTGAGTTGAGTTGAGTTGAGTTGAGTTGAACACTGACTGTGCAAGAATGGTGTGAGTACAGTAACTTGTCTTTGTTGTTTAAAGTTAATTACACGAGGTTTATATTAACCGCCTTTATGACTGACGTTAGCAACCTCGGGTCAAAACAAATCTGAAAGACCTCAAACCCGTGACTTAATCTTATATTCAATAAGATAAAAAGAGGGGGGGGGGGTGCCTATAAGGCCCTTTTTCTGCCCAAGAGCAAAATGTTTTAATTTCAGCTGATGATTAGCCTATAGTGTCCGCTATACTGAATCAATAGTGGTTAAGCTCCGAAAGCGCTACTTTTCGAAAAATGGGGTTATTAAAGTGGGTGGGGTAAATCAGCATGAACAAGGGGAGTCAATTTATAAGCAATATTTCTCCTTCAAATTTGATGGCATTCATAAATACCTTCCTTTATAAGTTGAAGTTATGGTTTTGGTGACATCTTTTATCAAATTCTATCGTTTAAAGTAAAATCTTATGTCTGCAGAATTTCTTTTAGAGACACTGTCAATTTTCGTTAATTTTGGTACTTTGAATTTAATATATTCTACCATATCTCAAGAACCAGTGGATGACTTCTTATCAAACTAACATGGGTTCTCTGTTGTGAGAGTGCAAACTGTTGATAAAATTTTGGTGACCTTGGCCTTTGTTTCAAGGTCACAGTAAGACTTATAATGTAAATTTTAAGTCAAGTTTGACCATTGTCTACACATTAGCTCCTGCACTGATATGAACTCATGACTAAAGTAGCCTTAATCATACATTATGAAGAATTAGAGCACTGGGTATGATCAAATGGCCATTACATCATCGTCAATGTCAAGGTCAAGGTTAGAGTAGACATAGTTTAATCAAAGATCTCACACAGCTTGTAACCATAAAGGACCTGGTATGATAAGGGCCGTTTTTGGCCCCCATTCAAATTCTCTTAAAAATGCATGGTTTCTACTGCTTATTATTTGTGCGTATGGGAACAAGCAGAAATAATATGTTTCGTGTTTGTTAATTCTCAGAATAACATGATTTCTGACATGCCTACGTTGTTTCAATAAAATGAAGGAAAATGGCGATAAAATTTGAGTTTAATACATTTTCATTTAAAGAAATAAGTCATTTACAATAACTTTTGAAAGCTCTTAACAATAGGCTTTTGATGAAATGATTATATTTAAGATTGCACTGCTAATTACCTGTGCACTGCACAAGGCCTGTCAAGATACCCCACCCACTCAAGTTTGCAAGTCCAGAGACGCTTACCTAAAAATTCCAACAGATCAAAATGAAATGTATACCAGATTATTCCTTGTGTTCTAACTAAGAAAATGAATACCCACAACATATGTTTATTTTGTCTATGAGCGGAGATATGGGCGTTTTTATGTTGAGAACGCTGGGGAAAATGTTCCAAACGCTGCCAGTTTGGTAAACAAAAGTTAAAAATAAACACTGAGCCCGGTCTCCAGCACATTTAATATTTTCATGACATGTAAATATATTAAAATTTTATCTGTTTACAAAATATTAAATGTGCTGGAGGCCGGGCTCATATATTTTGAAAGCCATCAAGGCTACCAATTTCGTTATTTTCGTCAGAATCCGCTGGGGGTATGGGTATGTTTAGTACAAATATCACAGATATTTTGTACAAGAACTGATTAATTTTGTGTTTGCTGTTACATTCAAGGTTTGAACTTTCATATGAATACATTTTTATTATGGAAATAAGACTTTTGAAAAATGAGTTTTCTGGGGGCCAAATATGGGCCTTATCATACCAGGTCCTTTAACAAGTATTTTATTTGTAAATCAATGCTTGATATGCATATAATGACCTTGACTTTGATTTCAAGGTCACCAGTACATTCAGAAGCTTATTATTTCACAATAGACTTTTCTATAACCTTTAAGTTTAACCAAATTCTGTTTCATTACGTTTGGCTAATACTGACCTTCAGACAAAGGTCAAGGTTATTCTATGCATATTAAACATTGATTTTCAAATGAAAACACTCAGTTTTGGTACATATCTGCCGACTGATTGTGTGAAATCTATGACTCAACTCCCTTTAGTCTAACCTTGACCTTTACCTTAAAGATGATGTCATGGTCATTTATTCATGATGTCATGGCCATTTAATCATAACTAGTGCTCTAACTCCTCATAATGTTTAATTTATGCCAATTTGGGCACAATTTCATACCAGTTCAGGAGCTAATGTGTAGACAATGGTCAAAACTTGACTTAAAATTGACATTATAAGTCTTACTGTGACCTTGAAACAAAGGTCAAGGTCACCAAAATTAATCAACAGTTTGCACTGTCCCAACGGTGAGCCCATCTTAGTTTGGTAAGAAGTCATCCATTGGTTCTAGAGATATGGTAGAATATACTGAATTCAAAGTACCAAAATATAATTAATGAAAATTGACAGTGTCTCTAAAAGAAATTCTGCAGACATAAGATTTTACTTTAAAAGGTAGAATTTGAGAAAAGATGTCAACAAAGACATTATTTCAACTTATAAAGGAAGATATTTATGAATACCATTAAAGTTGAAGGAGAAATATAGCTAATAATGTGACTCCCCTGGTTCATGCTGAATTACCCCACCCACTTTAATAACCCCATCATTTCAAAAGTAGCGCTTACGGAGCTTAGCCACTATTGATTCAGTATAGCGGACACTATAGGCTAATCATCAGCTAAATATAAAACATTTTGGTCTTGGGCAGAAAAAGGGCCTTATAGGCACCCCCTTTGAAGAACAAGTTTACCAATGTATAACAATGAACAGGGGTGTTTTTGCGTCTTCTCTGCTAGGTTGCCTACGTATATCTGAGGTTTGTCTCCATTCATATTATGAATCACTAGGAATAGTTCGGGAGAGTATTACATATACAAGTATTACATTTGCAAAATAAGAAATTTGAAAGGAAATGAGTACAGACGGATTTGAATTTTTCAATCATCAGGTTCTGTAAGAACTGAAATTTATTACAGAATTGTCAAGTTGTCTTCGCCAAACATAAACAATGTTCTATTGCTGGGTTGCGTTCTTACGTACAGTACCGTGTTTATGAAAACAACAGATTGTGTGTTTGCCACATTATGCAAGGTGAGATAACTACTTTAAGCACCAGTAATGAAATCCTCTCCATTATTAAATTTGGTCCGGATGGACTCGTTAGCTAAGGTTTGCCAAAACACGACCGGCTAGGAGACCGAGAGGACCAGAGCAGAAGGAACAGTTCAATTCCGGTCATTATCAAGTCACAAATTATGAATCAGTGGAATTGCCATTACAAATAAAAACCTTTATGGCAGTGTAATAAACGGCTTTCGAACGAATTTAATAGATGACGACATTGAGTTTGCAAGACAGTCAACAATATCTCAAAGAAAAAAAATAGAAAAAAGGGCTGATAGACAAACTATGGCATCTCATGATCACTATGTTAAATTCAAAAGGGAGATATTCTGAAGGTTCAACATATAGTAAACATAAGCTGACAAAATGTTTTATGTGCGTACTAGAACCTATGTTCATTGTGTACAAGAAATCATGCTTTTCTGATTTATGAAAATAGAAATGTCACATAGCTCCGGGCAGAATAGATATGAATCAATAATTTTCGTGATTTACGTTATTAGACATATTTCCAACTCGAAATAGTCAATACTTACATCAAATACTTGCTAGATTGGCCAAAATTATGAAATAAAATCTTTCAAGTAATGCCTTGCGGAATCAGTAACTTCACAATTAAGACATGTCCCTTTCCAGTTTCTGGGATGTGAATTAAGATACAATTGTACACGTAAATTTAGAAAGTATTATACTTTTAAAAAGCAAATATTGTAGACCCTGATCAGACGCGGCTTCTGATCTTGGTCTACTTTTTTTCTCGGCATCTGATCAGGATCAACACTGCTTGCCTCTGCCTTTTTTATGGGACGCTCGGCATTGTTGGTTTAAAAGAAAGGCAGTGAACAGTTGGCATTAACAGTCTGGTCAGATCATATGCGTAATTGCATTTTTCTTTGTAGTAACTTTGCTGAATGCCGCTGTTATCTTGTTCTTGTTCCACTGCAGTTTCCTCCTTCAAACGAGCAATACGGCATGAGTGAATAAAGCCGCCACCATTGGTGTTTACATGCTCAGCTATGTACTCTTTATATGTACAAGAATTAACCAGGGGGAGATACGTTGGCCTCTATTTTGACAGCAGTAGATAAAAGTTACTTACGTTTGAGTGTCTTTGTCTTAGGTTTCGGGATTAGTATTGCCGTTATCTGTTCATTTCGTTTTCATTTCAGACACGCACCGTTTGCTTCTGTGTCGGATTTACTATTGCTTTTGGAGCGCTGTTTTCGAAAACATGGAGAGTCTACAAGATCTTTACAAACAAAAAGCTTTTGAAAATGGTTAAGTATGCTTTAAGAGCTGGTTACTGTAATAATATCATAGTGATTATGTTTCAGTCGCATATGACGCTGACATTCTTTTGCAAACAATTCCACCGTAAGATGTTCTGAAGGCTTCGTTTAACTCTGTGAAAGTTGCTCTTGGAAAACAAAGAATCACATAAAAACGTAAATCGGGGACTTGGTTTCTATAACAACAATGTCATTTGCGATGCTACATTATCTTTTAGCGCCGGCTTAGTGGAACTCGATTTTCAAGATTATCAGTCCCAAAGAAAAAAAATAATTTGTACTATGATGCAACACGGGCAGTAAGAAGGTTGGTCGCTTTGGGTTTAACGGCTCTTAGAGACAGTATTGCAGTCTATATCGGACCGTCTCGCAGAGAGAGAAAAAGAGAAAGAAGGAAAATATAAAAGGCGAGAGAAAAATATCCAATAAACGCTCATCCGCACCTACTGCAAGCACAGCATGTCTTTGTACTAGTTTTATCCAAAGTAGTAGGACGCATCTGCACTGAAAGTTACCCAGCACCATCGCCCGAACGCAACCACCGTCAATTACGGACAGACTTTATACAGGCGCCACACGATTTTAATTATCAGTTGCAGTGGTATACATGTATATTCTTAATGTTTTTGTCTGTACGTGAAAGATTTGCTGTTTTGAACACGTGACAAGAAACTGAATAAAAAGCGAATACACTTACAGTTTGCAGTTAAATCATATTATGGAGACATGTTTTTTCTTTACAGCTATCAAGAACGCGGACGCATAAAAGTTATATAAAACTGAAAGAGACTAGGTGGCGTCTTTCAAACTGTAACTGTACTCGTTTAAATCAGAGTCTCCATTTGACTTCTTTATGTACTGTTTTGCTGTATCAGAATCAGAAGTATTTACTCATTGGTCATGTGTCAAAATATCAGAATTCATTCACTCTAGTGATCACGGAAGTTAGTTCATATGAGTGCAGTTTTACCATGAATTCGCTATTTATACATATTCATAATTATTTTGGATATCAATAACTCGAAATACATGTATTGATCCGATCTGACATCATATCCTACTTTTATACAGACTATCAAAGACTACCAGCTTATTGGCCTGGTTTGCTCCATGAGTTTTGTTGTAATTGTTATACTGATAATCTGGGAGGCAGTAGCACCGCAACATCTTCTCACCAAGCAGTTGACTAAAGAGGTGAGTTTGTTTCATTTCAATGTGTGTAGGTATATGTTCCCGTCATTGTTCAATTTGCCTGGTGTTCAGTACAGAGCAGTTTACATATGAGCCGCGACGTGACAAAACCAACAATGTGGTCGTGCGTCCAGCGCAGACTCAGATCAGCCTGGGCATCCGCCCAGTCTGATCAGAGTCTTCGCTTTCCGCATGAAGGTAGCTTAGACCCTCAGCTACCCTTTAAGCGCTTAGCAAAGAGTCTGATCAGACTGGGTGAATGCCCAGGCTGATCTGAGTCTGCGCTGGGCGGACGACCACTTTGTTGGTTTTCTCGTGTCGCGGCTCAATTATTATTTGATACTGACACCTCCGATTCTTGCACAGTCACATCATCCATATACGGGAATGTTCGTCTTATTTACTAGATGCTTTTGGGTAAGTTAGAGAACCTCTGGGCAAGCCGTACAGTTAAACGATATATTTAGGTCATTATTGGAACCCAGGGCAAAGATTATGTCTTGTGATATAGGTTTAAACGCCATGAGACTGTTTTCTTCTGACCTTTCTAAGGCGATGTTGTTCAGTCTATCAATGTTTCTCAAGTGACAGGCCGCTGAGCCCTTTGTCGTATTTCATGTTAAAGTCACTTTAATTTAATGTTTGTTTTGTAATGATTAGCATCGCCATCACCTTTTGAGAGGTGATGAAATGGCTGTTTACTGGGCGTGTGAACGTTTTATGGTTTCACAGTCAGCTGCTCTTTTACTTTGCGCCATAGAAGGACTGCAGTCTGCAATTGTGGCGCGCCCTGGATATCCACCAGCTGTCTGGTTTTACTATGAGATAGAATATCTAGAAATTTTCGTTCCAGTAGCAATAAAATGGGAAAATTAAACATATTTGGAAGTAATGGTAAAATGTGAATTTTTTATAGTGGAAGCGACGTCTGTGCATTTGTGTTACAGATTTTACTTAGATCGTAAAACTCATACATGTAAGGTTTTCTATAGTCCACTTTAAAATAATGCTCTTCTTAAGAACTCTATATTCTGTAGGTATATATCATGGGTAATGACGCTGAAGTTCGACCATATGTTCGTGTGTGCTACTCTGAATATGGGACACACTTCTCCTGGACAATCTACATCACAGAAGGAGCGTTGCTGGCCTTTGGTGCATTTCTAGCATGGGAAACACGGCATGTAAGCTCAGTAAATACACCGCCTCACGAGAACTGAGTCGCGTTACACGAAATCATGT
This sequence comes from Ctena decussata, assembly GCA_963989385.1. NCBI lineage: Eukaryota > Metazoa > Mollusca > Bivalvia > Lucinida > Lucinidae > Ctena > Ctena decussata. The sequence continues at coordinate 12,747,383 of OZ022512.1, forward strand.
TTAATGTATTTATAAAAAGCCAAAGCTCAAACTTATCCTGTGAATCCATGATGCTGTTTAGTGGACAATCTATATCACAGAAAGAGCATTACTGGCCTTTGGTGCATTTCTAGCATGGGAAACACGGCATGTAAGCTTAGTAAATACACTGCCTCAAGAGAACTGAGACGCGTTACACGAAATCATGTTTAATGTATTTAAAAAAAAGCCAAAGCTCAAATTTATCCTGTGAATCCATGATGATGTTTAGTTATAGCATTTATTTTGTATTTGTATAGTGCTTAGGGTCTGTACATGTTGTTTGCGAAAACTAAAGGCCTTATCGGACTGTGCGGCGTCGAAGGCTGGTCAGACCTTTTGCTGGTCGCGAATGCATTAAGCATTGTTTTCTCATGTAGCGGAAATAATTGTAACTCATAACATTTCCCAGCAGGCACATTACGTCGTAATGACGTCGGGTTTATGTCTATGTGACGTCATGACGTCGCATTGACATCAATTCGACGTCATTTTGACGTCATGAGCCGCTGGGTTGTGACAGGGAAAATACAGATCACCAGGACATATGAAAAATCTGTTCAGAGTCTTTTAAGTTAGCTATACAGAGTTTTTAGGTTCTGTAGCCTCTGAAACGGTGCCAAGACTAAGCTGATCAAAATCTTTATTATTTGCACCTGCCGAAATGAATGTTTTCTAATCGCGCTTACATCATAAATATCATAAATTCACGAAAATACGACAAAACCAACAAAGAGGCATGTGGACCCAGCGAAGACTCATATCTGCCTGGGCATCTGTCTAGTCTGATCAGTGTCTTCGCTTTCCATATGGAGGTAGCTTGGGCCCTTAACAACCTTAAAGCGCACAGCAAAAACACTGATCAGTCTGGACGGATGCCTAGGCTGATCTGAGTCTTCGCTAGGCGCACATGCCACGTTGTTGATTTTGACATGTGGCGGCTCAAATTTATTACTGAAAGCCAGCTCCCGTTTGCAAACATGTTTAGAAAGCTGTATTTCTGATGACCGATTTTAAGAAATTCGAAAGTTGATCGAACTTATTCTGGTTTGGTTTCACTAGTTCACAATTCGGATCCCCTCGGAATGACTAGACCAGCCACTGAATTAATATGTTTAAAAAGAACGTGGTGGTTCCGAACGCTCGGAAAAATCCTTAGGATCAAAGAACCAGTTTCTTTTTTCGACGGTTTCGATGTGCTGGTACCATGTGATAAAAGGAAAACCACCAAACCAGACGGGATGATGATCGAACCAGCTCAATGATTACGAGTTCGAACTCATTATTTTGGAACTCTGGCCACTTATACTAAAATCAACCTGTAGTTCGATGTTTTCTTTTAATTGTAGGTAACCATAGAGGCACTCAACGATTCCCATCAGATTGGTATGTGTTTGTATAACGTCGTTGTTCTAAGCGCCGTCGGGTTGACGTTCAGCTTACTCCTAGAGGAAAGTGTTGTTATGATATATGGCATTACCTCGAGCTGTGTCATCTTAGGCACAACATTAACACAGTCCATTGTATTTGTTCCGAAGGTACATAATTGAGCCGCGACACGTGAAAACAAACAATGTGGTTGTGCGCCCATCGCAAACTCAGATCTGCCTTTGCATTCGCCCAGTCCTATGAGAGTGTTTTACTGCGCTTAAAGGATAGCCAAGAATCTAAGCTACCACCTTGCGGACAGCGAAGACTGTGATCAGACCGGGCGTATGCCCAGGCTGATCTGAGTTTGCACTGGACGCACAACCACTTTGTTTGTTTGCTCGTGTCGCGGCTATTTGAAAATTCGTTTTAAAGCTTGAATCAGTAGTTCTATAAACTATAAAATAATGCCGTTATGCTGACAAAACCATATGCCACAACTCATGATATTGCAAAGAAAATGGTATGACATTAATTCAACACTAATCACATTTTAAATACATATTAATTAAAGAAATTATAACGAGTCGCTTCATGAATATTTCTTTTAAAAGTGAGTGAATACACCTCCAAGATTATTTTTAACAACCAAAAGTAATTTTTATGGCTTCCTGTTTGCTTTCCCGGACAAAATAGAGATTCCAAAATGGGGTCGACGCTTAAAGGAACTAATCATATCCTAGGAGAGTAAAACATGTCCTTTGAGAATTGTCCCAAGGCAAACAATGACAATAGCTGAGGTGCTTAAAGGGCATTCATTCACCTTACGACATTTATGACCTTTGCATGCCCTGATATTATTTCGCATGTGGATTGGGTGGTCTATTCTTATATTGATTGCAGATGCCTTCAGATTTCAAGTGTTTTGATCCGCAAAGCATGTTTACTTAATTTTCATTATCATATTTATCTGATGCCAAAATTACTCAGACAAATGATCATTCAGTGTTCTGAAGACGCCAGTGATTACTATTTGTCAGTTCTATAATTGTAATTCCTGTCATTGTCAGCTTATTGCTTATAGTGCAACACTCAGATTTTCATACTGTATTTTCATGAACTTGCTTTCATTAAGTTTGTTTAAACTTGTATTTTATTCACTTTTGAATGATTACGCAGGAAAATATATGACGTTTGTGACATTATCAAACCGTTAGCTTGTCAAACGATTTTCGTTCCCTGTGTTGTATATCAAGCTCCTTTGTATGATTTTTTTCTGTTTATCCCGTTCCCTGGGGCATGCAGGCATGCAGACACATTGTCCTGCAGAACTTTCTTACATAAGCAATCTGTCACGTATAAAGAGCAAACTTTTCATGCAATTTTCAGTTTATTGCAAGGGATGAGAATGTTTCTATTTGTTCAGTTGATTCCTTCATTGAGGCCAGTTACACTTGCATTCTGTTTGACAATGTTACGTCAATTTAACTATTCATAATGTTAAACGTTAGTAAGGACGTTGCATAGCATTTTTGAGCTTGAAAATGCTTAGGAATAAACGAAATAGAACATGCGTGAACCTGCATTGCTAAGGATGTATGGACTGGTATACCTACATGATTTATCCGCCAATTTTACAAAATATGACAACTTTTATGAGTTATGTCCCCCACCATTGGCGCGAGGAGTGGGGGGTTGGGGTACATATTGATTTTGGTGCGGAACCTGTCGGCGTCGGCATCTGCGTAGCTTCTTGTCTGCATTTATTTCGACCAAACTCGCACAAATACATTATTAGGTAAGGAAAAAAACTAATTAGATTTCGGGTGAACTTTACCCTATTTTCTAGGTCACAGGAGGTCAAAGAGTGTTGAAAAATGCCTTGTCTGCACTCTATCTCCAGAGGAGATGGATGGATTTAAATTACTCTTGCAGAGATATATCACTGGGAGATGGAAAAGGATTGATCTATTTTAGTGACCTTGACCCCATTATCAAGGTATGAATGCGACATAGTACAAACAGAGCACTGTATATGTGTATGAGAAAACCGCTATGTTTTTCCTCCATTTTTACAAATAAATGCAACTTTGTGTTGGCTTCTCTGCACATCAAAGCCCTTGAAAATAGGGTCTCAATACCAAGAAGCACCGTTACTGAGAGGGAAGGCAACGCTTAAAATTGCAGAGATGCTTCTTCAAACACACTCAACTTCATCAAGTTTTATCCTTTCTTACATCTAGGTTCTGGCAGTGTATGGCCATTCAGGAAGAATTGAGCCCGCGACTACCCTCGGAAGTAGAAGTCTACCCAGCCACCTCTCTATGAAGACAGCTACACCGAGCGCTGCGCCCTCGGTTACAGGCTCAACGCGTGGATAGAGAACGCTTAGTGCTTCTGCGCAATCCAGGATAATAATAAATTGAGCCGCGACAAGAGGGAGCCAAAAATGTCGTTGTGCGCCTAACGCAGACTCAGATCAGCCTGGATATCCGCCCAATCTGATCAGACACTCCGCTAAGCGCTTAAAGGATAGCTAGGGGTCAAAGCTACCTTCATGCGGTCAGTGAAGACTCTGTTCAGAATGGGCGTATGCCCAGGCTGATCTGAGTCTGTGCTGGGCGCACAACCACTTTGTTGATTTTGTTCTGTCGCGGCTCAGATTAACTGTGGATCCAACGCATTGTTTAGAGACTTAAATGTGAAAGAACTAATGCCAGAAAAGCATTGGAGTTCTTTTCTCTTGATTTTCATGCAGTGATTACAGAAACATTTGTCAGTATGAATAAATAATTCGATCCACGTTATGGGACAAACACTAAACATTTGGGGCATACAAAACAAAAACAAAAACATTTGCGGATATAAAGGACCTCTGACAGTTGTAATGTAAATTTGCCTATAAAAATGGTCAAAAATGAACTTTTGCTGCACTTCAAAATTTCCACTGAAATGTATTCCTCGGCACTCCCCATAATTGGTACAAAAACAATTTTTCGGCTATTTAACAAATAGACTGAGTTTTTTTTGGTGTAAAAAGCAAGTTTTTATAATTAAATGTATGGAAAATAGGAAAACTTTTATAAAGATACTTTCCCCCCCCCCCGTGCCTCAGCTAGCCACTTTGCATGTATGTGTGTATTGTCAATATACACATTATATGTGAGTGGCAAGCTGAGGCACGGGGGGGAATGATAGTCTACAGCTGAAAAACTGAAAAGTGGGTGGGGTAATTAGACCCATTGCATCTTAAAATCAGGCTAGCATACTTTTTGTTTACATATTATTGCATGCTATATGCAGTTGTAGTGTTTACTTTATTTTAAGCATGTTTAACAAAATAAAATTCAGTAAATAAGAAAAATGGAAAATTTGATGTTTTTGGATGACCGAAAATTCCACTTACCCTTCTTGAGAAAGTCTGCGAGAGTTAGTCTGCAGATGTGATATTTTTTCAAAATCAATATGAAAACTTCTTCATAATGCATAAGACTACATGTTAATGCTAAAATTATTAACATTGGCTTCCCATGGAAGCTGCAGTAATTTGTCGAAAAATAGGCAAATTTGCATTGAAACTGTCAGAGATCCTTGATGATACTGGGTTTCACGCCTCTTAAAAAAGCAAATCAGTCATACAGCAAAAATGGTAAGATGATAGTGAAATGTTGCGTGCTATTGAACTCCGTTTACTGTTGAAAAGAATTCCGTCTCCAGTGGGCTTCGAGTCCGACCAGCGCTTTACCTGCTAAGCTTCCGGGGCCTGTGGTAATAGCCATCGCTAACACTGGGGCTTGTGGTAATAGCTATTATCAAGAGGAACTGCAACGGAAGAATCGCCATTTACTTGAATCTCTGCATGTGTGCTCTTAAATTCGAGCCGCGACACGACAAAACCAACAATGTGGTAGTGCGCCCAGCGCAGACTCGGATCAGCCTGGGCATCCGCCCAGTCTGATCAGAGTCTTCGCTGTCCGCATGTAGGTAGCTTAGTCCCTTGGCTACCTTTTAAGTGCTTAGGGAAAGGGAAAACTCTGTCCAGACTAGGCTGATGGCATAGCGGGTCTGAGTTGGCGCTGGGCGTACAACTACTTTGTTGGTTTTCTCGTGTCGCGGCTGTCTGTATTGTTTTTCAATTGACGGGTTGTAAAACTGAATTGTAACAAGTCTCGACTAAGGTTTCTGGTATGTAATCTCACTCATAATTCTGACGCTGTTCCAAACGCTGTTCTAAACGACACTCTTCTTTTCATAACGCTGTTTTGCCAGTCACTTTGTAAACAACTATTAAACAAATCTCAGAGATCTTAAAGGGCATTGATTAAAGAATGATATAATAACAATAAAGATAACAACAAAGATGAAACTTTCTTTATATTCTCATGATAATACTATAAACATTCATTTAGCTAACTTATGGTCTTGAATAATCAACACAATGTTAGGACATATACATGATATACATGGTATTCACAAAGTAATTATATAGTTACTAAACATTTTGTTTGCTTTCTTAAATTTATTATGTACAATTAGTCACCTTTGTTAAGATGGAAATGCAGTTTTATTGGCCTACAAACTACATACTGACAGAACTAAAGTTTGCAAGTTGAAAAATGATTTGATCCTTTGCGAAGTGACGTCGAGAAAAATACAAAGGCCGACAGGATAAAAGTAGTATTGACCTACTGACAAATTATTATATACCTATATACCTAAAATGTTCCCCATTCAGTCTATATTGGGGTACCCGTGCAATATTTTTCTGCATATTGCACGGTAAGGATTTTACAATGACGCTATGCAAATGTGCAGACCCGTTAAATTAGCAATAGCTAGTCTGGTTACACTTATACATTAACATTTTGATGCATTTACTGAAAAGCCATTTAGTAAACCATTGGAATGTATTGCAGTTTACATTCAAATAATTACATTGAGCCACGGAATGTAACATGACTTTAAATGACGTCAAAATAACAAGGCTGTCTACTATCTGATTGGACGTCGGCGACGTCCTAACGTCAATGACGTTGTTCCGCTGTTAGCAAAAATACTGCGTGTAAATGTTTTACTGCTTCAATTTTAGCGCTTATATAAGATTTTCAATTAAAGTTTTGAGTGAAACAAATGTTTATATAAGCAATGAATTAAATTTTTCTGATGTTTATCGAAGTGTAAACTACATCGGGTCGCTAGTAAAGTTTACATGAACCCCTTCGGAATTCATTCACTTTGCACGCGCCCAAATGTAGTTAACACCGGCTCATTGGTGGTAGAAAAAGTTACAAAGGCAGACTACAAAGTCTGTCGCTGTTTGGCGGTATTTATTTATTTTTTTCTGTGTGTCATTTTGGCTTCAAAAGCCCAATGAGCCGACGATCAGAGTTCCAGCGGTTTGGGCTCATCTAATTTTACATGATTTGTCACGTCGAAAACAAAGGTTCGGAATTCATTCACTTTGCACGCGCCCAAATGTTGTTTTCACTTCGATGAACCTCAGAAAAATGAAATCCTTTCCGTAAATAACATTATGTTCTGGTTTCCACAAATATTTTTGGACGGACACTCGGCGCCAAGTGCGGGCAACTATGGTCACGTACCGCTGAGCCACTTTGGGAATGTCGTTAGGAGAATTGAACTAAACTGAACTGATCTACAAATATATTACTACTTCTACACTAAACAAAACATTTGAGTGGTGTAACGGGAAAATGTGTTTAAAGGCAAATGGGTACGTTTTCAGGGACGACACCCTACCATTTTATCTTATTTGCCTTCTTTCTTGATGGGGTCAAATCGTAAGGAAAAGAAATTGCTTACCGAAGAGATTTGTTTTCATTTAAGAGTAGACCAAATTTGCAAGGGCTAATTTGTTGCGGGAGCAACTTTTGTAACATAAACGACGAAAAAAAGGTCACTACCCAACAAGTAAGCCTCTTACGTTAAACGGCCGTCACAATGACGTGACGTCAAATAGAACGTTGAAACGGCCAATGGCGTCGTTTACTTACATGTGACGTTGCGAACCCACGACGTCGCGTTACCGACTGTTGTTCATTAAAGTATGAAAACTCTTTCTCCGAAATAGGTTCATCTAAGGGAAATCATAGGGTATGTAATTATATAACGATGAACGACCATTGATCATGTGTCGTTGTCGTCAAGAGACGTTTAAGGTAAACGAGCGTCTTCATTGAGCCATCTAACGTTTGATAAACGATACGTCATGGCAACGGCTGTTTAGCCTAATGGCCGAATAAGTCGTTACTACCTTTTTTCGACTTACACTTTGCATGTTCTACTCGAAATTACCGCGAAAATGGCACAGAAAGGGTCTAAAAGTCAAGTGTAAATCTGAGAATGAAAATTTGAATTTTCAGCGTTCAGCGTATAAATAAGCTAGTTGTCGTCGCTAAAATTCTACTTCGCCCACTGGCTCATCACAGGATAAACGCTGAAAAATCATATTTTAATTCTTAATTGAAAAGCATGGTATTCCTCGATTGCCTTCTTTTGACGGGGCAGTGCTTATTTCTGGCCTTACCTTCGACGAGCTTTATTCTAAAAAGGAATACCGTTCGGTCATGATTTTATGCTCCCTCGTGTAGAACAAAGCTCACCTCTACAAAAAGCATGCGTGAGATGATAGGATACCGCACGACAGGTATGCTTGATCCAGGATACGGTGAGCTCTTATTCCCACTGCCCCTACGGTGACTAATCTACGGGAAACCTATGCCTTTTTCATAATCTAATAGCGCATTTCCCAGAAGACCAGACGGATAGCCTGGCTTCGAAAGACTGTCCGTCTCCAGTTCGAGGAAATTAGTTCCCCCGCCCAGCTTTTTAATGTCTTGCCAACATACAAAAATTGTGCGAGGAATCCATTCAAACATAAATTATATGCAATCAAACAAAATACATTCTTAATATTTATAATGCTGTCACCCAGCCAGTGGGGGGGGGGGGGAGTTGGGGAGGGAGGGGGGAAGGCTGGTCTCTGCTGATCCCACCCCTCCTCCTCTTCCTTGTTTTATTGCCTAGCAGACGTGACTTTACTTGGCTATCTCCACCGTTAAAAGAAATATAGAGCCCTGGAGTATCAGTGTCCCACATTTATGGCACAGATCTAAATATTTTATTATGTGGCTTTTGCTATGTGGGTTTTTTTTATTCTTGTTTCAATCCATCATGCACACAGCGCCTTAACAACGTTGTGAAGATGTCGATGCAACTTTATGACATCGGAACAACTTGTATAGACATCAATAAAGCGTCATAAGGTTGCAGCGACGTTTTTGACGTCATTTCGACGTAGTGTGCCTATATAGAACTTTGGTTCATCATATGTGATGACCCTAAGCGTTTTCTACGCATTTTTAATCTGACAACTATATGTGCGTAACAACTCATGAGTATGCTACGCCATAATTTACCGTTTTTTCTTGTGGACTGTTCGGTTTTGAACTTGAATGGCAAGCATCTAATAGCCCCGCCAAGTCTTCCAAAGGTAACATGAAAATATGCTGCAGTTACAAACTTAAGGTGCATGAGTACACTTCCATGTTTGTTTTCTCACCATTTTACAAAGGGGAACAAACTTCGTGACTTTCCGTTTGCTTCCATAGATGAAGCGACTATTCAAAAAAAAACAAGGGAAAGAAAAACTCCCAGGACAGCAATATTGTTCTTGTGAGATTTGAATACCTTCAATAATGGATGAGATTGAAAATGGCAGAATTGTTTCCCCTAAACGTGTACCCATTCACAATAACACCGGCTGATCGGTTTACAAAGGTTGGTTTAAACAAATATTTTATTCAAAGATTTTATACATACATATACTGTGAAGCAATACAGGATCTGACTGTAAGCGTAACGCTTATATGTAAGTCATCTCCTAGAGATGTTAAAAAGGTTAAACGGCATACTACAAATTCTGTCGCTGTTTGGCGGTATTTATTTATTCTTTTCTGTGTGTCAATTTTGGTTCGAAATGCTAATGAGCCGAGGATCAGTGTTCCAGCGTTTTGCGCTGATAAAATTTTACAAGATTTCTTACGTCGAAAACAAAGGTTGAGCAGCTTGCGCTTTCACGCAGACTCGCTTTTTTATTGTTCAATATAATTGATCTTAAACAAAACAATTGCAGGATCTAGAGGGATAGCCACATTTAAAGATCATAGTCCTAAAGTTGTAATATAACTTCATCATTTGCGCATCCTGTAAGATACAGTTTATATTTGCGTGGCCCGTTAAGGCAAGGCGATTTTCAGATCTAGTTTGGATCTGTTAGCTTTGTAGATGGTAAAGCTGATGTAGACAATTTCGCAGAAGGGTTGCTTGGTAGACTTCCGCCGCTGTTAGTAAGTGGTCGAACTCTCGTTGGCGCGTATCCGTAAACTGCCATTACCTGAAAAGAAATATCAGAGAAATACACCAAAGACGTTAACGTTGTATTTCTAAGGAGTTGGCATACACTGTTTCGGTACTATTGTGTTGTCATAATCCGAATGATGACAGTAAAATGTTAACTCAGCGTCAATATTCTTATTCTCAGCCATTTAAAACGTTTTCCGAAAAAAAACAAAAGAATATTTCAGGTGGTGTTACTTATTAAATATTTCCCCACGGTTACTTAAAATGTGACCAATTCTTCTTTTGCGTGTTTTTTTCTTTCTATGTTTAGGGGTGGTGGAGAAAGGGACGCGGTGCTGCACATTTACATTGTTGCTATGAATGAATCAAATCCACGGCTTCTTGTGTTTTCATAAAGAACTGAATTTCAAAGAAGTACTAATGTAATCATATAACGGCGATGGACCGGTTCAAGCCCTCTCGCTCCCCCAACACTGATAAAATCCCAAGTCGGCGCTTCTGTTATTGTTATTGTTTGTTTTGCCTGCTCAGCGCCACAGTTAATCTTCCACAGTGTGTAGGGTTTTGTTTACAGCTAGCCTGGTGGCTAATTATGTGAGAGAAGCATGTTGACTTGGCTTTTCGTATGTTTCTAGGTTTTATCCAATGGTGTTGTGGGTGGGGTGTGGGGTTTCATTGTATCAGTTCATAAGTATCTTTATACTTGCTTTGAGAAAAACACGTATTGTCACAAGAAACTATCAAACCTCTATACCCTAGAGCATTTCATCTAAAATATTTACCTTTGGGACAAAAACGATGGCTTGTGTTAGCGTTGTCCCCATAATAACACAACCAGAGGTAACACCGTATACCATGACGAACTTTTCTTCAAGGAGAAGGTTGAACGTCAAACCTACAGCACTGAGCACCACTATGTTGTATAAACACATGCCAATCTGATGAGAGTCGTTCAGAGCTTCGATTTTCACCTACAAGTAAATAAACGAATAGTATTAAAAACTGATATGGTTGTAAAACTGAGTTGCTGAGTAACACATACCAGTCTTAAACTCATGGAATATCTACTGAATAGAAATTTCATGATCAGTGTTTGTATTGGATAATATTTTCTGTATTTCGATTTAACAAATAATACAGCAACATTTAAGCGGATTACCAGCCTCTTTAGCGCACAAAGCACTGCAAAACCAACAGATTATATTACACATCTATGCAGTTCTTTCCTAATGCTGTTAGTTTTAAAGGATAAATATGTCATCAGCGAACGTCATCAAAATTCTTTTAAAATAACTGTAACATCATAAATGCCTGCAAAAAAGCGTCAAAAAGATTTGGCGGAATAAATAGCATCTCCAATGCTTCTGCTGGCGTACTTTTTTCTAATTGTCATAACAGTGCAGCTCAAACCTTGCTTGTTTTTCCTATCATACATTATTAAATGAGTTTAAGTTCAAATTAAATTCGAGGTTTTCTTTTACACTTTTCAATGAATTATAGAGATTTCTCGGTGAAATCGAAACAGATAATCTCACTGTTTAAAACAGTGAAATTTTCACTTTTGATTTCACTGTTTCAGAAATAGGATTTTTATGAAATAGCCTAAAGTTTTTTGTTGATTAATTGGCTAAATCTTATCTGGCTTGACAAAAAATACGTCACGCATGTTTGCACGACATTACGACGTTGATGACGTAACTTAAAGCGCGAACGTAACATTGTTACTACACGCGACGTCAGGACGCCTAAGTCTCATGTAGGAATTCTTTCTCGGCAATTTTGTTTGAGATCTGTTCATCAAAATGATATTTGAAGCTATTTTTCAGTTGCAAACTTGTTTACAACCAATATCATACCCAATAAACACGCTGGAAGCATCAAATTTGACGCAAAACGGCTAGAATAAAAGTTGTGTTTCTGTCGTGATGGCTGACGCTCTTGAATAAACAGAATAATTGCGATTTTCAAGCATAAAAGAAATAGAAAAATTTTCCTTTTCAGTGTAAGATGAATTTTTATTTCACTCATGAACACCAAAAGTGGTATTTTCACTCGTGGCTTCGCCACTCGTGAAAAAACTGCTTTTGGTGTTCAGTCAGTGAAATAAAAATCGATCTTACACTGAAAAAGTCAAATATCCTCTATTTCTTTGAATTTTGAACAGTATCCCTTACGAATTACGAATCGGCTTTCAACGGTGGAAGTTCGTATTAATTATCATGCGCCTATTTCTCTCTTTTAGCAACTATAAATTTTACTACTACCACTACACATGAAATTACTTACATGTCGTGTCTCCCATGCTAAGAAAGCACCAAATGTCAGCAATGCTCCTTCTGTGATGTAAATTGTCCAAGAGAAATACACGCCATAAGCTGAAGTACAGACTCGGACAAACGGACGAATCTCGGCATCATTGTCCATTACATATACCTGGTGTGCGGATAAGGCACAAAAAAGAGAAAATATCAGTGCTCCAGATAAAAAGGGATAACAGGGATCATTTAGGGATGAGACGATTCTATTCAGGAGTCACAATATATGGTTTTATGTAGAAATATTGAAAGTAACCCCTTAATTATCAATGTTATCTCTAATCATCTGAGCCACTGATTTTTTTCCTTACAAACCATCATAATATTTTCCACGTTCAAATCTCAAAAACACTGAATGGAACAATAACCTCAAACGATCATCATATCGGGCTTAGTTTTGTCTTTCAACTTTGAAAGTATAACAGTGTTAAATCTCGAGGTATCTTGTTTTGACTGTCTAAAGGCGAAATGCGAAGTCTGAAACTTCTGCTCTGCCGTGTCAAACTAAGATAACTTCACTGACTTTCAAAACTTGATTTTCTTTCCATATCCCGATTACGCACGTTCAATTTTAAGACATTCTTATTTTGATTTCGGATCTGATAAATTTTGAAAATACAAAGATAAGGCCGCAATCGTAGCCTAAGCGTAACCAAGAGACCGACAAACGAAAAAACTCTAAACATTTACTGAAAAACACTTCCATTCAGCGTTAACTTTACATTTTTGCGCTTATGTCAATAAAGACGAAAAGTGCCCAAAAAGTAGTATGCAAATATACCCATTCAATACAGTTATCTAGCTAACTATATCTCTAAAATCACAAAAGCATTAAAAATAAACTGAATGAACATGCTGTTCTTATTTAACCACTAAAATTTGATATTGCCAATATTAAACGGCAATTACGAAGAAACCGTTCATATTTTTACTTTTATTGGCATAAGAGATTACACAAAGACAACAATATTACTGAAAACGCATCATTAATATTCGCTCAAGCATAATATCTAATGCGAAATAACACATCAAATTAATACGAAAAAGTTCTCCGAAATTGAAATGTAAAAATATTTCGTTCCAAATATCCTTAATTCAGCCTGAAAGTCCACATATATCTTGAAGAACTCTGTCATTTTCTACTAAACTGGAAATATGTGCAGCGTAGCCCGGTTATGGCATATTAAGATTTTTAATTTTAAAAGGAGTTTTCTATGGGGGACGGAAAGATCTTTACAATTGCATCTTGCGGGTTACTACGGGATATTCGCAGGCGATTCTTTTGTTGCAGCTGCAGTTTGTTACACTTAAAGTCCATTTTCGCAAAAGTTATGTCCCATTTTGTCGTGTGTGCTTCATATTTTTTCTTCTTTCGTGTCTTGGATTGTACTTGGTAGGTACGACCTTTCCTGGGAATCATTTTTTAAACATCTATGCTTCTCATATATCATATTTTAACTACGGTAAGTCTGTAAACACTTACGTCTTTTGTGAGCTCCCTGTTTATAAGAACCTGTCCTCCAACAATCTCCCAGATGATGAGAATGATAAACATGAAACAAATTAAGGCACCAACAAGGCCAATAAGCTGGCAATCCTTGATTGTCTGTGGAGATAAGACAAAATATTTAAATTTTAGGGTGAATGAGGCAACTCAAAACAGAGCATGCTGAGTTGATATGGTGACCTCAAAGAAAGGGGCATTCTAACAGACAACGATTGTGTTCCTGATACTACAAATAAATACGTATACGTTTAGGGGGGAGGCAACTTTGCCATTTTTTTATTCTTTGGCCGCCTTTCTCAGTTGTAGTAAACTATCAAAAGAAATATATTTACTTCATCTATAGATTCTGAACGGCTGTGTCGTCGATGAAAGCAAAAGCTTTTATTCTATCTACAACTGGTAGATCAAACATTCCAATATTGCAGACTAATATGAGCCGCGACGCGACAAAACCAACAATGTGGTTGTGCGCCCAGTGCAGACTCAGATCAGTCTGGGCATCCGCTTAGTTTGATCAGACTCTTTATGTAGTGCTCAAAGGGTAGCTGAGGGTCTAGGCTATCTCCATGCGGACAGCGAAGACTCTGATCAGACTGGGCGGATGCCCAGGCTGATCTGCGTCTGCGCTGGGCGCACAACCACATTATTGGTTTTGTCGTGTCGTGGCATTATATTATGATGAACTGGTTCTGAACGAATTCAATGATCTATCCCGAAGTACAGGAAATTATTAAATGAGCTTTAACATAAAGTGCGGGAAGACGTTTAATGGTCGCCAAACAACACTTTAGATCAGCTATCAGCTACATTAAAATTAGATAAGTTCTGAACAGTTAGATTCTTTAGCATCGAGGGATACACCCACGAAACGAAAATTACTGACTCGGTTTGATTTAGACTGTTTATGATCAGTCATTTAATGTACAACAACAGCCACACCCGCTAGCACCGGCTTAAGCAGAACTACTCTAGATGAACCGAGTGATCCCAATGATCTCATGTGATCTGACTTAACAAGTGAATTTTTGCATTTAACATGATTGGCTAAGTCAGCAGGCTGGGATAGGAAACTCTAGGGCAATTCTAGATGTGCTTCTCTGATGGGTAAGAAGAATTTCTATAGACCGGGGTGATCTCCTCGGCAGAAAAATTGCTTCTTAGAAGCAGGATAACTCTAATGAATAAACAAATAATATAAACTATATTTGAAAGACTTACAATCAGATTTAGATATAAAAACAATTTACAAAATCAAAAATAAGGAGGACAATTCTCAAAAACTGATACAATTGAATCCCAGATCCAACCCAAGACACTTTGTGGGGAAAAGACAACACAAAATTAGTCATCACCAAAGACAACACTTGATAATTTGATTGTTCGACAGATACTCAATCATACTTGATTATCAGAGGAGGTTGAAACTGAATTACATGTGCTGATTGGTTCACTTCAACGAGCTGTTATATCGCATACATTTTTATGGCAAATTTTCCAATAATATCATGCGTAATGACGTGTGTTATTCATATGGCAACAATATTAATTTGCTAATATGTAACTTGAACATTGAAACCGCAATAATTATTTCACATTTTACATGTCAAATGATTCTGGTACGTTTGCAATAGTCCAGCATTTCAGTTCTACGTTTAAATAGACATAAAGAGTAACGATGAACAAGAAAAAGCTCCAATATACATGCTGTATCAAATTACCTCGTTTAGTAGTAATACATGCTGATTTTGTGTTAAACAAGCATGTAGACTGTATAGGTTTATACGTCAAAATAACCACAATACATACATGAACACTAACAAATGAAATGGTAGATTTTGACAACTTATTGCCATCTTTTAAGGAAAAGCATGAACCCT
Organism: Ctena decussata; assembly: GCA_963989385.1. Taxonomy (NCBI): domain Eukaryota; kingdom Metazoa; phylum Mollusca; class Bivalvia; order Lucinida; family Lucinidae; genus Ctena; species Ctena decussata. Next base: position 12,762,850 of record OZ022512.1, read on the forward strand.
TGTCAAATTAAATTGTGTAGAAACCACAAAGTTTACCTTACCATTTTGAGTAATTTCTTGTTAGTGAAGATCTTATACACCCTCCAGGTCTTAGAGAACAGCGCTCCAAATACCAGCGTAAATCCAACACAGAAGCAGAAAGTCCGGACCTGGAAAATAGAGAGAGATGACCTGGGAAGTGTGATAATGGAAGTCTGCCTTTGTGACCACAGACTGACCAGAGGACATGCAGCTTGCATTAGGTGTCCCCTCAATCCGTCGGACTAGAGAGACACCTGATCTAAGCAAAACTAGAACAAGCACAGTTCGCCAAATTTACAGTAAACTGAGTCTTGAGTTTTTTCTTCAAAATTTAACCTGTTCACGCATGGTTGGACTCCTATTCAGGGAGGCATATAATATAAAATGGCTTGCATTTCTACATGCGGAAGGCACACTTTCTGGTCGGACTGGAGAGCCACCGAATCTAGGCACAACAAGCACAGTTCGCCATATTTACAATAAACTGTGTCTTGAGCATTTCAAAATGCGAACTGCTCACGCACGGTCGGGCCTCTATAACTGACCAATTCTGGGAGGCATAAATCACAATATCAAAACCAGGCGACGGGAAAAAGGACTTAAATACAGGCAAATGAACATTTTAATATAATCGAGAGTATTGCCCGTCAATCGAAAAGCAGAACAAGACCCCGTATTTTTCATCCATAAGACTGGACTTTCCGCTTCAAAATTTTCCACAAATATGTAAATTAGTTTTATGTAATTCAGTTATAAGACGTTTTCGTATCATTTGTGGACTGTTTCGAAAGAAGAAAACCCCGTCTTATAACTGAAT